>CM038225.1:112668427-113868427 GCA_021442155.1 Cymbidium sinense
ATAAATAAATAATACAGCTCTTGAGTCAAAAGATTGAGATGGTGCATGCGATGTGGCGAAGTTCACTTTGTCCATTTCTTTCTATTATTTTTTCGAAATATATATTAGATATTTTGATTCATTGTTCATCCGAAGTGATATTTCGATAACAAGTTTGAAGGTTATCATATTTAGGTTGAAAATATTCTCTCAAGACGGCTTCTCTAGCCTTAGATCTTATTTTTGTAATTCATTAAGACTAAAGTTCATCTTAGAAGGAGTGGGAGATCTATTTTCTCTCATTAGGTGATAAATATGATTTTGATTTAATCGAAGTGCCTCGATAGATGGTTCATCTACCGATGTAGGAGAACCAGCAGATCTAGTTCTTTTTGAAATTTCAGAAGGAAAAGAAACTCTAGGAAGGGTTATAGATCTTCTAGGATTAAATCTAATTTCAATATCACCGTCAGATATTTGAATAATTTGATCGATATCTTGATTAATGGAAGGTGTAAGTGTGACCGCAGATGGTATAGTCCAAGAATCTGGAAATATCACCTCATTCCATTTGATAACTCATTGCGTAATATTAGAGGCTAACAATTTGTTGTTTCTTTGGTAGTTCGTTCTGGTTGACCACCCTTTTAACCCTAGGATTCAAAGTATTCAAAACACGAAAATGGATTCTGAAGATTAGAGCAATAGTTTCAGATCTAGGAAGAAAATCATACCAATGAAGTTGTAATTGTAATTTAACAACTTCAAATAGGTTTATGTCAGATAGGGATAAACTCAAATTAGGAAAACTATTAAAGTAAATTGGTCCATGACAGAGGCTAGTTTCATTAATACTCATAAGAGATTGGGCCCAATGGAGGCATCTTCCATCTCTTAGACTGGCTAAAATAGAGACATTTAATCCTTTCAAGGTTAAAGGCTTAAATGTTGTTTGGATCATTCAAATATGAATGTATTTAAAGTCTTGCATATAACGATTCAGTTTCAACATATTTCTAATGCCTCTATCAATTGAAGAAGTTCTTGATAGTATAGAAAGGAGATATCCTCATGAAGATGAAATTCAGCATAAGGATCGTCTATGAAAAATCTACGAAGCTCAACTCGCAAAAGTGTTCAAGCATTCAATCTACATTTGCGATAGTGGCGAATCTTTTGACGATGTCGACATTGAATCCATTGGCGAAAATTAGTGGGTTTTATTTTTGGTACACTGACAAGATCTCGGTCAGTCGCTTTTCCATTATGACAGTCAATTATTGGTGCAACTTTACAGCTCTAAAGTGTCCACTACTCAGCATTATTGATGTCAAGCATTATTGGTGTTACTTTACAACCCGAAAGTATCCACCACCCAGCATTATTGTTGCCACTATGTTAAAGGTTATTCTATTATTGCACATTTACTTAATGTTTTAAGTAAAGTTTTCTTATGCTTTGGTTTCACTAGCTTCTTCTATAGGGCAAAATCTTGCTCACTTCTTTACTGATTGTCAAATCCCTTGGATCTAGACATGGAATATCACACTTGAGAAGGGCCCATTTAATCAATTGGTCCTCCAAAGATAATGCTATAAGTATGGTGGGGGTCATTATGCTACGATGATAGTATTAAGAAAAATTAAATAAATTATAGATGGATGAAGGGTTAAAACAAACCCTAATGAAGATTATTCTTACTTCCTCTGATTCTAAAAAGGAATTCGTCGAAGAAGATGCATTTTCTTCATCTTCTACCAATAATCAATCTGATTGCTGTAATTCTTGTCAGCAAATAGATTATTACAAAATTATAATCAATATGAATATACTTTATACTCTCACTATTGAACAAAAAGACCAGCTCATTCAAATCTTAGCTTAAGTTGAAGATACTTTAACTCGAAATAAGATTATTAGTCTTCTCAATGAAAATAAGGTTGAAAAATTTTCTTTTAAACCTCCTATATATTCTATGAGTGAAGTATATAAGAGAAGAACTGAACATACTTCGCCATCTACGATAGTTTCTTTAACTGATTTAAAATCTGAGTTAATGCAACTTCAACAAGAAGTTCGACATCTAAAGGTTGAACAATATCATATGAATGGACGTCTTATGAATTTAGAATTAAACCAAAAGATGGTTACTGAGCGATGATCCCAAGCCTCTTAGTCAAGAGTCAGGATTCTTACAAAGTATACAGAAGACGATATACCAAAAATGGTACATCTCTATTAAATTAATTATTAATAAAAAATTTATTCTACCTAATTTAACTGCTCTTATTGACAGCGGAGCAAACTTAAATTGAATGCAAGAAGGGCTCGTTCCTTCAAAATATTTTGAAAAAATTACTCAAAGGCTTAAAGCTGTTGATGGTGAATCTTTACAATTTAACTACAAACTATAATCTGATGTTATTTGCCAAGATGATATTTATCTACAAATGTCATTTATTTTAGTCAAAAATTTAACTCAGCATATTATTTTGAGAACTCCTTTTCTTCTCAAAATAATGACCATAACATGGATTGATGATATCAGAATTCAATGTGTTCTCTGGAATAAAGAGATTATATTTCGTTTTATCATCAACCTTAAATAAATCATTATAAATGAAATGAATAGACTTAATAATAAGCATTTAAATTATCTTAAAGAAGAAATTATAAATTTAACTATTAAACAAAAAAATTTTCTCCTCAAATAAAAAACAAAATTCAAATTTATTTATAAGATTTTCATAAAGACGTTTGTGGTGACAACCCGATTATTTTTTGGGATAGAAAAATTCATTCAGTGGGTCTTCCGTATATTGATAATTTTAATGAACGACATTTTCACTAAAGTTCATCCTTATCAAATGAACGAGCATTATCTTGTTTTATGTAAAGCTGAGATTGCCAAATTACTATCCAAACAAATAATCCATCAATCTTATTCTCCTTGGAGCTACACCACATTCTATGTCATGAACGCTGCAGAAAAGGAAAGAGGAAAACCTAGACTTGTAATTAATTGCAAGCCACTTAATCAAGTTCTTAAGTGGATCCAGTATCCTCTCCCAAACAAAAGAGATCTTCTCAATATGCTTCATAATGCCAAATTTTTTTCTAAATTTGATTTAAAATCGAGTTATTTGCAGATTCAGATTAAAGAATCTGATCACTTGATCAAGTTTTTTTTTCATAAAATATGCGGTGAGAAAAAAAAAACAGGAAACAAAAAATTTTTTGACTAAGCATAAAGTGAGAAAATATTCCTGTTTCTAAGATAAAATATTTATACCTTGACTAATTAAGCATATCTCTACAATTAACGGTTAACTAATTTTAACTTTTTGTAAGGAGTGATGTAAATGTGCATCAATTTCGATCAGCTAGATTAAATTACACAATCATGGTGGAATCAATACTCAATGATGTTGGCAATTTGGGATCTGTTTGGGACATTTGCAGTGGTATGAAAATGCAATGAGTATTATAAATTTTATTTATTGAAACTAAGTCGGACAACAGCCATTATTTTAAAAAGTGTTCGAGGCGTACAACTCAAGATGTGCCTCAATTCAAAGCATAAAGAGCATCTCAAAACTTAAGCCTCACTCAAACCAATGAGGCTTACGCCTTCTTCAAGTGAGGCATACATCTCGAGACTAAACACCTCGAGGCGCCTTGAAGCGATTCCTCACATTATTTTTTTAAAAATAATTATTATAATTAATTTATTTACAAATTATTATACCTAATAATCTATTTAGAGCATCATCTTCATGAGATAGAGTTCTCAATTTTGGGATCTACCTCTCTTAAATCATGCAAGGCAGTGCTAATTATCTTTTCCAAGTAGCACGAGTCAAAGCCTCTGAGCAAAGACGCATCTCCAAGAAGCTTGAGCTAAATTAATGTCATTATCTTCCTCCGTATTTTTAATCTATTATTTTATTTAAAATTATATTAAATATATTGTTAACTGTTATAGAAAGAAGAAAACTGTAGAAGTTTAATAAGATTTCAAATATTGTAAAACATATTTTGAGGATGATAGTTACATATAATAATTTTTTGGAAAATGATGAAGTGCTGATAGTGCTACCATAGATCTTGATTCTCATGATGCATTGAATTTTAAACAAATGCTTACGTGAAATTTTATTTTAATTTATATTTTATATTAACACTTAATATTATGATTTGTGATTTGTGCCTTTATAATAATGAACTAGGTGAATATATTAATAGTTTATCATTTTTATAATTTGTTTTTTTTTGTTTTTTGTTTCGAGGCTTACGCCCTACATTCAAAAATTTCTCAATTCCTTATTTCGCCTTTTTTAAATATTGGTAGTTTTCTCATACTTCTTCAAAATGCGCCAAAATGCATTTTCCTAATCGCCTGTATCGTTCAAACCAAGCAAAAGATGTCTCAAATGCAATCTTAATTTTGGTTTGGCTTAAGTAGAAGCCTGGACATTTTCAAATATTAAAAACCAAAAAATTCTATATAAAATCATCATCATCGAAATTGTAATTATGTTCAATCTCAAATACCATGAGGCTGGCCTTATGAATCCTCCTCCCTTCATCCTAAGGAGTCTTACATATTATTTCCATAATGCTTGTTCACACATCATCAAACCATGATACCTTTTTCAATCCCTTCTTCTAAAGCTTTAAGCATTAATTCAATTTCCTTGTATTATCAATGAATCAACTGACCTCTATTATGCACACACCTAAACAATGTAACTCTATCCTCAACAAATGTTGTTTCTACTATCCAAATATCTTATCAATTATTTTTATCCTTCATAATTATGCAACACATTCATCTTAACATTCTCGGTTCTACTACATAATCAACACTAAATAAAATTATTATCTAACACTCAAATCTATATAACTTGGTTGTTCCAATCATACTTTCATAAGCTTGTGTAAAAATAATTTACCATATATTGTGTTTTCTCTTGCACAAAAATGAAAACACAATCATTATGATCATCATAATTAACCTCATCTTAATTATTCAGATCAGTTTTCTCAATCTCGATTCTTTATTCTTTATCTTTGAGTATTGTATAACCATCAACTCTATTTATCATGAATATTTAAGTAAAATTCTAGGCATTTGCTCTTCAGTCCATGTCTTCTCCATCCAAATCTTTACAAACTACCTTTATTTATTCATTACATGTGGCATGCTCTATCTTCATACATTCATACCAAAATCACCAAAATATAATCTACTCCATTATCTAAACAAGCCACATGGCTAGAAGCCTATAACCTAGTACTAAATACTATGTATTATTTTCTAAGATAATAAAACATTAGTCACTCTATCTCTTCCTTAATGAGAATGCCAGTCTTCTAAAAATATTGTCAAAAATAACATTAAAGTCGGGTCTATTTCATGAAATTATTAAAATAAAAAATGTGTTGCACAACAAACATGCAAGTCAAACGAGTTCCTAATTTGACTTGGTATAATTCTAATACAAAATATCAATGAAGCTTGATTGTCTACACGCAGGAGCGATGTTAATATTCAAGACCTTTATTTTAAAGATCGCAGATCTTTATCCAACTTACTCCGTGACCGTCCCACCCCTACCCAATGCAAGAGAAAATATTACATGAGTCCGTAGCTTCGACTCAATCATCGCTGCGTGTCCAATATTTTAATATCATTTTTCACTAAACGGTCGTCGGATGGCACATTGATGATGCCATTTCGCTACCCACTACCCATCCCGCTCGTTCAAACAACGGGAGAAGAAAATATCATGCGCGTCGTTCCACATTCTTTATCACAGAACAGTTTAGGGCTTTCTTTTTGCGCAGAAATTTTTCTCAACTCGCTCAGCTCTTGCCCCGCGTCAACCTTCCCTCGAGATTTAGCAAATCTTGGGCATTAAAAATTGAGGTGTTATAGGCGATCTCATAAGATATTTCTTCCTGCATTCTTGAACTTTAATGAATTTAGGGTTTTCTCTGTTGTTCTCACCATCGAGTAGGAAAACATTTGGAATATTTGAGTTCTTTAAATGAACGGAGACTATTTTACTAGTATTTGGAGATATTTTTATGTGTACTCTCTGTACTGTCATGATGGTACATGCCATTATTTTCAAAATTTTGAACTATTTGGCTTATCATATGTTTAGTATATCACATTGTAGGATGTTTGATGTTGTTTCATGAAGGATTTGATTTATTCTGGGGCCTATTTGGATATAATATGTTCAGTCAATGGCATTACAATTTGTTTATAAGTTGATTAATGGATGTTTGCTTCAATTTTGCATATGTACTATATATACTCTCAGGAGAGTACATCCCATTTTATCATTTTTTAAAAGACTTCTGACCCTGTTTGGATATAATATGTTCATTACATAGCTTTAGAAGCAGTTAGAATGCTGATTGGTAGGTTTTTATGGCTTTTTTGTATGTGTACACTCTAGATAGTACACCCCATTTTATCAATTTCTTTCAGATTTTAAACCCTATTTGTAGAGAATATATTTAATAGATTCAATTAGAAGCAATTTGGAGGCTGACTGGTTGGATTTTAGAGGAGTTTTGCATATGTACTCTCTATACTCTTATGAGAGTATAGAGTATTTTTCTCATTTTTTTTTTTTTTTTGGTCTATTAGGAGAAAATATGTTCATTACATTCCATTTGAAGTAATTGTAGGCTGTTTGATTAGTTTTTAGGAGAGATTTACATCTGTACTCTCATGAGAGTATAGAACATTTTTCTCATTTTTTCAGTTGATTTGGCCTGTTTGGAGGAAATATATTCATTATATTCCATTATAAACAATTTGGAGGCTGTTTGGTTGGTTTTTATGGGAGTTGTGCATCTGTACTCTCTATACTCTCATGAGAGTACAGATCATTTTTCTCATTTTTTTTCAATTTTTTGGCCTGTTTGGAGAAAATATGTTCATTACATTCCATTATAAGTAATTTGGAGGTTTTGGTCATTTTAGAGAGTTTTATATATGTACTCTTTGTACTCTCATTAGAGTACATAGCATTTTTCTCATTTTGTTTCAATTTATTTGGCTTGTTTGGAGGAAATATGTTCATTACATTCTATTAGAAGCAATTTGGAGACTGTTTGGTTAGTTTTTATGGGAGTTTTGCATTTATACTTTATGTACTCTCATGAGAGTACAGAGCATTTTTCTCATTTTTTCCAGTTTCTTTGGCCTATTTAGAGAAAATATGTTCATTACATTCCATTTGAAGTAATTTGAAGGCTGTTTGGTTGGTTTTTAGGGGAGCTGTGCATTTGTACTCTTTGTACTCTCATGAGAGTACATAGCATTTTTCTCAATTTTTTCTAGTTTCTTTGACCTGTTTAGAGGATATATGTTCATTACATTCCATTAAAAGCAATTTGGAGATTATTTGGTTGATTTTTAGGGGAGCTTTGCATCTATCTTTTCAGCATTTTCTCATTTTTCAGGTTCTTTGGCATGTTTGGAGAAAATATGTTCATTCATTTCATTTGTAGGTTATTTGGTTAATTTTAAGGGAGTTTTGATATGTACTCTCATTAGAGTATAGAGCATTTTTCTCAATTTTTTCCAATTCCAATTTCTTTGGCCTGTTTGGAAGAAATATGTTCATTACATTCCATTAGAAGTAATTTGAAGGCTGTTTGGTTGATTTTTAGGAGAGTTCTGCATTATACTCTCAGTACAAAGTATTTTTTTATTTTTTTAGTTTCTTTGGCTATTTGGAAGAAATATTTTCATTACATTCTATTATAAAAATTTGGAGGCTCATTGGTTGATTTTAGAGAGTTTTGCATCTCTCTTTACTCTTATTCTGAGCATTTTCTCATTTTTTTTTTTTCTTTGGCCTATTTGGAGGAAATATGTTCAATACATTTCATTATAAGTAATTTGGAGGCTGTTTGGTTGATTTTATGAGATTTTTGCATCACATTGAGACATTTTTCTCATTTTTTAATTTCTTTGGCTGTTGGAGGAAATATTTTCATTAAATTCTATTATAAGTAATTTGGGCGATTAGTTGATTTATAGAGTTTTGCATATATACTCTTTGTACTCTCTGAGCATTTTCTCATTTTTTCTAGTTTCTTTGGCTGTTTGGAGGAAATATATTAATTACATTCCATTAGAAGCAATTTGGAGGATGTTTGGTTAGTTTTAGGGAGTTTATATTTATACTCTATACTCTCATGAGAGTACAGAGCATTTTTCTCATTTTTTTTCCACTTTCTTTGGCCTGTTTGGAGGAAATATGTTCATTACATTCCATTAGAAGCAATTTGGAGGCTGTTTGGTTAGTTTTTATAAGAGTTGTGTATCTGTACTCTCTGCACTCTCATGAGAGTACATAAAATTTTTCTCATTTTTTTCGAGTTTCTT
Source organism: Cymbidium sinense (assembly GCA_021442155.1). NCBI lineage: Eukaryota > Viridiplantae > Streptophyta > Magnoliopsida > Asparagales > Orchidaceae > Cymbidium > Cymbidium sinense. The sequence goes on from CM038225.1 coordinate 112,676,826, forward strand.
TGGCATGTTTGGAGGAAATATGTTCATTACATTCCATTATAAGTAATTTGGAGGTTGTTTGGTTGATTTTTAGGGGAGTTTTATCATACTCTATACTCATGAGAGTACTGAGATATTTTCTCATTTTTTTCAATTTCTTTGGCCCGTTTAAAGAAAATATGTTCATTACATTCCATTAGAAGCAATTTGGAGACTATTTGGTGGGTTTTGAGGAGAGTTTTGTATTTATACTTTATATACTCTCATGAGAGTACAGAGCATTTTTCTTATTTTTTTTCAATTTCTTTGGCCTGTTTGAAGGAAATGTGTTCATTACATTCCATTTGAAGCAATTTGAAGGCTGTTTGGTTAGTTTTTAGGGGAGTTGTGCATCTGTACTCTCTGTACTCTCATGAGAGTGTAGCATTTTTTTTAATTTTTTTTAGTTTCTTTGGTCTGTTTAGAGGAAATATGTTCATTATATTTCATTAGAAGCAATTTGGAGGCTGTTTGGTTGATTTTTAGGAGAGTTTTGCATATGTACTGTACTCTTCATGAGAATACAAAGATTTTTCATTATTTTTCAGTTCTTTGGCCTGTTTGAAAAAATATGTTCATTACATTCCATTAGAAGCAATTTAGAGGTTATTTTGTTAATTTTTAGGAGAGTTTTGCATATGTACTCTCTATACTCTCATGAGAGTACAGAGCATTTTTCTCATTTTTTTTCAATTTCTTTGGCCTGTTTGGAGAAAATATGTTCATTACATTCCATTATAAGTAATTTGGAGGCTATTTGGTCAATTTTTAGAGGAGTTTTATATCTGTACTCTCTGTACTCTCATGAGAGTACAAAGTATTTTTCTCATTTTTTTTCAATTTCTTTGGCCTGTTTGGAGAAAATTTGTTCATTACATTCCATTAGAAGCAATTTGGAGACTGTTTGGTTGATTTTTAGGGGAGTTTTGCATTTATACTCTCTGTACTCTCATGAGAGTATAAAGCAATTTTCTCTTTTTTTTAGTTTCTTTGGCTGTTGGAGGAAATATATTCATTACATTCCATTATAAGCAATTTGGAATTTGATTAGTTTTAGGGGAGTTTTGCATATGTACTCTATCTCATGAGAGTACAAAGCATTTTCTCATTTTTTTCCAATTTCTTTGGCTTATTCGAAGAAAATATTTTCATTAAATTCTATTAGAAGCAATTTGGAGACTGATTGGTTGATTTCTATGAGAGTTTTGCATCTGTACTCTTTGTACTCTCATGAGAGTACATAACATTTTTCTCATTTTTTTTCTAATTCTTTTGGCCTGTTTGGAGGAAATATGTTCATTACATTCTATTATAAATAATTTGGAGGCTGTTTGGTTAGTTTTTAGGAGAGTTTTGCATCTGTACTATTTATACTATCATGAGAGTACAGAGTATTTTTCTTATTTTTTTTTCAGTTTTTTTGGCATATTTGGAGAAAATATGTTCATTACATTCCATTTGAAGTAATTTGGAGGCTATTTAGTTAGTTTTGAGGTGAGATTTGCATCTGTACTCTCTTTTCATGTACAAAAACATTTTCTCATTTTTTCCAATTTCTTCGGTCTATTTGGAGAAAATATGTTCATTAAATTCCATTATAAGCAATTTGGAGGCTGTTTGGTTAGTTTTTAGGGGAGTTGTGCATATGTACTCTCTATACTCTCATGATAGTACAACAAAGTATTTTTCTCATTTTTTTCTAATTTCTTTGGTCTGTTTGGAAGAAATATATTCATTACATTCCATTAGAAGCAATTTGGAGGCTGATTGGTTAGTTTTTAAGGGAGTTTTGCATCTGTACTCTCTATACTCTCATGAGAGTACAGAGCATTTTTCTCATTTTTTTTCCAGTTGCTTTGGCCTGTTTGGAGAAAATATGTTCATTACATTCCATTATAAGAAATTTGAAGGTTATTTGGTTAATTTTTAGGGGAGTTGTGCATCTGTACTCTCTGAGAGTACAGAGTATTTTTTTCATTTTTTAAATTTATTTGGCCTGTTTGGAGGAAATATATTTATTATATTTCATTAAAAATAATTTGGAGGCTGTTTGGTTAATTTTTAGGAGAATTTTATCTATACTCTCTGAGAGTCTGAGCATTTTCAAAATTTCAATTTCTTTGGCATGTTAGGAGAAAATTTGTTCATTACATTCTATTTAAATTTCAGTTTGTTTGGTTGGTTTTGGGGATTTGCATTTGTACTCTCTACTCTCATAGAGTACAAAGTATTTCTCATTTTTTTTCTTGGTTTGGCTGTTTGGAAGGAATATGTTCATTACATTCCATCGGAAATAATTTGGAAATTTGTTTGGTTGGTTTTTTAGGAGAGTTTTGCATCCTACTCTGGGCCTCCATTGTCTAATAATGTTCTTATCAATTGACTTTTCATTTTGAAGTTTATAATGTTTGGGAAAAAGATAACTTTGAGAAGCAGGCCTACCATCGTTAGAGCGGTGTTCAATAATATTGCATCACTCTTTATTGATAAAATCATTGACATTTTAAGGAGGCTTCATTTACATCAGTTTACTAGACTGCGCGAAATTCAGCAAGACTTAATTGCCATCATGTCAATCTCTTCTTTGGGATATAGAAACAAGCATTCTTTTTTAGGTGGCCAATGCATTCCTTTCACTCTCAATGAAGTTGCACTAATTGTAGGATGCCAAATAGAGGGAGAAGGTCATATGGCGAAATATCATTGTCCGTCATCGGTGGACTTTAAGAATAAACTTGAGAATTGGCGTTGCTGCGGCCAATTTTGCGGTACATACATTTTCTGCTTTCAAATCTTTTTTTTATATATCAAAATTATAGGGTGGCATCGAAAATGATTGTTTATGCCGACGACATAGATAAAATTGCATAGTACAACTGGGCAGAGGCCATTTGGGCATTTTTGGTTTCACAATTTGATGGTATTTCATCAAAGATTCTGACAGAGAAGGCACCCGGGTACATGAGTAGCTTTGTCACTCTTCTAATGGTACGTTCTATATCTTCAATTATGTATTATTTGATGAATTGAAGTTAACTTATATAAATAGTCATTATAGATGCGAACTATAGGCATCATAAGGTTTGTTTTCTTCTTCAAAAAGTATGTTACGATGGCCAAAAATAAAGTTTGTAGATGACGCCTTCACTAGTTTAGGAGGATGCAAGGTGACACATAATAATATCACTTTATTTATATGAGAAAGTATTTTTTTTTTATATTATAAATCATCATATTTTTCTTATCGGTGTAACAGTGCGCCTTTCATTGAGGACATATCAAGAGGAGACGACTCCTTGAAACATTGTCCACTACCCAGACTCATGTCGAACCCGATAGTCTCATTCTAAGTCCAGGTCCAGCCCCCACTGAATCTCCATATGTCTCTCCTCGATATTCTCCCCATTTTAGTGTATCTAGTCGGCCCTCTGCTACCACCCACTTATAAGGCTTTGCGATGTAGAGGATACTTGCAGGTTTTAGGGCCTTGGGAGATAGAGTATTGTCTTTTGAAGCATCAATAACTAAGAGTATTGATGGAATTGAATTGCAGGTAGCTGCTATTGAGGCGGTGATTCGGGGCATGAGGGAAGCTCACGTGGAGGCGACCATGGGAGAATCTCTTGAGGGAGGCATCAGGGGTACAGGCTACCACAGAGCTTCCCATGGAGGCAACCACAGGCTCATGTGGAGGCTACTGGATGGTTGCCCCTGTGGAGACTTCCACTTACGAAGCCCATGGTAGGCCTACAGGGGAGGCTCCTGTGGTGGCTATCATGGGGCTTCCCTGGAGAGGGAAGCCCATGAGGCTTCCAGGGAAGCCCCATGGAGGCCACCACAGGAAGCTCTTGAGGCTTTGCACATGAATATTATGAAGCATTTACTCGATAGCATTGAGCGTGGTGTGAAGGCTGGATGAGGAAGAGGAAAGTTATATCTTCCCCTTCACACAAACTTACTGAAGTCAGTAGAATAATTCATGTAGTAGCCTCCACTGATGATCACATGGAAGAAGTATTACGTAACTTTCTTTTAATTTGATATAATAGTAACGATTTCAATAAATTTTTTATAGGTTTGTGAAGATGCGCCAATAATAGTAGATGAACCACAGACTGTTATCGTTGTGGTTAAGGAGCATCAGGTGGAGGTATGCATCATCTTAGCAGATCGATTCTTAATTCACAATGACTCTGGCTCTTCATCACTAACTTTCATCATCACTAATTTCTAGCGAACCGAGGCACATCATATTGTTAACTTCTCATCGAGATGTCACCTTTATGATGTAGCTCATTGACACATCGTGCTCTCGATTCAAGGACAAGTCATTCTTCATTCAATTCCTTATGTATACATAAAATCACCTATTCATTCAGTTAAGCTCGTATTCTTATATTTCTCACATGCAGGGGTGATACCGTATTCACGGTGAGAATATCATTATTGTGCGGTAAATTGATGAGATCGACAGTCGGATCAATGCGCGTCACGCCTTTACTGGCCAGAAGTATATGTCGATGTATGTCCCTTGTACATTTCATGCTTGCACTGGGTAAGTTACTCCACAGAAATGTAGGGTAGTATGATCCAATCCTAGTTTAGGTAGTTAGAAGCTAGAATTTATAAACTTTCTCTTCCCTTCTTGCAGAGTTATGCGAAATATGGCCTACAAAAAGAAAGAAAAATGTTCATCTAGCATGTCACAATATATAGTGTATCATGGGCTGAGCTACACTTACTTTTAATTATAAATAATCAGCACTGGACACTCCTAGTTGGGCATACTAAGCAAGGGGCTTGGTATTTTTATGATTCATTGTCAAACCCAACTAATAAGGTCATTCTTCCTGATATTGTAAGAAATTTTCATTTAGGTTTGCCTAAAGTGCATATTTTGCCAACTTATTGACTATGTTTCTTCTTATTCGAGATCAAATTACTTGTTCAAGATCGATCTTTTGCGGCGATCATAAAATGGACAATCGAAATGATGAGTGGGCTGCTAGTCCAACAAAATAGTGTCGACTGCGGGATGTTTGTCTGCAAGTACATGGAGGCATCAATCAGCAAACCTCCAATGGACTGGGCTGACCACCAGGATTAGCCAAAGAGGATGAACTGCTTTAGGGTTGAGTTCGCTTACACTATCTTCTGTTTAGGTATGAAATAATTAATCCAACAACTGTACAATTAAAGTTTGATATGTTCAAAATCAATTGCTTTAGAAGCTATTATTTATGGTTTTAAACCTTTTCTAGAGGTAACATATCTATCTATTTGGATTACTATAGTGAGACCATGTCGGCAATTTGGTTGATGAGAGCTGCTTATGAGATGTTCTTGGTGTACTCTGTACTCTCACAGTCTGGAGACTCTTATGTTCATGTTCTCGACTTTGCGGTGTACTCTTAGTACTCTCACGAGTACTATTTCCTTATTTTTTTATCATTTTTAAGAAACTTTGGATAGAATATATTTTATAGATACCATTTAAAGCAATTTGTTGGCTGTTAAGTTACATTTTTAAGCTCTCTTCAATCTGTACTCTCTGTACTCTCATGAGAGTACAAAATATTTCTAGATTTCTGACCATCTTTCTTTTATGGGCTGTTTGAAAAGAAAAGGTTTAGTACATTTCATTACAAGTTGTCTAGAGCCAGAATATTAGCCTTTCTGACCTGCATCTGTACTCTCCTGAGAGTACATAGTATTTCTTCAGTTTTTTTCAATTTTTCTAGACAGTTTCGACAGAATATGTTTAGTGGAGACCAAGTGCAACAATTTGGTTGATTGGAGCCTTAATAGTAGTCTTTTTGGCCTGTTTTGCAGGTGTACTCTCTGTACTCTCTTAAGAGTACAGACTTTTTTTCTCAGTTTTTTTTCTTATTGTGGTATGTTTGGATAGAATGTGTTGACTGTAAACTATTTGGAGCAATTTGGGAGCTGCTGGGTTACTTTTTTAAGTTATTTTGCATATGTACTCTCTGTACTGTCATGAGAGTACATACCAATTGCACATTTTTTCAGTTTTTTTAACTTGTTTGGAAATGAAATATTAACTAGACTCTATTACAGGTTTATTGGAGCCTTAATATTTGACCTATTTTACAAGTGTACTCTCTGTACTCTCTTGAGAGTACATACTTTTCTCAATTTTTTTCCTTATTGTGGCCTATTTGGATAGAATGTGTTGCAAACTATTTGGAGCAATTTGGGAGCTGCTTAGTTACTTTTTTAAGCTATTTTGCATAGTAATCTTTGTACTCTCGAGAGTACAAACCAATTCACATTTTTTCAATTTTTTTGTTTGGAAAGGAAATATTAACTAGAATCTATTACAGTTTATTGAGCCAATATTAGCCTTTTTTATTTTGTGCGTACTCTATACTCTCTTGCGACTGAGTTTTTTCTCAATTTTATTCCCTTATTGTGGCATGTTTGGATAGAATGTGTTGACTGCAAACTATTTGGAGCAATTTGGGAGCTGTTGGGTTACTTTTTAAAGCTATTTTGCATCTGTACTATATGTACTCTCAGGAGAGTACATACCAATTTCCTAATTTTTTTTCCATTTCTGTTAGCCTGATTTGAAAGAAAATATTTACTATATTCAATTACAGTTGTTTTAGAGCCTTAATATTAGATTTTGGAGCTATTTTTTAGTTGTACTATATGTACTCTCTTGAGAGTACAGATTATTTTCTCAATTTTTTCCAATTTTTCATGACTGTTTGGGAAGAATGTGTTTACTACAAACTAGTTGGAGCAATTTGGAGGCTCTTGGCTTGATTTTTTGAGCTATTCGCATCACTCTCTGTACTCTTAGGGAGTACAAACAAATTTCCCAAATTTTCCACTTTTGCTTTGTTTGGAAAGGAAATATTTACTATATTGATTCTGATTGGAGCCTTAATATTAGATTTTTGGAGTTATTTTTCAATTGTACTCTCTGTACTCTCACGAGTACATTATTTCTCAGTTTTTTCCAAATTTTCATGCATATTTGGGAAGAATGTATTTAATCCCAACTAGTTGGAGCAATTTGGAGGCTCTTAGCTTGATTTTTTGAATTATTTTGCATCTGTACTCTCTGTACTCTTAGGAGAGTACAAACCAATTTCTCAATTTTTTTCACTTATGTTAGCCTGTTTGGAAAGGAAATATTTACTATATTCAATTACAAGTTGATTAGAGCCTTAATATTAGGTCTTTGGAGCTATTTCTGAGTTGTACTCTCTGTACTCTCCTGAGAGTACCAAATTTTTTCTCAGTTTTTCCAATTTTTCATGCCTGTTTGGGAAGAATGTGTTTACTACAAACCATTTGGAGCAATTTGGAGGCTCTTGGCTTGATTTTTTGAGCTGTTATGCATATGTACTCTTTGTACTCTCAGGAGAGTATAGACCAATTTCTCAATTTTCCCACTTCTGTTAGCATGATTGGAAAGGAAATATTTATTATATTCAATTACAGGTTGATTGGAGCCTTAATATTAGGTTTTTTTTGAGCTATTTTTTAGTTGTACTCTATGTGCTCTATTAGAAAAGAAATATTTACTATATTCAATTACAGGTTGATTGGAGCCTAAATATTAGGTTTTTTGAGCTATTTTTCAGTTGTACTCTCTATACTCTCATGAGAGTATATATTATTTTCTCATTTTTTTTTCCAATTTTTCATGCCTGTTTGGGAAGAATGTGTTTAATCCCAACAAGTTGGAGTAATTTGGAGGCTCTTGGCTTGATTTTTTGAACTGTTTATTCAGACTCTCTGTACTCGTGAGAGAGTTCAAATTAATTTCTAATTTTTCCACTTCTATTAGCTGTTTGGAAAAGAAATATTTATTATATTCAATTCTGATTAGAGACTTAATATTAAATTTTGGAGCTATTTTTGAGTTGTACTCTCTTGAGGGTACATTTTTTCTCAATTTTTCCAATTTTTCATGCCCTGTTTGAGAAGAATGTGTTTACTACAAATGAGTTGGAGCAATTTGTAGGCTCTTGGCTGATTTTGAGTTGTTCTACATCTCAGTACTGTGCTCTCAAGAGAGTACAGACTAATTTTCCAATTTTTCCACTTTTGTTAGCCTGTTTGGAAAGGAAATATTTACTATATTCAATTACAAGTTGATTGGAGCCTTAATATTAGGTTTTTGGAGTTATTTTTTAGTTATACTCTATGTACTCTCCTGAGAGTACAAATTATTTTCTCAGTTTTTTCTAATTTTTCATGCCTGTTTGGGAAGACTGTGTTTAATCCCAACCAGTTGGAGCAATTTGGAGGCTCTTTGCTTGATTTTTTGAGTTGTTATGTATCTGTACTCTTTGTACTCTCAAGAGAGTACAGACCAATTTCCTAATTTTTTTCACTTCATATTTATTTGGAAAGGAAATATTTACTATATTCAAGTTGATTGGAGCCATAATATTAGATTTTGGAGTTATTTTGAGTTGTACTTTTATACTCTCAAGAGTAGATTTTTTTTTTATCAATTTTTTCTAATTTTTCATGAATATTTGGGAAGAATGTATTTACTATAAACCAGTTGGAGCAATTTGGAGGCTCTTGACTTGATTTTTTGAACTATTTTGCATCTGTACTCTCTGTTCTCTCATGAGAGCACAGACCAATTTTCTAATTTTATTGAAAAGTAAAATAATAAAATAATAAAAGTGTGGTCTAATTGAAAGGTATGCATCAAACCTTGAATTTGATGCTTGTTGAAAGGAATTTTATTTGAAAGCTTGAAGGTTTATCTAGAAAAGGTCATAGTTAATCAAATTAAATAAGGTTTTATTTGGTATTAAATTTATTTTTATTTTAAAAAATATATTTATTTATTATATTTTAAAAATGATTTTGTTTTTAATTTTTGAAAATAAATTATATTATTTTTAAAAATTAAAATATATTATAGATATTTTAAGTTATTTTAAAAATAATTATATGCATCAAATATAACTTGTTGCAATTCAAAATATAAGAAATATAAAATAAAAAATAAAAGTGATCTCAAACAACCTTTAAGATTCGAAGTTATTACATGACCAAGAAGTTTCATGTGTTGATAATTTAGTTGATCTCAAATTTTCTTATAGTTTGAAATCTTCACCCATATTAAAATTTTATATCAATGTTTTGTTAATAATTAAGTCATTTAAAATGCTTAAAAAATAAATTAATCCAAGCAAAATAGCACATGTTTATATTATAAAGACTAGATTCAGTCTATCTTCTATTCACATGATCATTATTAGATTTTTAATGAACTTATTAATATTATATAACACATTAAAATTTTGCCTCTCTCTAAACTTATAATTTTAATTATAATTTAATATTTATTATATTTTAAATTTAATTATCATGCATAAAATAGCAACAAATATATTCAAAATTTAAAATAAACAAGATCCATATTCTTCATTTATGATGATAAAATTATTTTATAAAAAAAGAATATAGATATTATAGATATGAATGCTTCTTATTTTGGAGATCGAGAATATTTCTATTGTAAAATGAATTTTAATACATCAAAATTATTATGAAATCGTTATTTTTATAATCAAAATATAAATTAGAAAATCACTATACAATTATTTATTTTTAATTTTATATTAGATCCTCAAGATAGATACCAATCATTCAAAATTAAAAATATTTGTGAATTTATAATAATATTTTATTCTGAAGATTTCATGAATATAGAAACAATGCACCTATAGCATCAAATGGGGCATTTTAAATTTGAAGATTTAGTGTGTAATTTATGATCTATGCTAAATATTTACTATGGCAAAAAAAACTTAATTATATAACATTTTATTGATAGATTAGTTAGATTGATCATGACACTATTTCAATGATTTTTTTATTAATTTATTGATAACATAAACTAAAAAAAATATTACATTAGGTTTCGATGGAATCAATGATGATTAATGAGAATAGAGTATGCAATATACTCAAGTAGAATGAGAATCAACCATATCAAGAGATGCACGATTTCTAATTTTTTTTTTATGTACGATGTAGCAAGTCAACCAAAATCTATAAATAAAGGATCAAAGATCAATACAAAATTACACAATTCTCTCTCTGCTTAATGTGAGTTCAATTGATAGCCGATTCAACATCATCACTTACTTCATCCTTCATCATCTAAAAAATTGAAACAAAGGAACTACAAATTACCCAATTTATTGTAGAAGACCGTGCAAGAATAAAGGATTAACACATTTTATTTTCATCTAACATAGCACAAATTGTTATAAACCATTAAAAATATTAGACATGTAGCATAAAAAAGAAATTTGAAAAGTATTGATCGGATATATTTGTAGAACATTTTTCATGAGAAGAACACCCAAATTGATTGGAATAATGCTTTAATCTCTGTATTGAGCTGTTGGAACACAATATACAGCCTCCAAAGAGAAATAAACAAGCAACAAAAAAATTAGCCGAACAACGTAAGAACCCTCAAGACACTGCACCTTGCACGCTTGATGTCTAGTGTCAATCAGTCCAAATATACAAATAATCAAATTGGAAAAAAAGAAAAAAAAAATTACCTCATGTAATTGATGATTTGTACAATCAATTCTTTTTTTTCCCTCATCAACACCAAGAATGAATGAGTAATACATCAATGGACTGTAAAGCAAGAAAAAATAAATCAAAAGTAAATAAATAAATGATAGGGAAGAAACAAGCAAAAAAAAGCATGGAATAATAGAAATGGCTCATTAAACAATTTATTTAGCATGGTTCTCATCTTCCTTGCTTCACAAATTAATGAACGTTAATTATAATAATACAAAATAATAGAAAAATAATCATCACACATAATCATTTCTAAATGATATTTGAATATATCAAACCAGACGCATTAATAAATTATTATTCTCATTCACATACATAATGCTACAAACTGAAAGTAGAAAGGAGAAGCACAACATATTTACCTGGAACAAACTGGTTAGGAATTATGATTGTAATTGATATTAACGTATGTATAGTTGAAGAACACACAAATAAATGATGTCATGCACTAAAATGTTTCCATAATGATATTCATCATTTTAGTGTATCATTCACCACCGATTGATTATTGAGCTTGAGTTAAATTCTTAGAAATAGAACATTGTATTAGTTAATGATATGTAATAGCATGATTGATGGGTTTTACATGCATACCTCTGAAAAGCACTCGCATAGAGAAAAGGTGTTGCAATTGGTGACTCCACATGTTCTCCACCCCTCTCAGATTGTTCTTTCGACTCTCTAACAATAAAAGGATGGTTTGAAGTTTAAAAATAATATGTAAATACTATGACTTCAGAGACAAATAGAAAATTACTTTTGGCTTTCTTGGTTCTCTTCCAATATACCTTAAGTCTTGCATTTGAAACACCCTTTGATCGCTGCTTAACTGGATCCTTTAAAATGTCATTTCCTTTATCTGTTGTGGTTGACTTCTTCTTCTCAATTGTTCGTCACCGAGTAATTACATAAAGTCGACATTATCGATAATTTTTTTTAAGGATCCAAGCATATACTCCTCAAGCCTTTATTATCCCCTTGTTTTATTTGATATGCATATCGATGATGGTTTCAAAAAATAATATCGCTTCATTTTTCCATCATTGCACATCTTTTAAATTCTTGTGAGCATTGTCAAAGTAGATATCCTATTTGCTCACCAAGCATGAGGTATTTATTTAGAATGTGCACAATATCTTTCGACTAAGAACTTCGGATGCAAAGCACAAAGCAATCCCATTATTTCAAATTTTTTACAACTACAAGTAATATTTAGGCTTATCTTGTCAAAATGAATCCCATATTTTGGAAGATCTCTTATTCTCTAAGTTTCTAACAAAATACTCCATGGGATTATCATCTGACACATTTGCTGCTAATCCTCCAACACCATGCAAAAATTCTTCCTCAAATATTGTATAAAGCTTTCTTGTGTAAAACATAATAGCTTATTTCAGAATTGGGCTGGTCTTAACATGAACAATTGGCGATTTGAAATCTTCATCATGTTCATTATGGCACCATGTCGATAACCTTCTCCAATCCCAAGAAATAATGTGATTGAACTTGTTGGAGATTCCGCATACATTATTCGTGGACTACATTCGTTGATAAGATTCTCATATAGAATGAGTCTTTGTAGAACGATGAACCACTTGTTTCTAATTTTATAAAGCTCGACAATAAAGCATGATCGTGCAAATTGCCCTCATCTAGCATAATAGACCAAGCTTGCTCAAACTCTTCTGAGTCACACTTGCATGCATGTATAGAATAGATTTTGCAGCCTTATTACTATTAAAGCGACCTTCTTTTTTTTTGAAATATATTGGCATAACCTATGTATTCTGAATACAATTTCGATAGCTCTCTACATTCGATCTTAATGAATATTATTATAGGATGTTTGTCACTCATTAATGGAGAAATGTTTTGAATAGACATGTGAATGACTCAATTGTCCTTATGATAGAAGGCTACTCCAAATAAGGCATTTTGCCGTGATGATTCACTCCAAAGGGGCATATAGACATGATTATATTTATTGAGTCGATAGCTTGTATCAAAAATTATGATATCCCCAAAATAATCATATTCTATCCTTGATATGTAATTGCTCCAAAAAAAAAAACTAACCAAGCTATCTGACTCATCAACTTGGACATCCCATGCAAACATCTCATCTTTCATGTCTTTCCTTGAATTGTATTAATGCATTACTTCACCATTCGTAATCATCGATCTTCTTTTTGGATGAAATTGAATGCATCTCTTTTGTGAATCTAATATTCTCCTCGCCAACTTCCTCACTTAGATAGTTAAACGCATCGCTTTAATTCTAGCCTCTCACATCGTCTTCAACAGTCTTCTCATCGCTGATGTCTCTGTATGATCTAAGAAGATGTAGGTCACCCGGCTTTGCCAATGAATGATTATGACTTTCTATATATTTTTTAATCTTCCAATTCTCATCTAAATCAACAGAAAATCTAATCATGGCTGGACAACCACTCCTCGTATCTATTTTCTGGAATTTAACTATGTAGTTTAGATTGGTATCTTTCTTTCGACATGCTTTTGCACATAAAAAATTCTTTGATTTCAATTTCTTCGAGTTTGGCCAAGTATGATCCTTCCTAACATGATGAGCATAATCACGAGCATAGACCTTCGTTTCATTGTGTGATGTTAAGGAGTTTCCCACATTTGGGTCATTTGACATCACGGCTTCATCATCACTACTCATTTACCGCTTTCACATGAAACACAAATATGTCACATGAATAGCTCAAAATGACAAAATGTTTTGTACTCTATAAGAGTGCAGAGTATATGTCACCCCAAAAAAACTAACAAATTAGCCTCCAAATTGCTTCTAACGGAATGTAATCAACATATTATATCCAAACAGCCAAAAATCGCAGAAAATGAAAAAAATAATATGTACTCTCATGAGAGTACAGATGCAAATCTCCCTTAAAAATCAATCAATCAGCCTCTAAATTACTTTTAATGGAATGTAATCAACATATTATATCCAAACAGGCCAAAAAATCAGACAGAAAATTAAAAAATAATTTGTACTCTCATGAGAGTACAGATGCAAATCACCCCTAAAAATTAACTAATCAACCTCCAAAATGCTTCTAGTGAAATGTAATAAACATATACTCTCCAAAAAGGCCAAAAAATCTTACGATTGAAATATACTCTCATGAGAATACAAAGAGTACATCTCTCTAAAACTCACCAATCGCCTCCAAATTCTAATGAAATATAATAAACATATTATATCCAAACAGGCCAAAAAATCTGACATAAAATGAAAAAAATAATATGTACTCTCATGAGAGAACAAAGAGTACAGATGTCAATCTGCCCCCAAAATCAACAATTTAGCCTCCAAATTACTTCTAATGGAATGTAATAAACTTATTCTCTCAAACACCAAAAAATCACAAGAATTGAAAAATAATATGTACTCTCATGAGTATAGAGTACAAATATAAATCTCCCTAAAATCAATACCTCCAAATTGCTTCTAGTGGATCTAATAAACATAATATATCCAAACAGGCCAAAAAATCTAACAGAAAATGAAAATAATAATTTCACAGAGTGAGAGTACATATGTCATCTTCACCCAAAATCAACTAATCACCAAATTGCTTCTAATCGAATGTAACAAACATATTATATCCAAAGCCAAAAAATCTAAAAATGAAAAATAATATGTACTCACGAGTATAGAGTACAAATGTCAATCTCCACCCAAACTAACCAATCAGCCTCCAAATTATTTCTAATGAAATGTAATAAACATATTATATCCAAACAGGCCAAAAAATCAGACATAAAATGAAAACATAATATGTACTCTCATGAGAGTATAGAGTTCAATCTCACATAAAACCCACCAATCAAGATTGCTTCTAAGAATGTATTATATCCAAACAGCCAAAAATATGGAAAATGAAAAAATAATATGTACTCATTAGAATATAGAGTACAGATGTCAATCTACCCCAAAACTAATCAATCTCCAAATTACTTCTAATTTAATGTAATAAACATATTATATCCAAACAGCCAAAATGGAAAAAATGAAAAAAATAATATGTACTCATAAGAGTACAAATGTCAATCTTTATCCAAAACCAACCAATCCAAATTCTAATGAAATGTAATAAACTTATTCTCCAAACAGCCAAAAAATCGACAAAATTGAAAAATAGTTTGTACTCATGAGAGTAGAGTCTGATACAATCCCTAAAACCAATCAATCAGCCTCTAAATTACTTTTAGTGGAATGTAAAAAACATATACTCTCCAAAAAGGCCAAAAAATTTAAACATATTATATCCAAACATGCCAAAAACTTTGACAGAAAATGAAAAAATAATATGTATTCTCATGAGAGTACAGAGAGTACAGATGTCAATCTCCACCCAAAACCAACCAATCAGCCTCCAAATTGCATCTAATGGAATTTAATAAACATATTATATCCAAACTGGACAAAAAATCTGATAAAAAATGAAAAAATAATATGTACTCTCATAAGAGTACGAGAGAATGCATCAATCTCCAAAAATAAACACTTAGCCCAAATTACTTAATGGAATGTAATAAACATATTATATCCAAACAGCCAAAAAATATAACCGAAAATGAAAAAATAATCGACTCTCTCATGAGAGAGAGTGTCTCATCTCCACCCAAAACTAATCACTCCTTTAATGTAATGTAATAAACAAATTCTCTCCAAACAAGCTAAAAAAAATAGAGATTGAAAATAATGTGTACTCTCAGAGAGTCTGGAGAATACGGATCTCTAAAACCCACCAATTCGGCCAAATTGATTAGTGGATTGTAATAAACATATTATCTCCAAACAGGCGAAAAAATCTGATAGATATTGAAAAAATAATTTGTACTCTCATGAGAGTACATAGAGTACAGATGCAAATCTCTCCTAAAAATCAACCAAACAACTTCCAAACACTTGTAATGTCGTATACTAATCATATTATATCCAAAGGGGGTCAAAAATCTGAAAAAAAAAGATAAAATGGGTTGTGCTCGTGAGAATCTGAGAGAATACATCTGAAATAGTTTCTAAAACAAAGTCCTATTATAAAGACCTAATAGTGTAGGAAATATACATTAAATAAAAAAATTTCAAGAATATCACTAATAAATCTAAAAATTGTACATATAAAGCGGTTGGAAAATTTAGATGTATTTTTATTTAATACATCCGCATTAAAATGGTCATGATAACCATTACTTACGAATTGGATTCTTCATCTTCGATTAATGAAATGAGAATTTACTTTCTCTCGAGCTCGGTTTGTCGAAAAAAAATATATTATGCGAATCTATATATATTTCTTTAAATTTCTCGTCCATTCAATGACGTTTCTCCTCCCACTGTTTGAACAGGACGGGCCGGGCCGGGCCCAAGGTAATGTAAATGGTGTCGTTCAACTCTGTCAAGTGACAGCACTGTTAAGTGAAAAAATGATATTTTTTAATAATGGACAAGTGTTGCGTTGCTATTGGAGTCGCTCCGCACGTAATATTTTCTCCCAATGCAAGATGTTGAATAATGGATAAAAAATGCATATAACTTCATTGCAGATTGTGACCAAGTCCACTTCCAGGAACTTGCAGCCTCAAGCACAAAATTTATTGATGCAGTAAAGGGCACAATAATAAGTTCAAAAGAAAAGAAAAAAGAAAAAGAAAAAATCTATAAACATTTCAAGAAGAAAAAAACACAATGTTAAAGATAGCAGAAAAAATGGTCTAATGTAACCAACCTGACGCTTGGTAAGTTTACGCCTTATCGCGTGGGTCTTCTTGGGCCGGAGGTCAAGCGGAATAAACTTCTTATTCTTGTAAGCCTCTCTAAGCGCCGCCTTCTGCTTCTAGAATATCACCGTCAGTACCTGCGCAATCGATAGCCTCACCACCTTGCTGTGAAAAATCATACTTAATTAGTATTCAAATATGAGAGAAACATAACTATTCAGATACCCACGAAAGAAAAAAACAAAGTGGGAAATTATATATTTGAAAAAAGAAGAATTACATCTTGGAAAGCTTGTTAGGAGCTCCTCCAGTGACCTTGGCAACGCGAAGAAGAGCAAGCTCCGCTTTAAGGTCATTAAGCTAGTTTAGTAGTTCCGACTTAGACTTCTGTCTCAGTTCGTGAACCTTAATCCTCGCTGCAAAAAAGGAACGGATATTGGTTTCAGGACTAAATCATCAGAAAGAGGGGTAATACACTAATACGTTAGAAGAAATCGAAGATGCTTACCCATATTTTCTTCTTATTCGCAGCCGATGAGAATCACAGAAGCCCTAGAAAACAACGGTGAAGAGAATTTTATATATATTGGCTCTCAAAACCAAAGTAATGAATGTTGATCCTGCTTCGGTTCGGCACTTCGACCGAAACCAGATGAGTAGAATTCCCTCAGCAATTTTTTAAAATTAAGTATCATTAAAATTTTAATTATGTAATTAAGTATTGCTAAAAAAATTTAAAAAATGGATACCACTCAATTAGTGAAGGTAATTATGCCGGATACGATGTGGCATGGGTTAGCCACATTAATCTGAGGCCAGTCGCCCACTAAGTGAGCGACTAGCTTCAAAAAGATTTTTTTTTTACATGATTGATTGTATTTGTCTTGTAGTTCGCCTCTTCCTCTTTTCACAGTTATACCTGACATAATGAATCTCATTTATTTAGTAGGCCTTAGAATAGTACTTTTAGGAGCTATTTTAGCTCTTACCTAATTGAAAGAAGTTTAACTTATTCTACAATGCCTCAATTGGGTTAGATTATGTTAGCTCTAGGTATAGATTTTGATCGAACTGTTTTCTTTCATTTGATCACTCATGCCTATTCTAAAGTTTTATTATTTTTGGGATCCATTCTTCATTCAATTAAACCTTATGGTAGGTTTCACAACAATGCCAAAAAGGACTTTTTTATTTACAAGTTTTCATTCCAAGAAGTGAGTACAAGTATTTACATAAATTGATGATACATAAATAAAATAAAATATATAAGAACAAATGTAGTATAAGCAGATACTATCCTAAACATCTAACGCCTCCATCGTCATGTGGAATCGCACCACTCCTGTGTGTACCGTCGTGCACGAGATGGACGATCACAGATGATGGTGGCCCTCCAATGCAAGATCTTCGACAGTCTGCATCGAATCGTCTTGTGACGGGAAGATAGGTGGTTGTGACTCATATGTAGGGGGTAGAAGGACACGGATCGATACATAGATGGACTGGATCGATATGTAGATGGCGACGCCCAATCATGGTGTAGACACCTTACGTTGGCTCCAATCCATAATGTGTGTCCACGATATATAAGCGTAAAAGTCTCTACATAGCACCTCACCTATCGACACGTAGCCGTTCATCAACACGTATGAAAAGATGTCCTGAGTCGCCGAGATGTGCTCTACTAAAAAAAATAGGAAAAAATAGCATGTGAAATTAGCTTTATCACAACATATTGAATTCAAATGAATACTTATAGCACTTATCTCTCTCTTGGTGCTGTAGTAAGTGGTGAGGTGGTGGGAGGATATCTGACGATGCAAATAGAGAAAGCGCCCGAGCACATGTCTTGGTGATAGAGCATCATCCACATCCTCATCTAAGCCCTCGACGAGGTAATCCCTCCCTCTCTCCCAAGCATGTGTCTGGTGTAATCAAATCGACATCACTTTACCAGACCATCGACCCTTTTGAAACTAGGGTCAACTTGCCACATCACTGAGAATGAGGTCTAGCAACGCGATCAGTAAATGCTCAACCTCTTCCGGTGATCGGAGGGACTGTGATAACCATATATCAGAGCCTGCTGAGCATGTATGTAATAAAAGTACCGTGATCACTTTCGATTAATGCGACTCTATCACTACACATATTAAAAAATAAGTTAAATTAGAATATGCATTAGAGATATTTGAACCAAAATATAATCTGCAAGTTCAACCTGAGTATGCAACAAGTCATCCAGCTCATTTCTATATCTTTACGTTAGCCATTTTCTTTGGCGAACATACTTCTTCGTTCATCTATGCACACAAGATAGGTTAAACACATATATATAAGCTAAAATTTGAAAGTGCGATAATGAAATATACCTCAATGTGAGATCAGATAGGATATGACACATGTAGTCGGCCTCCCCACATGAATATGCTCCTAGGACCGGTCACGTAGGAGGTGTAGCCATGTTGGCCGGTGGGTCTAGTCGCGTCTGACTCCATATAGGTGGTAGAGCTGCTCCATAGCCATCGTCTTGAATATATCCGGTCCTCTAAGTTGTAGATCGCAGTGGACCTCGAACTGATATCCGGCAGTAAGAAATACCCAATAAGAAATAAAATGTAAGCACACAGGTGCCTGAAAAACTCCTCGGTGGTCAGATGAGTGTATGACTCCCTGTAAAAAGACCACCTCAACCACCTCAGTGGCATGCATGTCTGCGCATGCAGCATCTTGAATGTCGATGTGTGGTGATGGTCAGGTACATCACGCGTCGGTATAGGGTGTCATCCCAACAACTCATCCAATCGTGTCGTGGCCCATCTCTTCCCTCTCTCATTTGGGCCAATAATAGGTGGCCCATCAACCCGTAGTCCGGGATCATGCCACATCACAGGTGTCATCTCACCAGTTAGGTGGAAGGTGTTGGTCTGCGGAGACCATCTCTTAACCAAGATAAGCAAATGATGATTTAGGCGAATGAAGCGAAGATGGCTAACACACTATAGGCCTACTGCCTCTAGCCCAATGATGAATCGTCTGCAGGTGATGGGCTACTCCTTCAGCATAAGCAAGTGTCACGCGACCTCTAAGACAGTGCTCAAAAAAAAAAAGGAAATTAGTCATTCACCAAAATAAAAGTAAGCGTCGTGCGAAACATAAATAAAATACTACTTACAGTATCAGGGTGAGTGGCTTTATGCCGTCCACGTAGGGATGATATGCAAGGGTGAACCTCAGTAGGTGGTTGCTCCAACGGTGGGGTGGCCTCCCTAGCATGGCCACGTCGTCGACGTCTAGCTGGCGGGCGGTGCTCCTCTGCCATTGTACCTATTAAAACAAACAAATACAAAAATTAGTATCATAGATGTATAAATAATGAAATGGAAAATTGTAGCATAAATTAAACCGAAAAACTAGAGTATTGCAACCTAGGTAAAATCTAAACAACATTGTGCACTAAAGTATCCTCGGCATTATCTTCTGTTAACATTGTGAGGGCACGATGACTTATAGTGGCGGTCTCTTACATAGGCGCATGTTCTACTACTATTAGATATATTTTTTATCCGTTGTGTTTTAAATCACTTGGAGTGCACGACCTTCTACGAAAGTTGGGTGGCTGAATGCTATTAATCCATGCTCCGAAAGATGGCCACTCATAATGGTTAAGCAATGTATGGAACTCATTTATATATGTCGACTCTGAGATGTAGTGTGTAATGCTTGTGACACACGTAAGGTGGTTCAATCGTCTAAATCCTAGTGCAGCAACTAAATGTAGGCATGACCAATGATATATGATCATTTTGTTACAACTGCAATTACAAATGTCGTTATCTAGCAAATCAACTCTAAATGATTGGCTAGACCTATCAAAAACTTGCATCTCATGGAGGTTGATGTTCATAGGTTCAGAGAAATTTCTGACCTCCCTTTCAGTACGCTGTAACATTGTGGATATCCTTTGGGTAAAAATGGACAAGTTGGCATCCTGTTGCTGAGTTGCAGTGGCTAGTCTTTTCATGAACAATGCTACTAAGTTGTAGTAAATAGCGGCCCAGAGCACTTGGTAAATCACAAGCCCGTTTCAGGACACTATTAAAACACTCAGATGGATTAGTCTTCATTGTACCATAACACATTCCACCATCATGTACAAGTGACCATTTAACAGGGTCACGCTCCACAAGCCATTTATGAGCTTCTTCTTTTACATTTTTAATATCTAACATGAAATGATTGAACTGATGGATATCATCAGTATTTTCTGCCATATACATATTCTGGCATAGAAATTCAACATCACCAATCCCCAATCTACATATTACCTTTTTAAAATTTTCACGCAGATGACACAAACAGTGTATGTGAGCTGCCCATGAAAATACTTCTCTACATCCACGTAATAAACCAGCATGTTTATCAGATATTATGCACAGATCACGTCTAGCAGACACAACAGGTAGCATATCATGTAAGCATATCAAGAACCACAACAAGGAGTCAATCGACTCAGACTCCACAACAGCAAAGGCTAGTGGAAACAACCCATTATTTCCATCGATTCCACCAGCTTAATAGCATTACCATGGTACTTGCCTAACAAAAAAAGTATCGTCTAAGCTCGACCGTAACTACACCACCCATGATTGAAGGACCAAATGCCCAAAAGTCTGGGCGATGTGTGCTAGACTGAATTTGTAGGCGTACCGGGTAAAATCGCAAATTGATTCCATATAAAGACTTAAAGTCCTATAAGACTCTTCTAGCTACCAAAAATTGCTTTTATTGCTTTACGCCTTGCATCCCAATCCTTCATGTACGAAACTTTAACATTGAATTTTGACTCCATTCTACCTATAATCTCCCAGGTTTGGTCTATCGATGCCTTATCAAGTATAATGAAGTAAGCTATGAATTTTGAACTACACTGTCGATAATCAGTTGCACTTATTGCATTGATACATCTATGATTTTCCCTAACTCTGGATATTCTACAAGCACCCCCTAAGCGTCTACTGCTGCTACAATGCATATATGTTACATGGTCTGTAGACTATCATGTACTATATCGTGTAGTTCTTTTGGTTAGAGGTAACTTTAGAATTTAACATTATTTACTATGCACCACCCAATAGAAATTGATGACTTTGTTGTTTATGAAACACATACCTTCGACAAGGTCACATGGGATTTCAATATCATCTATTAGGACAGTTTCGTCAGATGGACCTTCAAAGTAAATATCGTTGTCCCACTCTCTCGCAGTTTGACACATCCGAACCTACTCATTTGTGGACAATATATGACTCTCACTATCAATATTTCGAAGTGAATGATTTTTTAAAAGATCATGATTGTTTAGATTCCCAAGCACAGTGGCCCGAGTGAACAGTCATCATCATTAATTTCCTGCTCATACTCACTACTTGAACCACTGCTCATAATCTAATACTCATCATCACCTGCAGCACTCTGAGACACATGCGGTTCCTCTGAATGATAAACAACATCATCGCTGCCACAAAACTAATAAGTTGGGCGATAAACTATCATATTAATTATTACAAGTATAAGCGGTGAAAACAAGGTATTACATGAGAATCAACTCATCATCAAAGCTATGTTGTGTCACCGAGGTGCATGCGATGAAATCTTGTGTATGCGTCGGTGGTATATCTCTTGTGCGGATCAGTGATGTGGATGTAACATTAACATCCTCCACTTGACATACAACACTAATATCGGGAAGCTTCATCCGGTGTAACTTCATAAACGCGTTATCATCGAGATATAATAGGCTATATATCATACCCGGATAATGACATGTAAGAGTGAATGTGTGATGCTCAATCAATGTGCAAGATTCTTATAATTCTTTGATTCAATTTAGTAAGGTGTTGTGACGTAGAACCTTAAGCGGGCGATTTTGACCTCACATAACTTGACTGAATTGCTTATCAATACTTAGTTTGCCTCCATAGAAAAGGATTATCAAAACAAATTCTCTATTCATTCTTGCAAAACAAACTACATAAATAAGCGAAATTTATATCAATCGACCTAAATAATACTAAACTAGGCTACTTATCATCACGCCGCTAACACAAACATACAAATCAAATCCTAAACAAAATTCTAACCATACAACTCTAATCTATCACACATCTTGTATTAAGTTATAAATGGATAGAAATAGAGATTTGTTGTGTGTTCACGAAGAACAATGGGAATGTGCACAAAAAATGGTAGAATCCGCCATAGGAAACTTCCCCGAACAAAATGGAGCTGCTGGAATCGTCGTCGGAAGCTAATGTTAACTTCCAATGGCTGCTAGATGGGAGAGGGAAGTCGTCAAATGGCATAGACGCGGCTGTCGAGAAGAAAGAAAGTTTCTTTCGGATACCCGGAGAAGACGGCACAATGCCAACGGTTGGAACGCCGCGCCGGGAAGCTTGAGACGAGAGGAGCTGGAAGGGCAAAACTAGTGGGCAGTGCTCTTGGGGGAGGCAAAATCCTCGGTCGGGGGCGAATCGAACGACAGAGAGGGAGGAGGAAATAGGGCCGATCGGGTTCAATCAGCCCTATTTTAGATCCATGGTCGGTCGTCACCATATTGCGTATTTACCCATACGTCGTGTCAAGCGTGTTCTAGTCGTCCTAATTGTGCTTTTATTTACTTAATTAATTAAAAATTGCTAATTCCCTCGGATTGTTTTTTTAGGGGGAGATTTACATACATATCATATAAGTTTTATATATTTATATATCTATATTTTTATTTTTATTTTTACACACACACACACACACACACACACACACACACATATATATATATATATATATATATATATATATATATATATATATATATATATATATATATATATATATATATATATATCATTCATATTAGTCTTTAGTTGCGTGTATTTGGAATGCACTACATTTTAACTTTTTGGGTATTTGGTTGGAAGTAAAGTAAATTTATAATGTAATGTAATATATTCCAAATACATTAGAAATATCATTTTCGGTGTATTTGGAATTCACCCGATTTGGTAATTAAATACCTATGTAAAGTGATGTGGCATTTGCCTTCATGATTATACCGCTGTCATTCCAGCCTCAGCCATTACCGGCCAGCCCATTGCATCGTCATGAGGTCAAAACCTTCAAATTACTTTTCATTACATTTTTCAACCAAACGAAAAAAATAAAGTCATTAATTTGTAAAACTCTCAACCAAATAAGCGTAAAGTAATCCTTACTGAATTCATTTTATTTGAATTCTTTTCTGTGCATTCCAAATCTGCGACCAACTTATTTTTAAAAAGTAAATTACACTTTTTTAAACATAGAATAATATTAGATAAGTAAATATTTAACTTTAGATGCTAGACATTTAAATGAATAAGAATTGTGTTATATGTATGTAAATCTTTATTTTTTTTTCAAAAATTTACATACATACCACAATTTTTATATATTATGCATTTAATACTTATATATATATATATATATAGATCTCCTTTTTTCACATATCCTAAGAATACAAAATTTAAAGTTTAAAATTAATAAGATCTATCAAAATTTTAATAAAATATACAAATAATTACATTATCATAAAAGATCTCATAATCACCATCAAATATTTGTTTAATAATAAACACTAAATTATAATTATCAATAAAATTAGTGTAACTTATTACCTAAAAAATAGATCAATGAAGTAACATTAAATTGGGAGATTGGTTACGAGAATTTATTTACTTTATCCTCAAGACTTATGTTGAAGGTGTACTACATCCTAAATCGAAATTAGCACTCAACTCCTACAAGAAAAGATAAATGAAGACTAGAAGAGAATTTCTCAATCATTAAGTCCAAATACTAATCATGAATGTAACAAATTATATTAGATTAAAATATGAAATAAATTAATAACAAGTGCGAGAATCACACAAATGTTTGATAATCAAGTGTGTTCAAATGTTAAAAAAAAATCTCTTAATATCAAGTAGTAATTTAAATCAATTAATTAGGTCATATTTATGAGAATTGTTATGTTGTTTGGAGAAATAGGGAAGATTAAAGTTAAATGCCTCGTGATATTGATTACAATCAATTATTTATGCAAAGAAAATAAGTTAATGCGTCCAGAGTTGTGGTTGGGATGTGTATGGACAATAGAGCATTACTCCATTGTTATTTAGTTAAATGACATATTTAATAATTAAGGTCAATTTTGGTCCCTATAGA
Organism: Cymbidium sinense; assembly: GCA_021442155.1. Taxonomy (NCBI): domain Eukaryota; kingdom Viridiplantae; phylum Streptophyta; class Magnoliopsida; order Asparagales; family Orchidaceae; genus Cymbidium; species Cymbidium sinense. The sequence goes on from CM038225.1 coordinate 112,701,477, forward strand.
TATAAATTATAATGATTATTATTATTAGAAAATTACATGTGACTCCTCTTGAATAAAATTATGATACTTAAGAGCTTTAGTTGAATGTAGGGCTGAGAAATTTGCTCGAAGATCATTAATCGCTCGAAAATCGGCTCGTATTTTAGCTCGAATTGAGATCGAGTCGAGCTAAACGAGCCGAGCTACGAGCTCAATTGTTGGCCCAATTTTTTATTCGAGCCGAATTCAATTCGTACATAAATCAACTTGTTCGATTTTCAAAAAGATCGAATGTCGTGCGGGCTACGAGTCATTTTTCACCGAATCACGGGCGAGCGATTTCTCTGGACCGTGAGATCAAAGGCTCCATCTAATGAACGATTGATATCTAGCTTAGAATCGAGATTATAATTTATAACTTATAAGTTTTAACAATGCCACGAGGGTTTCACCGTTTCAGCCTTCGATGCTTCATGACTTCTTTCTATGTTTCTTACCTTTGAGGCAAAGGCTGAGTGAGAGCTTGAGAAGGATCCTCTATTCTTCGATCCTCAAGGCCTCAGGCTTCGACGCTTTCCACTCTGATTCGTAGTGTCCGCATTTTTTTCTGTCATAGAGTCATTATTACCTTTGCAACTTCGCTCAATCGCTCGAATTGTTTCTTTGCCCTTGACTCATTTTTTCGGTACAGATAGTAGCAATATTGGTAAAATTTCTTAGTTAATTTATAGCATATATGCATGTTAATTTTTTATATATTATAGTTTGAAATCTCGATTACTCTCAATGGCACTATTGTTGGCTTTCGATTTTTTGTTGGTATCAGTTTCACGGCTTGGTAGTTGTTAGTCATGAAAAAATATTTTAAGGGATTGTTCTGCTGAGGGAAGTTATCTTGATATTAGAGTTCTCGGTTTCTTGGTGGTATCAATATTTAGAGCTTTTGATTTGTTTATCTCCTTTATGTGTTCTGTAAAAATAATTTTGGAGTAGAACTTATGCTCCTTTCTTGGATGCTCTTGCCAAGAAAGTTGAATTGTGGGTCTAGTTTCATTAGAAATTTTGTTTATATGAATATGGTTCATTGCCAAATTGTTCAGAAATTATGTTGGTATGGCTATTTTCTTCATAACTTATGCTCCTTTTTTGGTATTAACTGATTTGCTCATCTCCTTTATGAGAGGTGCTTGGTTTATTCTTATTATTTAAGCATGCAGTAAAGTAAAGTGGAGCCTGTCAATTGTGATTCCTTTCCTGTGAAGCTCTTCTCCTTTCTTGGATGCTCTCGATTTGTTATTGTCCTTTCAGTATGCAGTAAAGTGGAGCCTCTGTTGTGGGCTGTGAATTGTGATTCCTTTTCTGTGAAGCTTGTCTCTTTTTTTGGATGCTCTCGATTTGCTCAGTTACTCTTGTCCTTTAAGTATGCATTTATAAGTTGTGATTCTTGGATCAATTGGATGCTCTTGTTGTGGTATTAGACTATTTTAATTTGTTATAGTTGTGGGGTGTTTGGATCAGTTGGCTGCTCTTGTCCTTTAAGTATGCATTTATTTATTAGATGCTCTGCTCTTGTTGTAGTATTAAACTTTTTTGAACATTCAGGTTTACATAAACCTTTTAAACTAGGGTGTTACTTTCGAAACTTTTGATGATCATATTTTTTTTTTAGATATTGGATCTATGGAGATAGTACCTCATTTAGATCATTTTGTTTAGTTAACATGAAGTCATCTCTTATACATGTGCCATTTAATTTTTTCACTTTAGTAATGTTTCACTATTTTCATCGTTGAGAATGGTTACAATAAAACAAATATATGAAATCATCTTTTATACATAGAAAATTTCATAGCTAAGGTTTATTTAAACATTTTCACAATCATTTTGGCTTAATGATGGATTCATGATCAAATTAGAAGATTGAATTCTTAATTTCCTTGTAGGACAACAATTTTTTTTATTATTGTTGTCTTCATATCTTATTCCCAAACATTTTTCTGTTTAAAATCATTTTTTCACATATAAATTTCAAATATTTGTCGAATTTCATGCGAGTCTATAATTGTATCATATTATTTTTGCATAGATATAATGGAAAGTCACTCTCAAAGCAAATCAAATAGTTATTCAACTCAACCTCATGCTTAAAATGCAAAAAAATGCTATTGAAAGTGTGGATGAAATTACTTCTGTATATAATAGAAAGAATAAAAGAAAATGTTTTGAAGTTTAATAATATTTTATTGAAATATCTATCTTAGAAAGAGGAAAACCCATGCAAAAGTATAAATGCACCTATTGTGTTAAGTCTTATGTTAAACAAAAATTAGTACTACATCTCAATTGAGTAGACATTACAAAATGAATCACTATAGTAGAAATAGTGTTAGAGAAAGAGACAAAAGTTTTTTGATTATATAACTGAGGACCAAAAAGAAACTTAATCGATTTTTAGTTTATGTGTTTCAACTGCTTATGATCATAACAAAATTAAAAATATTATTGCTAAGATGATCATTGTTCCTAAGTATCATTTTATGACAGTTGAATATTTATGATTTAATATTTTGATGAAATCTATGAATTCAAACTACCGTAATATTTTTAGATTTGATATCACAGAAGAATGCATGAAAGTATATGAAGTTGAAAAAGAAAAACTTAAAAAGTTTTGAAATTAATTGATAGAGTTTTCCTTACTAGTGATTGTTGGATATCAAGCCAAACAATTGGTTATATGTGTCTTAGAATGCATTATATTAGTTCTGATTAGAAATTCCAGTCCAAGATAATCAGTTTTTGTGATTTAGATTCTCATCACAGTGGAGCTGTTATATTTGAAGTCATTTCTGAAAGTTGTTGCAATGGTGTATTCAAAATAAAATCAGCACTATTACTTTAAAAAATGCATCATCAAATGATGTGATCGCTAGAAACTTGAGCGCATTATTTACTAGAATGTCTAGATTTATGATAATGGGGGATTTCTTTTATATTTGTTGTACTGCTCATATTTTAAATCTAATGGTGCAGGATGGCTTAAAATAAAATTGGTAAAATAATTGAGAATGTAAGAGAATCAATCTTATTTATAAAGTGATCTCCTAGTCGCTTACACAAATTTGGTGAGATTACTAACCAAATTGGTTTATCCACAATAAAATCAATATGCATTGATATTTTTACACGTTGAAACTCAACATACAAAGTGTTAGAGTCAGCATTTTACTACAAAACTGTTTTTCTAAAATATGTTTTACGAGATCTTAATTATATATGATTATCTTTTGAGGAAGATTGGAATCAGTTTGATAAGGTTAGAGAGTTGCTTCATATTTTTTTATCAAATAACTGTGATTTTTTTTGGATCCAATTATCCTATTGTAAACATGCTTCTTCCAAATCTAATATTAATTAAGAAAATCTTGGATAGAGAATGTTTATTTGATACTTTATTCATTTCTAATATGCCAAACACCATGAAAGCAAAATTTAATAAGTATTGGGTGATTGTTCATTATTATTCTCGATTGCATGCATTTTAGATTCCAGAATGAAATTATTTGTCATTAACTACTACTATCCATAGATTTATAGTAATGATATTGTTGATGAGAAAAAGGATGAAGTCAAACAAAAATTAATTGAGCTCTACTCTGTCATTGATAAACAACATACAACTAAAAAATCTAGAGCAACCATTATACAAGTTGAAACAACATCTATAATGAAATAAGTCACAATTTGTCAGATGATTTGGCTAGGTTGTATGATTTTATATACTCTACTTGTCTTTTAGTTTCACAAAAGTCGACTTATAATTATACTTAGAGGAACTTGTGTTAAATGTCACGATTTTTTAAGAATATCATGATATTATTTACAATCCAAATAATAGTTGCTTGAGTTAGCTTTTAGTGCGGGTGATTGTGCTTAGTGATTATATAATTTGTATTTCACCAAAATATTGGATGTCTTAATATGTGGAAATTGGATTGAGCAAGGTACAAAAATTCAAAAGAGCCTATGGTAACATTTTCATTCTTCTAATTTTATAGTGAAATTACTTTCTATTTAATTTTTTCAAAAGTGACAACATATGCTTTGCATTTTTGATTTGACAATTTAGCTGAAGAAAAATTAGTTATATCTGTGCCTAAAAGCTTGAGTGTGGATTCACAAATTTGAAATTCATGACGATAATAATTTACTTATATAATACTGCAATTTTGGCGCAACATTTCCTTCTTTTGCATTTTATTATAGACTTTAACTTTTTTGTGGACATTTATAATATGTTGTATTGCTATATTAGTGGTATTATCGAATTTACCGATATTTTTCTACTATTTTATGTATTGCAAAATATGTTTTTAATTTTGGATGCTCAGTGATAAAATTATACTGAGATGACTATTGAGGCAATTTCTGATTTTTAGGCCTACTATATGGTGGATTTTAGTTTTTAAATATATTAGTTTGGTCAATAAAAAAATTTGAGATCATTTAGGGTGGCAAAATGCTTCTTAGTTTTGTGCTTTGAAATTGTGACTTACTTTCTCAAATTGCAGTGTTTAAAGTGTGCCTTAAAAATTTTGGAATGTTGTTAGTTACTCTAATGTTTGAATGTGATGGAATCAAAGAAATTAAAAGCTGGAAGACTTGTTTCAACTATGTTAGAGTGCTATTTGTACATTTTGTTATTCTTGTTCTAATATTATCACAATAATTTCTTGAGATTTTCATTTTGCATTTTGATATAATTGAAGTTGATGATTTTCAATGTCTTATATTACCCTAAAAAATAGCGATCATCTCAATATTTTGAGAGCAAAAAATAAAATAAAAAAGCACATCAACATAATGAGTTTTTCTCTTCTATTATCATGTGAATTAAATTTCAATTTCATTCCACTTCATTGTTGTGTATTTCAATTCTATTTAACTATTATTTCATACTATGCTATCTTTGGGTTATGAAATACTCCAATTTCTATAATTAAGTTACTTATGAAGTGCTTTTGGAAATTATAATTTTGGTTATTCTATGTTCCCCAATTCCTGTAATTTGGATATCTCATATATGTTGACTGTGTTGTGCAGTTGTGCTTATCTATGCTATGTATTGTCCTGTGCCTATCTTTTGTCTTTTGCACAAACAACAAGTATGAGTTATTTTATTTCACAATTTGAGTTCTCCTTTTATTCTATGTTCTCCAATTCCTGTAATCATGTAGGCTGTAGATTTATCTGATTTGTTTATTCGAGAATCGGGACTATGATGAGAAGAACATAACTTTGCAATTTCAAAATTTTTCAACAAAAAATTATGATCCATCATTGGTGGCTCTCATTAGATGGCCAGACAACCTCGCCAATCTATTTTGAGGCTTTCTTTATTTTAACGATGCTAACGAATGGCCTCGGCAACCTGAAGTCTATAAGTGGATTATAGAAACTTGTATAAATTACGGATATTTGAAGATGATTATAACTCTCTCTGAGTCTTAATAGTCAATTTAAATATGTTATATGTAATATTGATAATATCTTTTATTTATATTTTTTTTCTAATTTGATTTTTTGTGAATTTAAATACACAATTTACATGTATAATTTAATTTTATGCATTGTAGTTAAGCAAAAATTTAAAACATATTTTTTAAAAATGCTAGAGCCGCTAGCTTAGAACAAAAAGCTACAATTCTAATTAGAAATAGCTTCGATTGATTATCCTCAAAATATCACGCTACATCCAGGAGTCAACAGATTGAGCTAGTCACGGATCGGCGAAATGATCATTCTCAACCCTAGTTGAATGCAAAATGAGTGTACTATATTTATAATATATGAGTTTTAAGATTAGAAGATATGAAATATAAAGTAAAATTTTATGAAATTTTAAACTCATTCACTTGTTCATTTTTGTTGTATTCTAAAATTGTTAGTTTTGATTGAATTTTGAATAAATTGTGAGCTTCAACAATTACTATTGTCATCACTCGATAACTCGCTGTCAATTATCACCCTTTTTCTCAATATTATCGATGATTACTCGCCTTCACTCGTCGCCGCTACTTGGCCTTATGTCTAATAGTTTTGCATTAATTTCATTTTCTCTCAAACCAAATTTTTTAAAAAAAATCTACCTTTATTTTACATCTAATTAGAAACTCCAAAGTATTTCAAACACATTATATTTTAATTATAATATATTTCATTTATTTTTATTTTTTTCAACCAATCAAATGACTCTCATTTCAATGAACATGAAACCATTCATCTAAAAGAAACATTCTTTTTAATAGTTAAATGATGGCCATCTAATTTAAATTAGGGTAAAGTCAGCTTAGGAATAAATACAATCACAAACTAAAGTAAGTGCATTAACAAAACTTCGAGTGTTATGTGATTTGGATTCTTTACACATCAAACTAATAAATTTAGCTAAGTTTAATGATGAATAGAGATGAAAATTCTTAATTGACTTTATTCATTTCAACAATAATTAAAGATATTTACATATCTAATACTTAAATCTTGATAATTAAAGATGATTGCATAATTGAATCTCTAAGATTGTTAATAGAGAGATAATTGCACAAGCAAGCAAGATTAGGACTAAAATTTAAAGATTATGCAACAAGCCTAACATACTTTTAGAACTCAATTCAAGCCAGCCATCAATCAAAGAAGTTTCACCCGTTCATTCTTTCGCTTAGGGGCTGTTTGGTTGCGTATATTTGAAATGCACTGCATTCTAAATGCACGCATTTTAACATTATGACTAAAATTTAGAGATTATGCAACAAGCCTAACAGACTTTTAGAACTCAAGTGTTAAATAAGATAAATTTTATAGCACACAATTATTATGTATTTACATATCTAATACCTAAAATTTGATATTTACAAAATAACACTTTCCTTACGTCTAAAAAGGTGAATTTCACTTTTAGAAAGGTAATGATTATGCTATTTTTGATGTAATAATAAAGATGATATTTAAGTAAATATGAAAACTCAAGTGTTAGATATGTAAATATATAATAATTATGTGCTATGTATGTAAATTCCCAAAAAAAGAAAAAAGCATTACAGCGGTTGAAAACCAATACAAGATTAGTCTGCCAACATAACATAGTGAAGAACTTCCTTGAGTACCACGAATGGCTCCATTGTCCATGTTGGATAATGCTCATGAGGCTTGAAAACTGACTCAACACCAACCCTCTAGAAGACAGTGGGAACCATTTAAACAGATCTCCTTTTGATCTTATCCAGCTAGCTATCACCTCTCTTTATCAGTATAAAGAACAAGAACCAAATCTATTAGCAACAAAATATTTGTTGCCACATTGATGCTACATCACTAAAAACAAAAACAAAAATAGAAGTGCAAAATAAGTTAAAATGATGTCTTTTTCCGTGAATTCTTAGTTAGGTACTTAATTCCACATGTTTTTCACTTACTTTCACTAATAGAGAGATTATTACGTCAGTAGTAGAGCTACGTCACACTTCAATAACACATATATAGTGCTTTCAAATTATATATTATGTGTATTATATGTATGATGTTATATTAATTACACAATAACACATAGTATCTATATACATAATAATATACAACACTTTTTTGCAATATATAGTAATTGTGTATCGATTGATGTTCACTTATTATTGAAGTTATACATGTAATAATTTTTCTCACTAATATCTCCACAACTTAGTGGTGTTTTATGGTGCATGATCAAACTAACTCTCTATTTTCTATAAAAGTAATCACGTTTATTTCAACTGCTAATCTTCATCATCATTAGTTTTATCCTATTGATATAAAGTAACCCTCACCCATTATCGATTGATTATTATTAATTTTATATTCATTAAAACACATATCATATACTCAAACTTCATTTTAATTATTCCAACCCTCTTTTTTTTTTTCCATTTTAACATCTTTTTTAATTGAAATAGTCAGACGCTAAGATTTCAGATGAGTTATTCTAGTATGGTCAAATAAATATTCCTCATCTTTCAGGCCACCTCAACATCTTCACACAGTTACAAATATTAAGAAGAATTTCTTCATATAACGTTCACAATAAAATATACAATATCTCAGTTCTTTCATCCATTTTATGGTTCTAGTAGATGACAAACAAACCTTGTGCAAAAATTTTATGCATTGCAGATTTTTTATTTTCTTTCAAAAAACTTCAAATCAGAAATCCAAGCATATACACTATAATAGACTATAATAATAATAATAATATGCATCATAATAAGTTCAATAACTGGCGTAAGATCACAATCTGAATGCCTATAATGAAAGAGAGTGAGAGGCACCTTTTCAGGCATATATTTAAATACAGTCTTTTTGTCTCCTGATTCGTATATATTGCACTGAGAGAGAACCTGAGAAATAATTGTTTTCCAAAGTTTAATATCAAGAAAATATTTCAGATATTGAAAAAAAAAACAACTTAAAGGATCAGACAGACCTGTGCTTCAACACTGGCGCATACAGCATATATACCCCAGTTTCTTGTATAATTGTTGTAAAGGTGAACTTTCCCAAATCTAAGACGTGGTGCCTCTGTCTTGTGCCATCAAAAAAACAGTGATGTATTGTCACCCGAATACATCTATCAGTAATATGGCTACTATCAGCCCCAATAAGCATTGTTTTATCATGCCTTGCAAAGTGGCATCTGTGCAAAACCAAAGTCAACAGGTCAAAAGAGTTTAATATAAATAAAGAAATTTAGGAAAAATAAAGAATCATCTGTTAGCCATGTATTATGTGCAAGCACGTCTCAAGAAAAAAAATAAAATCAAATGGGACTGTCATAGACTATTTATGTTTGTTTGAAGAATTTACTTCAATTGATTATGGAACTCTTTTGAAAGTACAAAAGAAAAAAAAAAGAGAGTAAGGGATGTTTGGTTTGCACTTAAGACTGACTTAACAAAACAATAGCGTCAAATGATCTAGAAATTTTTTGTAAGCATGATCTAAAGCTCAGCAATTGATGAGATAAACTAAAAAATTGTACCCAAGCGTTAAGCTTAAGAACCTATATTAGTTGGAATTTAAGATTATTAAAATTTATTAGTATTAAATTATAAAAAATCAAGCAAATGATAAATAATTATTTAATTTATTACTTAATGATAGTATAAATGATTAATGATTCATTTAAACTAATTGAATAATAATCAATTTTTAAATTAGTTCATAAATAATTTGTATGTACAACAATAACAGTTTGACATAAAGCATTGTAGGTCTCACCACCATCTTATAAAATCTTTCCTTGAGTCTACACAATACTTTCATATCGCACAATAGGCCAGATACATTACTCTACTTCAACCATCCAACTTGAATTCTACTAATAATATCTCCATCTGTATCACCATCACTTTGAACAACAGACTTGAAATATCTAAATATTTTTTTTTAATGACTTGATCACTCGTTGTCACCACTCCATCACAATATCTTCTACAACTAAAATAATACTCTTTATATTTGATTTTAAATCTTCTCAAACAAAAGCCTTTAGACTATGAGGTTGACCTCCAAAATTCAACTTTTTTTAATTCACTCTTTAGTCTTATCAACAAGAAGAATATCATCACCAAAACACGTAAATGCTTAGTAAGAACATCCATAACTAAAGAAAAAGCTATGGGTTTAAAATTGATCCTTGATGTAATTGAACTTAAATAGGAAAATTCTCTTTGTGTTTGAACACAAGTGACAATTCTAGTATATATAGCTTTAATGACTTAAATATAAGCAATATTAACCTCTCTACTTTTCTAAAACTCTTGAAAGCACTTCTCTTGGAACTTTATTATATACTTTCACTAAAACAACAAATGTCACATGTAGATCCTCCTTACTCTCTCTAACATTGTCATTGTAGAGTCTCAATCCCTCGCTAAAAAAAGTGGAGGGTTGTGTTAAGTAGTTGACAACCAGCATAAAATTTATTGAAAAATCATAATATGAATCTTTTAAATAATTTATATGTATTGGCTATAATAAATTTAGAAAAATTAATAAATACAACTTTAGTTAGAAATCAATAATTAATTACTTATTTAAAATAACTAAGGATCAATTAGGATTTTTATTAGATCATTGTCTTATTAATAAGTTATGACACTTGTTTCAAAAGACACTTGGGGCACACAAACTCTCAAACTAAGATGCACAAAAGACAACTCAAGACTTAAGACTCACTATCACTAGTGAGATTAACACCTTTTTGGTTCGAGGTATATGCTTTGAGGCTTTATGACTAAGGCATTTCAGACACCTCATTAATGTTATTAAAAATTATATTATATTTTATTATAATATACTAGTTTATATTATATTATATTTATATTTTAATACACCGAGTACAGTGCCTTAAAAAGTCAAAAAGTGATTCAAGTATAATGAATTACTCAATTCTATCATTGATTTGTTATTTTATTTTAAATTATATTGAATTGAGTATTAACTAATATAGAAAGTAAAAAAAGAAAAACTATAATGATTTAAAAAGATTTTTAAGATGAGATAGAATTATTATTCTCATAAAAAAACAATAGCCACTTTTTATACACACACATTCAATTAAAACCATTCAAGAAAAAAAAAAGGGAATACATAGCACACAATTATTATGCATTTACATATCTAACACCTAAAGTTTGATATTTATAAAATAGCACTTTCCTTACATCTAAAAAGGGTGAATTTCACTTAAAAAAAGGTAATGATTGTGCCACTTTTTGATATAATAATAAGATTTGAGTGCTATTTAAGTATGAAAGTTTAGATATTAGATATGTACACATATAACAATTATGTGCTATGTATGTAAATGCTCAAAAAAGAAAAAAAAATTACAATAGTTGAAAAACCAATACAACAGCATTAGCCCTACAGAGAGCTTGGCTAATATACATTCATTGTACCCACATATCAGCTGCTCTAAGTGACTTGTGGCCTTGGTACTAATGCACATAGCTAAAGAACTTCCTTGAGTGCCAGAGGCTCCATTGTCCATGTTGGATAATGCTCATGGGGCTTAAGACTCAACACCAACACCCTAGAAGGCGGAACCATTTAAACAGATCTCATACGGTCTTATCAAGCCGAACCACCTCCTCTTTATCAGATGTATAAAAGAATAAGAACCAGACCTCTATTAGAAAAATATTTGTTGCCACATTGATCTTATATCACTAATAAAACAAAACCGGATATGTGACATAAGTTAAATGAAGTCCTTTTCATGAATTTTAGGTACTTAACTCCACATGTTTTCATATTCCTTTCACTAATAGAGATTATTACGTGTGAATGGATATATCTCGAGAATTGTATATGAGTCGGGCGTGAGCTACATCTAGACTCCAATAACATAGCATTATATGGTGCTCATCAATACTATATTATTGTATTGTTATGTATTGATGTTATATTAATTACATAATAATACATAACATCTATATACAATAATACAACACTTTATAATCAATACACAACATTTTTAAGACACAATTATGTATTGGTTGAGGGTCATGACGTTATGTTATTGAAGTCCTCCCATGTAATAATTTTTCTCACTAATATTATCTACAACTTAGCGTTATATGTGCATGATCAAACTAACTCTCTATTTTTTATAAAAGTAATCACCGTGTTATTTCAATTGCTAATCTTCATCCTCATTAGTTTTATTTTATTGATATAGAAGTAACCCTCACACATCGTTGATTGCTTATTATTAATTTTATATTCATTAAAAGCACATATCATATACTCAAACATTATTTTAATTATTCCAACCCTCTCTTATTTTTCTATTTTAACATCTTTTTTAATTGAAATAATTCGCTAAGATTTGAAGAGTTATTCGGGAAATAAATAAATGTTCCTCATCTTTAAGAAGAGTTATTCTAGTATGCTCAAAGAGTAAGGGATGTTTGGTTTGCATTTAAGAGGCTTAACAAAACAATAGCAAATGATCTAGAAATTTTTTTGTAAGCATGTTAAGCTGCTTGAATTGATGAAAAAGTAAGCACAATTGAACCCAAGCTTTAAGCTTATGAACCCTATAAGTTGGAATTTAAGGTTATTAAAATTTATTAGTATAAAATTATAAGAAAATCAAGCAAATGATAAATAGTTATTTAATTTATTACTTAATAATAGCATAAATGATTAATGATTCATTTAAACTAATTGAATAATAATCAATTTTTAAAATTAGTTCATAAGTAATTTGCATATGACATGAATCCTTTAAATCTTTGTTAATCTAGGCGTCCCAGAAGTGGCCTTGTATGACGAATATGAAAAATGTGCAAGCGTACATATTGCCAAGGTGCAGTGTTAAATAAACAAGGGTTCCACATTATGGATGGATCTGAGCAAGAAGTTAGTCTATGAAACTAGAATTAGGTTAGAATCTTGGAATATAGGTATTCTTACAGGTAAATTAATGTAATTGATAGATATTACGGTTCATAGAAAGATAATTATTTTATGTGTTCAAGAAACTAAATGGGTTGGGGAGAAGGCCAATGAGATTGATAATTTAGGTTTTAAACTTTGGCATTCAAGTAGAAATCGAACTAGAAATGATATAGGTGTGATTATAGATAAAAATTTGAAGGATAATGTTATAAATATTAATAGATGTGGAGATAGAATTATAGCTTTAAAGATTATTGTTGATACTAAGATTATCAATGTTATAAGTGTTTATGCTCCTCAAGTAGGTTTGGATGTAAGCTCAAAAGAAAAAATTTTAGAATGAATTAGAGGGATTAATACAAAAGATACCTCTTGAAGAAAAAAATATTTATTGGAGGAGATTTAAATGAACATATTGGTAGAGTGGTAGAAGATTTTAAAAGTATTCATGGTGGTTATGGATTTGGAGTGACTAATGAAGAATGTATGACTATATTAGATTTTGCCTTAACTTATGATTTTGTAGTTGCTAATACTTTATTTAAGAAAGAGATAAACATTTATTACTTATAAAAATGGATCTAGCTGATTGATTATTTTGATAAGAAAAATAGATCGCTTAGATTGTAAAGATTGTAAGGTCATTCCAAGTGAAAGTTTAAGTACTCGATTATTAGTTTTATATTTTAAGATGAAAGGTTGTAAGAGAAAAATAAATCAAATTATTGTCTAAGATTAGATGGGGGCATTAAAGAAACAAATAAAATATTTTTAAGACAAGCTACAAGTGCTTAGAATTTGAGATGTTCATAAGGAAGCCAATGTTATGTAAGAAAAAGTAGCAAGTGAAATTAAGCAAGTTGCTAAATATGTGCTTGGAGAATCAAAAGAAAAAGCCTCTTTTAATAAAAATAGTTGGTGGTAGAGTCAGAGTGTGCAAGAAAAGATAAGAAATAAGAAGCATTGTTATAAAACTTGGTTTAGATGTAAAAACTTAGAGAATTGAGAAAGATATAAAGTGGCCTGTAGAGATTCTAAGAAAGCAATATATGATGCAAAAAGTTTAGCTTTTAGTGATTTATACAATAGATTAGATATCAAAGAAGGTGAAAAATGAATGTATAAGTTAGTAAACCAAAGAGATAGGAGAAGTAAAGACCTAGTTCAAGTGAGGTGTATTAAGGATGAAAATAATAAAGTGCTTTTCTTAGAAAAAGATATTGAAAATAGGTGGATGAGGTATTTTGATAAACTTTTAATAAAGGATCTGAAATACGATTGATTTTAGCAACCTTAATACCAACAAAATAGAGAATTTTATTTTTCATTATTAAATCTGAAGTTAGAGAAGCTTTAAAGAAAATGAAATGTGAAAACAGTAGGACGATAATATTCCAATAGAAGTGTGAAAATGTTTAGGAGATCAAGGAATTTCTTAAACAAATCTTTTTAATGTTATTTTAAAGACTAAAAGAAGTCGGATGAGTGGAGAAAGAGTTTGTTAGTTCTATATTTAAGAATAAAGGTGATGCACAGAGTGTACAAATTATAGAGGAATTAAATTAATGTGTACATTAAAATTATGGGAGAGGTAATTGAACATAGGTTATGATGTGATACAAAAGTTTCTCACAATCAATTTGGTTTCATGCCAGGTAGATCTACTATGGATGCTATACATTTGTTAAGAGGTTTGATGGAGAAGTATAGAGAAAGTAAGAAGGATCTACATATGATATTTATTGATTTAGAAAACTTATGATAAAGTTTCAAGAGATGTTCTTTGGAGAGTTCTAGAATGAAAGGAGTTAATATTGGTTATATTCAAGTCATTAAGGATATGTATACTAGAGCATTTACTTGTGTCCAAACACAAGGAGGATTGAAAAATATTTTCCTATTTAGTTGGATTACATCAAGGATCAACTATAAGCCTTATCTTTTTACTTTAGTTATGGAAGTTCTTACTAGGCATTTACGAAGATGTATCTTGGTGTATGCTTTTTTGATGACATTCTTCTTGTTGATAAGACTAGAGAGGGAGTCCAGAGAAACTTGAATTATGGAGGTCAACTTTAGATTCTAAAGGTTTTTGTTTAAGTAGATCTAAATTGAATATATGGTGTAATTTTAGTTGTAGAAGTTCTAGTGGTGTGGTGACATTAGAACAAGTCATTAATAAGAGTGAAAATTGATATTTAGGCTCTATTGTTCAAAATGATGGTGAAATAGATGGAGATGTTATTAGTAGAATTCAAGTTGGATGGTTGAAGTGGAGGAATGCATCTAGCCTATTGTGTGATAGAAAAATTTCACTTAAACTTAAGGGAAAATTTTATAAGATGGTGGTAAGACACCATGACTTATAGTGCGAATGTTGGCCAATAAAGAAAGCATAAGACTAAGTTAAGTGTTAGATGAGGATGCTTAGGTGGATGAGTGGCTTTACTCTTAGAGATAAAATGCAAAATGAGTATGTTAGGGAAAAGTTGTAGCTCTGGCGAGATAAGATTAGAGAGAGTCGACTTAGATAGTTTGGCCACATAAAGCGTCGGCCGTCCAATGACCCGGTTAGGAGAATAGATGCATTAGATTTGCCTTATGTTAAGAAAGGTAGAGATAGACCTAAAAATACTTGGTTAAGATGTATAAAAAATGACCTTAGTATACCTGAATTAAATGAGAATTTGACACATAATAGGACACAATGGAGACAAAGGATTCATGTAGACCACTTAGTGGGATAAAGGCTTGTTGTTGTTGTATAAATAATTTGTACATACAACAATAATAACTTTCTATGCCATAAAGCATTGCAGTCTCACCATCATCTTAATAATAATAACATTGCAGGTCTCACCTTGAGTTTAAGCAATACTTTCCTATTGTACAACAGGCCCAATACATTACTCCACTTCAACATCCAACTTGAATTTTACTAATAATATCTCTATCTATATCACCATCACTTTGAACAATGGACCTGAAATGTCTAAAATGTTTATTTTTTTTAATGACTTGATCACTCATTGTCACCACTCCGCCACAATATATTCTATAACTAAAATTATACTCCTTATATTTGATTTTTGATCTTCTCAAATGAAAGCCTTTAGACTACGAGGTTGACCTCCAAAATTCAAGTTATTTTTAACTCACTCTCTAGTATTATCAATAAGAAGAATATCATTACCAAAATGCATACACCAAGGTACATACTCTTGTAAATGCTTAGTAAGAATATCCATAACTAAAGCAAAAAGTTATGGGCTTAATGCCGATCCTTGATGTAATCAATTTGAAATAGGAAAATTATCCTTGTGTTTGAACACAAAATATGACTCTAGTATACATATCTTTAATGACTTGAATATAAGCAATATTAACTCCTTTCTTTTCTAAAACTCTTCAAAGCACTTTCTTGGAACTTTATTATATGCTTTCTCTAAATCAACAAATATCATATGTAGATCCTCCATACTCTCTTTAACACTATCGTTGTCAAGTCTCAATCCGGCTTAAAAAGAGAGAGTTGTGTTAAGTAGTCAACAACAAGCATAAAACTTATCAAAAAATCATAATATGAATCTTTTAAATAATTTATATGTATTGGCTATAATAAATTTAGAAAAATTAATAAATACAAATTTAGTTAAAAATTAAAAATTAATTATTTAATTTAAATAATTAAGGATCAATTAGGGTTTTTATTAGATCATTATTTTATTAATAAGTTATGACACTTGTTTCAAAAGAAGCTTGGGGCACACAAACCCTCAACTAAGATGCACAAAAGATAACTCAAGACTTAAGGCTCACTATCAATAGTGATACTAACACCTTTTTTTTAAGTATATACTTTGAGGCTTTATGACTAGAGTATTTGACAACACCTCATTAATGTTATTAAAATTATATTATATTTATATCTAATATACCTAATACAATGCCTTCAAAAAGTCAAAAAATGATTCAAGTATAATGAATTACTCAATTTGGTCATTGATTTGTTATTTTATTTTAAATTATATTGAATCTAGTATTAACTAATATTGAAAGTAAAAAAGAAAAATATAATGTTTTAAGAAGATTTATAAGATGCAAATGAGATAGAATTATCATATATGATACTCTTGATAATGATAACTTGATGGATATTACTGTGGATCCTGCTCCTCATGTCCTATTTAAATTTTAAGTGAATATGTATATTAAATATCATTTCAACTTCCATTTTATATTAATATTTAACATTAAGATTTGTAATTTATATTTTAATGATGATAAAAAAAGTAAATATATCAATATTTTTTTATCATATATATAAATTAATATTAATTTTATGAGTTTTTAATTGTCAATTTGAGACATACGCCTCGCCTCTCTAAAACAAAATACCTCGATTCCCAATTTTGCTTTTTTAAACTTTAGTTATAACAATTAGCAATATGATCATTTTATCATTAATAGTAATTGATTATTAATTATGATTAGTATGACTTTTAATTAAGATAATTTTGATATACTTAAGGAGCTCATGATTGGTTAAGTAAATGAGATTAAGCCAAAATGCAAGCAAAATTTTTTTTCAACTTATCCCTGCTTATAGTAACTTTTCTTAACTTCTATCAGCTTATCTATTTCACCAAACAATAACCCACTTCTAAGCTTAGCTTAAGCCCCAATCAAATAAGCCCTAATACAAAAAATAAGCATTATTTAATTGAAGATTCAAGTAATTTAACAGACAACATCAAAGCAATCATAATATCACATTATATCGGTCATACATGATGCTTCAAGTAAGAGAAATTCAACACTTGTTGTTGAAGAATGTGAAACTTTAAATCACCAAACATTATAGAGGATTGTCTCTTTACACACATTCAAGTCACACACTTTTAATAATCTTCATAATATATATCACCAAAAGATTATGAAATGCCTCTTTAAATCTATGCAAGTCTTTTAATATTATTAGCGTCTTAGAAAGACCGGTGTAGAGTGAAAGTTTACTTAGCTTTGTTGATTAGTCACACAATTATTTAAAAGTGGCGAGAGAACTCAGAATTTTTTCGTGGAAAACCTCAAAAGAGGGAAAACCCACGGGCTAACTGTAAAAGCTTCCACTATGTGTTTGTTTGAGTACAAGATCTTCCGTCTGGGATTACGAGTGTATGAGAAATGAAGCGATTCTAGTAATAGACAATGTTGGCACGATGATCTTGATGACGATAGTGGTGGTGATGATGGCAACAATGAATGGCGGCGAGGATCGGCGGGCGATGGCGGCGGACGGCGGTGGTTACCATGGTGGCAACCGATTGTGCTTGGAGGATCTTTAGAGCTCTCTCCTCTCTCTTGCTTGGGCTCCCTTCTCCTTCCCTTCCCCTCCCCTCATATGAGGAATGAGGGGCTTTTTATAGATTGGAGGAGTGGCGTCTCTGTAAATACATGCAAAACCCGTACCACTCCACTTCATCGGACGGCTCAAAATGATCCCCTTGATCATATGATGTATTTCGTGCATTTGAATGCTCAAATGATGTCGGAATTATGATATCTTGGGCTTGTTAGATTGGCTCGTCAAGGCCCGATTTGACTATAAACACTCCATGTTTAAGAGTTGATTGATAATAAACGCTTGATCTCGGTTAGTCTTGATTTCTGATTAGCTTGCTTTTGCATCAAGATTGTGCTTAGAGGAATTTTGGTGTATCGGTTGCTTTATTTTGGATGATATTATCTCGATCATCAAAAAATATGTGTCAATACTTCAAAATAGCAAATTCTTCAACAATGCAGTCCATTAACCACATTTTGAGAGCAGTCTTCATGTAAGATTATGACTATGGAAGTCTGAGGGCCGCAAATGCGTGTAAATATCGTGAGTGCGAATTTGAGATTCTGGATCCATCTGATGAGCGCATGGATGCATGAGGCGTGGAATCTGCCAGTGGCAGAATAATATACATAGAGGCCGTGGCATATGAACCCAAGCCGAAGTAGAGCGCCCGGGCTGGCGTCATAAACAGGAGCGGAAAACCACCGCATGGTTGTGAGCCAATTGGCCTTAGCCGCAGGTTCCGGCGAGCGTATGTATGAGCGATCCGACGACAGGCGGATCGGTCTGGCGGAATATTGATCGCGAGCAGCGAGCCGGTCAGCGGAGTCGGTAGCGAATGATTTGCGGATGTGGGTTGAGCGCCATCACAGGCCGGAAGCGTCGACCGTGGCCAGCATTGGCCCATGACCCGCGATCAGGTATTCGTGGCCAGTTCACGGCAGCGTAAGCGACCCGTGGACCGGAGTTGAGGGCCAGCGTGAGGCGGTCGACCGTGACCGGCATTCGCGCTGCGATAATGAAGCGAGGCGACGATGGGCCGGCGATTCTTGCCATGAGCGTCTGTGCTGAAGCGGCATGGCGAGCCGCGCCAAATACCAGATCGTCTTGACGTGACAAGCTTATGACGATGGCCCGAACCGAAGCGCTGGAACGCGGTTTTAGCGGTTTCGGCGGTTTCGGTTTTGCGGTTTTACCCTTTTGCCTAGAAGGTCTATAAAACCCCAGGGCTAAGGGAGAGCACCTTCTCTTCTCCTTTAGAAGGTCGTTTGGAGGTGATCAGGCCGGTACTTACGTCGTTGTTCGGTTTTCCCTCGAAGCGTCAGCCGGCCTTGGCGACCGTCCGGGTTTGGAAGCGATCAAGACCACCGTCGTTGTTCGGTTTCCCTCGAAAGGCGTCAACGGCAGCGGACCGTCCGGGTTTGGAAGCGATCAAAACCCATGGTACTTACGTCGTTGTTCCGGTTTTCCCTCGAAAGAGGCGTCAACCGGCCTTGGCGGACTGTCCGGGTTTGGAGGCGATCAAGACCCACGATACTTACGTTGTTGTTCCAGTTTTCCCTCGAAAGAGGCGTCAACCGGCCTTGGCGGACCGTCCGGGTTTGGAGGCGTCAAGACCGTACCCACATTGTTCCGGTTTTCTCGAAAGCGTCTCGGCCTTGGCGGACCGTCCGTTTGAGGCAATCAAGATACTTACGTCGTTGTTAGTTTTCCTCGAAGAGCGTCAGCCAACCGCCAGCGGACCATCCGGGTTTAAAGCGATCAAGACGATGCCGGAGGCGGTTAGCACGATGCATGGCGATGGTGGCCGGCCATAGTGGTCGATGGCGGTGACCGGCGATAGTGGTTGGCGGCCACGAGGTGGTGGCGGCCAGCGACTGAGTCGAGGACCAATGGGAGAGGTTGGTAGAACCAGCGGCAGTAGTCGATAATGAAGCGTCGGTAATCAGCGAGATGATCAGCGATAGTGGTAACCAGCGAGATTCGATGATGTGGTAGTGACGGCAGCAATGATCAGCAGTGGTGGCACAAATAGTTGCGGCCGCAAGGTAGTCAGCGGCAATGAGACGGTAGTCGGCAATGCTTAATACGCGTGATGGTCAGCGAGATAACCGGCGAACGTTAGTGAAATGGAGAATTACGGCGATGTGGTGCGATGCCGGCAACCGGTAGTGGCAGCGGTGACCGGCTGATGGTTGGCGGCCGAGAGGTGGTGACGCGGTAGTCAACGGCGGAGATCTTTGACCTATCCGAGGTTGTTTGTTAGAGTGTGACTTGATGACGTTATCCTATGTGGAAGAGGTTGCATTGAATCGGTGATTTTGACCCATCCGGTGTCGCTTGTCGAAAGTTACCCGGCTGACGTTAACTCGTGGAAGAGGTTGAATTGAACCCGAGGATTTTGGCCCATCCAAGGTTGTTTGTCGAGTGTGACTCGGCGACGACTAACCCAGAGTAGGTACAAAGTTTTGACCTATCCAGGTTGTTTGTCGAGTGTGACTCGATGACGCTAACCTCGTGGAAGAGGTTGAATTGAATCGCCGGTGATTTTGGCCCATCCGGTTGTTTATCGAGTGTTTGCTCGATGACGCTAACTGTGAGTAGGTACAAAGTTTTGACCTATCCAAGGTTGTTTGTCGAGTGACCGGCGACGCAACGGAAGAGGTTGAATTGAATCGCCGAGGATTTTGACCCATCCGGTGTTGTTGTCGAGTGTGACTCACGACGTTAACCTGTGGAAGAGTCGTGAAGTCCACCAAGAATCATTTGACCTATCCTAGGTTGTTTGTCGAGTTTTGCTCAATGACGCTAACTCGTGGAAGAGGTCGTAGGAAGTCCACCAAGAACCATTTGACCTATCCTAGGTTGTTTGTCGAAGTCTTTACCGATGACATAACCTGGTGGAAGAGGTCGTAGGAAGTCCACTAAGGACCTTTTGACCCATCCTAGGTTGTTTGTCAGGGTGTTACCCGATGACATTAACCTGTATGGAAGAGGTTGAATTGAATCCACTGAGGATTTTGACCCATCCGAGGTTGTTTGTCAGAGTGTTACCCGATGACGTTAACCTGTATGGAAGAGGTCAAATTGAATCTGCTGAGAATTTTGACCTATCCGAGGTTGTTTGTCAGGGTGTTACCCGATGACATTAACCTATATGGAAGAGGTCGTGGGAAGTCCACCAAGGATCTTTGACCTATCCGGTTGTTTGTCGAGTGTACCCGGCGATGTTAACTTGTATGGAAGAGGTCAATTGAACTCCGAGATTTTGACCCATCCTAGGTTGTCGTGGTGTTACCCGGCGATGCTAACTCGTGGAAGAGGTTGAATTGAACTGAGGATTTTGACCCATCCGAGGTTGTTTGTCAGAGTGTTACCATGACGTTAACCTGCATGGAAGAGGTCGAATTGAATCCGCTGAGGATTTTGACCTATCCGAGGTTGTTTGTCAGGGTGTTACCCATGACGCAACTCGTATGGAAGAGGTTGAATTGAATCGGGATTTTGACCCATCCGAGGTTGTTTGTCGAGTGTTAACGCAACTCGTGTGGAAGGGGTTGAATTGAACCACCGAGGATTTTGACCCATCCGAGGTTGCGAGAAACCCATGACGCAGAAGAGGTTGCATCCACCGAGGATTTTGACCCATCCGAGGTTGTTTGTCAGAGTGTTACCCGACGATGTTAACCTGTATGGAAGAGGTTGAATTGAATCCGAGGATTTTGACCTATCCAGGTTTGTCGAGTCTTTGCTCGATGACGCAACTGTGGAAGAGGTTGAATCAATCCGAGGATTTTGACCCATCCGGTTGTTTGTCGAGTCTTATGACGCTAACTGTATGGAAGAGGTTGAATTGAATCGAGAATTTTGACCTATCCAGGTTGTTTGTCGAGTTTGCTCGATGACGTTACCGTGGAAGAGGTTGAATTGAATCCGCCGAGGATTTTGACCCATCCAGGTTATTTGTCGAGTCTTTACCGATGACAACCTGTGGAAGAGGAATTGAATCACCGGGATTTTGACCCATCCGAGGTTGTTTGTCGAGTCTTTACCATGACGCAACATGTGGAAGAGGTTGAATTGAATCCACCGAGGATTTTGACCCATCGATTGTTTGTCGAGTCTTTGCTCGATGACGTTAACCTGTGTGGAAGAGGTCGCAGGAAGTCCACCAAGGACCTTTTGACCTATCCTAGGTTGTTTGTCAGAGTCTTTGCTCGATGACATTAACCTGTATGGAAGAGGTCGAATTAAAACATCCGTTTGTGGTTGTAGCCAAAGTTGCTCCTTAACCTTGGTCTCGTTTTTCCATGAGTATGAGTGGTAAAACATAATTTGCAAAGATATATCTCTTCTTAATGTTGAAATATCCTCCAACTTTGACTTGTTTCTTGGGATGGAAATCAATTAGATGCTTAACATGGGCGATCTTTTGAGATTAAGAGTTGCCCCGCCGACAAAAAAAGAACAAGGTTTGATGAATCTTCATTCTTCGCTGCGCTTTTAAAAGCTTGAAATGCTCCACCTCGATGGTGGTTTTGATCTTGTTGGGAAACTTGGTCCATACAAAGATGAAATAATGGGAATCAATATCCCATACGGCCAGCCAAAGCTATGCGGAAGACCAGAGTAGAGTAAAGTTTACTTTAGCTTTGTTGATTAGTCCGACACATGTATTTAAAGTGAGCGAGAGAACTAATTTTTATTGGAAAACCTCAAAAGAGGGAAAACCATGCAGCCAAGAAAAGCTTCCACTATGTGTTTGTTTCAGAGTACCACATGGTTAAAAGCCATCTGAGGTTTGAGGCGGCCGACCGGTTTTGGAAACTTGGTCCATACAAGATGAAATAATGGGAATCAATTTCCCACGACCAAACCTGCGAAGACCGGCGGTAGAGTGAAAGTTTCCTTTAGCTTTGTTGATTAGTCCAGCACACACACAGGTATTTAAAAGTGAGCGAGAGAACTCCAGAATTTTTACGTGGAAAACCTCAAAAAGAGGGAAAAACCATGGGGCCTAGCCCAGTAAAAAGCTTCCACTATGTGTTTGTTTCAGAGTACAAGATCTTCCGACAACGGATTACAATATATATGAGAAATGGGCAACAGTTGCAAGTAATAGACAATGTTGACGATGATGTTCACGCTGATGACCGACGATAGTGGTCGGTGGTGATGATCGGCAACAATGGTCGACGACGGCGAGGATCGATGGTCGATGGAGGCGGCGGCGTGGTACGTCAAGTGGCGCGATTGTGCTTGGAGGATCTTTAGAGCTCTCCTCTCTCTGCTTGGGCTCCCTTCCTTCCCTCCCCTCATATGAGGAATGAGGGGCTTTTATAGATTGGAGGAGTCTCAAATACATGCAAAACCCGCACTACCCACTTCATCTGGACGGCTCAAAATGATCCCCTTGATCATATGATGTATTTCATGCATTTGAATGCTCAAATGATGTCGAATTATGATATCTTGGGCTTGTTAGATTCGGCTCGTCAAGACGCTCGATTTGACTATAAACACTCCATGTTTAAGAGTCGACTGATAATAAACGCTTGATCTCGGTTAGTCTTGATTTACATTTGCCATCAAGATTCGTGCTTCGACTAGAGGAATTTTTAAGGTCATATCAAATATCATCTGCAAAATATATATCATAGAATATATTGGCCTACCACTGTCTAGCTCGAACACCACACTCCTCTTGTACATCCCTCGTGTCAAAATGTGATGAAAATACATCGTAAAGAGTGAAAATTGCTCAAGATTATACCAGAAATAGAGTTAAAAGTCATATGAAACGAGAATTGATTGAAACCAGATTGCCGGAGTTGTGTTTATCATATTCGTGGGCTGGGCAGTAGAATAAATAGCTTCTCTAAGCATACTAAGAAGTAGCCACAAGGAGATGTAGATACTGGAAGTAAAGCAAAACAAAGCATTGCAGAATTTGTGCTATTCATGTAAAAACAGTTGTTCAAGAAAGAAAACAAGGAAAACTTATGAATTACAATGATCAAAATACGTAGAGAACAACAAAAAATAATCAGTTTCACCTCGATATAGTAATGTCAGTGCTCTCCCGGGTGATATCAATCAAACCATCATCATAATCACGCAGACCACCGATCAATCCAAATATGTCTAGACTTGGACTTTATCCAATCCCATCAACATCATGCCCTCTGCCACCCTCAAACTCCATATTGCACACAATAACATGCTCGCATTCCTTCAGCTGCAATCCCTTCCCTGTCTGCTTAACCCTCTGCCCCCGTCCATCAATTGTCTTGTAAGACGACACCCTCAAGTAAGATGACAAATGAATCGTCCCCGACACTTCAAAGACGATCCATAGTGGTTCTTTTTTCCGACACCCCCCACGTAGGGAGCCGTGGCCGTCATCTACAACAAAAGAAAACGAAAAAAGTTGGTAAAGGATCTCCTTAGTTTGAAGGAATCATAAGAAGTGAAAGGAAAAGTAAATGATAATGAAAATAGTAAAAGAATTGAATTGAAGCATGTTTTGTCTTCCTAATTTGGTCTAAAAAATTAAGTTGTTTCTTGCGAATAGTGAATGTATGAGCCACGGCGATTATTGTTTGTCGCTATAGTTGAGATTACCGATAAAAAAAATTGAAAATGTTAATATTCTGGACAAATCCAATTTATTATTGACTGCAATAATAAAACACTCAATAAGAGATCATGAGGAAAAATGCATCTGCATTCTCCAAATCCCTTCAAACCAAGCAAACCTAAAGTTGTGTTACGATGCTATGAATTTAACAGAAAACAAATGACAAACAGATTACAAAACTCAAAAATCAATGATTGTACATCCACCATCAACCAACGACTTCCTGGGATTTCAATATATATCTTTCACACTCCCTTAGCTAATCCTTTGATAGTCTTAGCCTTGAAATCTTTGGAGACCCTAATTATCAACTTTAATCGAGAGTATTCTTAAGGAATTCACATTCCTTAGGATGTAATTAACTACGGGGGCTTGCCTCCATAGGAAACTTAATGAACCCGGCTTAAAATAAACCCTACTTTACTTTTCCATGTAAAGTAGGGAAAAGATCTCTGGTATATTCGAAGACCCATGATGTCTTAGGAGTCCTTATTAAGTGATTAGGTCCATTATAGGGTGATGATTCTTATCTTTTGAGATAGTACATCATTCCTTAATGTCGTATCCGACCACTTCAATAAGTATCCCCTAAGATCTGTGTGGTGTCCCACATCTCAAAAATAAACATCACAAAAATCACGGGACCTAGCCTAGTAAATATGCTTCAGTATATATCAACTTTGGAGTATCAAGTTTGAATCTTCTTGATAGTAGGATTATAAGGTTGTATGTGAAAAAATGGGTAGATTGAGTTGGAGTTCTATATGTGGTACAGTAAGCCCATAATGCTTCAACCAACCTGTTCATGCAATCGTCATTGTTGTCATCTTGTTTCTTGATTTGAATGAGGATTTTGTTGAAGGCTTCTGCTAACCCATTTGCCCTTGTGTAGTAGATGGTAGAGTACCTCCAATATATATTATTTCTCTGAGCAAAGCTGTTGATTTTAGTGCTCTTGAATGTAGTACCATTATCAATATAATTCATCAAGGCACCCTGAATCTATATACGATATGGTTCCTAAAAAATTGGAGCACATGTTGAGCTGTGACCTCTTTAAGTGGGATTGCCTCTGCCCACTTGAAAAGTAGTCGATGCCTAGAATGAATCAATGACCTTTGGAAGAAGAAGGATCGAAGACCACAATGTCGCACCAACACTCAAATGGCCATGAGGCCAATGTAGGATGTAGAATATTGGGTGGTTGATGTAGGACAACACTGTGCACCTGACATTGGTGGCATCTCCTAGCTACGTCTATGTAGTCTATGATTATCGAAGGCAGTAGTATCCTAGTCTCTTGATCTTGGCTTTCATCTTCGAACCAGATTGATGTGCTCTAACGGTGTACGGTCATGATCCTATGGGATTCATGTTTGTCTAGACAACGTAACCACATATGATCGAAGGACTTCCGGTATAAGGTGCTGCCTACAAGAGTATAGGAAAGGGCTCTCTGCTTCACCTGGTGTGTCAGTGATTTCTCTTAAGGTAGTTTACCTACATTTAAATAATCTATGAATGGTTGCCTTTAATCTGACTCTTGGTCTTTTTTGGCAATGACAACCTCCCTTTCAAGAGAAAAGAGTTCAACATCAATAAGGGATAAGACTTGTCTATTTTGGACCCTTATTGGAATGGACTCATCTTCAAGACATGCTAACTTTTTGGCAAGCTTGGCTAATGCGTTTGCTACCGCATTCTCTCATTGAGGAATCTTGTAGATGGTAACTTCTGAGATTTGGGCCAACAATTTGATGGTATACTTAAGATATTGACGCTCTGGATGCATAATGTAATGATAACCTGCATCAACCAGAGCCTCATATTGACTTTATTATTGGTGCATGGATTGGACATATGATATGAGAATCTCATCACATCATGGAGTTAGAGAACTATTCCCCCTTCCCGGATAGTAAATTGTGGCTCTTCTCCTCTTTAGAAGGCACCATCAAAGTACATCTCCCCGAGCACTAGTACCCCTATGTTCATGATTTGTTCATTGGGGAGATCATCAAGGAACAGGAGTGGATGCGATGCTAAAAAATCTGAAATTGCTTGTCCTTTTACGCATGAGGGGTAATATTATGCCAAAGCGAGACAAAATCATGGACCACGCGCCAACCGTCGGATAAGGTCGTGTCATGAGATATTGCAGTGGATTGACTCTAGAGATCAAGTTCACTTTATGAGAAAGCCTGTAGTGCCGTAATTTTTGGGATGTAAAGATTAAAGCTAGACAGTACTTTTCAATAGGTAGATAATTTGCCTCAGTAGGGATTAGATGGTGTTTGAGATAATAGAGAGAGTTCTCCTTCCCTTCATCATTAGTTTGAGCCAACAAAGCACCAAGGGAGTCGTCTGATGTGGTAGCATATAATATGAGCAGCTTGCCCGGGATAGGGGATGCTAGAACTGGTGGCATCATCAGATATTACTTGATGTCTTCGAAAGCATGCTGGCACTTATCATCCCATTTGAACTTGGCATCCTTTTTGACAAGTGCTGAGAATGGTTGGCATCTTTCTGATAAGTTGGAAATGAAGCGTCTTAGATACTCCAACCGCCCTTGGAATGACCTGAGTTGTGTTAGGCTTTTAGGGGGTGGCATTTGTAATATTGCTTTGATCTTTTTTAGATCGATTTCAATTCCATGGTGTCGAACAACAAACTCAAGAAATTTCCCCGAAGCTACTCCGAATGCACACTTCAAGGGATTCATTTTGAGATTGTATTGTTTTAATTGTTTGAAAACTACTCTCAAGTCAAAGAGATGGTCTTCCTTTTCTTTGATTTTGACAACGAGGTCATCGACATAGCATTCAACTTGATGATGAATGAGTTCATCAAAGATTCGAGTCATGGCTCGCTGGTGTGTGGCACCGGCATTTTTAAGGCCGAAAGGCATGGCCTTATAAGAATAAATTCTGATCGAGGTTTGAAAAGCAGTGTTTCTTTCATTCTCTGGGGCCATCTTGATTTGGTTATAGCCAGATTACCCATCCATGAAGGAGAATATTGCATGTGATGAGGCGACGTCCACCATTAATTCTAGCATAGGAAATGAAAATTCATCCTTACGATATGCCTTATTTAGATCCCTAAAATTAATGCATATGCGAATTTGGCCATTCTTTTTCTTAATTGGGATGACACTGGCTAATCACGTAGGATATTTTTCTTCCCTCATAAAGTCAGCATCGATCAGTTTCTTGATTTTAGAAGTGACATGGTGTTCAATGTCTAATCACATGCGTCTAGGAGCCTGCTTAATAGGATTAGCATTAGGTTATATTGCTAATTTATGGGCTGCTATATTAAGAGATAGATCGAGAATCTCTTCATAAATCCATACAAAGTAATCCTTAAATTCAGTCAATAGCTTCACTATATCATTGGTTTCTTTTTCATTCAATAGAGAACTGATATATGTTGGGCATAGATCTTCTTTAGTTCCTAGGTTGATTTCTTTGAGCTCATTGATAGTTGATCTGATCTCCTCAAAACTTCGCAAAGTTATTTGGATCATCTAAAGTTTCTAAGCACACCTCCTCATATGAGTTAGCATGATTTGAAAAGAACCTGTCAGATTCTTAATGGATGGTGATGACTAAGCAGTGATCGTCATCATCAACTGGACCCACTATACCGAATCTTAGTCTCGATCTTGATTGTGAATGTCTGCATTTGTTGTCCCATAACTTTTCAAAGTAATCTGACCTGTGTTTAGACCAAGCATGTGGAATTAATCCTTTCTTTGCTAAATTAAGAATACAAGATGAGTACCAATTAAAAGGTAATTCTATTAAATCTTTATATGAATCATCCTCAAGTTCTACATCAGTTTCTTGACTTAAGGATGATGCTCAAAGAAAGAATTTCCACACCTTTACATTTGTGGAAGACTTAGGGGCTTCCTTAACTACCAAACCCTTAACTTTTTATGAGGAAAGTTAGGTTAGAGCTAAAGTTCTTAATTGATGCCTCACTATTTCACATATAGACTTGGATACACTTGTGCTTTGCTTAAGAGCCTGGTCTTCATCACTTTCTGGCTCAACTGTCACATACATGGGGATCTGCTGTCTGGAACTGCTAGCTAGCGTACTAATCATATACGACACATCCTCTAAACTAGATTCTAAGTCTATATAGATATTAAGTATAGTCTTGGTAGCAGGGACATAGCTCCTATAAGATGGCCAATAAGGAGGTCTTCCATCCCTAGGCATGTCTCTAGATATGCCTCTTCCTCTACCTAGTGGAGGTGGAGTCATCCTACCCATATGTTCGAATGGAGTAACAACTGTGGTGAATTTAATGTCGCTCTACTTTCTCCTCCAAGTCTATTTCTCACCCCTTTTGTTTTCTTTCTCATTTCTTTTTTTCTTTTTTCTTTTTATTTTTATTTTATTTTTCTTTTCTTTCTTATTTTATTTTTAAACTTTCACCAAGTTCATGAGAATAGACTTGTTGATTTTAGGGAGATAGTAGGCCGCATCCTCATATATTCTGACCTCATGAACTGTGAATGGCTTAAGATCTCCTTTGATGCAGTATTCAATCCCACCCCTCATGAACTTTATGCACTGGTGTAGAGAGGATGGAACCATGTTGTTCTCATGTATCCACGATCTCCCAAGCAAAGCATTGAAAGATGTATCTGAGCTAATAATATAAAATTTGGCGGTAGTCTTCCAATCATCTACTTCTAATGGCAACACTATAGAGCCTAAAGCCCTCTCGTCTTATTCATTGAATCCTCTCAACATCATCCTCTCTTTTAAAAGTTTGGAGATGCCAATCCTAAAGTAAACGAAAATTTTTAGACTCATAATATTCACTGATGCACCCTGGTCAACAAGAACTCTGGATATTCTGTATCTTCCAATATCTACTTTAATGTAAAAAGAGTGGTTGTGCTTGGTCATTCCTAGAAGCAAGTCTTCATCACCGAATGTAACTCCTAGAGTATCCTCTGAAATGTGAGCCTCCTCTTTAGTAGCGGTCAGTTGGGCTAAGCATATCTCCGAATCAAGAAGAGCCTTGATTAGAGATTCCCTCATCTCTTTGGATAAGATAAGGGTGTCATATATGCTTAACTTAGTTGTCAACTTTCTAAGATGTGCTAGGATATTGTAGTCAACCTTGGCTTGATCCTCTACAAGCATATCCATAGGTGGAGCATCTTGTGGTGGGGCTATCTGCTCTTTAGAACCAATGATTTGCTTACCCTTATCCTGAGGTGCCACCCTAGGAGGTAGAACATTGCCACTTTGAAGGTTAACGTGACCTCTTGGAATTTTGAATTTATAAAGTTCTACCTTCTCATCGTGTACACCACTTCTCCTATGGATCATCGGAGTTGGATGACTCCAAATCAATCTCAAGAGGTGAACCCGTGTGATTTAGAAATGAGAAATCCATTTTTAAATCAGAAGAAGAATGATCGAAACTAGAGTTATCATTATTATTTTGTAGATTTGGAGAGTTTTCGAGAGGAATAAAATTTAGAGTATCAGAAGTGAACAAGATTTAAGTGAAATATTTCTTCATTGATTTCTTCTTAGATGGAGGTACATGATAGAAATCTAATAAAGTAAGTAGGATAAGGGGTATAGTGCCATTGTTCGCTGATACAATGCTCCTATTAGTAGAAGAGGAGCTAGTGGAGGAAGAAGTAATAGCTGCAATAGTGGATGGAGTGCTAGACTTGGACGATGGTTGTGCTGCTATGCTATCCCTGCAAGTGTGAAGTTGGGGACACCTTCTTCAAGTTGTCTTTGGCAACTTGCAAACCTAGAGTTGGAGGTTTGAGCTTCTTTAGGCACATGCAAGGGTAACTTTCTGATCTTAGAGATGATTTTCTTGGAGGTTCGGGATAGAGAGATATCCCAAACTTCCTCTATCTTGGGAAGATCACTTGTATCCCTTTTCTTTGATTGCTTCAGCTGTTGTTGCTTGATTTTATCTTTTGATCTTGAGTCGAAATCTATATTTTAACAAATTTGGTTATGTTGAATGGGGTTCAAATTGCATGGAGAGATTTGTAGAATTGGCGGAGGAGCTTTTTCCTTGATGTTGGCTTGCATTGTTGATTTTGATTTGTCCTTTTGAATTAAAATCGTCATTTAACAAATTTAAGTATGCTAAATGGGGTTCTATTGGAGAGATTTATGATGTGAGGAGAGTCTTTGCCATTTGATTTCGATTTAGAACCCATACTTAATCGATTTAAGTAGATTGGGTGGGGTTCTAAAATTTGAGGAGAGATTTTCTTGGAAATATTTGTGTTTTGTGCATCTTGTTTGAAAATATTGATAGTTTGAAAGACCTCTACTTAGCAAATTTGGGTATGCTAAGAAAAGATTGTGATTGTTTATTTGAAATATTTTTGCTTGTGAAGATTTGATTGTGTGATATTTTGATTTGAAAATGGGGCATCTTACTTAAATTTGGTATGTTAAGTAGAGGCCACATGTGTTTGATTTGTGCTTGATGATGAGACTTTCACTTAACAAATCTGGTATGTTAAGTGAAGTTAAATGTGATTGTGAGAAAGATTTTCTTTTCTTTGAAGATGGGAGTTCCATTTAACAAATTCGGTATGTTAAGTGAAAACCCCAAATTTGTTTGAGATATATTTATTTTTCTTTGAGAATGAGACTCTCACTTAACAAATTTGGTATGTTAAGTGAAAGCACAAGTGTGATTTGACATGAAAAATTAGATCCTTATTTAACAAATTTGGTATGTTAAAATAGGGATCAAATGTGTGTTAAAAAGAGATCCTCACTTAACAAATTTGGTATGTTAAGTGAAAGTCAAATGTGTTTATGATTTTGAAAATGAAACTTTCACTTAACAAATTTGGTATGTTAAGTGAAAGTCAAATGTATTTATGATTTTTTTGAAAATGAAGCTCTCACTTAACAAATTTGGTATGTTAAGTGAAAGTCAAATGTGTTTATGATTTTGAAAATGAAACTCTCACTTAACAAATTTGGTATGTTAAGTGAAAGTCAAATATGTTTATAATTTTGTAGATGAAACTCTCACTTAACAAATTTGGTATGTTAAGTGAATGTCAAATGTGTTTATGATTTTTTAAAAATGAAACTCTCACTTAACAAATTTGGTATGTTAAGTGAAAGTCAAATGTGTTTATGATTTTTTTTTTTGAAAATGAAACTCTCACTTAAAAAAATTTGGTATGTTAAGTAAAAGTCAAATGTGTTTATGATTTTAAAAATGAAACTCTTACTTAACAAATTTGGTATGTTAAGTGAAAGTCAAATGTGTTTATGATTTTTTGAAACTAAAATTCGCACTTAACAAACTTGGTATGTTATGTGAAAGTCAAGAGTGTTTATAATTTTTGAAAATGAAACTCTCACTTAACAAACTTGGTATGTTAAGTGAAAGTCAAGTGTGTTTATGATTTTTGAAAATGAAACTCTCACTTAACAAACTTGGTATGTTAAGTAAAAGTCAAATGTGTTTATGATTTTTGAAAGAAAATAAACTTATTTAGCGAACTTAGGTATGTTAAATGGAGTTCAATTTATTCTTATGATTTTCAAAAGGGGGTTCTCATTTGATATACTTGGACATGTCAAATGAGCTCCCAATATGTTTTGAAGTCTAAGACTTTGGCAAGAAGGAGTTTTATCAAACAGATTTAAATAGAATTCAATTTGCTCTACCTTTTCGAAGAGAAGGGGAACTCATTGGACTAATTTGGGTATGTCGAGTGTGTGTGTGTGTGTGTGGTGTTCAACTATGTCTTGACTTATCTTTTGTGTGTGTATGATTTATTGCTTTCTAAAAAGAGGGAAAACTTCAGCTTTAGCACATATGAAGTATGCTAAGTGGAGTTCAATTTTTATATGATTTTATTCAAAAATAGAATCTCCATCCAACAAATTTGGGTGTGTGGGATGAGGATAGCCATTTCCAAAGAAAATGTGCTTTTGAAAATTAAAAATTACTGATTTTGATTTTTAAAAAGGAACCTCCTTGTAACAATCATAGGATTTGTTAAACGAGGTTTGGTTATATGTGTTTTGTGCCCTTTTTTAAAAATTTCTTATAAATTTTTGCGTAAAGATCTTTTGTTATATGGATTTGAAAAAGTGCTTTCAGAAAGACATGTTATTTTGTAGAAGGGTTTTATTTTCTTATTATTCATGGGATGAACCTTGCCTCACCATCAGAATGGTGAAGAGATTCTTAATTTTGGTCATCTTCTTTGTTTGATTAATTTTAATTTTCACCTATTGGGAAAATCCAATAGGGATTTTAGGACCTACATGAAGTAAGGTCTTAAAACCTAAAGGATGTTAACGAGCTTTGCTTAAAGGATGAAATAAGATAAGTGCCAATGGAAAGAATGACAGTCTCGGGCCTATATAAATATAAGTCCACTATCGATGCTTGGAGACAGTAATTGTCTACTAAAGATGGAAAGAGAAACTATCCCCAACGGGGTGGCCAGAAAAATCTATGGTGTTTATTTTTGAGATGTGGGACACCACATAGATCTTAGGGGATACTTATTGAAGTGATCGAGTACAACATTAAGGAATGATGTACTATCTTGAAAGATAGAAATCATCACCCTATAATGGACTTAAATCACTTAATAAGGACTCCTAAGGCATCATGTGTCTTCAAATATCCAGTGATCTTTCCTCTACTTTACATGAAAAAGTAAAGTAGGGTTTATTTTAAGCTGAGTTCGTTAAGTTTCCTATGGAGGCAAGCTCCCATAGTTAATTACATCATAAGAAATGAGAATTTCTTAAGAATACTCTGGATTAAAGTTGACAATTAGGGTCTCCAAAGATTTTAAGGCCAAGACTATCAAAGGATTGGCTATTTTAGAAAATCAAATGGGAAAGATCAAGGAGAAGACTTATTTTTTGAATCCAAAGAGAGAAAGTAAGAAATGCTCATGATACTTGGAAACCTAGTGAGCATTCCAATCTACCCTATAATTGGGCTTTATATTTTTGAAATTAAAGAGAGATAATTATTTGAGTTGACATTTTATTAGACTGCTAGGGCTTATAATTCTACAATATAAGATTGTGAAAATGCATAAGAGGTGAGGATTTATGCTTGTAGCCTGAAGGAAATAACTATCTCAGATTCCTAAACTAAAGAGCCTTGGTACAAAACAAAAAAATGACCTAAATCTAAGATGAAAATGGGTATATGATTTACCTCCATAAGAGAGAATAAACCACCCGACTGCTGGACTTATTATCGCCTGGAGTGGCAGCTAACTCCTCCTATGCTTTAAATCCATGTAGGTAAGTCTTATGCTTTGCAAGATGGCTAGACTATTGTTTATTTAGAAAGAAGCTAAGTCCTTAAACTCACTCCCTAAGAGACTAGAGCATGAGTGATATGAATTCATGACTTAATCTAATGCAAATTTTATCAATTTTTTTTATTCTTTTAGACTCTTTATTTTGACACAGGCTATGGGATTTCCTATGCCTAAATGCATGAGGATTTGATTATGGGCCAAATCGAGAGAGAAATGGGTATTCTTTCACCAAAGGCTCTCACAGGTTAAGCCTTGATTCTCTGGCAAAGATGGAAGTCCCCTCTTAACAAGAGTAAAATAATATGACATGCATGATATTATACATTCATCCATCTAACTAAGGGGTTGCTAAAATTTTTATTATCTTGATTTAATTCCTAAGTTTTTATATGAGGTTATGAGTTATTTTAAAATTTTAGTTATGAGTTATTAATTGGGGTAGAAAAATTAATTTTGTCCTAAGAGCCTATGACATTCAGGCCACACATTCAAGCATCAATCATAAAGAAACTATGAAAAGTATGCTATTCTAATGCACAATCTAAACACAACATCAAACATTTTATAGACTACCGTAAAGAATAAAAGGCCATAGTGGGTTCTGCATACCCTAAAAAGAGAAAAAAAAGATGGATAGTCGAGCTCTACCCTTATACAACCCGGATTACAAAAAAAAATAATACATGCTATGTAGGTCTTCTTTTCTTCATTTCTTCCTTCTCTTTCTTTTGATTTGATTTGCTCCAAAGGCATCACAGGGCACCCCAAGGATTATGCCTTCTGGCCACTGCTCATCCTAATCCCCCATAACACTAATCCTAATTCCTAATACAAAATTATATCAAAAATAGGAAAAGTAAATCTAGCTACACCTACAAAATAGATGTTAGCTAAACACACCATACAACCCAAGCAGTTATATGAATAATTTAGACTTAGCACCCCATACATGGGTAACCAAGTCCACCTATCCTAACATGGGTTACGCTTAGGGGCTAAGTAACCAATACAGCAAAAGCATTTATATTTTTATTACAATGACCCCTTAAGCACAACCCCCAACAAAAAGTATGATTAGGCTAATAACGGCTTAACATCCAGTCTATAAAATATACACCCTAACATACAGTCTAAAATATTACATCACAAAATAAACACATCATCATATATACAATGCCCTAACTTAGCACTAGAAGTTGTGGCTTAGTATTATAATATGTATGCTTAAGGCTTGTGTGACAAGACTTTACTAGGTTTCTTTAGTTTAAGTTTTAATTTGGAGTTTGATTTTGTTTAAATTTTACCTTTGGGTGATTTCAATTTAAATGATTTAAGGATTTATTTTCATTTTATTTCAATTTTATTTGGTTAAAATGATGTTTAGGTTTTCAAGAATGAAGAGTAGAATAAGTTCCACTTGTAGATGAAACTCCCTATTCTACATCTAATTCAAAAGAATCAAACTAAGGTCCTTTAGTATCTAAATTAGCCCATTTTAATTTGTGTAATTGATTTGATTTGATTTATTTGATTTGATTTAGAGCTTAAAATTTGAGTTTGTTTAAGTATTTGATTGATTGATTTTGGATTAATGTTTTGGTTTAATTACATCTTGATAATTCAATATCCTTAATACCTAATGAAGTTTAAGTTTGTTTAAGTTCATGTGTTTTTGGTTGATTAATTTTAGATTAGATGTTTCGATTTAATTAAACCTTGATAATTCAATATCCTTTTAAATTCATATCTAATTCTTTTATTTGATTATGGTTATTTGACTTAACTTTATGCTTTTGATTTGATTGTGGTTCATTTATTTGTAGTTGATGATTAGATTAATTGAGATGTTATTTTGATTTTAATTGGATTTATTCTTTATAATTAGGATTTTATTTTAATCACATTAATTTCATGTTCATCAAAGTTTTGTATTTTGATTTCATACATTGATAGTTGATTTTTATATTATTTAAGTAGGTTGAATGAGATTTAATTTGATTACATATTAAATTGATGAGAGTCTTTCTTAATTTAATTTAATTTGATTTAATTTGATTTGATTAGCTTTATATTATGGGCTGTTTAGGTTCAATGTGATTATTAGTTTAATTAAGAAGTGTATTTATGTTATAAAAGGTTTAATTTTAATTTGGATTCATATTTTGTTAATTGTAATTAATGACTTAATAATTTAGGTTTAATTTAGATTTTGATTAGTATTTAATTGCATTTATGTTTGATTGCTTAAGTTTAATATGATTAATTTAATTAACTTAATTATTATTTAAGAGGTGTGATTAATTATTAAATTAAATAAAGATTTGTTTAATTTTTTAATTTGATTTCATATTTATTTAAGTTAATGATGCAATTATGAGTTAATGATTTAAATTAGGATTTGATTTAATTGCATTAATTATGTTTGATTAAGCTTAAGTTTAATATGATTAATTTAATTGACTAATTAGTTTATTTAATAGGTGATTAAAAATTAGTAGATTACTTAAGTGTTTGATTTGAATTAATTTTAATGTGACTTATAAAGTTAATTTGGTTTATTAAGATGATGGATTAATTTATTAAGTTTGCATTAATTAGATGTTTGCATTAATTAGATGTTGAATTAAGTTTGAAAAATTAAAATTAAATTTAGATTAGGGTTTATTTAATTGAGATTAATGACTAACGATTTAGGTTTAATTTAGGTTTTGATTAGTGTTTAATTGCATCTTAATGTTTGATTAAGCTTAGGTTTAATATGATTAATTTGATTAACTTAATTAGTTTACTTGGGGTGTGATTATTAAATTTAATTTGGGTTTGATTTAAGCTTAATAGAGTTAGCTTTAATGTAACTTATTTAATTTGATTAATTAAGATGATGGATTTATTAAGTTTGCATTAATTAGATGTTTGATTAATTAAGTTTGATTAAGTGTAATTAAAAATTTAAATTATTAGATTAATTAAGGGTTTGTTTAATTAGAGATTAATGACTTAATTTTTCACATGTGAGTGATTTGATTTAGTTAAATATTTTTACTTAAGTTTGATTTGATCAAAGGATTATTGTTATTACCATCATTGTTATTAAGTGAATTAAGTGCTTATTTCATTTCAATTAAGTTTGATTATTTATGATTAGAGTTTTATTGATTTGATTCATTTATTATGTTTGTTTGATTTCATTAACATGTTCAATTTAAATATTAGATTGAAATATTTAATGGTTAATTAATTATCTGATTCCAAATGGATGTGATTTAATCATATGTTAATTCAGTTTACTTTAATTTTATTTGGTTTAATTCGATTAGTATTAAATGATTATATTGAATTGGTTTATTAATTAATTCAATTTTTTTAAGTTTATTTAATGATTAATTAGTTTCAATTTATTTATACTCATTAAGGAGTTTCATATGATTAGACTCCATGCTTAGTGTAGATTTAGTTATATTAGTTGGACGCATATTAAAGTTTCCAAAATTTGTTGAATTTTGAGCTTGATTTAAGATTTAATCATTTAATTGAGTTTTATTAACTTATATATAGTTTAATCATATTTAATTTAATTTCTTCTAAGGATGATATTATTGATTTGAGGTTTGATTAATGATTGCTTAAGTACTATTTCATTTCTGATTTTGATTTGATATTTAAATTGTATTTATATTATGTTTTAATTAATTCCTTAATTGATTAAACTCTACTCTTAAGTGTTTGTTTGGGGTTCATTAGGATTAAAAAGATCACATTATTTTCTTAAGAGTTCTATATGTCAATTGAAGTGATTTAAGCTATTTTGAAGATTTTGTAATGAATTTTTATTTGATTTATTTTATTAAAATAGACAATGTAAAATTCAAAATTTATTTCTCTTAATCCAGAAGTTTTTTTTACTTGAAATTTTTATGGTAGGTGTCTTTTAGCTTTAATTTCAATCCCTGAAAATTTCAACTTAATCCAATATATATTTTCTGTTTAATTATTGAAAATTAATTTTTCACTAAAACTCAAATTATACTTCACTAAAAATTTATGGATTTTGGATTTGTTGGATTCCTCTCGAATTGATGAATCGAACGAGCCCTTATTTGCAATTTTTGTTTAAGTATTTTATTTTTTATGAATTTTTAAAGTTTAGATAATTTAAATTAATTTTTTTTATAAAACGAAATACTGGCAGACGCTAGCCTTTAAAGGGAAACGATGCTCGGGCCATCCGACCAGATGTTGATCATATCGGGCGATGATATCGCATCAGCGATCGAAGGCCCGATCGCGCGGAATCGATGATCGAATGATCCGATCACATCGAAGGCATTGCGCGATCCGAGACCGAGCCATCCACGCATCTAAGGTGATCGAATGAAGATCGCATCCGACCGAGGAGCCGTCAATCGAACCATGATCGGACGACGGCTAGAAATTTGGTGATGAACAATTTTCTTTTTTTTAAGGGAAAAATGAGGGTTTCTAAGCTAAAACTTGTCCAAATGGACCCATTTTTGTGTTGATTCGCTCCGAAAAAAAATTCTATTTTATAATTGAGATGATTTAAAGTAAATATGTGAGATTATCTAGGGAAAATTTCTAAAATCGTAAGAAAATTAACATAAAATGCGTGAAATCCTAAGGTTGGCTATGGTTTGGCAAAATTTACCTCTCCGGGGATGGTTTTTGCGGTGAAGATCGAGAACTCTGGTATGGAGGAAGCTTTGGAGTGATCCTTAACCCTTGCCTCCCTTTGGAAGGTCGCCTTCTCTGATGTCTACCGTCGCCTCGCCGGAAGAGCAATTATTTATGTTTTTGAGCTTAAAAATGGCTTAAAGAGGTGGGTGATATGTTCCTTTTTCCTTTGGGGAGCTTTTGGGGGCTAAATAGTGTTGAAAGGAAGAGATCTAAAGCTTCATCTCCCCCTCCTTTTATAATGGTAAAAAATCTATTATTTTTGAATTTTTGGCTCCAAATTTATTGTCATCTTTCTTAGGGTGGATGATAGATTGATTGAGGACTTTGGATTTTTACTCTAAAGTCCTCTCTTGCTATCTTATGATCAGATTTATTCAATGCAAATGTTGGGGAGGGGTTAAGTGCATGTGATGGGGGGAGTTAAATGAGGTTGGGTAGAATCTTATGTGGGGGAGGATCCATGAGATATTTAAATGGGTTGGGTTGGTTTTGGGCTGATCCCAAATGGGTTTGGGTGGGTTTGCTCAGCCCCCAATGGGACTTGTCTTGGTTTCAAGGGATTTGTCCCAATTTGGGTCATATTGGTCATATTAGGTCAAATTGACCCATTTGACCAAAATTGGCCAAATTAGCTTGGGTTATGGGTTGATTCATGTTCAATTGGCTAATTGAAGATGAATGTGGTCTTTGGTTTGAATTAATTAGGATTTAGGCCAAATTGACCCTTTAGGCCAATTTGGCTAGTCTTGACCAAGTGGCTCAATTGATCAAATTGGGTTTACTTATGGATTTGGACAAGTTCAATAATCAATTTTGAATGAACTTGAGCCATTGGTTGTAATCAATTTGGGTTAGATCATGATTTGACATGATTTGGTCCTTTAGTGCAATTTGGGTTAATTTGGATCAAATGGCCAATTGGCTAATTAATATGATTGATCATCCTAGGGTGATCACAATCATGATAAGATTTTGGTGAGTTGGTTCAATCCAATTTGGGTTGGATTGGAAGTTGGCTCAAATGGGTCCTTTAGGTCACTTTGGGTCAAGTGGACCTAAGTAGGTCAATTGGTTTGGTTTTGGTTTGATTCGAGTTTAGTTGAACTTATATATAAGGCCTAGATTGAAATATAAATTCAACGATAATTAATTTGGAGTCCAATAGGTTTTGACTCATTGAAAGTTTTAAATCAAAAGGGCTAGTGATTTGTTGACTTGAATTAGTTTGATGATTGTAGGTTTTATTTATATTTGGATAAATGATCGAATGAATGATTGATTCAAGAGAAAATCTATTAGTTTTGACTTGATTTGGATATACTTTGGCTAAGTCCAAAGAATTAGCTTAAAGGGCTTAAATTGAGTTTGGATTTGATTTTCGAAAAAGTTTTGGTCATTTGAATTTGGATTTCATTTATATTTGTGAATATAATTGAAAGAATAATTGATATCAATTGAGTTTGATTTGATCTAAGGGAGTTCTGGCTAAGCTTACAAATGTTGGTCATATGGCTTAGGAAGGGTTTTAGGATTTGAATTTGATATTGGGTTTCAATCATTTGGAGTAAAATTTAAAATTTGATTTAAAATTTGAATTTGAATTTGAATCTGAGATTTGGTTTGAGAATTGAGTCTGGGTTTGATTTGAGAAAGTGTATCTAGATTGGGTTTAGGCTAAATGATAGGTAATTTTCTTAAGCCTTAATGCATAGCCTAATCTTATGATTAACACTTCTAAGTCTTTAGGCTTAGGTTAAGTGTTCACCTAATCACTAGAAGTATCTTATGACCAAAGAGTTCTTGTGTCTAAGAATCCTAAGTCAAAAGATGAGGGTTAATAGCTCACTCCAAAGTGAGGTCAATCTACCCTTGTTGGGGTTTTTTAGTAAAATTATGGAGTGTCTTATTCTTTTTTCAACTATCTATGTGCGTATTGGATTTCTATACAAAACTAGGATGTGAGGTTTTATTCTACTGTTTGATGCAAGCTTAACGTTTATGGGAAATGATTCCATTACTGCCATGTCAATAAACAAATTTTCCAACAAGATCAAAACCACCAACCAGGTGAAACACTTCGTACCTTTGAGGAGCGCATGAGAAGAATGGAGGAAAAATAGGCTCAAATCTTTTAACATTTACTAGGAGCTGTACAACCGAGAAGGGCACCACAACTTGGTGCAAATCAATGATATCGACAACAGGAAAGAGTTGATTTTGTTGGAGAAACTAATGAAGAACCTCATGATCTGAAACTCTATGAACATCATTCTAATATGGATATTGATGATAATGATAGTTCAACTCACCATTCTTATTCACCAATTCAATTTCTGGGCTTGAATTAGCCCCATTTTATGGGAACATCCCATGAAGCCATTAGAAATGAGTTGCAACGTCTAGTCCGAGAAAAATTTTCTCAAAGATATAGACAATTCATTCCTCATCGGAGCATTTAAGAATCTTCTCCTTTGCATGCAGGACCTAGAAAGGCTGGGAGAAGATGAAAAGAAAATTTGGATCCAATGGGAAAACATCGAGAGGAGTTTAGCCCAACATCAAGAGGTTAAATTAGCGCCAAGAACAATCTCCCTCAGAACATACAGAGGAGTTTAGCCCAACATAGCTCTGATACCAAAGGTGAGAAGATTATGGATCGTTGGCTTGGGGTCATAGAGAACTTTTGCCAATATTAAAACACAAGATAGAGATATATATTACTAAAATAAACTTGAACTTACAACTTGGAACTGGAAAACTCTTAAGGAGTGAGAAAACTTCAACTGTGGTTAACTCTTACGTACATATTTATAATGTGGAAATTGCGGTTTCAAAACCATTTATGGTTTAGTACCCACTATTCAAAAGTTGGCAGAGAACGTGCCAATAATGCATAAAAGAAAGATCATGTTATTGTACAATAATTCAAACTTAGCACACCATGTGCCTTATAATAATTAATATAGTGGAAGAATTTAAAGTAAATCTGCATGTGAAATGAGGGGAAGCTGGCATGTGAAATGAGGGGCCCACTATGCTCCACTTAAACAAAGTCCCTTGCTTTTGGCTTGACAAAAGAATAATGTCGTCATTTTCGATAGATCCTTGGTAGAGGTCTTGCAG
The DNA here is from genome assembly GCA_021442155.1 of Cymbidium sinense. Lineage (NCBI taxonomy): Eukaryota > Viridiplantae > Streptophyta > Magnoliopsida > Asparagales > Orchidaceae > Cymbidium > Cymbidium sinense. Next base: position 112,743,090 of record CM038225.1, read on the forward strand.
CATTGCTTTTCCTCCCGATATTCTTTAGTGTATTCTTTATTTTTTTAATTCAGTAAGAGAATCAGATTTCTTTGAGTATAATGGCAGTTTGTTCTTTTTCAATTTGGTAAGCTGCCCTTCTGAGTTGATCGGATGTATCAAGTTTGATGGGGTAGTTGAGGGTCTCGAATAGTAGATCTTCATGCATCTCATCTTTCTGATATGGAAAACTCCTGAATGATGAACCCTTCCACATGAGGTCTGGACCATCTTTGATTTCGACGTATTTTTTGAAGGATTCTTGAAGTGCATCTTCATTGAATCTACATTCTTCATTAGGAACTCTCTTGATGTAGGGGCGCTTCTCGATCCATTTTTGCTTACTTGATAGCATGTTGCTATCCATACATCCTTTTCCATTTCTTTCTGATTTCTTCTCCCATTTTGGAAAGCAATTGATTTCTTCTTCACGCTATTCGCACATAAAATAAATGTTAGAGAAAGATTCTCATGTAGTTATTGTTTTTCCCATCGATGTGCTCGAAGTTGTGTGATCCCAAACCATGATAATCGCGAAGTTTTACCAACTCGAGGGTTTATTTTGGGCTGTTTTATTATAAAAGAAATGATGGCTTGGCACCGCTCTGAGTGATTTGTTATCCAGATAGTGGATTTTCATTTAGGGTTTCCATGGCGGAATTTCTTGATCAATGGTGGATTGTTGGAAATTTACCGCTTTATATGCACATACCTTTATGTATTTTAGATCCTCCTTTTTGTTTTTCCACTTACATATACCTCATCCTTCCATACAACCATCGTTTGAGTACAATGTAGGCTTTTTTCAGGGGTATTTTTCCGTAGTTGTACAATGGATTTAATTTTCAGATAAGCTCGTGGCTTTTAATCCTTTTATCGCCATGTGGAGATGTTTTCTGATAGAGAGGCCCTAATAAAGTACCTAGATTAGGTATGTAAGATCTTGCACAATTTAAGAAAGCCAAGATCTCATCTCTTTTTTCATTCTTGAAAGTGCATTCTTTAATAATATCTCAGAATTTAATTTTTTGCTCAATATGAAATTCATGCAATAATTTATTTTTTTTGTGGTGGAGAGAACTAGTCCTTCTTTTTCTACAATTTGCAGAAATTGCTCTAGATGCCCTCGGTGTTCTTCTTCAGTGTTACTGAAAATCAAGATGTCATCAATATACACATAAAATTTATTCAAAATTAAATCAAAATAATTAACTACTAAACCATTAGAAGTAATTTGGAGGCTGTTTGGTTAGTTTTTAGGAGAGTTTTGCATATGTACTCTCATGAGAATACAAATTATTTTTCTCATTTTTTTCCACTTGGTTTTGCCTATTTGGAGGGAATATGTTCATTACATTTCATTGGAAGTAATTTGGAGGTGTTAGTTGGTTTTGGAGGAGGCATCTCTCAGACTCTCTATACTCTCATGAGAGTACAAAGCATTTTCTCATTTTTCCACTTGGTTTGGCTGTTTGGAGGAATATGTTCATTACATTCCATTAAGTAATTTGAGGTCGTTGGTTAGTTTTTAGGGGAGTTTTGCATCTGTACTCTCTGGGCCTCCATTGTGCTGATAATGTTCTTCTTAATTGACTTTTCATTTTGAAGTTTACAATGTCTGGGAAAAGGATAACTTTGAGATGCAGGCCTACCACTGTTAGAGCAATGTTCGATAATATTACAACACTCTTTACTGATTAATTCATTGACATTTTAAAAAGGCTTCATTTGCATCAGTTTACTAGACTGCATGGAATTCATCAAGACTCAATTACCATCACGTCAATCATGTCTTGTTGGGATATAGAGAAACAAGCATTCTTTTTTAGTGGTTAGTGCATTCCTTTCACTCCCAATAAAGTTGCACTAATTGTAGGGATGCCAAACAGAGGGGAGAAGGTCATATGGAAAAAATCCCCGCTGTTGCAGTTCAGCTCAATGGATTTTAAGAATAAACTCGAGAATTCGGATCGCCCGTTGCCTGCGGCACAATTTGTGCAGTTGTACATACATTTTCTACTTTCAAATCTTTTTTATATATCACAACTATAGGGTGACATCAGAATTGATTGTCATGCCTGTCTTGTTGGGATATAGAAACAAACATTCTTTTGGTGGTTGGTGCATTCCTTTCACTCCCAATGAAGTTGCACTGTAGGGATGCCAAACAGAGGAGAAGGTCATATGGAAAAATCCCAGCGGTTATTTCATGGACTTTAAGAATAAACTTCGAGAATTGGATTCGTTGCACAGGCACAATTTGTCTGATTGTACATACATTTCTACTTTCAAATCTTTTTTTATATATCACAACTATAGGGTGGCATCAAATTGATTGTCATGACATAGATAAATTTCGAGTACTGGAGGCCATTTGAGCCTTTCTGGTTTCATAATTTAATTGTATTTTATCAAAGTTTATGATAAAGAAGGAACCCGGGTACATGAGTGGCTTTGTCACTCTTCTAATGGTACGTTCGGTATCTTCAATTATGTACTATTTGATGCATTAAAGTTAACTTATATAAATATTCATTGTAGATCAGTGAGCATAGGCATCATAAGGCCATCATTTTCTTAAAGGCATGTATGTTCGATGGCCAAAAATAAAGTTTGTACATGACACCTTCACTAGTTTGGGAGAACACCATGTGACACATAATATTATCGCTTTGTTTATATGAGAATGTATTTAATTATATTGTAAATCATCATATTTTTTCTTATTTCATGTCTTCCTTTCATTGAGGACATATCAGAAGAGGAGACCTGGCTCCTTGAAACATTATCCACTACCCAGCAGACAACCCATGTTGAACCCGATAGCAGTCCATTCTAAGTCCAGGTCCATTGAATCTCCATATGTCTCTCCTTATTCTCCACCTTCAGTGTATCTATCACGCCCTCACTTCTACCACTTTGAAGGCTTTGCGGTGGAGAGGATACTTGCAGGTTTCAGTGCCATGGGAGATAGAGTATCGTCTTTTGAAGCATTAATAACAGAGAATAATTGATGGAATTGAATTACGGGTAGCTGCTATTGAGGGGTTGATTGTTGGGGCGGGGCTTAGCATGGGGAAGCTCACGTGGAGGCGACAGGGAATCTCTTGAGGGAGGCGGTCATGGGAGCACATGGAGAGCTTCCCCGTGGAGGCAACCACCCTGGGGAGGCTCTTGTGGAGGCTGGCGATGGAGACTTCCACTTGGGAAGCCTTTGGTAGATGCTACCACTGGGGGAGGCTCTGGTGGCTACCATGGGGGCTTCCCATGGAGACTTCCTGGGAAGCCCTTGTTCCACTGGAAGCCCCTGGAGGCCACCATGGGAAAGCTCTTGTGGAGGCTTCCGCACATGAAGATCTTTGCATTTACTTGGCATCATTGAGCATGGTGTGAAGGCACGGTAGATGAGGAAAAGGAGCAGAATAAGTCCTGTGGTAGCCTCCACTCAGGATGAGTAGCTGGCAGAAGAGGTATTACGTAACTTTATTTTTATTTGACATAATAGTAACTGATTTCAATAAATTTTTGTTATAGGTTTGTGAAGATGCTCCAATAACAGTAGCTGAATCATAGACTGTTATCATTGTGGTTGAGGAGCATCAGGCGGAGGTATGCATCATCTTAGCAGATCGATTCTTAGTTCACAATGACTCTAGCTCTTCATCACTACCTTTCATCATCACTAATTTCCTTGCAGCCAGCTAAGGCACATCATATTATTGACTTCTCATCAAGAGATGTCCCTAATATCTGCGGCTCATTGACGTCGTGTTCTGATTCAAGGACAAGTAAGTCATTCTTCATTCAATTCCTTACGTATGTAAAATCACCTGTTCGTTTAGTTAAGCTTGCATTCCCATATTTCTCACATGCAGGGGTGATACCTATTTGCGGTTGGGAATATCATTATTGTGAGGGAAAATTGATGAGTTCATCTTTATCTCGGATGCACACGATCGCCTTCTCCTTTTACTAGCAGAAGAATCGCTATGCTGTATGTCCCCTATTTGTACATTTCATGCTTGCACTGGGTAAGTTACTCCACAGAAATGTAGGGTAGTATGATCCAATCCTGGTTTAGGTAGTTAGAAGCTAGAATTTATAAACTTTCTCTTCCCTTCTTGTAGTTATGCGAAATATGGCCTACAGAAAGAAAGCAAAATGTTCATCCAAATATGTCAGATGTGCATCAAGGTGAGCTACTCTTACTTAATTATAAATAATCAACACTAGACACTCCTAGTCGGGCATACTAAGCTAGGGGCTTGGTATTTTTATGATTCATTGCCAAACCCAACTCATAAGGCCATTCTTCTTGATATTGTAAGAACTATTTTCATTTAGGTTTGCCTAAAGTGCATATTTTTTGCCAACTTATTGACTATACTTCTTACTATTCAGATCAAATTACTTGTTCAAGATGCTGGCCAGTCTTTTGAGAGTGATCCCACAAAATGGCCAATCGAAATGATAGTGGGCTTCAGTCAACAAAAAAGCGATGCGGATGTTTGTCTGCAAGTACATGGAGGTAGTAATCAGCAAACCTCCAGTGGACTGGGCTGACCACCAGGATTGGCCAAAGAGGATGAACTGCTTTAGGGCTGAGTTCGCTTACACTATCTTCAATTTGGGCATGAAATAATAATCGACAACTTAAATTAAGTTTGATATGTTCAAAATCAATTGCTTTAGAAGCTACTATTTATGGTTTTAAACCTTTTCTAGAGGTAGCATCTGTATTATCTGTTTGGATTGGTTTAGTGAGACCATGTGCAACAATTTGGTTGATGATGAGCTACTTTAGTGAGATACTTTTCAGGTGTACTCTCTGTACTCTCCTAGGAGTACAAACTCTTATGTTCATGTTCTCTAGCTTTTCAGGTGTACTCTCAGTGCTCTCCTGAGAGTACAGACTGTTTCCTTTTTTTATCATTTTTTCATGACAGTTTGGATAGAATATCTTTTGTAGAGAGCATTTAAAGCAATTTGTTGGCTGCTAAGTTGCATTTTTAAGCTCTCTTCAATCTGTACTCTCTATACTCTCATGAGAGTACAAAATATTTCTAGATTTCTGACCATCTTTCTTTTATGGGCTGTTTGAAAAGAAAATGTTTAGTACATTTCATTGCAGGTTATTTGGAGCCTGAATATTAGTCTTCCTGACCTATTTTATTTGTACTCTTTGTACTCTCCTGAGAGTACAGAGTATTTCTTCAATTTTTTTTAATTTTTTGGGCAGTTTGGGTAGAATATGTTTAGTGGAGACCATGTGCAGCAATTTGGTTGATTGGAATCTTAATATTAGCCTTTTTGGCCTATTTTGCAAGTGTACTCTCCGTACTCTCTTCAGAATACAAACTTTTTTTCTCATTTTTTTCTTATTATGGCCTGTTTGGATAGAATATGTTCACTGCAAACTATTTGGAGCAATTTGAGAGATGTTGGGTTGCTTTTTTGAGCAATTTTACATCGTACTGAACTCTCATGAGAGTACAGACCAGTTGCACATTTTTTTTTTCAATTTTTTTGACCTATTTGGAAAGGAAATATTAATTAGACTCCATTACAGGATTATTGGAGCCTTAATATTAGCCTTTTTGGCTTGTTTTGTAGGTGTACTCAGTCTCTTTAGAGCATACATTTTTCTCAATTTTTTCTTATTAGTTTTGGATAGAATGTGTTGACTATAAACTATTTGGAGCAATTTGGGAGCTGGGTTGTTTTTTTTAAAGTTATTTTACATCTCTGTACTCTCGGAGAGTGCACCAATTCCTAATTTTTCTCACTTTTGTTAGCTGTTTGGAAAGAAAATATTTACTATATTCAATTATAGGTTGATTGGAGCCTTAATATTAGGTTTTTGGAGCTATTTTTGAGTTATACAATGTGCACTCTCCTGAGAGTATAGATTTTTTTATCAATTTTTTCCAATATTTCATGCCTGTTTGGGAAGAATGTGTTTACTACAAACTAATTGGAGCAATTTGGGAGGCGGGTTGTTTTTTTTATTTTGTTATTTCTCAGATTTGTGAGAGTACAAACCAATATCCTTATTTTTTCCACTTCTGTTAGCCTGTTTGGAAAGGAAATATTTACTATATTCAATTACAGGTTGATTGGAGCCTTAATATTAGGTTTTTGGAGCTATTTTTGAGTTGTACTCTCTGTACTCTCCTAAGAGTACAGATTTTTTTATCAATTTTTTGCAAAATTTTTATGCTTGTTTGGGAAGAATGTGTTTACTACAAACCAGTTTGAGAAATTTGGAAGCTCTTGGCTTGATTTTTTCGCTCAAGATTCAGATTCTCTCTACTCTCATGAGAGTTTGACAATTTCTAATTTTTCCCACTTTAGTTAGCTTGTTTGGAAAGGAAATATTTACTATATTCAATTATGTTGATTGAAGCCCTAATATTATGTTCCTGGAGCTATTTTTGAGTTGTACTCTTTGTACTCTCCTAAGAGTACAGATTTTTTTTATCAATTTTTTCCAATTTTTCATGCTTGTTTGGGAAGAATGTGTTTATTACAAACCAGTTGGAGCAATTTGGGAGCTGTTGGGTTACTTTTTAAGCTATTTTACATCTATTTCTCTCAGACTCTTAGAGAGTACAATATCTTTTTTTCACTTATATGTTGGAAAGGAAATATTTACTATATTCAATTACAGGTTGCTTGGAGCCTTAATATTAAGTTTCTGGAGCTATTTTTAAGTTGTACTCTCATGAGAGTATATATTTTTTTTATCTATTTTTGTCCAATTTTTCATGCCTGTTTGGGAAGAATGTGTTTACTACAAACCAGTTGGAGCAATTTGGGAGCTGCTAGGTTACTTTTTTAAGTTATTTTGTATCTGTACTCTCTGTACTCTCAGGAGAGTACAAACCAATATCCTAATTTGTCCCACTTCTGTTAGCCTGTTTGGAAAGGAAATATTTATTATATTCAATTACAGGTTGATTAGAGCCTTAATATTAGGTTTCTGGAGCTATTTTTGAGTTGTACTCTCTGTACTCTCTTGAGAGTACAGATTTTTTTTATCAGATTTTTGCAAATTTTGCATGCCTATTTGGGAAGAATGTGTTTACTACAAACTAGTTGGAGCAATTTGGAGGCTCTTGGCTTAATTTTTTGAGTTGTTCTGCATCTGTACTCTCTACACTCTCAGGAGAGTATAGACCAATTTTCTATTTTTTCCCACTTCTGTTAGCCTGTTTGGAAAGGAAATATTTACTATATTCAATTATAGGTTGATTGGAGCCTTAATATTAGGTTTCTAGAGCTATTTTTGAGTTGTATTCTCAGTGCTCTCCTAAGAGTACATATTTTTTTATCAGCTTTTTCCAATTTTTTATGCCTGTTTGGAAAGAATGTGTTTACTACAAACTAGTTGGAGCAATTTGGGAGCTACTGGGTTAGTTTTTTAAGCTATTTTACATATGTCTCTATACTCTCAAAAGAGTACAGACCAATATCCTAATTTTTCCCACTTCTGTTAGCCTCTTTGGAATGGAAATATTTACTATATTCAATTAGACGTTGATTGGAGCCTTAATATTAGGTCTCTGGAACTGTTTTTGAGTTGTACTCTGCCTCTCACGGCCTCTCATAGGCATTTATATCATTTTTGCAAATGTTCATGATTGTTTTGGGAAGAATGTATTTACTACAAACCAATTGGAGCAATTTGGGAGCTGCTGGGTTACTTTTTTAAGCTATTTTACATCTGGACTCTCTACACTCTCACGAGAGTAGAGACCAATTTCCTAATTTTTCTCACTTTCGTTAGCCTGTTTGGAAAGGAAATATTTACTATATTCAATTACAGGTTGATTGAAGCCTTAATATTAGGTTTCTAGAGCTATTTTTGAGTTGTACTCTCATGAGAGTACATATTATTTTATCAATTTTTTTCCAATTTTTCATGCCTGTTTGGGAAGAATGTGTTTACTACAAACCAGTTGGAGCAATTTGGGGCTTGGGTTACTTTTTTTAAGCAATTTGTACTCTCACTCTTAGGAGAGTACATACCAATATCTAATTTTCCCCCTTACATTTGCTGTTTGGAAAGGAAATATTTACTATATTCAATTCTGGTTGATTGAGCCTTAATATTAGGTTTGCTATTTTTGAGTTGTACTGTACTATCCACGAGTACGATTTTTTATCAATTTTTTTTGCAAACTTTTCATGCACGTTTGGGAAGAATGTATTTACTACAAACCCGGTTAGCAATTTGGAGGCTCTTGGCTTGATTTTTGAGTATTGCTCTCTCTGTACTCTCGAGAGTCATATTCATAATTTTTTTTTTACATACTTTGTTTGAAAAGGAAATATTTACTATATTCAATTATAGGTTGATTGGAGCCTTAATATTAGATTTCTGGTAATATTTTTGAGTTGTACTCTCTATACTCTCCTGAGAGTACAGATTTATTTATTAGTTTTTCCAATTTTTTATGCCTGTTTGGGAAGAATGTGTTTACTACAAACTAGTTGGAGCAATTTGGAGGCTCTTGGCTTGATTTTTTGAGCTATTATGCATCTGTACTCTCTATACTCTCAGGAGAGTATATACCAATTTCCTAATTTTTCCATACTAGCCTATTTGGAAAGAAATATTTACTATAGTCAATTACGTTGATTGGAGCTTTTTATTTGGAGCTATTTTGAGTTGTACTCTAGTACTCTCTCATGAGTGATTTTTTTATCAGTTTTTTTCCAATTTTTCATGCCTATTTGGGAAGAATGTGTTTACTACAAACCAGTTGGAGCAATTTGGAGGCTCTTGGCTTGATTTTTTGAGTTGTTCTCCATCTATACTCTTTGTACTCTCAGGAGAGTACAGACCAATTTCCTAGTTTTATTGAAAAGTAAAATAATAAAAATAAAAGTCGATCTAATTGAAAGCTATGCAACCAAACCTTGAATTTGATGCTTGTTGAAAGGAATTTTATTTGAAAGGTGAGCTTGAAGGTTTATCTAGAAATGGATAGTTAATCAATTAACTTGGTTTTATTTGGGATCAAATTTATTTTTATTTTAAAAAATATATTTATTTATTATATTTTAAAAATGATTTTGTTTTTTATTTTTAAAAATAAATTATATTATTTTTAAAAAATATAAATATATTTTAGATATTTTAAATAATTTTAAAAATAATTATGCGCATCAAATATAATTTGTTGCAATTCAAAATATAAGAAATATAAAATAAAAAAATAAAAGTCAAATAGGCTTTAAGATTAGAGTAATATATATGACCAAGAAGTTCCATGTGTTGATAATTTAGTTGATCTCAAATTTTCTTATAGTTTGAAGTCTTCACCCACATTAGAATTTTAGGTCAAGGTTTTGTTAATAATTAAGTCATTTAAAATTTAAAGAAACAAGATCCATATTCTTCATTTATGATGATAAAATTATTTTATAAAAATGAATATAGATATTATAGATATGAATGCTTCTTATTTTGGAGGTGAGAATATTTCTATTGTAAAATGAATTTTAATACCTTAAAATTATTATAAAATTGTTATTTTTATAATCACTTTATATACATACTATAAGAGAAAAATATAAATTAGGAAATTAGTATGTAATTATTGATTTTTAATTTTATATTAGATTCTCAAGATAGATACCTATCATTCAAAATTAATAATATTTGTGAATTTATAATAATATTTTATTCTGAAGACTTCGTGAATATAAAAATAATGCACCTATAGCATCAAATGGGGCATTTTAAATTTGAAGCTTTATGTGTGTAATTTATGATCTCGCTAAATATTTACTAAGAAAAGCGTAATTATATAACATTTTATTGATAGATTTGTTAGATTGATCATGACACTGTTTCAATGATTTTTTTATTAATTTATTGATAACATAAACTTAAAAAAATATTACATTATGTTTTATGTAGAATCAATGATTAATGATTAATAGAGAATGCAATTCAATATCTCAAGTATCAGAATCAACTACATCAAGAGATACACAATTTATGTTAATTTTTTTTATTTTGTACATCGTGATCATGTAGCACAAAAGATCAACCAAAATCTATAAATAAAGGATCAAAATTGATACAAAGTTACACAATTCAATATCTCTCTCCCTCTCTCTGCTTAATGTGAGTTCAATTGATAGCCGGATTCAACATCATCACTTACATATTAAGCCTTCATCATCATCTACCTAAAATTGAAACAAAGGAACTAAATTACCCAATTTATTGCAAAAGATGTAAGAATGAAGGATTAACACATTTTATTTTCATATGTGAGCACAAATTATAAACTAGAAAATATTGGACATGTAGCATAAAATAAATTTGAAAAGTACGATTGGATATATTTGAAGAACATTTTTCATGAGAAGAACACCCAAATTGATTGGAATAATGCTTTCATCTCTGTATTGAGCTGTTGGAACACATTGTACAGCCTCCAAAGAGAAATAAACAAGCAACAAAAAATTAGCCAAACAATGTAAGGACCCTCAAGACCGCACCTTACGCTTGATGTGTCAGTCAAGCAGTCCAAATATACAGATAATCAAATTGGAAAAAAGATAAAAAAAATTGTCTCATGTAATTGATGATTTGTACAACCAGTTCTTTTTTCCCCTCATCAACACCAACTAGCAATGAGTAATCCATGACATCAATGGACTGTAAAGCAAGAAAAAAAACTAAAAGTAAATAAATAAATGTTGGGGAAGGAACAAGCAAAAAAAAGCATGGAATAAGAAGAAATTGCTCATTAAGCAATTTATTAAACATGGTTCTCATCCTCCTTGCTTCACAAATTAATGAATGTTGATTATAATAATGTAAAATAATAGAAAACTAATCATCACACATAATCATTACTAAATGATACTTGAATATATCAAACCAGATGCATTATTAAACTATTATTCTTATTCACATACATAATGCTACAAACTGAAAGTATAAAGGAGAAGAATAACATATTTACAGGACGAACCGGTTAGATTGTGATGTAATTGACATTAGCATTAGTGTCGAAGAACACACAAATAAATGATGTCATGCACTAAAATGTTTCCCTATAATGATATCCATCATCAGCTTAGTGTACCCTTCAACCGACTGATTGATTGTTGATCTTGAGTTAAATTCCTAAAAATAGAACATCATATTTGTTAATGATATGTAATAGCATGATTGACAGGTTTTTCATGCATACCTCTGAAAAGCACTTTCGGGCATAACGAAAAGGTGCAATTGGTGACTCTACATGTTCTCCACCCCTCTCAGATTGTTCTTTGGATTCTGTAACAATAAAAGAAGGATGGTTCAAAGTTTAAAAACAATATGTAAATACTATAACTTCAGAGGAAAAAAAAACTACTCTTGGCTTTTTTTGGTTCTCTCCCAATATCCCATATGCCTTGCATTTGAAACACTTTTTGGTCGCTGCTTAACTAGATCCTTTAAAATGTCATTTCCCTTATCTGCTATGGTTAACTTCTTCTTCTTAGTTGCTCTGTCAGCTGGAGGTGAATTCTCACATAATATAGAGTCGACATTATCAGATAGTTTTTTCAAGGACCAAAGCATATACTCCTCTGCTTTATTATTACCTAGTGTCCTGGTGCTTATTTGATATGCATATCGACTGATCTGGTTTTGGAAAATAATGCCAGTTTCATTTCCATCATTGCCTTGTACATCTTTTAAGTTCTTGTGAGCACTGTCAAAGTAGATATCCCTATTTGTTATAGTTGACCAACTCATGAGAAGGTACTTATTCGAAATGTGCATAATATCTTCCTTACTAAGAACTCAGATGCAGTGGGCACAAAACAATCCCTTCATTTCAAATTTTTTTTATAACTACAAGTTATATTTAGGCTTATCTTGTTAAAATGAATAGTCCATATTTTGGAAGAACTCTTATTCTCTAAGTTTCTCACCAAATACTCTATGGGATTATCATCTGACACATCTGCTGCTAATCCTCCAACACCATGTAGAAATTCTTCCTCAAACATTGTATAAAGCTTTCTTATGTAAAACATAGTAGCTTATTTTAGAATTGGGCTGGTCTTAACAATAGGTACAATTGCTGACTAGTTGCACTTGAAATCTTCATCATGTTCATTTCTGCGCCTTGTGTCAATAACCTTCTCCAATCCCATGAAACAATCTGTGATTGAACTTGTTGGTTTGGAGATTCTATGACATACATTATTCGTGGACTCACTATGTTGCATTGATAAGATTCTCATACAAAATGAGTCTTTATAGAATGCGGTGGACCACTTGCTTCTAATTTTATAAAGCTCAAACAGCCAAGCATGATCGTGCAAATTCCCCTCAACTAACATTGTAGACTAAGCTTGCTCGAACTCCTCCTGTGAGTCACACTTGCTCATGCATGTATAGAATAGACTTTGCACTATCTTATTACTATTAAAGCAGTGTACCTTTGAAGGAGCTTTTTTTAAAATATGCCATTGGCACAACCTATGACGAGTATGCAGTAATGCAATTTTGATAGCTCTCGCCATTGCCTGATCTTGATCAGTGAATATTATTATAGGATGTCTATCACTCATTAACCAGAGAAATATTTTGAATAGTCATGGAATGACTTAATTGTCTCTTCTGATAGAAAGACTACTCCAAATAAGATATTTTTTAGTGATGATTCACTCCACGAAAGAAGGCAAGATTATATTTATTGAGTTGATAGCTTGTATCAAAAATTATGACATTCCCAAAATAATCATATTATATTCTTGACATGTCATTGCTCCAAAAAAAACTAACCAAGCTATCTGACTCATCAACTTGGACATCCCATGCAAACATCCCATCCTCCGCTTATTTTTTCTTGAATAGTTGTATTAATGCATTACTATCACCATTCGTAATCCTCGATCTTCTCTCTTTTTGGATGATATTGAATGCATCTCTTTTTGTGAAGCCAATATTCTCCACGCCGCCAACTTCCTCACTTAGATAGTTGAACGCATCAGTTGCTCTAATTCCAGCCTCTATCATTGTCTTCAACATAGTTGCCTTCTCATCACTGATACCTCTATATGATCTAAGAAGATGTAGGTCACCCGGCTTTGCCAATGAATGATTATAACTTTCTATATATTTTTGAACTATTCAATTCCCATCTAAATCAATAGAAAATCTAATCATGGCCGGATAACCACTCCTTGTATCTATTTTTGAATTTAACTCCTTGATTTAGATTCTTGACTTTCTTTGACATGCAAATAAAAATCATTTGATTTTAATTTCTTGGAGTTTGGCCAATAACTAGTATGATACTTCCTAACACTGAACCCAGTTTGATGTGCATAATCATGGTACAGTGCATAGGCCTTTGTTTCATTGTGAACAGTGGTGCTAAGGAGTTTCTCCACATTTGGGTCATTAGACATCACAGCTTCATCATCGAACTGCTCATTTATCGCATTCACCTGCACAAACACAAATATGTTACATGTAGAACAGCTCAAAAATAATAAAATGCTCTTCTCTCTTATGAGAGTACAGAGAGTACATATGCAAATCTCTCTTAAAAATCAACCAAATAGCCTCCAAATTGCTTATAATGAAATGTAATAAACTTATTCTCTCAAACAGGCCAAAAAATTTGACATAAAATGAAAACATAATCTATACTCTCATGAGAGTACAGAGAGTACAGATGCAAATCTCCCCTAAAAATCAACCAAACAGCCACCAAATTGCTTTTAATGAAATATAATAAACATATTCTCTCCAAACATACCAAAAAAATGAGAATTAAATAATGTACTCTCATGAGAGTAGAGAGAAATCACACTCATAAAACCAAATCAAATTTCTAATGGAATGTAATAAACTTATTCTCTCCAAAACAAGCCAAAAATCAGACATAAATTGAAAAAAAAATGATATGTACTCTCATGAGAGTACAAATGCAAAACATCCCTAAAAATAAACCAATCATCCTCCAAATTGCTTCTAATTGAATGTAATAAATTTATTCTCTCTAAAAAGGCCAAAAAATTTGACAAAAATGAAAAAAAAATAATATGTACTCTCATGAGAGTACATAGAGTACAGATGCAAAATCCCTTAAAAACCAACCAAACAGGCTCTAAATTACTTCTAATGGAATGTAATAAACATATTCTCTCCAAACAAACCAAAAAATCAAACACAAATTAAAAAATAATAATTTGTACTCTCATGAGAGTACAAAGAGTACAGATGTAAAACACTCCTAAAAACTAACCAATCAGCCTCCAAATTGCTTCTAATGGAATACTCTCTCTAAACAGGCCAAAAAATCTGACAGAAATTGAAAAAAAATATGTACTCTCATGAGAGTATAAAGAGTACAAATATAAATTTCCTTTAAAAATCAACCAAACAGCCTCCAAATAACTTATAATGCCATATACTAATCATATTATATCCAAAGAGGATCAAAAATCTAATAAAAAAGACAAAATGAGTTGTGCTCTCATGAGAGTATAGAGAGTTCACATGCAAAACAGTTCCTAAAATAAGCAAATTCATCTTGCAAAGAACTCCTAACAGTGTAGGAAATATACATTAAATAAAAGATTTCAAAGAATATCACTAATAAATCATAAAAAATTGGACAAATAAAATGGTTCAAAAAATTTATCGATGTATTTTTATTTAATACATCATCAGCTAAATTAGTCGCAATATCATCAAGGCCATAACTTTCGTATTCATTCTCCATCTTCATAGTTCTTCCCGAAATACAAAATAAGATTTTTTTATTTCTCTCTCAGCTTCGGTTTCGAAAAAAAATATATTATGGAATATATATATATATATATATATATATATATATATATATATATATATATATATATATATATATATATATATATATATATATATATATATATATATATTTCTTTAAATTTCTCCCCATTGACGATGTTTTCTCCTCAGTTTGAGCTTGGTATGCAAATGTAAAGCATCTTGCTCTCCGGAAGCATGAAATGAAATGCAAAATAATAATGGACACGTATATGGGTAGATAGATGCTATGTTTTAGATATTGGATAGTTGCATCTCTCTCTCTCTCTCTCTCTCTCTCTCTCTCTCTCTCTCTCTCTCTCTCTCTCTCTCTCAGCCAGCATAAAATACATCAAGCTGAATACCTTCCTCTCCAACGAATCATCAATCACGACAGTCCTGGTCATAGTCTACCTTCATTGTCGTTCTCTGGCGATTTTCTCCATCATGAATCTCAGTATGTGAAGCTTGGGTACCATTATCTTATAAGTCATGGATATATTTGGCCACCATACCTGATGGTTTGGTGTTGATGTGGAGGACATGTGTCAAAGTTCTTTACACTTGGAAGGTCTTCTTGAGTCAAAGAAGTTGTGGGTGATCACGACGCCTATTAGATTCACTACCATTTTCCTCTACGGACTCAACTCTGCCACCCAGATCTTTGCCGGCCATCTCGGTAATATCCAGCTATCCGCGGTCACTATTGGCTTCTCCGTCATTTTTACTCTCTTCTTTGGCTTTCTCCTCGAAATGGAAAGCACTCTGGAGACACTTTGCGGGCAAGTGGTATTTTCTGCGTGGTATCCTACATCCTCAAAAAAACATACCACAAATTTTTTTGGCAACTCCACTGGGGATGGTTCCTCTCTCCATCTTTAGTAGACAATTATTATCTCCAAGCATCGAAAGTTGACTTATATTTTATATAGGCCCGAGACTATCGTTCTTTTCGTTGGCACTTAGCTTATTTCACCCTTAAGCAAAGCTCACCAATATCCTTTAGGTTTTAGAACCTCACTCAATGTAGTTCTTAAAATCCCTATTGGGTCCCCAATAGGTAAAAATAAATTAACTAAAGAAAGGAAAAATAACCAAACATTAAATTTTGAACCTCTTACGACTAGCTTGGTGAAGCAAGGTTCATCATGCTTAACAAAATTTCAATAAAATCCAAAGTAAAATAAAAACTACTTTTACAAAAAAATTTCAAAAGTCTTTTCAAAATAAAAATCATATGAACCCCATTTAACATAATCCAATTTGTTAAATGGTTCTCTCTTTAAAATCAAAATTAAACAAAGAGAAAAAAATCTTTTCTCCAAAAAATTTTGAACCCCTTTCAAAATAAAATTAATTGAACCCCACTTAGCATACCCAAATTCGTTAAGTGAAGGTTTATTTTTTTAAAACCAAAATTAAATCAAATAAACCCTTTTCTTCAAAAATAAATATCAAACCTATTTTTTTCAAACAAAATTAACCAATTTCATTTAACATAATCAAATTTGTTAAATAATAGTTCTCTTTCAAAATCAAAATCAAAGGATGCTAAAAAAACAAAAAAAAAAAACCCTAAATTTTTGAACCTACCATCATTTGAAAAGTAAAGTTCCAAAATTTCTTAAGTCCCAGTAAAAGAGCTCTGAACCTACAACCATATCAACATTTGACAAGTGAGGTTCCAAAGAAATTCTCTTCAAAATCTCTCCAAATCAAGATCAAATTATTTGAACCCCTTTATCATATTCAAATTTGATGAGTGTGGGTTCAAATTCTTTAAATTTATAAAAAAATGACTGAATCAAATTTGACATAGAGCTTAAAAACCTCAGGATGACTTATGATAATGCAATATTCACTATTATTGGTCACAAAGTTATGGATCACAAAAACTTTTATGATGAAAGTCAACTTAAAACCAAGATGTAGATTTTCACCCTAAAGGAGAAAGGCCATAGAGATTCCTTCAGTGGGACCAAGATTGAAATTGACAAGGATTTTGAGTATGTCTTATTTATTCCGATAAGTATGACTCAAATGACTTGAATCTAATTCAAAGAAGACAACTCTCAAAATAACGATCGTAATCCATAAAGAGTGATGGACGATGTCTTTAATGATTCCAACTCGGTAGATGCCCCCATTCTAAGCTTCCATGGTGTCACTATCGATAAAGAGCTAGAATCATCAAATTTTAAAGGTCTAATGGGATAAGCTTTGAGAAAAAAGAGAGAGAGAGAGAGTAGGTAGACATCAATTCTACCTCTCTTTCAAAAGATATCACAGAAGTCTATTATTGCAGTGGCCGGGTCCTACGACTTTGATCAATACCATAGGAAGAAGCAAACCAGTCATTAGAAATAATCAAATTTTAAATCCTTCTTAAGATACACCTCACAATCCAAAATAAGGGCATCAAACTCTTCTAAAGGTTAATCTTAATGTTCTAGACTATCTTGGAAGGTTGCCCATTGAGCTAAGTAATAAGAACATTCTCTAAAGAGATAGAAAAGTATTTGATTTTTCCTTGCTCAGTTAGTGGCAACCTCCTCAAGTCATATTCAACATAGAATATCCTATGAAAAAGAATGACAAGCAATCTCCTCCAGAGAACACAATATAGACAAAGACAATAAAAAAAAAGATAATAAAAAAATTTTGAAATTCAAAAAAAAAGGAGAAAGAGAAGAAGAAATAGAGAAAAAAGTAAAGCACCAATAATACATATTGATTTAGAATCCAAAAATACATCATATGCGGTATAAATTCAAAAAAAAAAAAAAGGAGAATGAGAAGAAGAAAAAGAGAAAAAAAAAAAAGTAAAGCATCAATATTACACATCGATTTAGAATCCAAAGAATTAATCATGAGTATGAGGTCTAAATTCAAAAAAAAAAAAAGAGGGAAAAGAATATATGAAATAAATTTTCAGTCAAAATTTGACAAGTCTCTGGAGTTAGATGACAAAAAAAAGTTTCTAAAAGGTTGATTCGTGTATGATATGGCTAGAAACTTAGTAGGTATGCAAACTCATTCCAATTCTACTATCTTATGATATTATTATAGGATTGGAAGTTAAGAGTTGCTCCTAACCTCTGGCAAAAAAAAAAACAGTATGTGATTTCAAATTTCCACTTCATATCTCTTTCTTCAAGCTTGAAAGAGGATTCAACGCTTGTAGATTGACCTTCAAATGAAGTAATAAATTTATCTTTTACCTAGTCTACCTACTTTGCTCAAACAATTTTGAAGATTTTCAAGTAGAGAATGCACTCCCTGAAGTTATATATATATATATATATAATTATTGCTATGAGAGAGTCCACCCTCCCTCCCAAGAAATTTAACTATGATCATTAACCAATAAGTTTCAAAAAAAAAAAAAAACCTCAGAACATAAAGAGAGTCCACCCACCCTCCCAACATCCATATATGATAAGTTAGAAGAAAAATGACAACGACTTGGTTAGGTTACTTTTGTAGTTTAAAGTCTGCTTTACCTAAGACCATTATAAAGTGCCCATACATCTTGAAGGTAGCAGTAGCTCAAAATTGAACCTATTGCTATTCTATACTTTTGAAGATGATCAAAGTTTGTAGTTAACTTTACTGAAGAAGAAAGATACTACCATGATTTCCCAACATTATTCCCAATCAAAAGGAAGAACATTCAAATCTGCACATATGTCAATTTTGAAGATCTAAAATAGGCATGTCTTGAAGACAAATTCACATTACCTATATCAAATTTAATAGCGGATATAGCCTCTTTGCATGAAGTCTCCTCATTCAAGGATGGGTTAAATGATGCTGGAGGATGAGAGGCCATTCACATTTATAATTTCCATCGAAATTGACTGCTATAAGGTTATGCCTTTCAAACTTAGAAATACTTGCGCCACATACCAGTGGGCCATGACTCGAATATTTAACTAACTCATTTATCACCAAGTCGAATGCTATGTTGATGATGTTATGGTCAAAAGAAAAAAAAAAGGAAGATCATCTTTACGATATGAGTAGTTGTCTTCAATTAATTATGATACTACAACCTAAAGATGAATCCCCTAAAGCATATAATTAGGATGGCTTTAGGGAAGTTTCTAGGGCTTGTAGTAGAGCATCATGGGATAACAAAAATTTATCTAAAAGAGAATAAAGTGATATTAGAGATGCAACCTCCAAAAAAAAAGGGAAAAGAAAGAAAAGTGGGAAAAAAAAAGGAGGGGCTCAACATAATTAAAATTATTTCAAGGAAGGTTTTCATTTCTAAGATACTTAATCTCTCATCTTTTTGGTAGGTGTCAATCATTCACTACTTTGACAAAGAAAATAGATTAATTTCTAAAGGATGATAAGTTTCAATACCCATTCAAAAGCATAAGGTAATATTTCATGACACCTCCAATATTGGCCCCTCCATTCGCCTTAGGCCACTAGTTTAAGGCTATCTCCATTTAGGGCACAACTCTTCTTGTTAAAATTTATTATAAATAATTAAATTACAAAACTCTATGCATTGATTAAAAAGTTTGAAGGTCTTGTAAAAAAAGAGAGAGACCTCAATTAATGTTGAATATAGATGGTTTAAACTCTTTCAAAGCTAGTCTATCTGAAAACTCTCCAAATCAAGATCTTGCTTCTAATCATTAAAAAAAAGCCTATTTTGGTGTTTCAAAGGATGGAAAGTAGTTTAAACCACTATGATAGGAGAGTGTCTTGTATTTCTATGTCAACAAATATTACTTCAAAATCCATTACACTCAAAATTAAAATTCAAATTTGGAGAATAATTCAAGTAATTGGAATGAGAATTTTCTTTCATTCAAATACAAATTAGAGCATAATATTTGAGAAGCCTTGGTTTATTTCTTTCACTAAGGATGATCAATTTTGACTAGGTCCCAAGGATTTTGGAGAAAGAACACTACACGTAGTTGTTCTTGTTCCATTTGCACACACCTAATGAAATTTTATAATAATAATAATAATAATATCAAAATCGATTCATTGATGAAGTTATGTTTTCATGTCTACATTGATTGAGTCCAATTTAAAAAAAATCAATCTACAGTCACCCTTCAAAATTCCACATCAATCTAAACATTCCTTCAAACTTACATCAACAACTCAATATTTATCTCCAGTTCTATTAGGATAGGTGTAAGAGAACTCTAGAGGCATCTTATCTAAATTTAAACACCAAGTTAAAGAGAAGTGGTATCCTTTCTTGGTGGAGTCATAATTGTCCCTACGACATCATTTCATCTATTCTTCGACATGTTTAGGATAGGTGTAAGAGAACCCAAGCGACATCCTATTCCCTCTTCCACAACACAAATAAACATATATCTTTTATCTAAAGTTACTTTGATGTGGGAGCAATCCCCTTGTGGCACTCACTTATTAGTTGCTCTAGGTTGGGTCTACATGCTACCTCGCTAGTATGTCACCCCAGTGGTCACTTGTTGAAGGATGTGAGTCCTCGTGCTTTCTTCCTAACTTGACCATTATAAACCAACGAGTGCCTTGTAAGTATAGTAAATTTCATTGCCCAGCTAGTGAGCTATCTCATGTTGACTTTGCTTAAGGAGATGTGAGTCCTCGTGCTTTCTTCTTGAACTAGCCATTATGCACTAACTAGGTTGAGTATGTTTGAGGTTCAGGGTAAGTACCCTAGAGGCTCCTTTCCTCTTGACTACATTTGAGTCGATGTAAGTCCTCCAGTGGCATTCACTCGGTAGTCGCCCTAGGTGCGATGGCACCTATCGAGCCAAAGACAAACTATCTCAGCAATCAATTCTGCTTTAGGAGGATGTGAGTCCCCGAGCTTTCTTTCTAGGCTGATTATTGCAAACCGATGGGCACCTTAGGTTGGTTGATATTCACTATACTGACAGTAACTCACTCGGTGGATACACCACTCTTGGTAGATGTGAGTCCCTGTGCTTTCTCTTTGAGTTAACTATCGAATACCTATTTGATATATGACTAACCATGTCATCTTATCCAAGGTGTTGGATAAAGCCCTTAGTGGCCCCATCCTTTGCGAGCATTCTATTTGGATCACGTCCTTTGCGATCCCATTTAGACACTACCGGGTTACTTTTGGATTGAACAATCCCCCTTTCCTAGTAGCCACTCCTATGTTGGAGAATTTGTTCACCGGATGCACAGGTTCTCCTTTTGTTCAGTAAATCTGAGATAAGTCTAGGCTGATATAAACTCTTTCTCAATTTGATCCCTAACAAACCAACAGGGTCCACGTTAAATCAAACTAAATAAACAAACAAAATTAATTCGCTTGTGGATTAAGAATTCAAGCCCCTAGTGGCCCCTTTCCTAAGCAGGCATCATATCTTTAGGGCAGTGTTAGCATAACTCTCTATAGGAATTACTTGACTACTTTGAGTTGAGATAAATCCCCGGGTCGGCACTCTCTCAATAGTCACCCTTAGGTCATGTTCAACTTATTGTGCCGCCAATGAGTAACCCTGGTGGTCGTCTTTGCTCTGAAAGATATAAGTCTATTACGCATTCTTTCCATCCGCGATGGTTGAAAGACTAGGTGCGATTTATTATTGGATCACCCCGGTGGTTCCTTGTTTAAGAAGATATGAGTCCCAGCTTTCTTCCTAATTTGATCATTGCAAACGAAAAGCACCCCTTTGGTTAGTTACTAATGGTATATCCCTTTGGATTTGTGCACCTAAGATAGGTCTAGGCTAATATTAGCTCCTTCTTAGTCCATCGGCTTGCCATCTAAAATTAAATTAATTCTGACTATTCTTGAGTAGATATAAGTCCACAGTGGCATTCAGTCAAAAAGTCACCCTAGGTCGGGATTGATCTATTATGCCATTGACAAATCACCCCAATGACTGATCCCTACTTTGGAAGATGTAAGTCTGTTATGCTTTCTTTCTAGTACAGTCATTGCACATCGAAAGGCAACCCTTAAGCCGGATAGTCCTACCTTATGGCTGGCAAACTATCCCTTTGGACTTGTAAATCTGAGACAGGTCAAGGCTAACATAGCTCCTCAGTGGGTCCATCGCACACCAACATGGTCCACAACATAACACACCAAATTAAATTAAATTAATTCAAATCAAATCAATATAAATTAAATTAATCATCAGGACTACTCTTGAGTTGAGGTAAGACCCCGCCCTCTTAGTAGTCGCTGGGTAGGGTTCGATTTGTTGCACCATCGACGGATCACCCCAACTGATCTACTTTGAAGATGTAAGTCATATGCCTTCTTCCTAGTACAATTATTACACCTTTACAAGCCAGGTGGGATAGTCCTACCTTATAGGTAAATCTGGACTAAAGGGCCAAGGCCACACACTGATAGGGTTCATAACAAAATAAATTCAAAACCAACCTCCCCAGTGGAGTCTAATCAAACAAATTAAAGAAATTCAATCAAATTCTTATCCCCAGTAAGTAGCCCGAACCTGCTTCCCTAGTGGAAGGTTCACATACCCAATCCCTAGCGATTTCAAGCACATATCCCTAGCGGACATGCCTCCACATAAATTAAAATAAAACAAATTAAAATCAATTCGATCTTGATCCTCATCGTATTATAGATTCTTATCCCCAATGGATACACACCCAAACTAATCATATTCACAATCAAACTCAAATTCTTATCCCTCAGCGGATAACTTGAACCTGCTTTCCAAGTGGAAGGTTCATGTATTCAACCCCGAGAGGATTCCTTCCTGCTCCCTTATGCCCATGGCATAAAGAGACCTGAGTTTCACTAAGATCGTGATTCTATCTACCTTTTGGGTATAGGTATACATCACTTTCGTTGTTTGTTGCAATCTTCTCGATGTTGTTGATCGTTTCGGTCAACGCTAATACGTGTGGTGTGCCTTGTCAGTTACACCACACCTATTGGGGGTCCTTTTATTGACTTCACTTTGGAGTGAGCTCTTAACCTCCTCTTCTTAGACTTAGGACTCTTCTAAACACTAAGAACTCCTTAATCATAAGACACTTCTAGTGATTAGGTGAACACTTAACCTATGTCTAGAAACTTAGAAGGGTTAATCATAAGATTAGGCTATGTCTTTCGGCTTAAGAAAATCACCTATCCTATAGCCTAAACCTAATCTAGATACACTTTCTCAAAATTAAACAATCTTTCAATCATCATTCCAAGTTCTACCTAAAACCACAATCAAAACCATCAAGTAAATCATTCATATTAGAATTCAAAATTAAATGAAATCTAAAATTAATTCATTAATCGATGCTAACAAATCATGAGATAATTTCACCCAAAAAAAAATACTATTAGAGTTATCTTAAATTCTAATACATGGAAATTAAAGTTCAAGTTTTCTCAAAAGATTATTCGAAACTTATATATATATATATATATAATGATGATGATGACAAACAATAATTTTAATTTAATATACATAATCCATTTGAAATTTAAAATGAACTACCAAAAAAGAGAAAGAGAGAGATTAAACCAATTCTAAACATCAAACAAAATATATTCAAAATTAAATCGAAATAATTAATTACTAAATAAATAATAAAAATAATCATTAATTATGGTGTATATATATATATATATATATATATATATATATATATATATATATATAATTTATAAACTTCATTAAATTATAATTATAATATCAAAATTATACAAAATTATTAAAATTATGAAGATTTATAAATTAATAAAAGAAAGAATAAATCTAAATAAAAAAATTTCATCTTTAATCCATTGAAATCAAAACAATATATATATATATATATATATATATATATATATATATATATATATATATATATATATATATATATATATATCAAACATGTATGCTACCATTCCCATGCGAAATTTATTCCTTTAAATAATAATAATAATAATAATAATAATAATAATAATAATAAAATATTAAATTTGGACATCACTCTTTTATTAAAATTGGCAACAGCATTAAGTTTTTTTATTTTTTTATTTCACGTGAATCTCAAATAAATTTATTCATTAGTATTTTTTTTATTATTCAAATGAAAACTGCTCAGCAACTTTTAAAAAGAAAATAACTTGTCTTACCCACTTGGAGCACGTGAGAGAAGTTGGGGGACAAATAGAAAAAAGCTACATCTCTCTCTCTCTCTCTCTCTCTCTGAAAATATCCGTGAGATGGCGTAGCTTTTCTAGTCAATAGCAACACAACATCTATCCATTATAACAAAAGGCATTTTTTCACTTTGTCACTTGGCGGCGCTTTCTTCGTTACCGGGCCGTTCAAATAGTGGGAGGATAAAATATTACGCACGTCATTCCATATTCTTACCTGAGACCAGGGATTTCTTTTTTAGAAATTATTCTCGACTCTCTCTCTCTCATGCTTACCTTTCCTCGAGATTTGTTAAATCTTGGGCATTAAAGTTGAGGTATTATAGAAGCGCGCATTAGGTATTTCTTCATTCATGAACTTTAATGAATTTAGGATTTTTACGTGTTCTCACCATCGAATAGAATATTTGGAACATTTGAGTTCTTTAAAGGAAAGGAGCATGTTTTCTTGGTATTCTGAGATGTTTTGCATGTATCTCTGTACTCTCATAACACCGTTATTTTCAAATTTTTGAACTGTGAGGCTTGTCATATGTTTAGTATATCCCATTGTATGATGTTTGGTGTTGTTTCATGAAGGATTTGATGAAATCTTGGGCCTGTTTGGATATAATATGTTTAGTCGATGACATTATAATTTATTTAGGGTTGCTTGATGGTATTGCTTGATTTTGCATGTACTACTCTCGAGTACATTCTATTTTGTCATATTTTTTAAAGATTTTTGACATTGTTTGTATATAATATGTTCAGTACATAGCATTACAAGCAGATTGAATGGTTATTGGTTGGTTTCTAGAGTTATTTTACATATGTACTCTCTAAACTCTCTTAAGAGTACACCTCATTTTTCTCATTTTTTTCTAGCTTTTAAATCATATTTGTAGAGAATATGTTTATTAGATTCCATTAGAAGCAATTTGGAGGCTGATTGATTGGTTTTTATAGGAGATTTATATTTGTACTCTACTCATGAGAGTACAAAAATATTTTTTTGTTTTTTGGCGTTTGGAGAGAATATGTTTATTACATTCTATTAGAAGTAGTTTGGAGGCTGATTGGTTGGTTTTGGGGAAAGATTTGCATATGTACTCTCTGTACTCTCATGAGAGTATAGAGCATTTTATCAATTTTTTCCAGTTTCTTTGGCTTGTTTAGAGAGAATAAGTTTATTAGATTTCATTAGAAGCAATTTGGGTGATTGGTTGATTTTAGGATTAATGTATACTCTCACTCTCAAGAGTACAGCATTTTCTCATTTTTTTTTTATGTCTTTGGCTGTTTGGAGAGAATATGTTTATTAGAT
Source organism: Cymbidium sinense (assembly GCA_021442155.1). Classification (NCBI taxonomy): domain Eukaryota; kingdom Viridiplantae; phylum Streptophyta; class Magnoliopsida; order Asparagales; family Orchidaceae; genus Cymbidium; species Cymbidium sinense. The sequence goes on from CM038225.1 coordinate 112,768,368, forward strand.
TTCCATTAGAAATTTTGATTAGTTAGTTTTGAGGCATATTTGCATTTATACTCTCTATGCTCATGAAAGTACAGAGCATTTTCTCATTTCTTTTTAGGTTTTTTTGCCTGTTTGGAGAGAATATGTTTATTAGATTCCGTTAGAAGCAATTTGGAGGCTGATTGGTTGGTTTTTAGGGGAGATTTGCATGTACTCTCACTCTCATGAGTCTGAGCATTTTCATTTTTTATTTCTTTGGCTTTGTTTGGAGATATATTTATTAGATTCCATTAGAATTTGGAGGAGTGGTTTATTTTGGAGGTAGATCATGCACTCTGTACTCTCATGAGAACAAAAGCATTTTCTCATTTTTTTTTCTTTGGCTGTTTTGAAGAATATGTTTATTATTATTAGAAACAATTTGGAGATTTGCATGTATCTGTACACACTCATGAGTATAGAGCATTTTCTCATTTTTTTAGTTTTTTGACTTGTTTGGAATATGTTTATTAGATTCCATTAGAAATTTAGATTGATTGGTTTTATGAGAGATTTGCACACTACTCTCATCTGAGCATTTTTCATTTTTTGTAGTTCCTTTGGCTGTTTGGAGAATATGTTTATTAGATTTCATTATAATTTAGAGGTGATTGGTTGGTTTTGGGTGGTCATATATATGCACTCAGGAGTATTACATTCTCTTTTTAGTCTTTGCTTTGGAAGAATATATTTATTAGATTCAAGAAGCAATTTGGATTGGTTGGTTTGGAGGTTGCATATGTACTCTGTACACTCGAGAGTATTTTCTCATTTTTTTTAGTTTCTTTGACTTGTTTGGAGAGAATATGTTTATTAGATTCCATTAGAAGCAATATGGAGGCTAATTGGTTGGTTTTTATGAAAGATTTAGATCTGTACTCTCATGAGAGTACATAATATTTTCTCATTTTTTTCTAATTTCTTTGGCCTGTTTGGAGAGAATATGTTTATTACATTCCATTAGAAGCAATTTGGAGGCTGATTGGTTGGTTTGAGGGCATTTACATATTACTCTCATGAAATGAGCATTTATCATTTTTTTTCAGTATTTTTGGACTGTTTGGAGAGAATATGTTTAATAGATTCCATTGGAAGCAATTTGGAGGGTGATTCGTTAATTTTTAGTGTTATTTTACATTTGTACTCTCATAGAGTCTGAGCATTGTCATTTTTTTTTTCTAGTTTTTTGGTGTTTGGAGAGTATATTTATTAGATTCCATTAAAAGTAATTTGGTGACTGATTGGTTGGTTTTTTTGGGAGATTTGCATCTGTACTCTCTGTACTCTTATGAGAGTACAGAGCATTTTCTCATTTTTTTAGTTTCTTTGGCATGTTTAGAAAGAATCTGTTTATTACATTCCATTAGAAGTAATTTGGAAGCTGATTGGTTAGTTTTGAGGTATTTGCATATTACTCTCATGAGTACAAATTTTTATTTTTCATTTTTTTATTTCTTTGGCTGTTTGGAGAGAATATGTTTATTCATTAATAAAATTGGAGGATGATTTGTTAGTTTTGGGGGTAGATTGCATATTACTCTTTGTACTCTTATGAGTCTGAGCATTTTCATTTTTTCTAATTTCATTGGCTGTTTGGAGAGAATATGTTTATTACATTATTCCATTTGATTTTGAGTTGGTTGATTTTGATTGCATGTGTACTCTACTCTCATGAGAGTAGAGCATTTTATCATTTTTTCATTTTTGCTTTATTTGGGGAGAATATTTATTAAATTCCATTAGAAGTAATTTGGAGGTGGTTGGTTTGGGTGATTTGCATGTATTCTCTATACTCTCATGAGAGTATAAAGGATTTTGTTATTTTTTTCTAGTTTTTTTGGCCTTTTTGGAGAGAATATGTTTATTACATTTCATTAGAAGTAATTTGGAGGATGATTGGTTAGTTTTGGAGGCAGATTTGCATGTGTACTCTTTGTACTCTCATGAAAGTACATAGCATTTTCTCATTTTTTTTCAGTTTCTTTGACCTCTTTGGAGAGATTATGTTTATTAGATTCCATTAAAAGTAATTTGGATTGGTTGGTTTAGGATTTGCATATGTGTACTCTGTACTCTCATGAGAATCTGAGCATTTTCTCATTTTTTAGTTTCTTTGGCTGTTTGGAAGAATATGTTTATTAGATTCAAGCAATTTGGAGGTTGATTGGTTGATTTTGGAGCGGTTGCATGTGTACTCTTTGTACTCTTGAGTCATTTATCATTTTTCATTTTTGGATTATTTTAAGAATATGTTTATTAGATTCCATTAGAAGCAATTTGGAGGTAGTGATTGGTTTTGGAGGTGGATTGATGTGCCTCTCTCTCATGAGAGTACAAACCATTTTCAAATTTTGGTCCAACGTTTTTGGCCTATTTGAAAAAGATATGTTTATTTCATACCATTTGAAGTAATTTGAGGTGATGGTAGTTTTTTTAGTAGATTGTATACTCTATACTCTCTTGAGAGTACCATTCATTTTTTTTTTGATTTTTTGTGTTTGGAGAAATATGTTTTACTTTATTTTCTCAATTTTTTCAGCTATTACTCCGTTTTAGTGGCTTTGCTTGTACTCTCACGGGCCTCCATTGTCTGATAAAATCTCATTAATTGAATTTTCATTTTGAAGTTTAACATGTGGAAAAGGATAACTTCGGCGCCTACCACCATTAGAGCGGTGTTTGATAATATTTGACATGCTTTGATGAAGTTATTGACATTTTAAGGAGGCTTCATTTGCATCAATTTATTAGACTACATGGAATTGACAAGACTTCATCATCACTTCAATCTTGTCTTCTTTGGGATATAGAAGCAACATTCTTTTTTGGTGGCCAATGCATTGCATTAATTGTAGGGATGCCAAATAGGGGAGAAGGTCATATGAGAAATCCCCACTATCAGTTCACTCGTGGACTTTAAGAATAAACTTGAGAATTTGGATCACTTGCTGCGTAGTTTGTGCATGTACATACATTTTTTGCTTTCAAATCTTTTTTATATATCAACTATAGAGTGGCATTGAATTGATTTATTATGACATAGACAAATTCTTGAGTACAATTGAGAGGCCATTTGGGCCTTTACGGTTTCTATTTGATGGTATTACATCAAAGATTGGACATGAAGGCACCGGGTACATGAGTGGCCGTCACTCTTCTAATGGTACATTCTACATCTTAGATATGTATTATTTGATGCATTGAAGTTAACTTATATAAATATTCATTCAGATCACGGAGCACATAGCATCATAAGGCCCCCTTTCCTTCAAACATTATGTTATGATGGCCAAAAATAAAATTTGCAGATGACTCCTTGACTAGTTTGAGAGGACACTAGGTGACACAAAATAATTTCACTTTATTTACATTAGAATGTATTTATTCATATTGTAAAGCATCATATTTTTTGTATCGATGTAACACAGATCTGCCTTTCATTTGAGGACATATCAGAAGATGAGACCTGACTCCTTAAAACATTGCCCCTACTCAGCAGACAACCCATGTCGAGCAGATAGCGGTCCATTCTTAGTCAATGAGTGCAGAATCTCCATATGTCTCTCCTCGATATTTTCTCCCTTCCAGTGTATCTAGCCTGCCCTCTACTAGTACCCATTTAGAAAGCTTTGCGGTAGAGAGGATACTTACAGGTTTCAGGGTGCTGGGAGAGGGAGAGAGTATCATCTTTTGAAGCATCAATAATCGAGAGAATTAATAGAATTAATTTGCGGGTGCTATTGAGCGGTGGTTCTTTGGGTAGGGTCCTAGCATCCCACATGGGGAAGCTCTATGGAGGCGACCAGGGAATCTCTTGAGGAAGCTATCAGGGGCAACATGGAGGCCATGAGCTTCCCTGTGGAGGCCACAGGGGAGGCTCTGTAGGCTACCATGGGGCTTCCCGGGAGACTTCCTGGAGAAGCCACATGGAGGCTTCCACTGGGGAAACCCCATGGAGGCCACCATGGGAAGCTCATGGAGGCTTCAGCACACATGAAGATGCTTGACCTTTACTCGACATTGAGCGTGGTGTGAAGGCTCGACGGATGAGGAAGAGGAAAGCTATATCTTCCCCTTCACACACATCTGAGGAAGTCACGGTGGAATAACTCCATGGTAGCCTCCACAGATGAGCAACGAGAAGATATTACTTACTTTCTTTTTTTTAATTTAACCTAATAGTTGATTTCACTAAATTTTTTTGGGGTTAGCAAAGATGCTCCAATATCGGTGAACCACCTTGTGGTGGTGGTTGAGGAGCATCAGGAGGTATGCATCATCTTAGCGATTGAGCCTTACTTCATGTGAATGCTCTTCATCACTAATTTCTTCTGCGGCCGGTGAGGCACATCATATTGTGGACTTCTCATCAAGAGATGTCACCTGCCAATAATCTTGACTCATTGACACCTCTTGCTCCCGATTCAAGGAGAAGTAAGTCATTTTCATTCAACTCTTCGTATACATAAAATCACCTATTCATTTAATTAGGCTCACATTCCCATATTTCTCACATGCAGGGGGTGATAGCATATTCATGGCTGGGAATATCATCATTGTGCGAGGCCAGATTGACAAGTTGCTGACATATCATTCTGTCGGATGCACATCGATGCCTTCACCTTTTTTGAGAAGTATTTTCTATGTCCGGCTATATGTCCCCTATTTGTATGTTTCATGCACTTTGGGTAAGTTACTCCATAGAACTTTGGGTAATATGATCCATTCCTAGTTTAGATAGTTAGAAGCCACTAATTATAAACTTTCTCTTCACTTCTTGTAGAGTTATGCTAAATATGGCCTACAAAAGGAAAGCAAAATGTTCATCCAGCATGTCACTATAGATAGTGTATCAAGGGCTGAGCTACTCTTCTTATAAATAATTCTAGACTCACACTCATAGTAAGCAAGGGGCTTGGTATTTTTATGATTCATTGCCAAACCCAACTCATAAGGCCATTCTTTCTGAGATTGTAAGAACTGTTCTCATTTTGGTTTGCCTGAAGTGCATATTTTATGCCTGCTTACTGATTATATTTCTTACTATTTAGATCAAATTACTTGTCGAAGATCTTGGTGATCTTTGAGCGATCCACAAAATGGCCAATCGAAATGATGAGTGGGCTACGGTCAAAAAAAGTGTGTCGGGATGTTTGTCTGCAAATACATGGAAGCGATCAATGACCTCGGTGGGTAGGCGGAACCAGATTGGCCAAAGAAGATGAATTGCTTGAGTGAGTTCACACATTATCTTCTATGGGTATGAAAAACTGATTTGACAAATGTACAATTGAAGTTTGATATGTTGGAAATCAATTGCTTTAGAAATGTATTCGTGTGTTTGTGGATGCCATTATTCTATTTTGCTTTTTTTAAGCTTTTGGAATAACATGTCTAGTAGATGCCATGTTTAGTAGATAACATGTGTGGAGCTTTAGGACCCCTTTTTCTATTTCTTCAACCTCTTTAACTTTGTTTGAATCTAATATAAGGTTTGTAGGTTGGTTGATGCTTGTTGGTTTGGATTTGCATGTGTACTCTACTCTCATGAGAGTATGAGCATTTTCTCATTTTTTCACATTATTTGGACTATTTGGAGAGAATATCTTTAAAGATTCCATTACATGTAGTTGGGAGCCATATTAGCTTTTTTGGTTTTTGTGTACTCTCTATACTCTCTAAGTATATTTTCTCAATTTTTACCTTTTTTGTGTTTGGAGAAAAATGTTTATGACATACCATTTGAAGCAATTTGGGGGATGGTGGGTTACTTTTTTGAGCTATTTTGTATCTGTACTCTCTATACTCTCATGAGAGTACAGACCAATTTCATATTTTTCAATTTTTTGGCTGTTTGGAAAGGAAATATTTACTAGATTCCATTACAGGTTGATTGGAACTTAATATTAGCCTTTTGAGCTATTTTGTTTTATACTCTCCAGTACTATTTCCTCAATTTTTTCACTTAATCGGCTATTTGAGAGAATATTTATGACATACCATTTGAAGCAATTTGGAGGCGATGGGTTACTTTTTTGATTTTTGTACTCTCTGTACTCTCTTGAGAATCAATTTATTCAATTTCTTTGTGGCTGTTTGGAAAGAATATGTTTACTACAAACCATTTGGAGCAATTTTTGTTGGGTTACTTTTTTTATTTTGCATCTACTCTGTACTCTCATGAGAGTACAGAATATTCAATTTTTTCTACTTTTTCTGTTTGGAAAGAAATATTACATATTCCATTAGTTGATTGGAGCTTTAATATTAGCCTTTTAGCTATTTTGTGTACTCTGTACTCTCTTGAGAGTACAACTCAATTTTTCTTTTTTTCTTTATTTGGAGAAATATTTACTACAAACCATTTGGAGCAATTTGGAGTTGTTGGGTTACTTTTTTTAAGATTTTTACTCTACTCTGTACTCTCATGAGTACAGACCAATTTCAATATTTTCTTATTTTTGGCTTTTGGAAAGAAATATTTACTAGATTCCATTCAGGTTGATTGGATCCTTAATAGCCTTTTTTTTTTTGTATGTCTCTATACTCTCTTGAGAGTACAAACTTTCTCAATTTTTTTCCTTATTTTAGTCTTTGGAAAGAATATGTTATTACAAACCATTTGGAGCAATTTGGCGTTGGGTTTATTTTAAGTATTTTGCATCTACTCTGTACTCTCATGAGAGTACAAACTAATTCATAATTTTCTTTTTTTTTTGTTTGGAAAGAAATATTTACTAGATTCCATTCTGTTGATTGGAGCTTAATATTAGCCTTTTAAGCTATTTTAGTGTACTCTTGTACTCTCTTGAGTACAGACTTTCTCAATTTTTTCACTTTTTTGGCTGTTTGGAGAATATGTTTACTACAAACCATTTGGAGCAATTTGGAGCTATTGGGTTACTTTTTAAGTTGTTTATCTGTACTCTCAGAGTATACTAATTTCACATTTTTTCCAATTTTTGGCTGTTTGGAAAGAAATATTTACTAGATTCCATTCTGGGTTGATTGGAGCTAATATTAGCCTTTTGAGCTATTTTGTGGTGTACTCTGTACTCTCTTGAGAGTCTATTTACTCAATTTTTTTCACTTATTATTTTGTTTGGAAGAATATGTTTACTACAAACCATTTGGCAATTTGAATGTTGGGTTACTTTTTTAGTTATTTTGTATTTGTACTCTCTATACTCTCATGAGAGTAATTTCACAATTTTTTCATTTTTGGCTGTTTGGAAAGAAAATATTTACTATATTCATTACAAGTTGATTAGCCTTAATATTAGCCTTTTGAGCTATTTTGCAGTGTACTCTCTGTACTCTCTTGAGTATAGACTATTTCTCAATTTTTCACTTATTCTTTGGAAGAGAATATGTTTACTACAAATCATTTGGAGCAATTTGGAGGCTATTGGGTTTACTTTTGAGCTATTTTGTATATGTACTCTCGTACTCTCATGAAGTCTGAGATAATTTATTTTTTTTTTTTATTTTGGCCTGTTTGGAAAGAAAATATTTACTAGATTCCATTACAGTTGATTAGCCTTAATATTAGCCTTTTTTGAATTATTTTGCATATGTACTCTCTACTCTCGAGTACTATTTCTCAATTTTTCACTTATTCTCTGTTTGGAAAGAATGTGTTTTACAAATCATTTGGAGCAATTTGGAGGTATGGGTTACTTTTTTTTATTTTGCATGTACTCTCGTACTCTCATGAGAGTACAAACCAATTCACATTTTTTTTCCAATTTTTTGGCCTCTTTGGAAAGAAATATTTCTAGATTCATGAGTTGATTGGAGGTTTAATATTAGCTTTTTTGAGCTCTTTTGTGTACTCTCATACTCTTGAGAGTACAGACTATTTTCTCAATTTTTTTCACTTATTCTGGCATGTTTGGAAAGAATGTGTTTACTACAAACCATTTGGAGGCTGTTGGGTTACTTTTTTTGAGTTGTTTTGCATCTGTACTCTCTTTACTCTCATGAGAGTACAAACCAATTTCATTTTTTCTATTTTTTTTGTTTGGAGAAAATGTTTAATATTCCATAAATGATTGAGCCTTAATATTATTTTGATCTTTAGTGTAATCTCTGTACTCTTAAAATTTATTTTTTTTTTCAATTTTTCTGCTTGAGAGAATATGTTTATTACATTCCATCACAAGTCGTTTGAGCATGAATTTTAGCTTTTTAATCTAAAAATTTTGAAATCATTCCAAAAAAATTTTTGAAAGTGAATTAATCAAAAAACAATGATATTAAGCTCAAAATTATAGTTTCTTTAAAAATATTATTTCGATAAATTAAGATAAAAGGTTTATTAACTTAAATTTATTACAAAATGTGCTTAATAATTTTGAATAAATAATGTGCACATAATAAAAATTTATTTTAAAAAATCATTATGGAATGTTAAACAGCCATTCAATTAACTTTAATTAACTTGAATTGCTCTAATTTTATGGCTTAGTGCATGTTAGGGATTACTTTTATTTTTATTTCTTAAGTCATTTTATGTTATTTTACAAATATTTTATTTAATAAGTTTTAAAAAATATTTTAGTTTCTTTTTAAAAATAAAAATATTATTTATAGAAATATTCAAATAATTTTAGATATTTTGAATGGTTTTGAAATAATTATCATTATCAAATATATTTTATTTTAAATCAAAATATAAATAAAATAAAATATAGAAAATTAAAAATAAAAATAATTCCAAATGACCTTTCAGTATATTCAAAATATAGCTTTATTTGTTTCACAACAAGGTTACATAGCACCTAACAAAATGGTCACAATATTATTCTTCATTCTTACCAACAAATAATAGTTTTCTTGCTTATAAAGTGTATTTATTGATCTTAATAGCTTTTTTAAATCTTTGGCTTAGTTTTAGTTTTTTTTAAATTGTATATTTTGCACAATTATCCGCTTTGATAAGTTATTTCTATATGAGGATGTCAATTCAATCTTAACCCAAGATTGACAATAATTCAATATTGTTAACTCAAATCGAACCTATTTATTAAATCATTAGAACACCTCAAGTAGAATTTGAGAATCAACCATCAAGAGTTACACAATTTTTAATTTTTTTTTAATTTTGTACATCTGACTGATCATGTAGCACAAGTAATATCAACCAAAATCTATAAATAAAGGATCAAAGATCGATACGAAGTTACACAATTCAATATACTCTCTCTCTCTCTCTCTCTCTCTCTCTCTCAAAAATTGTTAATGTGAGTTCAATGACTATTCAACATCATCACTTACATAATTAAGCCTTCATCATCATCTACCTAAAAATTGAAACAAAGGAATTACAAATTACCCAATTTATTGCGGAAGTGTAAGAATGAAGGATTAACACATTTAATTTTCATCTAACATAGCACACATTGTTATAAACGCCTGAGAAAATATTAGACATATAGCATAAAAAAAAAATTTGAAAAATAATGATTTGATATATTTAAAGAACACCCAAATTGATTGAAATAATACTTTCATCTCTCTATTGAGCAGTTGGAACACATTGTACACCTCCATAGAAATAAACAAGCAACAAAAAAATGAGTCGAACAATGTAAGGACCCTCAAGACTATACCTTGCACGCTTGATGTCCAAGTGAAATCAAAATATACAGATAATCAAACTGGAAGAAAGATAAAAAAAATTGCCTCATGTAATTGATGATTAGATAACCAGCTTCTTTTTTCCCCTCATCACCAACCAAAGAATGAGTAATCCATGACATCAATGGACTATAAAGAAAGAAAAAATAAACCAAAAGTAAATAAATAAATGTTGAGGAAGAAACAAGCAAAAAAATGCATGAATGGAATAGAAGAAATTGCTCATTAATCAATTTATTTAACATGATTATCATCTTCCTTGCTTCACAAATTAATGAACATTAATTATAATAATGCAAAATAATAGAAAAAATCATCACACAAAATCATTACTAAATGATACTTGATTATATCAAACCAGATGCATTAATAAACCATTATTCTCATTCACATACATAATGCTACAAAATGAAAGTAGAAAGGAGAAGCACAACATATTTACATGGAACAAATCGATTCAGGAAGCACAAGCAGCAGCTTAAAAGGTACAGAAAGTATTGTTACAAAGCGACAACAATGTCTCCTAACTTATTCATTTCGGCATCAGCATTATTACCTCTACTTATTGCTCTAAATTAACCTTCATCAGGCACACAAGCTAATAGGCTAATAGGGTAATGACTGCCTTGTTTATGGGCATTGAAGTGATTTAGCTCCTCTCTATGCTCTCTTGTAGTTTGCTGTATCTCAAACTAATTGATCATTTAATTGATCGGTTCAAAAGCTTAATGATTATCTAGATTTTTTAGAAATCTTAAGAGCGAGAATAGCAATTATCGATATAATGAGTCATTCATAAATTAATCTTCTTAAAGTTTAAAAAAGGAAATTGGACCGTTAGTTGAGCTTAGTACTACATGTTTGACCTTGACTTCGGAGATAATTTCACGTACAAGAAAGTCACGTGACTCTAACAAGTCTTCCTCAATGAATCCCTAGATGTGAGTCTTTGGTGTGCGTGTTAAGTAAAAGAAACTCATCAAAGAATCTCTTTACTCTTACAAAATGATTGTAATAGTATGATTGTAATTGACATTAAATACGGTCGAAGAACACACAAATAAATGATATCATGCACTAAAATGTTTCCCACGATATCCATCATCTTAGTGTACCCTTAATAATTGATTGATTGTTGAGCTTGAGTTAAATTCTAGAAATAGAACATCTATTAGTTAATGATATGTAGCATGATTGACGGTTTTCCATGCATACCTCGAAAAGCACTCAGGCATAACAGAAAAAGGTGTTGCAATTGGTGACTCTACATGTTCTCCACCCCTCTCAGATTGTTCTTTGGTCTCTATAATAACAAAAGTAGGATGGTTTAAAGTTTAAAAACAATATGTAAATACTATAACTTTAGAGGCAAATAGAAAATTACTCTTGGCTTTCTTGGTTCTCTCCCAATATCCCTTAAGCCTTGCATTTGAAACACCCTTTGGTCACTGCTTAAATGGATCCTTTAAAATATCATTTCCTTTATCTGTTATGGTTGACTTCTTCTTCTTAGTCGTTCTGCCAGCTGGAGGTGAATTCTCACATAATATAGAGTCGACATTATTAGATAGTTTTTTTAAGGATCCAAGCATATACTCTCCTATCTTATTATCCATGCCTGTGCTTATTTGATATGCATATCATGTGGTTCAAAAAATAATGTCAGTTTCATTTACATCATTTCCTTACACATCTTTTAAGTTCTTGTGAGCACTGTCAAAGTAGATATCCCTATTTTCTTTGGTTGACTAGCGCATGAGAAAGGTACTTATCCGGAATGCACAATATCTTCTGACTAAGAACTTCGGATCATGGCAAAACATCATTTCAAATTTTTTACAACTATAAGTTACATTTAGGCATGTCTTGTCGAAATGGAGTCCATGTTTGGAAACATATTTATTCTCTAAGTTTCTCACCAAATACTCCATGGGATTGTCATCTGGCACATTTGCTGCTAATCCTCCAACTCCATGCAAAAATTCTTCCTCAAAGATTGTATAAAGCTTTCTTATGTAAAACATAGCGGCTTGTTTTGATTGGGTATCTTAACAACAAGAATAATTGTTGACTAGCTGCACTTGAAATCTTCATCATGTTCATTCTGGTGCCATGTATTGATAACCTTCTCTAATCTGAAGAAATAATCTGTGATTGAACTTGTTGGCTTAGAGATTCTGTGATATACATTATTTGTGGACTCACTATATTACGTTGACAAGATTCCCATATAGAATGAGTCTTTGCACAATGTGGTGGACCACTTGCATCTAATTTTATAAAGCTCAGACAGCCAAGCATGATCGTGCAAATTTCCCTCATCTAGCATAGTAGACCAAGCTTGCTCAAACTCCTCCTGTGAGTCACACTTGCTCATGCATGTATAGAATAGACTTTGCACTATCTTATTACTATTAAAGTAGTGTACCTTCGAAGGAGCTTTTTTTTGAAATATGCCATTGGCACAACCTATGATGAGTATGCGGTAATGCAATTTCGATAGCTCTCGCCATTGCCTGATCTTGATCAGTGAATATTGTTATAGGATGTCTGTCACTCATTAACCAGAGAAATGTTTTGAATAGCCATGTGAATGACTCAATTATCTCTTCTGATAGAAAGACTACTTTAAATAAGACATTTGGCCAGTGATGATTCACTCCAACAAAAGGGGCACAAATAAGATTATATTTATTGAGTCGATAGCTTATATCAAAAATGACATCCCCAAAATAATCATATTCTATCCTTGACATGCCATTGCTCAAAAAAAAAAACCAACCAATTATCGACTCATCAACTTGGACATCCGCAAACAACTCATCTCCTTGTCTTTCCTTGAGCAGTTGTATTAATGCATTACTATCACCATTAATCTCGATCTTCTCTCTTTTGGATGAAATTGAAAGCATCTCTTTTGTGAAGCAATATTCTCCACGCCACCAACTTCCTCACTTAGATAGCTGAACGCATGGTTGCTCTAATTCTGGCCTCTGTCATTATCTTCAACACAGCTGCCTTCTCATCGCTGATGCCTCTGTATGATCTAAGAAGATGTAGGTCACCCAACTTTGCCAATGAATGATTATGACTTTCTATATATTTTTAACCTTCAATTCCCATCTAAATCAATAGAAAATCTAATCATGGCCGGACAACCACTCCTTGTATCTATTTTTGGAATTTAATTGCATAATTTAGATTGGCAGCTTTCTTCTGACCTACTTTTGCACATAAAAAATCTTTTAATTTCAATTTCTTGGAGTTTGGCCAATAACTAGTATGATCCTTCCTAACACTAAACCTAGTTTGATGTGCATAATCATAGTACAGTGCATAGGCCTCCGTTTCATTGTGAACAGTGGTGCTAAGGAGTTTCCCCACATTTGGGTCATTAGACATCACAGCTTCATCATCGCACTGCTCATTTATCGCATTCATCTGTGCAAACACAAATATGTCACATGTAAAATAGCTCAAAAAATGAGAAAATGTGTACTCTCATGAGTACATAGAGTATATGCAAATCTCTAAAACCAATAATCTCCAAATTGATGAAATCTATAAACATATTCTCTCCAATCCAAAAAATGAAAAATATGAAAATGTGTACTCTCATGAAAGTACAAAGTACTGATAAAATCTCTCTAAAAATAAACCAAACTCAAATTGCTTCTAATGGAATAATAAACATATCTCTCCAAACAGCCAAAAACAAAAAATGAGAAAATGCTTTGTACTCTTATGAGAGTACAAAGAGTACACATGCAAATCTGATCCTAAAACCAACCAACCTCCAAATTACTTCTAATGAATGTAATAAACATATTCTCCAATCGCCAAGAATGGAAAATGAGAAAATGGGGTGTACTCTCAGATATAGAAATCTGAGATCTCTACACAAAACTAACCAATCGACCTCGTACTAATGGAATGTAATAAATATATTCTCTCAAAGATAAAGAATATAGAAAAATAAAAATAAAATGGGGTGTACTCTCATGAGTGAGTACATATCTAAAACATTTAAAAAACTAACCAATCACTCCAAATTACTTAATGGAATTTAATAAATATATTCTCTCCAAGCCAAAAATGAAAAATGAGAAAATGGGTGTACTCTCATGAGAGTATAGAGTACTGAATGTCTCCCCTAAAACCAATCAATCGACCTCCAAATTGCTTAATGGAATCTAATAAATATATTCTCTCCAAACATGCCAAAAAAAAAATTAGAAAATGAGAAAATATGTACTCTCATGAGTAAAGAGAATGCAGATACAATACCCAAATTAACCAATCGACCTCCAAATTGCTTCTAATGGAATGTAATAAATATATTCTCTCTCAGAATTAAAAAATGAGAAAATGCTTTGTACTCTCATGAGAGTACAAAGAGTACAGATGCAAATCTCTCCTAAAAATCAACCAATCAGCTTTCAAATTGCTTCTAATGGAATCTATTAAACATATTCTCTCCAACTAGGCCAAAAAAATTAGAAAAATTGATAAAATGCTTTGTACTCTCATGAGAGTACAAAGAATACATATGCAAATATCTCAAAAATCAACCAATCACCTCAAATTGCTTTATGGAATCTATAAACATATTCTCTCCAAACAAGCCAAAAAAAAAATGAGAAAATGGGATGTACTCTCATTAGAGTACAGAGTATAGATAAAAATCTTAAAACCAACCAATCAGCCTCCAAATTGCTTCTAATGGAATCTATTAAACATATTCTCTCCAAATATGCCCAAAAAAATGGAAAAAATAAAAAAATGTTATGTACTCTCATGATAGAGTATATATGTCATATCCAAAACTAACCAATCATCCCTTGCTTAATGGAATGTAATAAACATATTCTCTCCAACAGCCAAAAAATTAGAAAAATGATAAAATGCTTTGTACTCTCATGAGAATCTGAGAACATGCAAATCTCAAAACCAACCAATCATTAAATTCTTTAATAGAATAATAAACATATTCTCTCCAAACATGCCAAAGAAATAGAAAAAATGATAATGCTATGTACTCTCATGAGAGTTCGATGACAATTCAAATCTCTAAAACCAATCAATCACCTCCAAATTGTGGAATGTAATAACATATTCTCTTAGCAAGAAAAAAAAAAAAATGATAAAATGTACATACTCTCATGAGATTACAGTACATATGCAAATCTACCTAAAAACAATTCTCAAATTACTTCTAATGAAATGTAATAAACATATTCTCTCCAAACAGACCAAAGAAACTAAAAAAATGACAAAATGTCACTCTCATGAGAGTACAGTCTATCTGAAACACCTCAAAAACTAACCAATCATCAATTACTTAATGGAATCATTAAACATATTCTCTCCAAATAGGCCAAAAAAAAAAATAGAAAAATAGAGAAAATTATACTCTCTAAATGAGAGTACAAATGTAAACACCCAAACCAACCAATCACCAAATTGCTTAATGAAATAATAAACATATTCTCTCCAACAAGCAAAACTAGAAAAAATGACAAAATGCTTGTGCTCATGAATCAGATATAAATCAAATCTACTCCAAAATAAACCAATGATTAAATTGAATGGAATGTAATAAACATATTCTCTCCAAAGGCCAAGAAACTCAAAAAAAAAAAATGAGAAAAAATTGTACTCTCTGAAATTATATCTCAAAATCTCATAAAACTAGCCACTCCAAATTGCTTCTAATGGAATGTAATAAACATATTCTCTCCAAAACAGCCAAGCTGAAAAATAAAAAATGCTATACTCTCTTGAGTATATAAATTACATATCTGAAATATCTAAAAACAATCGTCTCAAATTGCTTTTAGAATCATAAAATATTTTCTCTCCAAGCAGCCAAAAAAAAACTAGAAAATTTTGAGAAAATATGTACTCTCATGAGAATCGAAGAAACAAATGCTAAAAACTAACCAATCAGCCTACAAATTACTTCTAATTAAATATAATAAACATATTATCTTCAATCAGGCCAAAGAATCTGGAAAAAAATGAGAAAATGCTGTCTTTGAGAAAAGTATAGATCAAATCTCCCAAAATCACCTCAAATTCTTTATATTAGAATCATTAAACATATTCTCTCAATGCCAAGCTAAAAAAAAATGAAAATGCTATGTACTCTCATTGAGATGAGTATAGATATAAATCTCCCCAAAAAATTAACCATTCTCAGCAATTAATGGAATCAAATAAACATATTCTCAAATGAAAGAAATCTCTCTCATGAAGATATAGATATAATCACCCCAAACCCAATCATCTCATATACTTTGGAATCACATTAAACTATTCTTTTAATATGCCAAAATCTAATAAATTGAAAAATAATACATACTCTCATTAAAGTCAAAGTACACATCTCACTTTAAAATTAATCAAATCTCCAACAAATAATGCCATATCTTGATATTATATCCAAAGGGTCAAAATTTTAAAAAAAAGAAAATGGGTTGTCTCAATTTAGAATCATATAAATAGTTCCAAAATAAGTAAAATCTTCTTTCAAGAACTCTAATTAGAAAATACATTAAATAAAGAATTTCAAAATATCATTTTCAAAAAATTACATATAAAAGCTTCAAAATTTATCGATGTATTTTATTTAATCATCGCAAATTTACTATCAAGTAATTAGATTGTCATCTTGTTGAAAAAATGAAATGAGATTTTACGTTTCTCTCACACTTTGTTTGAAAAACATATCTCTAAATATATATATATATATATATATATATATATATATATATATATATATATATATATATATATATATATATATATATATATTATATATTATATATTTAAATTCTCTTTGTTTAAACATCCCAAAGAAAATTTGTCAGCAAGTAAAAAATAAAATAATGTCATGTTGCGTTGTTATTGAATGACTAAAATATATCCGACTCCAAGTAATATTTTCTCCTCTCTCTCTCTCGGTCAGCAGAAAATATAGCAAGCTGAATACCTTCCTCGCCACCGAAATCGTCAACTGCGATGTCAGTCCTCTGGGCGCCGACCTTCGTCGTCCAGGTTCACCGCTGGCTGCGGATTTTCTCTGTGATCAGTATGTGAAGCTCGGGAATATCTTATAAGTCATGGGATATATTTGGCCACCATACCGGTGCTGGTTTTGATGTTCATTGTGGAGGACGTGCCACCGATAAGTTCTTTCGGCGATGCTTGGAAGGTCTTCTTGCAGGAGTCAAAGAAGTTGTGGTGATCACGACGCCTTGATTCACTACCATTTGCCTCTACGGACTTGCACCAAGATCTTCGCCGGCCATCTCAGCAATCTCCAGCTATCTGCGGTCTATTTCTCTGTAATAATCTCTCCTTTGGCTTTCTAATACTCTGGAACACTTTGTGTTAAATTTCAGTTCCTGGAAATAAACTTGGCATTTATATGTAGCGGTCTGGATCATCCTCCCTGCCTCAGCCTTCTCCTCTGCCTACATTTTCGCCACCCCTTTGGAGTACGTTTGTTGTGGATCATCTGATCTTACCACCATCAGATCTAAGCCAAAACCTAGCTGCTCTTGTGGGTTGCATGGTGCTGTTATGCTGGGAGTGTGCTTTTTCCCTTCCATGGACTGCCTCTGGCACAAATCACCTTCCGTGTTGTAGAGAAAAGGTTGCCTACTTTGAAAAATCAGATCCTTGCCTTGTGGTGGATACGACTAACTGAAATTCACTTAGCATCCCTTATAGACTGATGAACTTAACAGCAGCCACTTTGAGTTTCCATGATGATAAATCTATAAACTTTAATTCATCCTTATTCTCACTTTCCTTTGTCCCAGAGTTTTAGGGTTAAAGACCACTTTCATCTCTTCTCAAGTTCTCAAATATATTTGAGAATAATAATGGTGACTCGATCTTTGGAGTGTTTGCATTGAAGGCATAATAAGCATCTAAAATTTCTTAAACAAAATCACTCTTTAATAAAATTAGCTCTGATTTGATTCTTAAAATTAGAAAGCCTTACTATGTTTGGTGTGTCAAATCATGTCGTTAATCATTTTTAGTAACTTACTTTTTTTAATTCTTGTCAAGTTTAAACAAAAGCAAAACTTTACTTTATGTGTTTGAAATGAATTATTTTGATTAGGTTGAATGACATAATTTGCTTTATTTAAATGATTAACTCATTTGTTGATTTTGAAAAAATTATGATTAATCTAATATTTTATTTATAATTAAATTCAATCAAATAAAAAAAAGTAGTTAATCAATCTTTAAATTTTAAACAAAAAAAAATGTGATAAAACAAAATTAAAAAAAGTGTAAATTAATTATCATAAAATCTAAGTAAAACTTAATATAAAAAAAATGATTAAAATAATTAAACCAATAAGATTATAAATATCATAATCAAATATAAAAGTTATTTGAACATAATTTATGAAACTCAATAAAAAAAATCAATTTAATCTCTAATTGTTATATGTTAATTCTAAAATCAAAAAAGAAAATTTAGCTATGTGGCATATCATTGATTATAATTAACTCAACTATTACAATTTTGCTTTATTTGATTAATTATTCATATAAAATTTTGAAAGAATTCTTAAACAATTAAATCATATATATATAATATATATATATATATATATATATATATATATATATATATATATATATATATATATATATATATTAATATATATATATATATATATATATCCAATTACTCTTAATTTCAAACAATATCAAAAAAGTCAAAAAATATTAAACTCAAGCCAATAACCTAAATCAAATCAAATTAAATTAATTTAAGAAAGACTCTCATCAATTTAATAAATAATCAAGTTAAATCCAATTCAACCCACTTAAATAAGATAAACTAATTAACTATTAAAATGTGTAAAATTAAAACATAAACTAAACTCTAATAAACATGATAAATGAATGAAATTAAAATAATATAATCATAAATAATTGAACTCAAATAAAAATCAAAGCAAACTTTCAATTCATTTTTTATTCGAAATTATAAATAAATAATAATCAAATTAAATAAACTTGAAATTAAATCAACTTAAGTCATCAAACCATAAAATTCTAATCAATATTAAATAAGTTAAACAAAATAAAATCCAAATAAACAAATCTTAACTTAAAAATAAGATTAATCATCAAACTAAAGAGATAATCATACATAAACTAAACATTTGAATTCAATAAATCAAAATTGAACTTCAAATAAAAAGAATACATTAAACTTCAAATAAATCATAAATAAATTAAAATACATTCATCAATCTAAATCAAACTTAAATGGAATAAAAATCAATGAATTTAAATAACATCAAAATGATATTAATCATATATGAAATTAAGAATTAAATTAAAAAAAAACCAAGAAACTATTGAATTTGGATATTGAATTATCAGATTTAATTAAACCAAAACATCTAATCTAAAATTAATCAAAACACATGAATTTAAACTAACTTAAACTTCATTGATAAGGATATTATTATTAAGATGCAATTAAACTAAAACATCTAAATCAAAATCAATTAATCAAATACTTAAACAAACTCAAATCTAAATTCTAAATCAAATCAAATGAATTACACAAATTCAAATGGGCTAATTATGATACTTAAGGACCTTAGATTCTTTAGGGTTAGGATATATAGAATTAAAGAGTTGTACAAATAGAATTCATTCTACTCTTCATTCTTGAAAACTTAAATATCATTTAACCAAATAAAAATGAAATAAAATAAAAATAAATCATTAAATCATTTAAATTGAAATCACCAAGGTAAAATTTAAACAAATTCAAACTCCAAATTGAAACTTAAACTAAAGAAGCTAGTAAAGCTTCTTAAACATATTAGAATACTAAGTCACCACTTCAGTACTAAGTTAGAGCGTTATAAATATGATGTTGTATTTTATTTTTTATGATGTAATATTTTAGGCGGATGTTAGGGTGTATATTTAGTACTAGATGTTAGTATTATTAGCTTAATCATATTCTCTGCAAGGGGTTATGCTTAAGGGGTCATTGTAATAAAAATATAAATGCATTTGATGTGCATGTTGCTTAGCCCCTAAGCATAACTCACATTAGGACATGTGGGCTTGGTTACCCATGTGTGAGGTGCTAAATTCAAATTATTCATATAACTGCTTGGGTTGTATGGTGTGTTTAGCTAACATTTATTTTACAGGTATAGTTAGATTTAATTTTTTCTATTTTTAATATAATTTTGCATTAGGAATTAGGATTAGTGTTATGGAGGATTAGGATGAGCAGTGGATAGAAGGCTTAATCCCTGGGGTGCCTTGTGATGTCTTTGAAGCAAATCAAAATAAAAAAAAAAGAGAAGGAAGAAATGAAGAAAAGAAGACCCCCATAGCATATATTATTTTTATAATCTAGGTTATATAAGGGTAGAGCTCGGCTACCCATCTTTTTTCTCTTTTGGTGTAATGAGAATCAGCATTGGGCTTTTATTCTTTTATGGTAGTATATAAATTGTTTGATGTTGTATTTAGATTGTGCATTAGAACATCATATTTTTCATA
This sequence comes from Cymbidium sinense, assembly GCA_021442155.1. Taxonomy (NCBI): domain Eukaryota; kingdom Viridiplantae; phylum Streptophyta; class Magnoliopsida; order Asparagales; family Orchidaceae; genus Cymbidium; species Cymbidium sinense. The sequence goes on from CM038225.1 coordinate 112,788,600, forward strand.
GTTTCTTTATGATTGATGTTTGAATGTATGGCCCGGATGCGATAGGCTCTTAGAATGAAATTAACTTTTCTACCCCAATTAACAATTCATAACCTCACATAAAAGCCTAGAATTAAATCAAGATAATAAAATTTTAGCAACCCCTTAGTGGATGAATGAATGTATAATATCATGCATGTCATATTATTCACTCTTGTTAAGGGAGCTTCCATCTTTGTTAGAGAATGAAGGCTTACCTGAGAGCCTTTGGTGGAAGAACACCTTTCTCTCTTGATTTGGCCCATAATCAAATTCTCATGCATTTAGGCATACAAAATTCATAGCTTGTGTCAAAACAAAGTTCAAAAGAATCAAATAAATTTGATAAAATTTGCATTAGATTAAGTCATGATTTCATACCACTCATGCTCTAGCCTCTTAGAGAGTGAGTTTAAGGACTTAGTTTTTTCTCTAAATAAACAACAACCTAGCCATCTTGCAAAGCATAAGACTTACCTACATGGATTTAAAATGTAGGAGGAGTTAGTACGCCACTCATGTAATAAGTCCAGATTAGGTGGTTTATTCTCTCTTGTGAGGTAAACCATATACCATTTTTGCCTTAGATTTAGGTCATGTTTTGCCCTCAAGGCTCCTTAGTTTAGAATCAGGTAGCTGTTTCCTTCGGGCTACAAGCATAAATCATCACCTCTTAGGCATTTCCACAATCTTATGTTGTAGAATTATAAGCCATAGCAATCTAATAAAATGTCAACTCAAATAATTAACTCTCTTCAATTTTAAAAATATAAAGCCCAATTATAGGGTAGATTGGAATGCTCACTAGGCCTCCTAGTATCATGAGCATTTCCTACTTTCTCCCTTTGGATTCCAAAAATAAGTCTTCTCATTGATCTATCCCATTTGATTTTCTAAAATAGCCAATCCTTTGATAATCTTAACCTTGAAATCTTTGGAGACCCTAATTATCTACTTTAATCGAGAGTATTCTTAAAGAATTCACATTCCTTATGATGTAATTAACTATGGGGGCTTACCTCCATAGAGAACTTAACGAACCCGACTTAAAATAAAACCTACTTTACTTTTCCATGTAAAGTAGGGGAAAGATCTCTAGTATATTCGAAGACCCATCATGCCTTAGGAGTCCTTATTAGGTGATTAGGTCCATTATAGGGTGATATTTTCTATCTTTCGAGATAGTACATCATTACTTAATATTGTACCCGTTCACTTCAATAAGTACCCCCTAAGATCTGCATGGTGTCCCACATCCTGAAAAATAAATACCACAATCATGAACTTTCAAGCTCAAAGATTCAGAAGAAAAAACTCTTCCATGCACTTGGAATGATGAGAACTTACGAAGATATTATCAATGAATATATTATGTAACATTCGAATTGAACTCTATATTTTGATGTTTCATTTTTTTGTTTGAAAAAAAATGATAAATCAAAATAATAGTAATGAAGAAAGAAAATTCAAGTGGTTTGATTAGACCTCTACCGCTTAATGTTATCACGAATACCCAAACAACCTCGGATAGGTCAAAACTTCACACCTACTTCACACAAGTTAACGTCATTGAGCGAAGAATCTGACAAACAACCTCAAATAGGTCAAAACTTTGCACCTACTCCACCTGAGTTAACGTCGTGGCGACTCGACAAACAATCTGGATAGGTCAAAACTTCACACCTACTTCACACAGGTTAATGTCATCGAAACTCAAACAAACAACCTCGGATGGGTTGGAAATCTTTGTTGGATTTTCTCTTAAAATATACAAGCTAACATCTCTAAATAACTTTGTGGCATACACCCTAAATCAATTTAAACATCAACCACTTAATTCTAAAATAACATTTCAAAGCATTTTGACACATACATAAATGTGATCATATGTCATCTACTAAGAAGGTCTCAAATTAAAATACAAATAAGATAAAAATATAATTAAACCACATCCACATCTTCATTATTATCATTAGAAAAGAGGAAGATGCTCTCTTCATCCACGGAGATGAATTTTGAAACTTGATTGGTGAAAGGCCTTTAATATCACTATCTTGCGATGAAACATGTCCCTTTCGAGAAAGATAGAATAAAACCTTCTTCAAGAAGCTAATGTTCCAAATATTTCACCTCAATACCATAGATCTTCTTGAACTCGATCCATTATACTCTTGAAGGTCAGGTGGAATATTTGAAGCTCTATAATCTTCATGTTAGAGTCAACTTCTATATTCACTTTTTCCAAGATCTGTGCTAGTAATGCCTTGTTCTCTGCCTCTAAAATCTATATCTTAGTATTGGCAAATTATAAGGTCTTCGTAGTCTGATTTATTTCAGCTCATGCATCCACTAGCTCATCCCGAGTCTATCAACCTTCTTCGAAATGAAAGGGAAATTAGTGATAGTTTCTCCCGACCAACGATCCTCTAAGGCTATAACTTTAAACCTTTGACTCGTATTATATATTCACCATGAAGATATTTAATCTTCACGAACTCGATTCCTTTCCTTCAAGGTACCATCAATTCATGATCAATACTTATCAATATCAAAAAAAATTATATATAAAGGGAGGCGGGAAAGAAAAGAAGAAAATTTAAAGAATGAAGATTTCTTACCAACTCTTACATTAGCACTACATGTGTGATTTAACACTTCTTCCGAATAGAAATTTTTTGCTCATTTCACATTTCTTATCAGGATTTAACATGTGGGTGTACTTTCCTCTTGGAAAGAATTGGTACACATTCTCCTACTTGTCGTTTGGAGGATACTGTAGGAACGATATTAGATCTTTCCTTACCCTTATTAGACTTCTTCAGCATAAGAGCATGGGATCTCCCAGTTTGAATTGAAAAGCCAACTTTGAATAAGGATTCTTTCTTCATATATTGATTATGGCGGGTCTCATATCAAGATCTTTGACTTTCGCAATGTTAAGATCCAATATATCTTCTTCTTATTGGGAGGAGGATATTTCTTCGCTTTTCCCACAAGAAACCCCAACTCATTTTTTTTATAAAGAAGAATATATTTGTCCAATTTCTTGGATGAACTTTTGTATGAAAACACAACCATTTACTCCTACAAGAAATTCGACCATGCACATCACAAGTGAATTTACACATATTCGCCAAAACCTCTAGAGTAAGTGTAGCACCACGCATTCTAAAGAAAACAATCAACTCAATAATAATTGTAATAGCTCGAGAAGAAAATTGACATAAATAAATCTCAAATGATGATAAAATAACGATCAGCTCACGAGCCAAAGAAAATCGAAGACCCTCAAGTAAGCTCATCTCATAAATAGTAAAGTACCCCGATGGAGAAGAATAAGTTCGTTGCGATCTTTTAGAAGGAATATCCACTAAATCATTTGAAAAATAAAACTTTTTTATGAAGATTATCAAAGTATCATTGTTGATAGTTGGTGTTACATCGTCGGATCTCTTATCCTTGAAGCTTCGCACCTCATCTTGTGCAAGCTTTGCGAATCTTTAGACATTGTGATATAATGAAAAGATGCTCACCCATGGAAATATTCTTGATTGGAAGCACGAACATGAATTATACACCACCTGTCTTGGAAATCACGAGATGAATGAGCCCAGGAGATGAGATATGTTAGTGGAGGCTACAAAAGAAAAGCAAGCACACTGGAATCTGAATTGAGATCGTCATCTAACTTTTAAACCTCGAGATTAGAGTCAAGCACAGAGGTCAACAAGTTATCTGTGGATGGAGGCTACCAAGAAGAAAGCGAAGCCTGGAGCTTAATTGATGTCGCCGCTAACAGTGTTGAAACCTCGAGATCAAGAACAAATTTGAGAGGAGACATTTATATGTTGAGGCTACCAAAGAGAAAGCAGTTTGGACTGAGCGATGCATAACCATTAGTTAAACCCAGATCACTAGCCTCCAGATCAAATCTCTGAGTTAGTGGAAGCTACTGAAGAGAAGAAAGCGGAAGCACACTGAGCACAATTTGGGATGTGTGTAGCCAACAGTCAATTAAAATCGAGAGAATTGGAATGATAATTATATAGGTGGATGCTACCTCAAAAATGAAGTAAAAGAAAGTAAGGTCACGAATTTTTCATTACCCTAGATATTTATACTAGAAAAATAACTCTTCAAATTCTTTTAAAAATTAAAAATAAGAAAGAGCATATTGCATGCATTGACTAAGGAGTAAATTTCATATTGTATTTATAGCTAATGAAATTCTGATTAGCAGTGAAATTGAATTGCAGTGACTTCATTTATTTTTTCATTGAAGTTGTTGTCAAGCAAGGTCACATGTACTACATACAATATCTATAATAAGGAAGCACAAGCTAAGGCACCGCTATGAGCAAGTACATTCACAAGGAAGGACGTGTTTTAGGTGAGCGAGGTATACCAGACAGAATTGTGCAAGAGGTGCAAGCGTAACAATGAACTGATACAAGTGACACTGCACTGAGGGTGCACGAGCAATATAATAAGCAAGAGGGATAAGTTTAAGATTAATCCATCTCTAATACCAAGTTGAAAGAGAAAAATTTTCTTATATATTTTAAATTTAGAAAAGCACTTATATAGGCAAATTGATAAAACATAATGGCTAGGTGGGATACAGGCTTATTGTTGTAAAGTTCCAGACAAGAAATAACATTTTAGGAAGGTACTTAATTATCTAATTAGTTGGAGATATGATTCTATTTATGTGTATATATTTTATAATTTAGTATAAAATTTTTTATTTTGTCATTTACTGTGGAGTTAATGTTTTGCAGAAGCCTTTAATAAATTTTGATGTAATTAAGTAAAAAAGATTCTTGTCTCAAATAAGCATATATTTTATGATAAATTACTTGACGGGTTGTGGGCTTACAGAACCTCTTAATGCACACCTACCTAGGAATTCCCCATTGTTATAGAGCAAATATAAGAAGGTGGAGTCTACTTCTTAGTAGATAACAATGGTCTTCATCCAATACCCACCACTAATGGGTGGCATTTGAAGTAGCGTTAAACCTGAGTTGTAGCTATCTTGTAATGGTGCTATTTTACTATTTCATACTCTCATTTATTACCCATGTTCATTACTATTCAAAAGAGCCTCGTTCTTTTGCAACTCATGGCCATGAAAATTTGTCCTCTACTTTATTATAGTTTAGCACTAGGAGCACAAGAGCTTTTCTTGAGAATAAATAGTACAAAGTGATGTGTCATGTCACATGTGAACAATAATCACATCTGAGTTTACAATGCCTTTACTTGTTTGTTTACTCTTTTGAGGTAATATATATAGAAAATGTGTGTTAGAGAATTTGTAGCAGTAAAGTAAACTTTCACGTCTTATCTTTGTGCGAAAGTCCAACACACACAAATAGTTGAGAAAAAGACAATGAACTTTGGAATTTTTACATGAAAAAATCCTAAGAAAAGGAGAAAAATCACGAGGCCTGACCTAATTAAATATATATACCTCAAATTACAAATTTTAATCTTCTCGAGGATGGGATCACAAGATCATATATGAGAAGTTGAGACATAGCTTTAGAATTATTACAATGGTTATCAATGGTGGTACAGCGGTTGTTGGGGTTATGGTATTTTATGATGATGAATTTCAAGCTCCAGCATTTTTCTCTCTCTCCAATTTTTTTCACCAAGTTTTATCCTCTTCTTATGGTGAAAATGAGGTTCTATTTATATGATTTTAAGAGGGATATTTTGATAATTGTAGTCAGAATCTCAAAATACTTTGTCGAACAATTCATATTGATTCCCTTGATCATAGATGATTTTTCGATAATTTTACTATCTTAACTCTCTCACGAGTGATCTTTAGCTTCGTTGGATTTCGCCTTTGGTTGGTTGACTATAAGACTCTATATTTGAAAGTCATTTTACTATTTAAGCAATGTCTCAAGCATTCACGTAAAATTTTGAGATTGATTTGTCTTTAGATTTATCCATTTTTTTGTGTCGATGGATTCGACAATTCAATGCCTATATATGTTATTTTGAGATTTGTGTTTGATTCGATGTGATGTATCAATATATATATATTAAGTGTTACATACGATGAAATATGTCATAAAATAAATCTAAAAGATATTACATTCCAACAATCTTCTTTTCGTGTATTTTTAGTCATACCTGTTCAAGCAGTTAGAACTCCTTTTTTTTAAGTTGATTACTGTTTCCTCCAAATGAAACTTGTAAATCAGATTGAAGTGGGTCCAAATGAACCGTTCCACTCTTTTGATTTTCACAAATCACAACCATGGTCTTAAGTTCCATTTGAGATCTGTGATGTTGTGGTACTTTGCCTTACTCTCATAGAAACTATATTTTATTACTAAATTTTTTTCATTCTGTGCAGGCCTCACTGAAGACTGAACGGGAGAAAAAAAGGCGTTATACTTTCCGTTGAGGAAATATGCTATCAAAGCTAGAGCCTTAGAATCAGAGCAACACTCGGTTTTCATATATTTATATATCCAGCTATCTGTTTTCTGTAATACTTTGCCTCACTTAATTTTTCGAGTTGTATTCCATTTGAATTTGATGTTATTTATTTTGATTTGTTTCAAGAAACATCTCAATACAATTTTATGTTCTGCATTTCTTTCTTTTGCCTCCTTTTTTCCTTAGAAGCAGTGCGGAAATAAAAACTGTTTGGAATGTGTTTTGAGCTTTTGATTTGTTTTTTAGATACTTACATACATACCATATCATTTTTATGTATTTATATATCAACACCTATATATATATATAAATGTAAATTAGGGACTTTTAAGTGTTGTGTATGAAAATTCCCCTAAGTTTTGAGTGTTTGATAGGTAAATAAATGAAAATGTTGTTGTTATGTATCTAAATTTTCCTTATGTCATATTAATTTGGAATCAATCTTTAGCAAGTCTGATCATTTTTAGAAGAGAACAAGTCTTTTATTATTCATTTCTCTGCTCATTTATTTCAATTCAAATTTGATTTAGGGTCAAAACAGAGTCATGATCACAGCCGCACTGAACTGCTGCTTCAAATAACGCACATGGCCTTAAATAGCACAGCCCTTGTGAGCTTAATATTCTCGTCAGTGCGTCTACTCGTTTTCCAGTTGCTGATCTGATTGCTTATCTGTTCTAAGCATGTTCTGTTGGTTGGATGCACGTCATCATAATGTATTATTTAATCCATTGAGTTCTTGAGCCTTAAACTTATATTATATAAAAATAAAATTGTATTATTTTTTATTTTTTATTATATTGAGAATAATTGAAAAAAAAACATGAATGAAAACATTGATAAGAGAATAAAGATGGAATAAACTTTTATAGAAAGTTTATTTGAATTTAAAAAAAAATGGAAGAAATCCTTTAAGGACATAAAAAATAAATTTTAATTATTTATTTATTTTCATTAGCTTGAGAATATGTATCACTCATTCAACTCATCATAAAATAAAAATATATATATATTAAAGTTAGATAATAATTTTTTTGACAGTTATTACACTTTAGAAGCTCTTGCTCTTAAAAATAGATTTTTATCACAAAATTATTAAAAAGTAATCACGAAATTGATAGTTAAATATAATTGTGATTGCTTTCTGAAAAATAATCTATTTGATTGACCGGTTGGAGGCGATCAAGGCGCATGATCTGGTGAGTACCGGTTTTCCCTCGAAAGAAGCGTTGGCGCCTTTGTCGAACCGGCCGGTTTGGGCGATCACCGTAGTTCATATGGTCAGGCACCGGTTTTTCCTCGAAAGAGGCGTCAATTGTACTCGTCGGATCGTCCAAGTTCGGAGGCGATCAAAGCCTGCGGTACATACGTCGTGTCTACAATTTTTCCTCAAAAGAGGCATCAACTGTACTCGTCGGACCGTCCGGGTTCAGAGGCGATCAAGGCCGCGATACATATGTCGTGTATACAATTTTCACTCGGAAGAGGCATCAATCAGCTGCCTCGGACCGTCCGGTTGAGGCGATCAAGAGCGATAACCGAGACGGGTTGATGCTCAACGATGGTGGCGGCACAGTGGTCGGCGGCGACTGCGGATAACCGGCGGCGAAGCAGTGGTGGTGGCCGGCGGAGATTCGAGCGATATGGTGGCGGACCGACGACGGTAGTCGGCGGCATGGCATTCTGATGGTTGGCGATCGGCCAGGGTATGGCGGTTACAACTCGGCGGTAGCCTCGGCAATTGACGCGTCAGATCAACGAGATAGCCGGCGATGGTGGTAACCGACGAAATTGCCGGCGATGGTCGGCGTATGGCCGGCGGCAGTGGTTAGCGGCAAACCAGTGGTCAGCGTAGTGATGATCGGCAATGCTGTGACATCGGTAGTCGGCGGAAATGCCGGCGGCGATGGTGGTAACCGGCGAAATTCGCGATAATTGGCGATGGCCGGCGGCAGTAGTGGCGAGCGATGGCCCGGCAGCAGTGGCGACAGTGGCCGATTCTGATGTTTACGGCCGAAGGGGTGGTCACTATCCGAGGTTGTTTGTCGAGTGTGACTTGATGCGTTAACTATATGGAAGATGTTGAATTAATTCAGGATTTTTGACCCATCCGGTGTCGCTTTTTGTTGGGAGTGTTACTCGACGCACATGTACGAAAGAGGTCAATTGAACTGGAGATTTTGACTTATCCAAGGTTGTTTGCCGAGTGTGACTCATGGCGCTAACTCAGATGGAGGAGGTTGTGAAAAGTCCACCGCGACCTTTTGACCTATCATGATGTTTCGTGTGACTCATGGCGCAACTCGTATGGAAGAGGTTGAATCAACTACCGAGGGATTTTGACCTATCTCGAGGTTGTTTATCGTGGTATTACCCGATGGCGAACTTGTATGGAAGAGGTCGAATTGAATCGCCGAGGATTTTGACCTATCCGGTGTTGCTATCGAAAGTGTTACCCACGACGCAACTGCGAGGAGGCCGTGGAAGTCCACCGCGACCTTTGACCTATCTCAGTTTTGTCGAGTCTTGCTCGATGACGCTAACATATGTGGAAGAGGTTGAATTGAATCACCGGTGATTTTGACTCATTCAAGGCGTTGTTTCGCATGGCGCACCCGATGACGTTAACTCGTATGGAAGAGGTCGAATTGAATCCGCGCAAGTGATTTTTGACCTATCCGGTGGTTGTTTGTCGTATTACTGGCGACGCAACCCGTATGGATGGAGGTCAATGAATACGCTGAGGATTTTGACTATCCGGGTTATTCGTCGTGGTGTCGGCGACGCAACCTGTATGGATGTGATGAAGTCGTGAATCCGGTGATTTTGACTATCTGGAGGTCGTGTGGGTGATGACGCTAACTGTATGGAAGAGGTCGTGGAAAGTCCACCAAGGACCTTTTGACCTATCCAAGGTTGTTTGTTAGAGTCTTTGCTTGATGATGTTAACCTATATGGAAGAGGTCGAATCAAAACATCCGTTTGTGGTTATAGCCAAAGTTGCTTCTTAACCTTAGTCTTTTTCATTGATATTGCTGACTTTCTTCTCTAACTGATAATCAATTAGATATCCAGAAATATTGATTTGAATAATCTTTTGAGATTAAGAGTTGCCCCCGAGTTTTCGATAGAATTTGAAGGAATTAAGTTTGATGAATCTTCATTTTTTGCTTGCGCTCCTTACAAGCTTGAAATGCTTCACCTCGATGATGGTTTTGATCTTGTTGGGAAATTTGGTCGCCATACAAGATGAAAAAATGGGATTCAGTTTCCTACAAACGCATCAAACCGCTATGAAAAACTAAGCGGTAGAGTGAAAGTTTAGCCTTGTTGTGAAATCCAAAGACACACACATGTATTTAAAAGTGAACAAAAAACTGCAATTTTACGTGAAAACCTCAAAAAGGGAAAAATCATGGGACTAGCCCAAGAAAAGCTTTCACTATATATTTGTTTTGAGTACAAGTTTTTCCAAAACGGATTACATAATTGTATATGAGAAGGACAACATGAGAATCCCAAAATCGATAACAACAACAACCATATAGTCACGCTCGTTGTAGCTTGCTAGGTAGCAAATGATGGTGAACAAACACCCAGGTTGTCATGATGGAGACCGACGAGATCGACGACTACAGGATCACGGTGGCAACCGACGGCGGTTGGTAACCAACGAGTGGTGGATACACTAACCAACCACCACTTAGCATCCCTTATAGATCGATCCAACTTCGACGACCACTTTGAGTTTCCATGATGATAAATCTATATCGAAGCCTTTAACTCATCCTTATTCTCACTTTCCTTTGTCCCAAGAGTTTTAGCAGTTGGGAAAGACCACTCTCATCTCTTCTCAAGTTCTCAAATATGGAGTTCGATCAAATTTGATGAATAATAATGGTGACTCGATCTTTGGAGTGTTTGCATTGAAGGCATCCAACAAGCATCTCAACAGGGCTTCGTTTCTTCTAAACGAAGCCACCTCTTAGTCGGAATCCACCAGACATTAGCTCCGGTGAGGTATGATTCTTAAACGCTTAGAAAGTCTTAGGGATCTCATGTTTGGTGTGTCAAATGCGAGTGTCGTTAGGATCCAACCTTTAGAGCCCGTGCACTTTACTTTTTAATTCTTGTGGCGAGAGTTTAGAGACAAAAGCAAAATAATTTATTTTATGTGTTTGAAATGAATTATTTTGATTAGGTTGAATGACGTACTGATTTGCTTTCACCTTTCAAGCCATGATTAACTCGTGAGTCATTTGATTTTTGATCGAAAAATCATGATTAATCTAATATTTTATTTATAATTAAATTCAATCAAATAAAAAAAAGTATTTAATCAATCTTTAGAATTTTAAACAAAAAAAATGTGATAAAACAAAATTAAAAAAAGTGTAAATTAAATTATCATAAAATCTAAGTAAAACTTAATATAAAAAAATGATTAAAAATAATTAAACCAATAAGATTATAAATATCATAATCAAATATAAAAAGTTATTTGAACATAATTTATGAAACTCAATAAAAAAATCAATTTAATCTCTAATTATTATATGTTGATTCTAAAATCAAAAAAGAAAATTTAGTTATGTGACATATCATTGATTATAATTAACTCAACAATTACAATTCACTAAGCTTTATTTGATTAATCATTCATATAAAATTTTGGAAGAATTCATAAACAATTCAAATCATATATATATATATATATGCATGTAAACTCAAATCCCTTAGGACATAGACAATATAAGTCAAGTAAAATTACGAGCAAATTTCTATAATTCATATTCTAAATATCATAATTAAATCAAATAAACATAAAATTAAACATAAATTCTAAAGTTATTAAATCATATCCAATTACTCTTAATTTCAAACAATATCAAAATAAGTCAAAAAAAAATTAAACTCAAGCCAATAACCTAAATCAAATCAATTTAATTTAATTTAAGAAAGACTCTCATCAATTTAATAAATAATCAAGTTAAATCTAATTCAACCCACTTAAATAAGATAAACTAATTAACTATTAAAATGTGTAAAATTAAAACATAAACTAAACTCTAATAAACATGATAAATGAATGAAATTAAAATAAAATTCTAATCATAAATAATTGAACACAAATAAAAATCAAAGCAAACTTTCAATTCATTTTATTCAATCGAATTATAAATAAATAAACCATAATCAAATTAAATAAACTTGAAATTAAATCTAAACTCTTAAGTCATCAAACCGACCCAAATTCTAATCAATCTTAAAATAAGTTAAACAAAAATAAAATCCAAATAAACAAATCTATTAACTTAAAATAAGAGATTAATCATCAAACTAAAGAGATAATCTATACATAAACTAAACATTTGAATTCAATAAATCAAACCCTTAATTGAACTTCAAATAAAAATACATTAAATCTTCAAACTTAAATCAATAATAAATTAAAATAATCATGAATTAAATCATATAAATTAAGGAATTAAACTAAATCAATGAATTAAATAAATTATCAAAGATTTAATTAATCTAATTAAATTAAACTAAAAAACTAAAAACTTCATTAGATAATGGATATTAATTATCTAATCAAAATCAAAATTAATCAATCAATCACTCAAACAAACTCAAATTCTAAATCAAATCAAATAAATTAAATCAAATCAATTACACAAATTCAAATGGGCTAATTATGATACTTAAGGACCTAGTTAGACTCTTTAGAGTTGGGGATATGTAGTGAGTGAGTTCTACAAGAGTTCATTCTACTCTTCATTCTTGAAAACTTAAATATCACTTTAACCAAATAAAAGTGAAATAAAAAAAATAATAAATCATTCAATCATTTAAATTGAAATCACCCGAAGGTAAAATTTAAACAAATTCAAACTCCAAATTGAAACTTAAACTAAAGAAGCCTAGTAAAGCCTTGCCACACAAGCCTTAAGCACACACGTTAGAATACTAAGTCACCACTTCTAGTGCTAAGTTAAGGCGATATATATATAAAGTTGTGTTTTATTTTGTGATGTAATATTTTAGACTGGATATTAGGGTGTATGTTTCGTAGACTAGATGTTAGGCCGTTATTAGCTTAATCATATTCTCTGCAAGGGGTTATGCTTAAGGGGTCATTATAATAAAAATATAAATGCATTTGATGTGCTAAAGCATAACTCACGCTAGACAGTTTGGTTACCCATGTGTGGGTGCTAAGTCCAAATTATTCATATAACCGCTTGTATGGTGTGTTTAGCTAACATTTATTTTGGTAGTTAGATTTATTTTTTCTATTTTAATGTAATTTTGCATTAGGAATTAGGATTAGTGTTATGGAGGATTAGGATGAGCGGGAAGGCTTAATCCTTGTGATGTCTTTGAAGCAAATCAAAATCAAAATGAAGAGAAGGAAGAAATGAAGAAAAGACCCCCATAGCATATATTATTTTTATAATCTGGGTTATATAAGGGTAGAGCTCGGCTACCCATCTTTTTTTCTCTTTTCGATGTGTACGGCAGAATCCGACCGCATTGGGCTTTTATTCTTTTATGGTAGTCTATAAATTATTTGATGTTGTATTTAGATTGCACATTAGAACATCATATTTTTCATAGTTTCTTTATGATTGACGCTTGAATGTATGGCCCGGATGCGATAGGCTCTTAGGATGAAATTAATTTTTCTATCCCAATTAACAATTCATAACCTCACATAAAAGCTTAGGAATTGAATCAAGATAATAAAAATTTTAGCAACCCCTTAGCTAGATGAATGAATGTATAATATCATGCATGTTATATTATTCTACTCTTGTTAAGAGGGAGCTTCCATCTTTGCTAGAGAATGAAGGTTTAACCTATGAGAGCTTTTGATGGAAGAACACCCTTTTCTCTCTTGATTTGGCCCATAATCAAGTTCTCATGCATTTAGGCATACAAAATTCCATAGCTTGTGTCAAAATAAAGAGTTCAAAAGAATCAAATAAATTTGATAAAATTTGTATTAGATTAAGTCATGATTTCATACCACTCATGCTCTAGCCTCTTAGAGAGTGAGTTTAAGGACTTAGTTTTCTCTCTAAATAAACAACAACCTAGCCATCTTGCAAAGCATAAGACTTGCCTGCATGGATTTAAAGTGTAGGAGGAGTTAGCTGGCTGCACTCCATGCGGTAATAAGTCCAGCAGTTAGGTGGTTTTATTCTCTCTTATGGAGGTAAACCATATACCCATTTTAGCCTTAGATTTAGGTCATACTTTGGCCCTCGCCAAAGCTCCCTATATTTAGAATCTGAGGTAGTTGTTTCCTTTGAGCTACAAGCATAAATCATCACCTCTTAGGCATCTCCACAATCTTATGTTGTAGAATTATAAGCCATAGCAATCTAATAAAATGTCAACTCAAATAATTAACTCTCTTCAATTTTAAAAATATAAAGCCCAATTATAGGGGAAATGCTCACTAGGCCTCCTAGTATCATGAGCATTTCCTACTTTCTTCCTTTGGATTCCAAAAATATGTCTTCTCCTTGATCTATCCCATTTGATTTTCTAAAATAGTCAATCCTTTGATAATCTTAACTTTGAAATCTTTGGAGATCCTAATTATCTGCTTTAATCGAGAGTATTCTTAAGGAATATGATGTAATTAACTATGGGGGCTTGCCTCCATAGGAAACTTAACGAACCCGACTTAAAATAAAATCTATTTTACTTTTCCATGTAAAGTAAGGGAAAGATCTATAGTATATTCAAAGACCCATCATGCCCAGAGTTTTTATTAGAGTCCATTATAGATATTTTCTATCTTTCGAGATAGTACATCATTCCTTAATATCGTACCCGATCACTTCAATAAGTACCCCCTAAGATCTGCATGGTGTCCCACATCCTGAAAAATAAACACCACAACCACGAACTTTCAAGCTCAAAGATTCAGAAGGAAAAACTCTTCTATGCACTTGGAATGATGAGAACTTACGAAGATATTATCAATGAATATATTATGTAACATTCAAATTGAACTCTATATTTTGATGTTTCATTTTTTTTTTTTAAAAAAATGATAAATCAAAATAATAGTAACAAGAAGAAAGAAAATTCAACCTAAGTGGTTTCGATTAGACCTGCTCTACACAGGTTAATGTTATCGCATGAATACTCTGACAAACAACCTCAGATAGGTCAAAACTTCACACCTACTTCACACAAGTTAACGCTTATCTAAGAATCTGACAAACAACCTCAAATAGGTCAAAACTTTGCACCTACTCCACAAGTTAACGAAGCTGGTCGACAAACAACCTCTAGTCAAAACTTCACACCTACTTCACAGTTAATGTCATCGAAGCTAAACTCAAACAAACAACCTTGATGGGTTGGAAATCTTTTAGATTTCTCTTAAAATACAGTAACATCTCTAAATAACTTTGTGGTATACACCCTAAATCAATTTAAACATCAACCACTTAATTCTAAAATAAAATTTCAAAGCACTTTGACACATACATAAATGTGATCATATGTCATCTACTAAGAAGATCTCAAATTGAAATACAAATAAGATAAAAATATAATTAAACCACATCCACATCTTCATTATTATCACTAAAAAAAGAGGAAGATGTGCTCTCTGCGTCATCCCATGGAGATGAATTTTTAGAAACTTGATTCGGTGAAAGGCCTTTAATATATGCACCTATCTTGCGATGAACCAGACGTGTCCCTTTCAGAAAGCTACGAATAAAACCTTCTTCAAGAAGCTAATGTTCCAAATATTTCACCTCAATACCATAGATCTTCTTGAACTCGATCCTGAATTATACTCTTGAAGGTCGTGGAATATTTGAAGCTCTCTATAATCTTCATGTTGGAGTCAACTTCTATATTCACTTTTTCCAAGATTTGTGCTAGCAATGCCTTGTTCTCTGCCTCTAAAATCTATATCTTAGTATTGGCATATTATAAGGTCTTCGTAGTCTGATTTATTTCAGCTCGTGCAGCCACTAGCTCATCCCGAGTCTATCAACCTTCTAACGCCGAAATGAAAGGGAAGTTGCCATAGTCGATAGTTTAGTCCTGCACTCAACCAACTGATCCTCTAAGGCTATAACTTCTTAAACCTTTGACTCGTATTATCGCTTATATTCACCATGAAGATATTTGATCTTCACGAACTCAGTATTCCTTTCCTTCAAGGTACCATCCAATTCATGATCAATACTCGCCTTCTTCAATATCTGAAAAAAAAATTATATATAAAAGGGAGACGGGGGAAAGAAAAAGAGAAGAAAATTTAAAAGAATGAAGATTTCTTACCAACTCTTCAGCACATTAGCGCCCATTACATGTGTGATTTAACACTTCTTCCATAATAGAAATTTTTGACTAGCTCATTTCACATTTCTTATCAGAGGATTTAACATGTGGGTCGCCCACTTTTTCCTCTTGGAAAGAATTGGTACACATTCTCCTATTTGTCGTTTGGAGGATACTGCAGGAACGAGATTAGATATTTCCTTACCCTTATCAGACTTCTTCAGCATAAGAGCATGGGATCTCCCAGTTTGAATTGAAAAGCCAACTTTGAATAAGGATTCTTTCTTCATATATTGATTAATATAGCGGGTCTAATATCGAAGATCTTTGACTTTCGCAATGTTAAGATCTTTCAATATATCTTCTTCAGTTACTTGGGAGGAGGATATTTCTTTCAGTTTTTCCCACTTTTCAAGAAGCCTCAACTCATTTTTTTTATAAAGAATAATCTATTTGTCCAATTTCTTGGATGAACTTTTGTATGAAAATACAACCATTTACTCCTACAAGAAATTCGACCATGCACATCATAAGTGAATTTACACATCTTCGCCAAAACCTCTAGAGTAAGTGCAGCACCACACGTTCTAAAGAAAACAATCAACCCAATAATAATTGTAGTAGCTCGAGAAGAAAATTGACATAAATAATTCTCAAATGATGATAAAATAATGATCAGCTCACGAGCCAAAGAAAATCGAAGACCCTTAAGTAAGCTCATCTCATAAATAGTAAAGTACCCCGATGGAGGAGAATAAGTTCGTTGCGATCTTTTAGAAGGAATATCCACTAAATCATTTGAAAAATAAAACTTCTTTATGAAGATTATCAAAGTATCACTGCTGATAGTTGGTGTTACATCGTCGGATCTCTTCGTCCCTGGAAGCTTCTGCAACCCATCATCTTGTGCAAGCTTTGCTTGGGAATCTTTAGACATTGTGATATCTATAAAAAGATACTCACCCATGGAAATATTCTTCAGAATTGGAAGCACACTGGAGCATGAATTCAGGATACATACCACCTACATTGGAAATCGAGATCGGGAGAACTGGAGCTGAGAGGGCCGCTATATAGGTTAGTGGAGGCCTAAAGAGAAGAAAGTCAAGCCGAATCTAAATTGAGATGTCAATCAAAGCGCTAGAAACCTCGAGATCGAGAGGGGGGCAATGCACCTATACAGTCGATGGAGGCTACCAAAGAGAAGAAAGCGGAAGCACACCGGAGCTAATTGGATGTGCCTAACTAGTCAAACCTCGAGATCTGAACGAGCTTCTGAGAGGGGTCGACATTTATATAGGTTAGGGCTACCAAAGAGAAGAAAAGCACACTGAATTGGGATAAGTTAGTTAGGCTCCCCAGGGTCAGGGGGCGAGCCTCAGAGAGGGTCAGCATATACTGAGGGTTAATGGGAAGAAAGAAAGCGGAAGCACACTAGAACTTTGAATTTGGGATGTGTGTGTGCTACAGGGTCAGATTGGAACAGAGATCGGGGAGGTGGAAGCTTCTGAGGGGTGACAGATATAGGTGGAGTGGACTACCTCAGAAAATGAAGTAAAGAAAGTAAGGTGCGAATTTTTCATTACCCTCTAGGGGATATTTATACTAGAAAAAATAACTCTTCAAATTCTTTTAAAAATTAAAAAATAAGAAAGAGCATATTGCATGCATTGACTAAGGGAGGAGTAAATTTCATATTGTATTTATAGCTAATGAAATTCTGATTAGCAGTGAAATTGAATTGCAGTGACTTCATTTATTTTTTCATTGAAGTTGTTGTCAAGCAAGGTCACATGTACTACATACAATATCTATAATAAGGAAGCACAAGCTAAGGCACCGCTATGAGCAAGTACATTCACAAGGAAGGACGTGTTTTAGGTGAGCGAGGTATACCAGACAGAATTGTGCAAGAGGTGCAAGCGTAACAATGAACTGATACAAGTGACACTGCACTGAGGGTGCACGAGCAATATAATAAGCAAGAGGGATAAGTTTAAGATTAATCCATCTCTAATACCAAGTTGAAAGAGAAAACTTTTCTTATATATTATAAATTTAGAAAAGCACTTATATAGGCAAATTGATAAAACATAATGGCTAGGTGGGATGCAGGCTTGTTGTTGTAAAGTTCCAGACAAGAAATAACATTTTAGGAAGGTACTTAATTATCTAATTAGTTGGAGATATGATTCTATTTATGTGTATATATTTTATAATTTAGTATAAAATTTTTTTTATTTTGTCATTTACTGTGGAGTTAATGTTTTGCAGAAGCCTTTAATAAATTTTGATGTAATTAAGTAAAAAAGATTCTTGTCTCAAATAAGCATATATTTTATGATAAATTACTTGACGGGTTGTGGGCTTACAGAACCTCTTAATGCACACCTACCTAAGAATTCCCCATTGTTATAGAGCAAGTATAAGAAGGTGGAGTCTACTTCTTAGTAGATAACAATGGTCTTCATCCAATACCCACCACTAATGGGTGGCATTTGAAGTAGCGTTAAACCTGAGTTGTAGCTATCTTGTAATGGTGCTATTTTACTATTTCATACTCTCATTTATTACCCATGTTCATTACTATTCAAAAGAGCCTCGTTCTTTTGCAACTCATGGCCATGAAAATTTGTCCTCTACTTTATTATAGTTTAGCACTAGGAGCACAAGAGCTTTTCTTGAGAATAAATAGTACAAAGTGATGTGTCATGTCACATGTGAACAATAATCACATCTGAGTTTACAATGCCTTTACTTGTTTGTTTACTCTTTATTAGAGGTAACCCATATATATAGAAAATGTGTGTTAGAGAATTTGTAGCAGTAAAGTAAACTTTCACGTCTTATCTTTGTGCGAAGACATACACACAATAGTTGAGAAAAGACAATTAACTTTGGAATTTTTACATGAATAAATCCTCAAAAAGGAGAAAATCAACGAGCCTATATAAATATATATACCTCAAATTACAAATTTTAATCTTCTCGAGGATGGGATCACAAGATCATATATGAGAAGTTGAGACAATGGGGCTTTGGAATTGTAATAGTTATCTATGGTGTCAGAATTGTTGGTGATGATGGTATTTCATGATGAATTTCAAGCTCTAGCATTTTCTCTAGCTCTCTAATTTTTTCACCAAGTTTTATCCTCTTCATGGTGAAAATGGGGTTCTATTTATATGATTTTTTTTAAGGGATATTTTGATAAGAATATCTCAAAATACTTTTGGACACAATTCATTGATTCCTTGACATGATGATTTTTTCGATAATTTTACTATCTTAACGATCTCCGATCTGAGTGATCTTAGGCTCATTGGATTCGTCTTGTCGAGCTGGTTAGTTCGACTATAAGACTCTATATTTGAAAGTCATTTTACTATTTAAGCAATGTCTTGAAGCATTCACGTAAAATTTTTGAGATTGATTTGAGCTCATTTGGACTTAGATTTATCCATTTTTTTGTGTCGATGGATTCGTCAATTCAATGCCTATATATGTTGTTTTGAGATTTGTGTTTGATTCGATGTGATGTATCAATATATATATATTAAGTGTTACATACGATGAAATATGTCATAAAATAAATCTAAAAGATATTACATTCCAACAATCTTCTTTTCATTGTGTTTTAGTCATACCTGTTCAAGCAGTTAGAACTCCTTTTTTTAAAGTTGATTACTGTTTCCTCCAAATGAAACTTGTAAATCAGATTGAAGTGGTTCCAAATGAACCGCTCCACTCTTTTGATTTTCACAAATCACAACCATAGTCTTAAGTTCCATTTGAGATATGTGATGCTGTGGTACTTTGCCTTGCTCTCATAGAAACTATATTTTATTACTAAATTTTTCATTCTGTGCAGGCCTCACTGAAGACTGAACGGGAGAAGAAAAAGGCGTTATACTTTCCGTTGAGGAAATATGCTATCAAAGCTTAGAGCCTTAGAATCAGAGCAACACTCGGTTTTCATATATTTATATATATATATATCCAGCTATCTGTTTTTCTGTAATACTTTGCCTCACTTAATTCGAGTTGTATTCCGTTTGAATTTGATGTTATTTATTTTGATTTGTTTCAAGAAACACTCTCATACAATTTTATGTTCTGCATTTCTTTCTTTTGCCTCCCTTTTTTTTCCTTGGAAGCAGTGCGGAAATAAAAAACTGTTTGGAATGTGTTTTGCTTCTTAGCTTTTGATTTGTTTTTTTTAGAAACTTACATACATACCATATCATTTTTATGCATTTATTTATCAACACCTATATATATATAAATGTAAATTAGGGGCTTTTAAGTGTTATGTATGAAAATTCCCCAAAGTTTGAGTGTTTGATAGGTAAATAAATGAAAATGGTGTTGTTATGTATCTAAATTTTCCTTATGTCATATTAATTTGGAATCAATCTTTAGCAAGTCTGATCATTTTTAGAAGAGAACAAGTCTTTTATTATTCATTTCTCTGCTCATTTATTTCAATTTTAATTTGATTTAGGGTCAAAACAGAGTCATGATCACAGCCTTGTGAGCTTAATATTCTCGTCAGAGCGTCTAGTCGTTTTCAGTGGCTGATCTGATAGCTTAATATTCTCGTCAGAGCGTCTAGTCGTTTAACTTTGGTATAGATTTATCTTGTTTTAATGTAAAATCTGATACAGATTTTATGCTTATTTTATAAAATATATTAAGTAAATTTTAGAGGATTTATACACATATGATCTAATTTTTATATATTTATATATTTATTATTTAAATTTTAATGTTTATATATATAACACTTAAATTTTTAATATCATATAAAATTTTATTATCATTAACTTGTCTAAGTGAAATATGTTTTCATGCATAAAAAATATTATTAATGTAAATAAGAAATTTAAGGAGTTGGAGATTATGATGTTTATTTTTGGTTGTGTAATGTGTGTATGTGGGGAGAGATATAACGTAGATTTGAGGATATATTTATTAGGGTGATCATGTATGATATCAATGAATAATATATTATTTCGAAAGATAGAAATTACTATCTTATGATGGATTTAGTCATTTAATAAAGATTCTTAAGGTATGATGGGTCTTTGAATGTAATAGAGATTTTTCTCTTATTTTATATGGATGAATAAAATAGGGTTTACTTAAATCGGGTTCTAAAGTTTTCTGTGGGGCAAGCCCCCATAATTAATTACATCATAAGGAATGTGAGTTCCTTAGAAATGCTCTCGATTAAAGTAGGCAATTATTGTCTCCAAAAGAATTCAAAGATATGACTATCAAGTTGGCTATGTTTGAAAGATTCAAATTTATATTTATTATCACTAAAGAGATAAGTATGTTATATATTATTAATGAGCATCCTAAACTATATCTATATAAAGCATATTTGAAAGAAAATTATATATATCATATTTTATTATAAATGGAACTTATAATTTATATTTGTGAAAATATATAGATAAGATTTATCTTTAGAAAACAATAAGATCTTAAATGTAGCTAATAGGCCAAATCATGACTATATTTGAAATATATATTATTTTATAAATATTTATATTTGACACTTCATGAAATTTGACTAACTTTTATATTTTAAAGTCATGATAGTCATATATGCAAGATGGTTATGATGTTATTATTTGAAAAGAAACTAAGTTTAAATCCACTCTCAATTAGATCATGAGTGGTATGAATAATACTTTAATATAAATTTTATCAATTTTATTTATATTTGACTTCATTTTAACAGTTATATGATTTTATATGCCTACATGATGAAATGGGTTATGGGTTAAATCAAAAGAGGTGTTTTCATGCTCTCAATGGTCAATTTTTTCTATCTCTCAAAGATGGGACCTCTCTTAGCATGAAATAAAATGACATGCATGATATTAATCATATTTTAGTAAATATTTTATTATCTTGATTTAATGCCTAGGCTTTATGTGAGATTATGAGTTATTTTAAAAAATTTAGTTATGAGTTATAGTTGGGGTAGAAAATTTATTTTTTCCTAAGAGCCTAAACAGATCCATGCCATACATTAAATCATCATACATGAAGATACTAGAAAAATACATGCCATTTCTATTGCACAATGTAAATGAATCAACAAATAATTTATAAACTCAACGTGAAAGAATAACAGTAGGTGCGGTCAAACCATCGTCTGAAAAAAAATGTGGGTAGCCGAGCTCTACTCTTATACAACCCAAAAATGTAAAAGAATAATTATAAATTACAAAATGATAAGTGTTATGGGGGATCTTCAAGTCTCCATGTTCCCTCCATTTCTTCATCTGATTTGCTCCATTTGATTTAGTAGGCTTCTAGGCATCACATGACACCCTAAGATCAAACCCTCTTACCAATGTTCATTCTTAGCCCCCATAACACTTAACCAAGTTCCTAATGCACAATTACATTAAAGGAATGGAAAGTAAATCTAACTACACATGCAAAATAAGTGTTAGCTAAACACACCATACAACCCAAGTAGTTATATGAATAATTTGGACTTAGCACCTTGCACATGGGTAACCAAGTCCACCTGTCCTAATGTAGATTATGCTTAGGGGTTAAGTAACCTGCAAAAGAGAGCATTTATATTTATTTTAAGCGCCCCTTAAGCATAATTTTTTGCAGAAAATATGATTAGGCTAATCACGACCTAACATCCAGTCTACGAAATATACACCATAACATCCAGTCTATAATAGTACATCACAAAATAATCATACATAAAACCATACACCGCCCTAACGTAAAGCTAGTAGTGGTGACTTAATCTAATGTGTGTGTATTAAAGCTTGTGTGGGGTGTCTTAATTAGGCTTTAGAGTTATGATTTTCTAAGTGTGGATGATTTAATTTATAAAGAGATTGATTTCTCTTTAAGTGATTTATTTGATTTGAGAATTTTATTTGGCATTTTATTTTGTTTCCTTTGACTTACACTCAACAACTAAGTGTTATGAAGAGAAAGAAAGAAAGGATCACTCTCTTTTATTCCTTTCTTAAGTCACATCTAAAATAAGTTAATTAATCAATTCTCTTTAGTGAATGACTTATTATATGTTCTAATTAGTCCTAATATTTGGGTTCACTTTAAATAAACTCATTCAATAAGGAAGACATCTTAAGATTAGTTGGAATGAATTACTATCATATAATACATGTTTGTTCATTTCTTTCCATCATGCATATGATTAAATCCTAAGCATAACTATACATACAATTTATATCTTAGCATACTTAAATGATGAATGTGAGTAAATGTATTTGAGATTAATGTTTAATTTGGTTGAATGATTTTGTCATATTAATTTAAATGTCTATCTAAATTCTTATGCAAAAGCATAAGGAAAGAACCTTAAATCACATGACTAATCAACTCAACCAATTAAATAAAGTATGAATGCATGTCTTTTTTTAATAGAAAAAGAGGGGTTTTCATTCATTAGCTAAGTATACATTCATATGTATAAAAGTTTTAAGCAAGTACGTCGTCATTGTTCTACACGGAGGGAACGATATAGGAACCTTCTTAGGGCTACGTAAAGCCGTGCATCCCTGGGATGTCCAAACTAATATACCCGCTATCCTTAGATACATATGGATGTATAAACAACTACAAGAATAGAAAACCATGAAAAAAATTGTATTTTGATTTGATTGATTTATTTTATGTAAATGAATTAAAGCTCTATCTAGATGATGTCCAAATGCATAAGAAAGAAATTAACCAGGTACATCACCATTGTTTTAACCAAGGGCAGGTAGGAACCTCCTTAGAATTAAAGTCACGTCCTTGGGATGTTAAGACTAATATACCCCCTAACATTCTTACTTATACAAATCAACACATGAATGTAAGGAAGATACTTTATTTCATACACTAAATTTATATTCACTTACATTTCCTATGTATATATAACTAAAGTTACAATATATATGTATATTCATTCATTAATAAATTTTGAAAATATATTTGAGATTTAATAGTGATACTAGCCACACATATTTTTAATTAAGCAAACGCATGCAAATTAACATAAAGAAAATCATTTTTTTATCTGATTAATTTGAAAAACATGAATGCATGAGTACAAGTGGCATACAATATTTTTGGCATGAATGGAGGGAAATAAAACAACACAAGTATGTGATTTCATTCAATCCAACTAAGTCATAAGGACAATCATACTAAACAAACTCATTTAAGACGAACCAAAGTTTCTTAAAGAAATTTTTGATCTTTATGTTTGGTTTGAGTTAAGGAATGTGAAAGAGGTTTGCTAATCCTAATCTCATTCCCCATGTGTGAGTTAATTTTGTTTAATGAAGAGCAATTAGGTTGATTTTATGTCTTAATTATATTGAGGTATGAATTAAGTCCATTAATTAACCCTTACCTATATCACCTTAAGCTAATTAACTAAATAATGATGAGCCAATATGAGATGCAACCACAAAAAAAGTAAATTGATAATGCTTCTAAGAAATGAAAGGGGCCTAATGAAATTGACTCATAATTAATAGTTAAATAAGCATAAGGAGCTCACTTAACTAATTTTATGGGTTTCTCATACATGTGAGCTAACCATAATTTCATTAGCTATATCTTTAGGTTATTGAACACCCAAAGAGCTACCCAAGATTGATTAAATAAAATTATGTTGTAAAAGAATGAATTTTAAATTAATTTCAATAAGCCCTTGATTAATTGATTAAATTCTTTGATTATGTTTTAATTAGAATGGTGAAATTAACTTAGGGAAAGGGATAAAGGAAGAAGCCTCAATCCTAATCCCTAAGTTATTTCAAACACTCAATTAGGCTATGAAATAATTAGGTTCTCTCTTATTTTAATTGGTTAATTAATTATTTAAGCTTTTTTTAATTAACTTGAAACAAATGAAAAGGCTTAATGAAATGGTTATAAGGAATGAACCCAAACCACTTCCTTAAGACTTCCCACTATTAACAGAGGATAATGAGCTTAATTAATTAATTAAACCACTATTAATTTCTTAATTATCACTAATTAAGGTTGGAGAGTAATTAAGGCTTAATCCATTGATTTCCCTAATTAACTATCCAATAAATTTCAAGAAAAATAGGGGAGGCAGGGTCATCCCCCTAAATATCTCTAAAAAAATTGAAATTAATTAGACAACTAATCAGAGAGTAATTAGGCTAATTAAATTTTTAATTAAATCTTAATTAAGTAGAAATTACTGTTCCAAATTAATTAATCATAATTTTAATGGATTCTACTATGAAATATCTTCAAAATGAGCCATAATTTTTATTTTTTGAATTTGTCTAGGATTAGTTATGATTTTTGGAAGTTTCAGCCTTAAAAATATATTAATTAAGCCTAATTAAAACCTTAATCCCGTCGGGTCATGTGGCAGTTGACACGGCATGCTTTCCACGTAGTGCGATGGGATTGGCTACCTAAGTTATCACATCCGCCGCTGACTCGGATTGCGGCGGACGCGCTATCCCCATGGACCGTCCGATCTAAGATTGGATGGTCATGATTCAATCCGCGGTAATGGAAGAAAATCAGGGGATATAACGCACAATTTGATCATAGTCGTTTGTACCGATCACGCAAAATGGATGGCCCGTGATCTTCCTCCTTTGTGAGCGGTGAAAGACGGATGTCGTCCGTCTTTCCCCATTCTATCCGAGCTCACCTGAGCTCGGACTGCCTCCAAAATCATCCCACACCTTCTAGGAAGGGAGACACACACATCCAATAACTAATATTCATTAAAATGCGCATTCACTTCACAAAGGACCAAATGATTTTCACTAGGGAGCTCAGTTTTGCAAAATTACCTCACCAGAGCTAATGTCCGGCAGTGAGATCGATGGAGGTAGCTTCCTCTTGTACAGATGAATCTCTATTGTGAATATTCGAGTTTGATTTGGTGTAGAATGCTCGGTCGACAATCCGCGTGTGTAAGAGCCTTGGCTTCGATCGAACTCGATTTCTGGTGGTCGAGAAGGCTCGGGGATGATTCGGTTGGCTTCGATGAAGTATGAGGATGGTGTGGGTGCAAGGAATTGGTATTTGATCAAGTGGAGGAAGAGTATTACACCGGAAGGGGGTGTCCTGTTTCAACTGCGCACAGGAGAAGGAAATTCTAGCTCGAGAGGCTTTGGGAGGAATTCAGAGCGCTATGAGGAGTTTCGAAATCACTTGGGGAACTCAAAGAATGTCTAATGTCTCGTTTGTCGCTTGAATTGAGGGGGTATACCCCTCAATTGCATTTGATGGACGAACAGGATCATTTTTGAAAATTCAGCCGATCCACCATGTCATTCGAGGGTCACCATGTTGGCTCACCATGATGGTGCTATGTGCAAGTGGATAAGATGGTGTGCGATGTCCATGGTGGGTGTCTTAAGGCCTCATGTGCAAGTGTGAGGGTCAAGGTGTCTTAGAATACCTCATGTTGCAAGTGGAAGGCAAGTGGACCCACTTATGGTAAGAATTCTATGCAAAGAGCTTTGCACATTGGTTAATTCCCTTGGATTGGGTCCCACTTAGATTTGGGCTGGCTAGGGTCCGGTTGGTTTTGGGTAGGTCACCAAGGTTATAGGTTTGGAGTGGTTTGGCTTTATTTGGTCAAAATAGGTTTATTTGGGTTAGGTTGAGTTGGGTTGACCAACTTGTCAAATTGGATCAAAACAAAGCTTGGGTTAGGTTCATATGATGATTTGGGATGTTTTGGTTCAATTGGTTTTGATTAATTTGACTTATGTTTGAATTTGACTCATTTGGATTCAAAATGGTCAAAAGGGTCAAGTTGAGCAATTTGACCAATTTGACCAAATTGGGTTGGCTTAGGTGTTGAGTCAAGTTCAATTAGTTGATTGAAAGTAATTGTAGGCTTTGGTTTGCTTTAATTTGGATTTAATTTGAATTTTGGCCAATTTGACCCTTTAGGCTAATTTGGGCTAGGTTGGATCAAGTTGACCAATTGATAAAATTGGGCTCAATCATGGCTTTGGTCAAGTTCAATAATCAATTTGAAGTGAACTTGAGCTATTGGTTGTACTCAATTTGGTTTAAATCATGATTTGACCCATTTTGGCTTTTTAGGCCAATTTGGGTCAACTTGGGTCAAATGCCCAATTGGTTTTGGTTTGCTCAATTGATGGTTTGGTCATGTTCATGCATTGATCATGAGTGGGTTTGAGTCAATGGTTTCAATCAATTTAGTATATGGTGAGTTTTGACTAGTTTAGGTTTCATTTGGGCTAAAGGTTGACTTGGTCAAAGGACCAAATTGACTTGGTTTGACCCAATTCAAGGTAGTTGATCACCTTAGGATGATTGTTGATCATGATATGAGGTTTAGATGGGCTTAGTTCAATCTAATTTGGATTGGATTATAACTTGGCTCAAAAAGGTCAAGTGGACTTAAATGGGTCAATTGGTTTGATCATGGCTTGATTCAAGTTTAGTTGCATTGGTAAATGAGTTTGAGATGGAAATATAAATCCAATTGCAAATGGTTTGAAGCCATATGGATTTTGGTTCATATGATAATTTCAAGTCAAAAAGGGCTAACTTGGGTTAGCTTGGATTTGGTTTGGTAATTATTGTTTATATTTATATTTGGAATAATGATTGAAGGAATGATTGAATCATGAGGAAATCCATGGGTTTTGAATTGATTTGGGTATCATTTAGCCAAGTTCAAGAAATTGACTAAAAGGGCTAAAATTGGAAATTTGATTTGATTTGGCTTGGTTTTGGTTATTTGGATTTATATTTTATTTATATTTGTGAATATAAATGAAGATATAAATGATTCATGAGAAAATCACTTAGGCTTGGAGTGATTTGGAAGCAAATTTGAGCAAGTTGAGGGATGTATGTCAAAAGGGCTTATGTAGGGAATTGATTCGGTTTGATTTAGTTTGATTTGATTTGAATGGTTTGAATTTAGATTTAATTTATATTTGTTAATATAAATGAAGTAATGATTTATTTATAAAGAAATCAATTGAGTTTGGGTTGATTTGGATTGAGATTTGATTAAGCTTATGAAGGTGGGTCCATATGGCTTAAGAGAGGTCTTTATTTGGTTTGATTTGGTTTGATTTGATTTGAATGATTTGAATTTGGATTTCATTTATATTTGTAAATATAAATGAAGGAATGATTGATTTATAAAGAAATAAACCGAGGTTGATTTAGTTTAAAGGGAGTTTTGGCTAAGCATATGAAGGTGGTTCATATGGCTTAAGAAGAGATTTTGGAGTTTGAATTTAATCTTGGGTTTCAATCATTTCGAGTTGGATTTGATTTGGAATTTGGGTTGGGATTTTATTTGAGATTGAATTTGATAATTGAGAAAATAAATTGAATTAGGGTTGATTTGAATTTGGTTAAGGTTAAGTCCATATGATAAAATTAAAGGGCTTAGGATGGGATTTTGAATTTGAATTTAATCATGGGTTTCAATCATTTGATTTGGGATTAGATTTATGATCTTGGATTTGAATATGAGGTTTAGTTTGGAAGAAGGAAGTAAGGATTGGGTTTAAGGCTATAGGGTAGGTAAGTCTTTCTAAATCCCTAAGACATAACCTCTTCTTATGGCTAACCCTTCCAAATCTCTAGGCTTAGGTTAAGTGTTCACCTAATCACTAGAAGTGTCTCAAGACTAAGGAGCTCTTAGTGTCTACAAGAGTCCTAGATCTATGATGATGAAGTTGAGAGCTCACTCTAAAAGTGAGGTCAACAAAGAGCGTTCAATAGGTGTGGTGTAACTAACTAAGCGCACCGCACATATTGGTGTTGATCAAGACGATCAACAACGACTAAAGGATTGCAACCACTAACAGAGACGATTTACTTCTAAACCTGAGATGTAGAGGGAATCAAGATCTTAGTGCAATGCAACTCAACTTATGCTAAGGGCATACGAGAGGAAGGAAGGATCTACTGAGGGATGAGTGCATGAACCTTCCACTAGAGAAGCAGGTTTAGATTGTCCATAAAGGATAAAAGTTTGATTTTGATATGATTTGGGAAGAAAAGATCCACTATGGATGAGTGCATGAACCTTCCACTAGGGAAGCAGGTTCAGATCATCCACTAGGGATAGAGATTTAATTTGATTTGATTTTATGAGGACTCCACTGGGGAGAGGATATGATTCACATTTTGAGGGCACATCTGCTAGAGATACACGCTCAGATTTGCTAAGGATAAAGCAGGTTCAATATATGGATTGAATCAGACTCCATTGGAGGGAGGATGATGGATTTGACAAGATGGACCCTGTCAGTGTGTGATGATCCACTAAGAAGGGGCTAATATCAGCCTCAACCTATTTTAGATTTATAAATCCAAAGGGATAGTCTACCGACCATTAGGTAGAGCTATCCAACCTAAGGGTTGTCTTTCGGTGTGCAATGGTCAAGTTAGGAAGAAAGCTTGTAGACTTACATCCTCCTAAATAAAGGACCATTGGGGGTGATCGGTTGATAGCACAACAAATTGAACCCGACCTAAGATGACTATTGAGCGAATGCCATTGTGGACTCATATCGACTCAAGAATAGTCAAATTAATTTCATTTAAATTTTAAGATGGATCATGTCGGTGTGCGATGGATCCACTAAGAAGGGGCTAATATCAGCCTAGTCTTATCTTAGATTTATAAATCCAAAGGGATAGTCTACCTGTCGTGAGGTAGAGCTAACCAACTTAATGGGTGCCTTTCGGTGTGCAATGGTCATGTTAGGAAGAAAGCTTGTTGACTTACAACTTCCTGAACAAGGAACCACTGGGGAGATTGATTAATAGCATAATAAATCGAACCCAACCTAAGGCTGCTTGTCGGTGTGGAACGGTCATGCTGGAAAGAATGCATGATAGACTTATAGCTTTCAAAGCAAGGATGACTATCGGGGTGACTCATTGGTGGCACAATAAGTCAAACCCGACCTAGGGGCGACTACTGAGAGAGTGCCGACCCGGAGACTTATCTCAACTCAAAAGTAGTCAAGTGATTCTTATAGGGAGTTTTGCTGACACTGCCCTAAAGATAGGATGCCTACTTAGGAAAAGATACCACTGAGGGTTTTCCTCCTAATCCACAAGCAAATATATTATTATTATTATTATTATTATTATTATTATTATTTGTGCAGATCCTGTTGGTGTGCGAGGGACCACACTAAGAAGGAGCTCATATCAGCTTAGTCTTATCTCAGACTTACTAGACCAACGGAGAATCTGCATATCTGCAAGACAAATTTTCCAATCACATGGGTGGCTACTAGGAAAGGGGGACTGTCCAATCCAAGAGTAACCAGGGTAGTGTCTAAATGGGCTCGCTAAGGATGTGATCCAAATAGAGTTCCCACAGGGGAGGTGCCGCTAGGAGATTTATCCATAAGCTTGTAAAATAAAGCCTATAGATATACAGTGGCCAACTTATGGAGAAAGCGTAGCAGTCTTATATCTACCAAGAGTGGTGTATCCATTGGGTGGGTCACCGTCAGCATGGCGAACACCAACCAACCTAAGGTGCCCGCAGTATGCAATAATCAGTCTAGAAAGAAAGCGTGTAGACTTACATCTCCCTAAAGCAAAACTAATTTTTGGGATAGTTTGTCTTCAGCTCGATAGGTGCTATCCGACCTAGGGCTACCCATCAGTGTACAACAGCTGTACTTGAGAAGGAAGCGTAACAGACTTATATTTTCCAAAGTAGGGACCAACCGCTGGGGTGACCTGTTGACGGTGCAACAGATCAACCTGACCTAAGGGTGACAACCAAGTAGAGAGTCACAAAGAAGGACTGAGCCTAGACTTGAAGTAGTCAGGAGGAAAGGAGCTGATGGGAGACTTACCCTAATCCTCTACTCGACCAAGTTAGTTCATGATGGCTAGTTCAAAAAGAAGGCATAACAGACTTACAACCTCTTAAACGAAGCCAACATGGTGGTAGCTTACCAACCGCGTAGTAAGGCCTACCATGCTAACAAGGCCCTCGTTGGTGTGGAACGATCAAATCAATTAGGAAAGCATAGCTGACTTACATCCTTCTGAACAAGGGACCACTAGTGTGACACACTAGCAAGGTAGCATGTCAGCCCGACTTAGAGAAGCTAATGAGTGAGTGCTACAGAGGGGTTGCACTTGCACCAACATCAAAATAGCCCGAGATAAAAGATGTGTATGTGTATTTATCATAAATGCTCAACCAAGTCAGTTCATGATGGCTAGTCTAAGAAGAAGGCGTAGATGACATACATCTTGTTAAATGGAGCCAACATGGGGGTAGCTTACTGACCGCACAGTAAGGCCTACCATGCTAACAAGGCACTCGTCAGTGTGCAGTAATCAAGTCAAAAAGGAAAGCATAGTAGATTGACATCCTCCTGAACAAGGGACCACTGGGGTGACGCACTAACAGGGTAACACGTTAGTCCGACCTAGAGTAGCTAATGAATGAGTGCTATAGGGGGCATTATCCGACATCAAAGTAACCTGAGATAGAAGATATGTGTTTGTTTTATATATGGCTGTGTGTGGTTTGTGTTGGTGTTATATTGCTAAATGATAGAATGTTGCTTGAGTTCCATACACCTACCTTAAACACATCGTGTCAGATTCCCAAGCAAAGATATTTCTAACTAATATGAAAAGATGGAATTTAAAATGAAAGAAAATTTATTGATAATTATTTTCAAATAGGATTTATGGATATTATTTCTTTAGGTAGAGCCCGTTGATTGAAAAAATATGACACTTTCCCTTACAAGTTATAAGCTGATAGACTCCTCCTTGGTAGGCCTTTTTTTATGGTGAAAGGGCCTTCCCAAGTGGGTTCAAACTTGCCTCCCATATTTCAATGGGAAATAATTGGTCTCTTTAGAACTAAAATAAGCTCTCCTACTTGAAAAGCTCTAGGGTGGACCAACTTGTTATGAGCTTGAATCATTGTGGCTTTATACAACTCGAGGTTCTAACATGCCTGGAGGCATCTCTCCTCCAATCCTTCGAGCTTTTCTAACTATAACTTGGCATTATGCTCCATTGTGATTTTACTACCCACAACTATCCTTAATGATGGGAGTTGAACTTCTAATGGTAGAACTTCTTCAGACCCATACACAAAAGAGAATGGGCTATATTGAGTTGGAGTCCTATATATAGTGCGATAAACCCACAAGGCTTCAACAAACTACTCATGTCACTGCCGCTTATTGTCGTCGAGTGTCTTCTTTAATATATGGATGAGAGTTTTATTGAAGGCTTCTACTAAGCCATTTTTCTCGGGTAATAGATGACATAATATCTCCAATCTATGCTGTCTCTTTGGGCAAAGTTGTTGATTTTAGTGTTATTGAATGTAGTTTCATTATTCGATATAATTCATCGAGACACTCCAAAACTATATACGATATGGTTCCTGAAAAATTAGAGCATATGCTGAGCTGTGACCTCTCTAAGTGGGATTGCCTTCACCCACTTGGAAAAGTAGTCGGTGGCAGCTAAAATCAACTGGTAACCCTTGGAAGAAAGAGGGTCGATCCGGCCCACTATATCGATACGTGTGGTGTTTATTTTTAGTTTGTGTGCTGTGTGTATATATGGGGGAGACCATGTAGATCTACAGATGTACTTATTAGAGTGATCGTGTATTACATTAAGGAATAATATACTATCTCGAGAGATAGAAGTCACTATCCTATAATGGACCTAATCACCTAATAAGGACTCTTAAGGCATAATGGGCCTTCAAATATACCAAAGATTTTCCCCCTACTTTATATAGAAAATTAAAGCAGGGTTTATTTAAACTGGGTTCATTAAGTTCTCTATGGAGGCAAGCCTTCATAGTTAATTACATCCAAAGGAATGTGAGTTCCTTAAGAATACTCTCGATTAAAGTAGGTGATTGTTATCTCCAAAGATTTCAAAGATAAGACTATCAATAAATTGGTTGTATTTTTGAAAATCAAGTGGGAGAGATCAAAAGGGAGAGAGTTCTTATTGAAACCAAAGGAGATGAGTAGGGAGTGCTCATGATACTAGGAAGCCTAGTGAGCACTCCAATCTATCCTATGGTTGGGCTTTATGTATTCAAATTGAGGAGATTTATTTGTTTGAGTTAAAATTTTATTAGAAATCTAGAACTTATACTTCCATAATACAAGGTTGTGGAAATGTCTAAGAGGTGAATATTTATGCTTGTAACCCACAAAGGGAAACAACAACCTCAGATCCTAAATCTAGAGAGCTTTGGAGAGGGCCAAAGCACAACCTAAATCTAAGGCAAAAGTGGTATATGGTTTACCTCCATAAGAGAGAGTAAATCACTTGATTGCTAGACTTATTATCACCTGGAGTGGCAGCCAGCTAACTCCTCCTTCACCTTAAATCTATATAGGAAAGTCATTTGTTTTGTAAGATGGTCAGGCTATTATTTATTTAGAAGAGAAAACTAAGTCCTTAAACTCACTCCCTAAGAGACTAGATCATAAAGGGCATGAGTAATGGCTTAATCTAATGCAAATTTTATTAAGTTTTATTTGATTTTTGAACTTTCTATTTTGACTTAGGTTATATGTTTTTGTATGCCTAAATACATGAGAAATTGGTTATGGGCCAAATCAAAATAGAAAGAGGTGTCTTTCCATCAAAGGCTCTTACAGGTCAAGCATTTGTTCTCTGGCATAGATGGAAGCCCTCACTTAAT
The DNA here is from genome assembly GCA_021442155.1 of Cymbidium sinense. Taxonomy (NCBI): domain Eukaryota; kingdom Viridiplantae; phylum Streptophyta; class Magnoliopsida; order Asparagales; family Orchidaceae; genus Cymbidium; species Cymbidium sinense. The sequence continues at coordinate 112,822,159 of CM038225.1, forward strand.
AAGAGTGGAAGAATATGACATGCACGATGTTATACATATAATCATCCAACTAAGGGGTTGCTAAATCTTTTATTATCTTAATTTAATTCCTACACTTTTGTATGAGGTTGTGAGTTACCTTAAAATTTTAGTTATGAGCTGTTAGTGGGATACAAAATCTATTTTTATTCTAGGAGCCTAAACGGATCCAGGCCACACAACACTCATCAATCATAAAGAAACTATGAAAATGCATGTTATTTCTATACATAAGCTAAATAAAATATCACATAATTTTATAATACTATCACAAAAGAATAAGAGGCTGGTGCGGTCGGGTATTGCCGTATAACCCAAAAAAAATGTGGGTAGCCGAGCTCTACCCTTATACATCCTAATATAATGAAAGATTAATTATAATTATGAAATGATAAGTGTTATGGGGGTCTTCATTATTCATCCTCCATTCTTCACTCTTCATTTTGCATTCCTTCATCTTGATTTGCTTCATTTCTTTCTTTCTTTTGGCTTTGATTTGCTCCATTTCTTTCTTTCTTTGGCTTGATTGGGATGTAGCTTGCTACAAAGGTATCACATGGTATATACAATATGGTATTATAACCAATGCCCACCCTTAATCCTCATAACACTTATCTTAATCCTAATGTAAAATTACATTAAGAGAAAGAAAAGTAAATCTAGCTATACTTGCAAAATAAATGTTAGCTAAAACACGCCATACAACCCAAGTAGTAATATGAATAATTTGGACTTAGCACCCCACACATGGGTAACCAAGCCCACCTATCCTAACTTGGGCTATGCTTAGGGGTATAAGTAACCTGTACAGCAAAAAGTATTTATATTTTTATTATAGTGCCCCTTAAGCACAACCCCCTGCAGAAAGTATGATTAGGCTAATAGCGGCATAACATCTAGACTATACACATACACCCTAACATCTAAACTAAAATAATACATCACAAAACCAAACATTCATCTAATCATGCACTGCCCTAACATAAAGCTAGTAATGGTAACTTAATCTAATGTGTATGTGTTAAGGCTTGTGTGGTATATCCTAACTAGGCTTTAGGGTTATGATTTTCTAAGTGTGAGGGATTTAATTCATAAAGGGTTGATTTCTCTTTAAGTGGTTTAATTGATTTGAAGATTTTATTTAGTATTTTTTTTCGTTTCATATGACCTACACTTAATAACTAAATGCTATAAAGAGAAGAAAGAGAGGGAGTCTCTCTTTTATCCCTACCTTAAGTCATTTCTAAGGTAAGTTAGTTACTAAATTTCCTTTAGTGAATGGTTTATTATGTGTTTTAATTAACCCTAAGTTTAGATTCACTTTAAATAATCCTATTCAATAAGAAAGGCATCTTAAGATTAATTAAAATGGAATAATATCACTTAACACATATTCATTCATTTATTTTGACCATGTATATCATGCATATGAATAAATCCTAAGCATACATATACATGCAATGTAAATCATAACATACTTTGATGATGAATGCAAAGAAATGTATTTTGACTTTAAATATTTTATTTTTTGATTGAATTATGAATGCATGCTTTCATTATGTAGAAAAGAGGGATTTTTCATCCATTAGCTAAATACACATTTACATGTATAAAAGTTTTAAGTGAGTATGCCATTATTATTTTCTACACCAAGGTAAGGTACAAGACCTACTTAGGCTACTTAAAGCCTCAGCCCTATGTCCTAATAAACCACTTTTCTCAGATACATGTTGATGTATGAATAACTATAAGGATAAGAAAATCCATGCAAAAGTTTATGTTTGATTTATTTGATTTATGATTCTTTATTCATTAACCACATCACACATGCATATGTATAAGAGTTTTAGTAATGCCATTATTTTCTACACGAAGGTAATATACACTTACTTAAACAGCCTTAACCCTGGGATGTCCACTAATATACCACTTTTCTCAAATACATATGAATGTACAAAAGAACCAAATGGATAGGAATCATGCAAAAATTATGTTTGATTTGGTTGTATGATTTACATGTGTAATATGAAATTCTTCCTAAGTCTTAACATGGAAATGCATAGAATAAATTTAAGCAAGTGTTATGTTCTTTTCAAATGAACTATACACTTACAAATCCTATGTGAATCCATGTTAAAGTAGGAAAGAGAACCTCATATCACATCTTATACTATCATCACATGCAAGCTTATAGATTTTGTAATTAGCATTACTTCATTTCTTTTAATAATTAATTTATAGGTTTTGAAAATAGTTTTGATTTAATAGTGATAATAACCACTCATATTTAATTTAAGTCAACACATGCAATTTGGCATAAAAGAGAACATTTTTTTTAATTAATTTTAAAAGAAATGAATGCATGATTTTATATGGCAAGAATGTTTAGCATGATTGGAAAGAAATAAAGGAATTTAAACACATGATTTCATTCATCCCAACTAATTCCTAAGGACAATCAAATTAAATAAGGCTATTTAAAATGAACCAAAATTATTAAAGATATTTTTAAATTTGAGTTTGATTTGATTTAGGAAATATGAGAGAGGTTTGCTAGTCCTAACCCATTTCCCCATGTGTGAATTAATTTGGTTTAATGAAGAATATTTAAGTTGATTTTATGTTTTAGTTAGGTTAAGGTAAGAATTAAGTGAATTAATTAACCCTTACCTATATCACCTTAAGTTAATTAACTAATTAATAATAAGCCAATATGATATGTAACCACATGAAAAGTAAATTTGCAATGCTCCTAAGAAATGAAAGGGGCCTAATGTAATTGGCTTATGATTAATAGTGAATTAAGCTTAAGGGATCTCAATTAATTACTTTTATGATTTTCTCACACATGTGAGCCAACCATAATTTCATTATCTCTCACATTGGGTTATTGAACACCCAAGGAGCTACCCAAAATTCATTAAGGGTTGTTTAAGTGTGGATGAATTGATTTTTAATTTTAATTTCATTAAGCCTTTAATTAATTGATTAAACATTTTAATTATATTTTAATCTGAATGATAAAATTAACTTAGGGGAGAGGATCAAGGCAAGGCCCCAATCCTAATTAAATCATTTAAGCATTCATTTAGATTTTCTCATTTTGAAGATTAGTCAATTAATCAATTAATCACTTCATCAACCATTAATTAATTTGAATTTTAAAGATAAAGAAGACTTAGGAAATGAATTAGGAAAAGTATTCCCAATCACATTCCCTAAGTGATCTTACTGTTCAACAGAGGTGACTATGATTCATTCAACAAGGAATTGATGTATGCGAGGTGTGGATCTTCTTTTGTTCCTAAGTTGATTTCTTCGAGTTCGTCGATGGTTGATCTGATTTCTTCTTCAAACTCCGGCGGTGCATCTTTGACTTCAAGTTCATTTGGATTGTTTTTTCTAAACATGCCTCCTCTTAAGAGTTAGCATGATTTAAGAAGAACCTATCAGACTCCAAATGATTGGTGATGATTAGGCAATGACTGTCATCATCTACTGGACCCACTATGTCAAATCCTAGTCCTGGTCTTGATTGAGAATATCTGCTTTGGTTGTACCATAACCTTTCAAAGTAATTTGACTTGTGTTTAGACCAAGTATGTGAGATTAATCCCTTCTTTGCTAAGTTAAGAACACAAGGCTAATACCAATTAAAAGGCAATTGTAATAAATCTTTATATGAATCATTCTCAAGTTCTACATTAGCTTCCTAACTTGAGGATGATGCTCCCAACAAAAATGTCTTTGGCTTGACATCATGGATGACTTGGGGCCTCCTTAACTACCCAACCCTCAACTTTCTAGGATGAAAGTGGGTTAGAGCTAAGGTTCCCAACCGCTGTCTGATTGTTCTACATAATACTGATTCAGATACATTCATGCTTTGCTTGAAGGTCTAGTTTTCATCGCTATCTGGCTCGAATGTCACCTCCAAAGGGACCTACTAAGAGGGGTTTATTTGCATGCTAACCACATGAGACTCATCATATGAACTAAACTATAAGTCTATGTGGATAGCGGGGGTACTGAGTTGGAACATAGCTCCTAGGCCACCAGTGTGTCTTCCACCTCTGAACCTCACTGCGTGTTCCTCTACTTGGGGGGTCAGTCATCCACCCATGTGTTCATGTTGACCTCACTTTTGAAGTAAGCTCTCAACTTCCTTATCATAGATCTAGGAATCTTGTGTAACTAAGACCTCCTTAAGACACTTAGTGATTAGGTGAACACTTAACCTAAGCCTAGAGACTTGGAAGGTTTAGCCATAGGAAGAGGTTATGCCTTAGGGATTTAGGAAGACTTGCCTACCCTATAGCCTTAAACCCAACCCTTGCTTCCTTCTTCTAAACCAAACTTTAAATTCAAATCCAAGATCATAAATTCAATCCCAAATCAAATGATTGAAACCCATGATTAAATTCAAACTCCAAAATCCCTTCTTAAGCCATATGAACCACCTTCATATGCTTAGGCAAAACCTCCTTCAAACCAAATCAAATTTGGTTAATTTATTTATAAATCAATCATTCCTTCATTAATATAAATATAAATGAAATCTAAATTCAAACCATTCAAATCAAATCAAACTAAATCAAACCAAATCAAGACCTTTTCTTAAGCCATATAGACCTACCTCCATAAGCTTAATAAAATATCAATTCAAATCAACCCAAACTTAATTGATTTCTTTATAAATCAATTCCTTCATTTATATTCACAAATATAAATGAACCCCACCTCCAATGACTAAAACTAAACCAAATAAAATTCCATACTTAAGCCCTTTTGACCTACATCCCTCAACTCAAATTTACTTCCAAATCACTCCAAACTCAAGTAATTTTCTCATGAATTATTTATATCTTCATTTATATTCATAAATATAATTAAAATATAAATCCAAATAGCCAAAATGAAACCCAAATCAAATCAAATTTTCAATTATATCCTTTTTAGCTAAATTCTTGAACTTGGCTAAATGATACCCAAATCAATTCAAAACCCATGGATTTCTTCATGATTCAATCATTCCTTCAATAATTGTTCCAAATATAAATATAAACTACAATTATCAAACCAAATTCAAGCTAACCCAAGTCAAACCCAAGTTAGCCCTTTTTGACTTGAAATTGTCATATGAACCAAAATCCATATGGCTTCAAACCATTTGCAATTGGATTTATATTTCCATCTCAAACCCATTTACCAATGAAACTAAACTTGAATCAAGTCATGATGCCAATTGACCCATTTGGGTCCAATTGATCCAAAGTGACCTAAGAGGCCTTTTGAGCTAAGTTTTAATCCAACCCAAATTGGATTGAACTAAGCCCATTCAAACCTCATATCATGATCAAAAATCATCCTAAGGTGATCAACTACCTTGAATTGGGTCAAACCAAGTTAACTTGGTCCTTTGACCAAGTCAACCTTTAGCCCAAATGAAACCTAAACTAGCCAAAACCCACCATATACCATATTGATCGTAACCATTGACTCAAACCCACTCATGATTCATGATTGAACATGACCAAACCCTCATTTGAGCCAAACCCAAACCATTTGACTTAAGTTGACCCAAATTGGCCTAAAAGCCAAAATGGGTCAAATCATGATTGATCTAAATTGATTGCAACCAATGGCCCAAGTTCATTACAAATCACTTATTGAACTTGACCAAAGCCATGATTATTTGACCAATTGGTCAACTTGACCCAACTAGCCCAAATTAGTTTAAAGGGTCAAATTGGCCAAATTTTAAATTAAATCCAAATTAAACCAAACCAAACCATACAATTACTTTCAATCAACAAATTGAACTTGAACCAACACCTAACCCAACCCAATTTGGTCAAATTGGTCAACTTGACCCATTTGACCCTTTTTGAATCCAAATGAGTCAAATTCAAATCTAAGCCAAATTAATCAAAACCACTTGAACTGAAACATCCCAAATCATCATATGAACCTAACCCAAGCCTTGGTTTGACTCAATTTGACCAATTGGTCAACCCAACCCAATCTAACACAAATGAACCCATTTTGACCAAATTGAGCCAAATCACCCAATGCCACCTTATGGAACCATGGTGGATGACTCCCAAATTGACCATAACTCAAATCAAGTGGGACTCAATCCAAGGGAATTGACCAATGTGCAAATGACATTCTTGCCATGTGGTCCAGCCCATGTCAACCTCCACTTGCCAAATGTGGCATTCCTAGCCCAACCTTCCCTATCACTTCCAGACCAAGAGAAACTTCCTATAGCCACCTCCATGGCCATGGGTGCAAGGGAGGAAATGGGAAACTCAATATCCCAAAATCGCCTTGAGACTGCCACAACTTCCTCCAACCAAGATGTGTGGAGTTGAGGGAGATAACTCTCAGGTGATGGTGACGATCAAAATTAAGGAATGGAACCCGCCCATCCATCAAGCCCGATTGAGGGGTATACCCATCAAGTCGAGCGAGATTCTTTACCATTCGCTTTGTATGAGTCCCTAAGGAGTTTTCAAAATCCTAAAGAGCCTCCCCGAGCTCCCACAACATTTATCCCTGTAAAATCAAAACAGGCACCTCAATCCGATTCATATTCTTTCCACTCAACCAAATCTAAATTCTTCTTGCACACACCATCCTCATGTGTCATCAACCAATCATTCCCAAGCCTTCGACCACTAGACCGAGTTGATCAAAGCCAAGGCTCCTACGTGCATGGCTTTGTCAATCGAGAGCTCAAATCAAGCCCAAATATTCTTAACAGGGCTTGATCTCTTCTAGACGAAGCTACCTCCATCGATCCCACCAGACATTAGCTCCTCATGAGGTAATTTTATAAAGCGAGCTCCCTAGAAAAAATAGGTTGGTCATTTATGAAGTCAATATGCATTTGAGAGAATCTTAGCCATTGGATGTGTGTGCCTCCCTTCTCCAAAGGTGTGGGATGAATAACAGCTCGTGAGCTCGATCGAACGGGAAAGATGGATGACATCGTTTTCATCGCTCTCAAGATGGATCATGGACCGTCCATTTCGTGTGATCAGAATGGATGGTCATGTTCTAATCACATGTTAGATCCTTTGATTTCTCCTCTAAACTATGGATTGAATCGTGGTTGTCCGATCTTAGATCGGATGGTCCACGGGAAAGCGCATCCGTCGCCATCCGAGTTAGCGCGGCGGATGTGATAACTTAAATAGTCAATCCCATCATGCCACATGGAAAGCGCACCACATGAGCTACCACGTGGCCCAATAGGATTAAAGCTTTAATTAGGCTTAAATAATCTTTTTTAAAGACTGAAACTTCTAAAAATTATAACTAAACCTAGAAAAATTCAAAAATTACAAATGAAGGCTCATTTTGAAGATATTTCAGAGTACAATCTAGAAAAATTATTATTAATTAATTTTGAATAGTGATTTTGGCTTAATTAAGGTTCAATTATAATTAGCTTAATTACTCCTTAATTAATCACTAATTAATCTCAAATTTTTGTGGATGTTTAGGGGATGACCTCTACCTCCTCTATTTTTTGGGATTTTATTGGTTGCTTAATTAGTGAGATTAACTAATTAATCCTTAATCACTCTGTTAATTTAATTAGTAATAATTAGTGAATGAAAATGACTAATTACCTCTATTAATCAATAAGGGAGCTTAGGGAATTTGATTGGGATATTTTTCCTTATTTATTTCCTAAGTTTTCTTTACTTTTTGGAATCAAATTAATTAATGATTAATGATGTAATTAAGTGCTTAATTAATTAATTAATCTTCAAGATAAAATCATAGCTTAAGTGATCAAATGTAGCACTTAGAGATTGATATTAATGCCTCTTTCTTGATCTCTTTCCTCAAGTTAATTTCATTTCATTAAACATGCTTAATAACCAATTGGATTAATGAGCTTGATTAACTCAATCTAAAATCCAATTCACATCTAATTACCTTTAATCAATCTTGGGTAGCTCTTTGGCTATTCAATAACCTAAAGAGAGAGCTAATGAAATTATGATTAGCTCACATGTGTGAGAAAATCATAAAAGTAGTTAAGTGAGCTCCTTAGGGTTAATTAACTATTAATTATGAGCCAATTGCATTAGGTCCCTTTCATTTCTTAGGAGAATTGCCAATTTACTTTTCATGTGATTGCATCATATTGGCTCATCATTATTTAGTTAATTATCTGGTGATGTAGGTTAATTAATGGACTTAATTCATACCTCAACCTAATTAAGACATAAAATCAACATAATTGCTTTTCATCAAACCAAATTAACTCACACATGGGGGATGATACTAGGATTAACAAACCTCTTTCACAATACTTAACTCGAACCAAAAATAAAGATCAAATAATGGCTTTAAGAAACTTTGGTTCATCTTAAATGAGTTTGTTTAGTATGATTATCCTTAGGACTTAGTTGGATTGAATGAAATCACATACTTGTGTTGTTCTATTTCCTTCCATTCATGCTAAAAATATTGTATGCCACTTGTACTCATGCATTCATGTCTTTCAAAATAATCAAATAAAAATGATTTCATTTATGTCAATTTGCATGTGTTGGCTTAATTAGGAATATGTAAGGCTATTGTCATTATTAAATCTCAAACATATTTTCAAAGAGCTTATTAATGAGAAATAATATTATATGTTATGATTTTAGTTATACATACATAAGAAATGCAAGTGAACATAAGTCTAGTGTATGAGGTTAAACTTCTTTCTTATATTCATGTGTTGATTTGTGTAAGTAAGAATGTTAGCGGGTATATTACCGGACATCCTAGGACGCTTTTAAGTATCCTAAGGAGGTTTCTACCTCATTCCCTTGGTGCAAAATAATGGTGACGTACCTGCTTGATTTCATTCTTATGCATTTGGACATTAGAATTTAGATAGAGCTTTAATTCATTTACACAAATCAATCAAATCAAAATACAATTTTTGCATGGCTTTCTATTATTGTAGTTGTTTATACATCCATATGTATCTAAGGATAGTGGGCATATTAGTCTGGATATTCCAAGGACACACAGCTTTAAGTAGCCCCAAGGAGTTCCTATCTCATTCCCTTGGTGTGCAGAATAATGGCGATGTACTTGCGTAAAACTTTTATACATATGAATGTGTACTTAGCTAGTGAATGAAAACTCCCTTTTTTATATTAAAAAGACATGCATTCATTCTTTATTTGATTAGTTGAGTTGATTAGTCATGTGATTTAAGGTTCTTTCCTTATGCTTTTGTATAAGAATTTAGATATAGCTTTAAATTAATATGATAAAATCATTCAACCAAATGGAACATTAATTCCAAATACATTTACCCACATTCATCATTTAAGTGTGCTAAGATATAAATTATATGTATAGCTATGCTTAGGATTTAATCATATGTATGATATACATGATGGAAAGAAATGAACAAACATGTGTTATGTGATAGTAATTCATCCTAACTAATCTTAAGATGCCTTTCTTATTGAATGAGTTTATTTAAAGTGAACATAAACTTAAGTCTAATTAAAACATGTAATAAGTCATTCACTAAAGGGAATTGATTAACTAATTTGCTTTAGATGTGACTTAAGGTAGGGATAAAAGTGAGTGATCCTTTGTTTCTTTCTCTTCATAACACTTAGTTGTTAAGTGTAGGTCAAGTGAAACAAAATAAAATATTAAGTAAAATTTGTAAATCAATTAAACTATTTAAAGTGAAACCACCCTTCATAATTAAATGTCCTTCATACATAGAAAATCTTAACTCTAAAGCCTAGCTAGGACATACCCCACAAGCCTTAAAAAACACATTAGACTAAGTCACCACTTCTAACTTTATGTTAGGGCGGTGTATGGTTTGATGCATATTTTATTTTGTGATATAATATTGTAGACTGGATGTTAGGGTGTATTTTGTAAAGCGGATGTTAGGCCATGATTAACCTAATCATATTTTCTGCAGAAGATTATACTTAAGGGGTGCTCAAAATAAATATAAACGCTCTCTTTTGTAAGTTGCTTAACCCCTAAGCATAATCTATATTAGAATAGGTTGGCTTGGTTACCCATGTGTAGGGTGCTAAGTCCAAATTATTCATATAATTGTTTGGCTTGTATGGTGTGTTTAGCTAATACTTATTTTGTAGGTATAGTTAGATTTACTTTTCCATTCTTTTAATGTAATTATGCATTAGGAATTTGGTTAAGTGTTATGGGGGTTAAGGATGAACATTGGCCAGAAGGTTTAATCTTGGGATGCCATGTGATGCCTAGAATCCTACCAAATTAAATGGAGCAAATCAAATGAAGAAATGGAGGAAGCATGATTACTTGAAGATCCTCCATAATATTTATCATTTTGTAACTTGTAATTATTATTTTATATTACCATGTTGTATAAGGGTAGAGCTCGACTACCCTTTTTTTTCGGGTTATGCGTTGGTACCCGTCCGCACCGACCTGTTATTCTTTCACGTTAAGGTTATAAATTATTTAATGATTTGTTTACATTGTGCAATAGAAATGGCATGTATTTTTTCTAGTTTCTTCATGTATGATGATTTAATGTGTTGCCTAGATCCATTTAGGCTCTTAGGGAAAAATAAATTTTCTACCCCAACTACAACTCATAACTAAATTTTCTAAAATAACTCATAACCTCACATATAGCCTATGCATTAAATCAAGATAATAAAATATTTAACAACCACTTAGTTGATGTTGTATGCTTAATATCATGCATGTAATTTTGTTTCACTCTTGCTAAGAGAGGGTTTCCATCTTTATTAGATAGAAAAAAGGCTTGACTTTTGAGAGCCTGTGATGGAAAACACCTCTTTCTCTTTTGATTTGGCCCATAATCAACTTCATCATGCATTTAGGCATATAAAATCCTATAGTATATGTCAAAATAAAGAGTCCAAAATCAAATTAAATTTGATAAAAGTTGCATTAGATCCATTATTCATACCATTCATGCTCTAGTCTCTTAGGGAGTGGTTTAAGGACTTTAGTTTCTTTCTAAATAATAATAACTAGCCATCTTACAAATCATATGACTTGACCATATATTTTTAAAATATAGGAGGAGTTAGCTAGCTGCCACTCTAGGCGATTATAAGTCTAGCACTTGGGTGGTTTACTCTCTCTTATGGAGGTAAAAAATATACCCACTTTTGCCTTAGATATAGGTCATGGTTTGGCCCTTCCTAAAGCTCCCTAGATTTAGGATCCAAGGTTGTTGTTTCCCTTTGGGGCTACAAGTAATAAATCCTCACCTCTTAGGCATTTCCATAATCGTGTATTGTGAAGTTATAAGTCCTAGATTTCTAATAAAATTTCAAGTCAAATATATAATTCTCCTCAATTTCAAACATATAAAGCCAAACTATAGGATAGTTTGGGATGCTCACTAGGTTTCTTAGTATCATGAGCATCCCATACTCATCTCCTTTTGGTCTTGATAATAAATTTTTTTGATCTATCCCATTTGATCTTTCAAACATGGCCAATTATTGCCTATCTTTGAATTCTTTGGAGATAACAATTGCTTACTTTAATTGAGAGTATTCCTATGAAACTCACATTCCTTAAGATGTAATTAACTATAGGGGCTTGCCCCTATAGAGAACTTTAGAACCTGATTTAGATAAACCTTACTTTATTCATCCCTATAAAGTAGAGGAAAATTTTATGGTACATTCGAAGACCCATCATGCCTTAGGAGTCCTTATTATATGATTAGGTCCATCGTAGGGTAGCAATTTCTATCTTTTGAGATAGTGCACTATTCTTTGATGTTGTACCTGATCACCTCAATAAGTACATCATCAGATCTACGTGGTATCCCCCCTCTCATACACACTACACATACACATAAACACCATAGTTCATTTGGAGGAACAAAGCGTGTAATCGAATCGACTACTTCTTCCTTAGTGTCCGATTCTCACTACTTTCATTTTCTTTTCTTTTATTTTCATTTTCTTTTATTTTTCTTTCTATTCTTCTGTTGTTTTTGAACATTGAGTAAGTTTATAAGAATAAACTTTTTGATTTTGAGGAAGATAGTAAGTCACGTCCTTATATATCTCGACCTCCCTAATTGAAAATGGCTTCATGTCTCCTTTAACACAATACTCGATTCCATCTCTTTGGAATTTTATGTACTTTTGTAAAGAGGATGGAACCATGTTGTTTCCATATGTCCAAGGCCTACTGAGAAAAGTAGTGAAAGATGTATCCAAATCATTTATGTAGAACTTGGCTTCTATCTTCTAGTCATTTATCTCTAATGGAAATACTATGGATCCTAAAGCCTTCTCGCCTTGCTTATTGAATCCTCTCAGCATCATCCAATCTCCTCAGAGTTTAGAGATGCCAATCCTTAGGTAGGCAAGGGACTTTAGACTCATAATATTCACTGATGCACCTAGATCAACTAACACCATGGAGAGTTTGAATCTACCCATGTCCACTATGATGAAGAGGGGACGGTTGTGCTCAATTATCCCCAAAAGAAGGTCTTCATTGGTGAATGTTACTCCATGGGCTTCTCTTGAATAACATGTCTCCTATCAAATAACGATCAACTGAGTTAAGCATATTTCTACATCAAGAAGGGATTTGATCAATGATTCCCTCATATCTTTGGATAAGATAAGGGCATCATATATGCTTAGCTTAGCTGGCAACTTTCTCAGGTGAGTGAGGACATTAAAGTCAAGTCTGAGCTGGTCCTCCACAAGCATAGTTGTAGGCAGAGCATCTTGTGGAGGGGTGTGGAGAAAATTCTAATAAGGGATCATAGTCGCCTTTCAAATTTGTTGGTGAGAAATGAAAGAGAGCAAGACACTTATAGAAATTTATCTTTTTAGGATGCCACGCAGATCCGCATATGCACTTATTCAGATGATCGAGTACGTCATCAAGGAATAGTGTAATATCTCAAAAGATAGAAGTCACTACCCTTTAATGGACCTAATCACCTCAATAAAGACTCATAAGAATGATGGGTCTGAATATGTACTAGAGATTCTTTCCTACTTTACATGAAAAGTAAAGTAGGGTTTATTTTAAATTATTGGTTTCCAGGCAAGCCCCATAGTTAATTGCATCCTAAAGAATGAAGATTTCTTAGGAAAACTCTCGATTAAGGTAAATGATCATTATCTTTAAAGATTTCAATAAGAAAGGACTATCAAGCTATTGGTTTATTTTTGAAAGATCAAATGGGATTGATCAAAAGAAAGAGTTATCAAGCCAAAATGAAAGATAAGATGCCCATGATGCTAAAACTTAACTTAAACTAGCTATAGTTGGGCTTTATATTTTAGAAATTGATTTAGTTTGTTTGAGTTGCATTTTTTATTATAATTTTAGGACTTAAGATTCCTTAACACAAGATTAAGAAAATGCCTAAGAGGTGAGGAATTATGCTTATGGATCACAAAGAGGAGAAGAAATCTTAGAACCTAAATTTAGGGAGCTTTGAAAAGCACAACCTAAAAGGCAAAATGGTAATTGGTTTGTCTCCACAAGAGAGGACAAACTACTCTTGGACTTACAATCACCTGAGAACTAACCAACTTACAATTTTAAATACATGTCTCTTTATGCTTATGGGATAGTTAGGCTATTATTATTTAGAAAGAGACTAATTCCTTAAACTCACTCCCTAAAGAGACTAGATCATGTAAAGGGACATGCTTCAAATGACCTAAATCTAATGCAAGTTAAATTTCATTTTATTTTCATTTTGGACAATTATTTTGACTCAGGCTAATAGGATTAATATGATTAATGCATGAGAAAAAAGATTATTGGCCAAAATTAGAGAGAAGGGAGGTGAGTTTTCACCATGATTCTCAAAGGTCAAGCCAAGTTTCTCTGGCAAAGGTGGAATCCCTCTAATCAAAGAGAAATAAGATGCACTTGTGCATAATATTATAAAAGAAATGCTCATCCAGCTAAGGGTTTCTAGTTCTTATCTTGATTTTAAACCTAAGCTTTAGGTGAGGTTATGAGTTATTTAATTTTAGTTTGAGTTGTTAAGTTGGGTAAAAGATTTATTTTTTCCTAAAGAGCCTAATCCACATCCAGGCTATACATAAAGCAAGGAAGAAACTATGAAAATTATGCCACATAATGCAAAAGCTAAATAAATCATCAATCGATTTTAAAGCTAATCACAAAAGAATAAAAGGTCGTTGTGGTAGCACCAACAACCCAAAAAAATATAAAATGGCAAGCCTTTTATATAACCCGAATTACAATGAAATTATAATTAAGCAAGAATTCATTATTATGGGGGTCTCAAGCTTTATTTCTTCCTTCTTCTTTTCTTCTTTCTTCTTCTTTTCTTCTTTTGGTTCCTTCCTTTGGATGGTTGGATGGTAGATGCTCCAAGGCTTCACATGGTGCATAAGATAAGATATTATGACCAATGCTCATCCTAATCCCCATAATAATTATTCTAAAATCCTAATTGCACAAAATTACATGAAAAAAAAAGTGGAAATCTAACTAACACCTGCAAAATAAAGGTTAGCTAAAAAAATCACACAAATCCCAAGCATGTATATTAGACTTATCACCCCACACATGAGTGACTAAGTCCACGCCTATGGATTATGCTTAAAATCATGCAAGCAAAAGCATTTATATTTTTATTTATGATAGTGCCACTTAAGCACAATCCCCATAAAAGAATAGACTAATAACCTCCTACCATTCATTATATGAGCATACACCCTAACATCCATCTAAAATATATATCACAAACAAAATAAACATCAAACCATGCATTGACCTAAAGCTAGAAGTGATGACTTAGCTAATGTTTTGAAGTGTGGTATGCTTAGCCATAGCTTTAGGTTCAAATTTTCTAAGTGTGAAAAACATGTTAAACTTATAGGAGGGTTTCATTTAAGTTTTTTAATTCTTTTGGGTTGATTTTATTTCATGTTTTGATTTGGTTTAAGTGGATCCTAATTTACTAAGTTATGAAGAGGGAAAGATAAGTCTTCTCTTCCTTCCCTAACTAAGTAATTTCTAAAGTAGGTTCACATTTTAGTTTCTTTAGGTGAATGTTTTGATTACATCTTTAAATCAATCCTAACTTTAGATAAACTCTAAACAAACCTATTCAAAAGAAAGGCATTTTAAGATTAAAAAATGAATCAAAATTCACATGACACACATTACTTCATTTCTTTCCCAATATATATAACATGCATATGAATGGACCCTAAGAATATCTATACATGCAAATGAGAGTATTTAACACAATTTATGATAGTAAGACATTTAAAGAAAATTTAGGAGTTGAATATGTATGCTTTTTTTTTTGTAGAAAGGGTTTTCCTTATCGAAATTTTCACATACACATATGAAAGTAAGAAAGACATAAGTGAGTACAGCACCATTATTAATCAAAGGTGTAAGGTACAAGACCTACTTAGGGCTACTTGAAGCATCACAACCTAGGGGTTGTCCAGACTAATATACCACTTTCCTTAAATACAAACATATGTATAAAAGAAATGAAATGGAAAAGAAGAATGCAAAAAATTATTTAATGGATTCATTTTTTTTTTTATGCAATTTATGTATGCAAATATAGGCAACCATTCTTAGGTGATAGCATAGGGATGAATAGGCTATGGAATTAAGTAAGTGTTGGGTTCTTTTCAAATGAACCCTACATCTTATCAACTCCTATTCAAAACTATGCTAACATAAGAAAGAAAGAAAACCTATAACGATGCATTTATAATCCATCACATGCAAACTCATAATTAAAGTATAAGTAGCACACTTTCAAATTTGGTATTTGATTTATATGTTTTGAATATAATTTGGATTTAGTAGTGATAATAACCATTCATATTTCTACTTTAGCCAACACATGCAAATTTGACATAAAGTAAACTACTTCATTTTAAAATTTGAATTTCAAAATTATGAATGCATGAAATCACATGGCATACAACTTAACATGTTGGGAAAAGATTCAAAGTAATGAAAGCATGTAAACAAATTCACTTCACTTAAATCCTAAAGACATTCTTATGGAATAAGAAAGTTTAAAATAAATCAAAGTGAATTCAAAGTGATTTTTGTTTAGTTTGAAGTTTGATTTAATTTTGAAAAGGTAAGATGAGTTTGCTATTCCTAACCCATTCCCACATGTGTTTGATATTTTTTTTAACTTTTAGATAATTAGATATATTTTTATGCATTGATTAGGTTAAGGTATGAATTAAGTAGCTTAATTAACCATTACTTACACCACCTTACAAGTTAACTAAATAATTATGAGCCAATGAGATGACATAAAACCCAAAAGGAATTTAAATTTGCAATGCACCTAATAATAAAAGGCCTAATGTAATTTGACTCACAATTAAAAGTTAATTAAGCTAAGAGGTTTAGCTTAAGTAATTTCAAAACACCCTTTCACACATGTGAATTTGGTTTTGATTTCCTTAATTGAACTTAGCTTATTAAAAACCTAAGCATCTACCCAAAGTAGATTAATTAAGTTATGGAACTTTTTAGAATTTTTAGAAATTGATTAAGGTATTAATGAATTAATTAATTAAAAAGGAGATTAAGGAGAGAAGAGGGGGGCTTAGGGGTAAATGCCTCAAAATTATTCCATAAACCTCCTACTTACTTGATCTAACTTTAATCAACTCTGATCATAGGTTAAAATCACTAATCATACCCTAATTATGCTTAATTAAATAAGAAGGGTAATTAAGGAAACCATATGCAATTCTTCTAATCAAGCCTTCAATAAATCTCAAGAAAATTAGGGAGGTAAGTCATCCCCAAAATCTTCCCAAGAAATTTTGGATTAATCAGAGGCTTAATTAAAAAGTAATTAGCAAAATAATATTTCCAATAAAACCTAAATTCAGAGAAAAGCATAATTTAAAACTCATTAAAATTAATTTTAAAATATTTTAGGCTTAATTATCTTTCCACAAAATTTATTTCACATTTTTTTTTGAATTTTCTAGCAAGAGTTATAAATTTTGGAAGATCTCTATGTGAATTAGGAATTAATTAAAGCATTTTATTAATCCTAACTAATCGCTCACCAATGCAATGTGGCGGTATGTTCACTAATCTACCGTCGATCAAAGGTTAGACAACCAGGAGATCTCCCTACATTTTAAAATGAGTAATAGGAAATCTAAACGTGCTGAATTATCTCAGTCGTCCATCTAAAATGTGCAGATGGACGGCTGAGATCATCCAAGTTCTTCCCCTTGATCAATAGAGATTATCCATAATCAAGGTGAAGATCCAAGCTCGATCTAGTATAGAATCAAACCAAATTCAACCCACACCATCTAAAAATAGAGAGCGGCAAATCCAACGGTCAAAAATTGATGGGGTGAAAATTTCTTTCACAGAGCTCCACACCACATTGAGTTTAATGGTAAAAAAAATCTCATATCTAGCCAGAGGTGATAACCAATGCTTGATTCCCTTGGAGAAGCTTGTGGGTTGAAGGCTTGGTGAAGTTTTGAGCACTTGAGGTTGTGGATCAATGTATGGACCAACTCCTCCTGGGTAGCTTGCGCCTTTGATCAATTGGATCCTTCCTTGCGTGGAACCCAATAGAAGCTTAGGTGCACTAACTTAGCTTCTTGATGAAGTGTGCAAGAGCAAAGGAAATTGAGTGAGGAAGATATTGGAGAATGGATTGATTTGCACTTTGAAAACCGAAAAATAGCCTTTTCCAATCCTCTAGGAAGCTTGGGAGTGCTCTCTAATGATTACGAGTTCGCTTCAATCGATAGAGGGAAAGTGAGAATTGAATTGAGTTAGGGGGAGTATATCTCCCCTTGAAGGATCGGACGGCCGACAATGCTCCTACCATTTTGATCCAATTGATCATATTGGGAGGCTATTTGAGACAGCCAAGAGTGTGCACATGTGCTTGAATTTGAGCAGAGGAGTTTGAATTTTCAATTTTGACCATAGGGTTTTATCTAGGGACTAAATGGGCTGACCCAAACCAATTGGGTGCACCACTCTCCCTAGGTCCCCTTGAGCTTTTAGGAAAGAAAAGCCTGAAGTGATTATGAAAGTATGACCAAGTACCCATGGATTAAGCCAAAATTTGTTCTATGGCCTGAGGTAGGATGGTCATTTGCTATTTTTTCCATTTTGGATATGTTGGGTATGTGGAGAAACTAGGTTTGGCCAAGTTTCATGAGGTTTGGAATTCATTTGATAGGGTTTGGCTCATGTTGACCCATTTAGGTCAAAATGGGTCAACTTGTGTCAAGTTGACCAATTGGTCAAATTGGGTCAAACCAAGGGTTGGGTCAAGTTCATATGACCATTTGAAATATTTTGGTGGCTTTGGTTTGGTTCAATTTGGATTAGTTTTGAATTTGGCTCATATGACTTCATTTAGGTCAAATGGGTCAAGTTGACCTATTTGACCTATTTGAGGTAGGTTAAGGGTAGGTTTAGGTTAGGTTAGTCATATGGATTGTATTGGTATCTTTTTTTCTAATCAATTTTTGTTAAGTTCAATTTTGGCTCAACATGACCCCTTTAGGTCATGTTGGGTCTAAGGTCAATTGGGCTAGGTTAGGTCTAGTTGGCTAGTGAGGCTTTGGTCAAGTTCCACAAGTGATTTGGAATGGACTTGTCCATTGTTCCAATCAATTTGTCTTAGATCAAGTTTTGACACATTTTGATCCTTTAGGTCAAAATGGGTCAACTTAGTCAAGTGGCCAATTGGGCTAGTTAGCTCAAATGTTGGTTTAGTCAAGTTCAAACATAAGTCATGAGTGAACTTAGATCAATGGTTTCAATCAACTTGGCCTATGGTGGAATTTGGCTATGTAAGGTTTCATTTTGGGTTAAGTGTTGACTTGGTCAACCCTTAGGTTTGACTTGGTTTGACCCAATTTGATTGATTGATCATCTCATGATGATTGTTGATCATGATGAGAGGCAAATATGAGTTTGGTTCAATCCAATTTAGTTAGGATCAAAATTTGGCTCATAAGGGTACTTTAGGTTACTTTGGGTCAAGTGTGCCTATGTTGGTCAAATGGCTTGGTCAAAGCTTGATTTGAAGTTGGTTGATCTTGTATACTGGACTCATGATAAAAATTCATTTACAAGTGGTTTGAAGTCAAATGGGTTTAGATCCATTTGACAATTTCATATTCAAAGGAAGAATATGAAGGGTTTTGGGTTTTGATTGAGTGATTGAAGTTTGGATTTAAATATGAGCTTATGATTGTAGGTTTTTGATTGAACCATGAGAGAAAATTAAGAGTTTGGCTTGATTTGAAAATGATTTGGCTAAGTTCAAGATTTTGACTTGAAAGGCTTAGGTTGGATTTTGAGTTGATTTGAGTTTGATTTTGGAATTGATTTTGATTGTTTGAATTTATATTTCATTTATATATATATGAGAATATACATTGATCATGAGAAAATTTCAAGCATTTGAGGTGATTTAATCATGATTTGGGCTAAGTCCATTAAGAAAGATTTTAAAGGACTTAGGAAAATTTGGAGTAGGGATTTGAATTTTTTGAATTTGGTTTGATTGATTTGTATTTATATTTCATTTATATATGTGAATATAAATTAGAATATAAAAGAATTATGAGAAAATCCAATGACTTTGATATGGTTTGATCAAGATTTGAAGCTAGTTCATTAATAAAAATTAATGACTTAAAAGATTTTAATTTGAGAATTTAATTTGGGGTTTGATTTGATTGATTTATATTTATACTTAATTTATATATGTGAATATAAATGAGAATATAAATGAGTTTTGAGAAAATTCCATAAGTTTGAAATGGTTTGATGAAGGTTTAGGCAAAGTCCATTAATGGAAAATTAATGACTTTGGAAATTTTTAAATTGGGAATTTAATTTTGCATTTGATTGGATTGATTTATATTTATATTTTATTTATATGTGAATATAAATGAGAATATAAATGATTTTTGAGAAAATCCCAGGAATTTGAAATGGTTTGATCAAGATTTTGGATAAGTCCTTTAATAGAAAATTAAAAGACTTAAGGAAAATTGACATGAAGAATTTTGGGTTTAGTTTGATTGATTTTAATTTATATTTCATTTATATATGTGAATATAAATGAGAATATAAATGAATTATGAGAAGATTTCAAGGATTTGAATAGGTTTGAATAGTAATTTTGGTTAAATCCTTAAGGGAAGGTTAAGGACTTAAGCAAAATTTGGACTTAATTTTGATGGATTTTGGTCTTGGGTTTTAATCATAGATTTCAATCATGCATTTTAATCATGGAGTTGATTTGAATTTGGAGAAAATCAATTAAGATTGATTTGAGTTTGACTTGAAAGAAGGAAAGTGAGGAATGGTTTAAGTTAAGGGTAGGAAATTTTCCTAACACACCTAAGGCATGACTTATTCCAATGGCTAACTCTTCTAAGTCTTCTAGGACTAGGTTTAAATATCCATGAGATGTGTCTTAAGCTTAAGAAACTCTTAAAGTTTAAGAGGAGTCCTATGCATAAGATGGAGGGGTTGAGAGTTCATTCTAAAAAAATGAGGTCAACAAGGGCTTCTTGATCACTAGAACTAATGAATTGTTTACCCTTATCCAGAGGTGCTACCCCAGGGGTAGAACTTTGCCACTATGAAGGTTAACTTGGTGACTTGAGATGGTTTAATGGAAAGTTCACCTATTCATCAAGTTTACCTACATCTTCTCCTATAGGATCATCGAGTGCATGACTCCAAATCAATCTTAATGGTAATGATTCATGAATGGGTAATCCATTTATAAATCAAAAGAAGAAGAGTGAAAGAGTGATCGAGCGAGAGTTTATTAATTAGACTTAGAGATCTATCTATAGGAATAAACTCATGATGATCATCAGAAGTGACACAAATGTAAGTGGAATCAGCTTTCTTCATTGATTTTTTAGATTTGGTTGAAGGTGCAAAATAGAAATCAAGTAAAATAAGCAAAGTGAGGATTTGAACCTCCTCCGATAAAGATGACTACTAGAAGAAGAGCTGGAGGAGGCTGTACTACAACTATGGAAGGTGGAACCGGTTGGTTGCTCTTGTCTATCTGGGCAAGTGGAGGTTGTCACTACTTTGCTCTACCTCCCTCAAGTTATCCTTAGGAACTCGCAAACCTTGCTTGGAGTTAGAGGTTTGAGCTACTTCAAGCACTTGTAAGGGTAATTTCTTGATCTTAGAAATACTTTTTTTTAGGTTTGGGATAGGAGATATCCCCTTCCTTTATCTTAAGAGAATCGCATGTATCCCCCAATGATTACTCTAACATAACTAGAAGGTTATTCTAATAAGTATTCCTTGAGGATGACGATGGCACCTGACTTGTAGCTATGCTCAAGCCAGTCCTTAAAGGTAATGCAATCTTCTAAGACATAGCCTAACATGTGATGGTCGGGGCAATAGTTTGGATTATGACTCTTGCCCACATCTTCCAACCTCTTAGGCTCAAAACTAAATCAGCTTCTTTAGAAGATTCTTAAAGATCTTCGACTACCTCCCTCTTGAATGACTAAGGTTTATTCAATCGATCAGCAAGAGTAGGTAAGTAGTAGCTACCTAGTGGTGGGTAGAAATATTGTTGCTGATGATGCTAATGAGGAGGTGGCGGTGGCGACCATTGTGAGCGAGGTATGGGTATGAGGTGAGGTGGCGGCGGAGGTGGCTGAGCTCGAGGCTATCATTGAACCCTAAACTTCCCATATAAACTACTATGACTACCCCTGGTCTCTTCTCAAATTCCCTCTAAGGTTTGGGCTTCGTTGATTGGTCCTAGAAAGGCAACTGTTTGGCTTCTTCTTGTGGATTAGCCACCTTGTTGATTAATTTCTCGAAGGTTTTGATTGTAAAACCCTTGAGCATGAAAGCAATCGGGCCATGGATGTTCTTTAGGGGAATCTCTATAGCGTGCTACTCAGACAGCTGTGATTCACATTTCATACTCAGGTTTCACCACCTGAGAATGTAATCAATAAAAGACTCATTGGAGACTTTGCTATAATAAGATCGCCTACAATAACCCTTTGATGAGCTCCAGCAAACCTCTTGATGAAGAGGTGCTCCAACTCAGCAAATATCTTTACCGAACTATTGGAAAATTTGGCATACAAGTCAAACGCAACACCTGCTAAACTACTAACAAATAATTTGAAAAAAAGGGCATCACTACCTCCAACATTATAGCAATCGGCCCTAAAATGTGCAATGTGTTGGTGAGGGTTCCCACTGACATCAAAGATTTTGTATGAAGGAGGCACAAAACCCTTAAAATATTGGGTTGCATCGAATTTCTTCAGGTAGGGTCTACCTTTTGGAATAGATGAGCCACCTCGGACTTGTTCCAGCGCTTCTCTCACTTGTTGCTCCACTGTGTTTTATATTATTCTAATATATGGTGGTACTATCCATCACCTTCCTATGCAAGATACCACTATCTTTTTTTTTATGGGAATGCACCTAGGATGATCAGAGGTATGTGCCAACTATGCTCTATCAACTACTATGTGAGAAGGTGGCGTGAGTTGCAATCTTTGAAACCCTTGTCATCAACTCCTCAATTTTCTTCTCTATCTTGTCAATATGATTATCTCTCTATCTAAGATGGTAGAAGAGGTGTTGAGTTGAATGGATGACATCATCCTCTTCAACTATAATACATTCCTTGCTCTCTTGGTCTCTATGGTGGGAGCTCCTAGTATGGACCATGTGGACCTTGATCGAGTCCTCCAACAGATCATCCTCATCGGGGTCAAAATTGACCTTTCCTTCCTCATATGACCATGCCACTAGGACTTCTCTCTTCTCCATAAAGTACTGTGCTAGAATGTCATCCAAGAAATGATCTAACTTTGCTAGTACAAATGCTCGTGGCTGAGTAGTAGTAGGACTGTGCTCACTGACAGAAATACATCTAACACTTCCTGCCACTTGAGTGTTATCTTTAGGAGGACTATGCTCGCTTGAAGATACATGCTTATGATTGTTCACTATCGGTGGAGTGTTGTCTCTAGAGAGATCCACTACCATGGGAACTGCAAAACTATCTCCCTCCCCCTCTGCTACCACGACTATCACTGGCTCTGATGGTGGTGGTGGTGCGACCACGATGCTGCAGGATCGCCACTCTTTCTTCACCAAGACTAAAGTAGGAGGTCAAGTAGGGGAACTTTCCCTCACCTCAGTTGGTGGAGTAGATAGAGTGGGATCCTTTGGTTGTAGCCGGATCACCAAAGAGAACTTCTTCTCCTGAAGCTGACTTCATGACCTTTATGGGAACGGTGGATGATGGGACCTGAACTAGCGATGGCGGATGAGGAGTGGATCGGTGTGATGGATACAACACCAACTCCACCCTCATTGGGGATTTCCCCATATGATTGGTGGTACCCATCAATACTATGTTGTCGGTCCTATCAGCCCTAGTGGCTTGACGACCAGGGAAATCAACTAGAGTGAAGGTCAGCGACTTCCTGGCAAACCTCTGTTGCTCCATACTCCCTGACTGAGTTGCTACTATGGCCTCTGATGCTCTATCCCTATGGATCTTCCTAGTAACACTCTTGGGAATGATCATCCTCAAATAAAATAGTGTGCCAAACTTTGAGCGTCCGTGGGCTCTACCAACCTGGCGTCGAACCGTCTGTTAACCGGAATAGGACTTCCTCCTATCCCTAGCCGTAACCTTGTAGTATGCGGGTGATGGAGGCAATGCAACTATCTTCTATAGTCTTCCTCTCCATCCTATTCCACGAGGAGGTAAAACTTACTGCCATTAAGAAGTGGAGAGGTCTCATGGGGAGATCCCTCCTCAACAACATGGGATGCTATGTCTATCTCTCAGGCTGCACTCTAATGATGCCGCTTGATCTGGTGGCTTCTGTTATGACGCTATGTGCGGTTGAGTGGGGTAGTGTGAGAACTAGATGTTACCTCAAAGGTAAGGGAGACTATCTCTGAAGTCAAGATTGTCTTCCCCAGAGGGACCATAAGGAGGTGCTAGTACACACAGTGGCTGGAAGCGGTGACCTGGGGCGGGATTGGGGAACCTCGACCGCCTTCCTCTTTAAGGAAGGATACTCAACATCGGAAGGTAGGTCAATGTGGATGACTGGTTTCTACCCAACCACCTCATCTTGACTGATAGTGGTGAGGGTCACCCTCTCACAGGTAATGCATGCTCCCTCAAATCCTCAGTCAAATAAAACTAAGTGGGTGGAGTCAATCTTAGGGAGACTAGCCCAATCCAAGGCCAAATTCATCCCGAATGGAAAGGTAAAGATGAACTTCTGGGAGGCCATATATCGTGTGAAAACAAACTACACTAATTAGTCCGCACTATATCTCTGCATGTGCTGAAATATAACTTAAGTCAGATGTCTGCTTTAATACTTATCCCAAGAGAGTAATAGAGATTTGGAGTTTTGAACCCACAGTCAGCAATTCAAATATGTTAAGTGGGGCTCATTGGAGAGATTTTGATATGCGAGGAGAGTCTTTGACATTTAATTTTAATTTAGAACCCATACTCAACCAATTTAAATAGGTTGGGCAAGGTTCAGATATTTGAAGATGTTTGTGTTATTATCTCGTTTGAAAATTTTTGATTTTGAAAAACTTTACTTAGTAAATTTAGGTATGCTACGGAAAGGTTGTGATTGTATGTTTTAAAAATTTTATGAAAAATCTTTGCTTATGGTGATTGATTATATGTGTGATATATGTTGATTTGATTTGAAAGTGGGGCTTCTTACTTAATAATATTGGTATGTTGAGTAAGAACCAAATGTGATTGATATGTATTTGTTTGATTCGAAAATGAGGCTCTCCACTTAACAAAGTATGTTAAGTAAGAACCAAATGTGATATGATTTAAAAATATGATTCTCACTTAACAAATTTGGTATGTTGTTAAGTGGAACCAAATATAATATGATTTGAGAATGAGATTCTCACTTAACAAATTTGGTATGTTAAGTGGGAACCAAATGTAATATGATTTGAAAATATGATTCTCACTTAACAAATTTGGTATGTTAAGTGGAACCAAATGTGATAAGATTTGAAAATGAGATTCTCACCAAATAAATTTGGTATGTTAAGTGGGAATAAAATATGACATGCTCATGTGATTCTCACTTAATAGATTTGGTATGTTAAGTGGAATCAAATATAATATGATTTGAGAATGGGATTCTCACTTAACAAACTTGGTATATTAAGTGAGAACCAAATGTAATATGATTTGAAAATATGATCCTCACTTAACAAATTTGATATATTAAGTGGAACCAAATGTGATATGATTTGAAAATGATATTCTCACTTAACAAATTTGGTATGTTAAGTGGGAATCAAATATGTCATTATTTTCTTTTGAAAAGAGGGAAGCTTCAATTCTAACATATGTTAAATATGTTAAGTGAAGTTTCAATTTTATGCTATAATTTTATTTGAAAATAGACTCATCATTCAACAATTTTGAGTATGTTGAATGAATATGATCATTTTCAATAATGTGCTTTTGAAAAGATGGAAACCCCAACTCTAACATATGGGAAATATGTTAAGTGAAGTTTTATTTTTATGCTATGATTTTATTTGAAAATAGACTCCTTATTCAATAATCTTGAGTATGTCGAATGAATATGGTCATTTTCAAGAATGTGCTTTTGAAAAGATGGAAACCCTAATTCTAACATATGTGAATTATGTTAAGTGAAGTTTTAATTTTACGCTATGATTTTATTTGAAAAAAGACTCCTCATTCAACAATTTTGAGTATGTTGAATGAATATGGTCATTTTCAAAAAAATTATTTTAAAAAGATGGTTTTGATCTTGATTTTGAAAAGAACCTCCATGTAACAATCATAGGGATTGTTAAATGGGGTTTGGTTATATGAGTTTTGTGCTTTTGAAAATTTTGTTCAAAAAATTATTTATTATGTGAGTTTTGAAAAGGTGCTTTTAGAAAGTGACACTTTGCAAAAGAGTTTATTTTCTTAATCATTAAGATGAACCTTGCCTCACCAAGCTAGTGGTAAGGAGATTTTAAATTTTTTTCATCTCCTTTCATGGGTTAATTTTTTTTTACCCATTGGGAAATCCAATAGGGGTTCCAGGACCTACAAGGAGTGTGGTCCTAAAACCTAGAGGATGTTGGCTATGTTTGCTTAAGAATGAAATAAGCTAGCCAATGAAAGGAAAGATAGTCTTGGACTTAAATGAAATACAAGTCATTATATACTTGGAGACAACAATTGTCTACTAGAGATGGAGAGAGAGGAACCTTCTCAGAGTTGAGAAAAATCTGGTGTTTACTTTTTTGTTGTGTGTGTGTATGTGGGAGAGACACCACACAGATATGAGGATATACTTATTGAGGTGATCAGGTATGACATCAAGGAATAGTATACTATCTTGAAAGATAGAAATCACTATCTTATAATGGACCTAGTCACCTAATAAGGACTCCTAAGACATGATGGGTTTTCGAATATACCAGAGATTTTTCTCCTACTTTACATGGATGAATAAAATAGGGTTTATTTAAACTGAATTCTAAAGTTCCCTATGGGGGCAAGCACCATAGTTAATTACATCCTAAGGAAGGTGAGTTCCTTAGGAATACTCTCAATTAAAGTAAGCAATTATTGTCTCCAAAGAATTCAAAGATAGGACTATCAATAAATTGGCTATGTTTGGAAGATCAAATAGGATAGATCGAAAGGAGAGATATATAATTGAGACTAAAAGGAGATGAGTAAGGGATGCTCATGATACTAGGAAACCTAGTGAGCATCCTAAACTATCCTATGGTTGGGCTTTATATGTTTGAAATTGAGGAGAATTATATATTTGAGTTAAAATTTTATTAAAAATCTAGGACTTATAATTTCACAATACAAGATTATGAAAATGCCTAAGAGGGGAATATTTATGCTTGGCCTCAAAGGGAAACATCAACCTAATCCTAAATCTAGGGAGCAAAAGCATGACCTATATCTAAGGAAAGTGGGTATATTGTTTACCTCTACAAGAGAGGTTAAACCACATGACTGTTGGACTTATAACAGCCTAAAGTGAAAGCCAACTAACTCCTCATACATTTTAAAACCATGTGGTCAAGTCATATGTTTTGAAAAATAGTTAGGATGTTATTATTTAGAAAAGAAACTAAAGTCCTTCACTCCATAAGAGACTAGAACATGAGTGGTATGAGTAATGACTTAATCTAATATAAATTTCATCAATTTTTATTTGTATTTGACACAGGCTATAAGATTTTATATTCCTACATGCATGATGAAATGGGTTATGGGCTAAATCAGAAGAGAAAGATGTGTTTTTCATCATAGTCTCTCAAATGTCAAGCCATTTCCCTATCGGCAAAGATGGAAACCTCTCTTAGCAAGAGTGAAACAAAATGACATGCATGATATTAAGCATACAACATCCAGCTAAGGGGTTGCTAAATATTTTATTATCTTGATTTAATGCCTAGACTTTATGTGAGGTTATGAGCTATTTTAGAAAATTTAGTTATGAGTTGTAGTTGGGGTATAAAATTTATTTTTCCCTAAGAGCCTAAACGGATCCAGGTCACAAATTAAATCATTATACATGATGAAACTAGAAAAATACATGCCACTTCTATTGGACAATGTAAAAAAATCATCAAATAATTTATAAACTCAACATGAAAGAATAACAGGCTATCGTGGTTGGGTACTGTCGTATAACCCGAAAAGAAAAATATGGGTAACCAAGCTCTACCCTTATACAACCCGGTAATGTAAAAGAATAATTATAAATTACAAAATGATAAGTGTTATGGGGGATCTTCAAGTCTCCATGCTTCATCCATTTCTTCATTTGATTTGCTCCATTTGATTTTGAATTGGGCTTAGGCATCACATGGAACCTGGGGATCAAACCCTCAGCCAATGTTCATCCTTAACATTTAACTAAAATCCTAATGCATAATTACATTAAAAGAATGGAAAAGTAAATCTAACTATACCGAGAAATAAGTGTTAAACACACCATACAACGCAGTTATATGAATAATTTAGACTTAGCACCATATGGGTAGTCCACATGTCTTAATATAGAATATGCTTGGGGTTTAACAACCTGTAAAAGAGAGCATTTATATTTATTTTAATCACCTCTTAAGAATAATCTCATACAGAAATATGATTAGGCTAATCACGGCCTGACATTCAGTCTATGAAACATACACCCTAACATCCATGTGGTATTTTTTTGGGATGTGGGACACCACGCAGATCTTAGGGGCTACTTATGGAAGTGATCAGTATGATATTAAAGAATAATGTACTATCTCGATAGATAGAAATCACCACCTATAATAGACCTAATCACCTAAGGACTCTTAAAGTATAATGAGTCTTCAAGATCTTTTTTTTTACATGAAAAAGTAAAGTAGAGTTTATTTTAAGCCAGGATCATTAAGTTCCCTATGGAGGCAAGTCCACATAATTAATTACATCATAAGGAATGAGAATTCCTTAAGAATACTCTTAATTAAAGTAAGTAGGGTCTCCAAAGATTTCAAAGTTAAGACTATCAAATGATTGGCTATTTAAGAAAATCAAATGGGATAGATCAAGGAGAAGAATTATTTTTGGAATCCAAATGGAAAAAGTAGGATGTTCATGATACTAGGATGCCTAGTGAGCATTCCAATCTACCCTATAATTGAGCTTTATATTTTGAAAATTGAAGAGAGATAATTATTTGAGCTGATATTTTATTAGATTGATAGGGCTTATAATTCCACAACAAAAGATTGTGAAAATGCCTAAAAGGTGAGGATTTATGCTTGTAGCTAAGGAAAAGCCTACCTATCCTAAATCTAGGGAGCTTTGGTGAGGGCCGAAGCATGACCTAAATCTAAAGGAAAAATGGGTATATGGTTTACCTCAACAAGAGAGAATAAACCACCCAACTGTTGGACTTATTACCACCTAGAGTGATAGCCAACTAACTCCTCCTACACTTTAAATCCATGTAGGAAAGTCTTATGCTTTGCAAGATGGCTAAGATATTGTTTATTTAGAGAGGAAACTAAGTCCTTAAACTCACTCCCTAAGAGACTAGAGCATGAGTGGTATGAAATAATGACTTAATCTAATGCAAATTTTATCAAATTTAGTTGATTCTTTTGGACTTTTGTTTTGACACATGGGATTTTGTATGTCTAAATGCATGAGAACTTGATAATGGGCCAAATCAAGAGAGAAAGTGGTGTTCTTCCATCAAAGGCTCTCACAGGTTAAACATTCATTCTCTGGCACAAATGAAAGCCCCCTCTTAACAAGAGTGGAAGAATATGACATGCATGATATTATACATTCATTCATTCATGCGAGGGTTACTAAAAATTTTATTATTTTAATTTAATTTCTAAGATTTTATGTGAAGTTATGAGTTATTTTAAATTTTGATTGTGAGTTATTAATTGGGGTAGAAAAATAATTTTTATCCTAAGAGCTTACCACATCTAGGCTACACATTCAAACATCAACCATAAAGAAACTATGAAAAGCATGTTGTTCTAGTGCACAATCTAAACACAACATCAAATAATTTTACAGACTACTATAAGAGAATAAAAGGCCAGTGCGATTGGGTTCTGTCGTACACCCCGAAAAGGAAAAAAAAGATGGGTAGCCGAGCTTACCCTTATATAACTCATATTACAAAAATAATACATGCCATGGGGTCTTCTTTTCTTCATTTCTTCCTTCTCTTCCTTTTGATTTAATTTGCTCCAAAGGCATCACAGGACACCCCAGGGACTAAGCCTTCTGGCCATTGCTCATCCTAATCCCCCATGACACTAATCCTAATTCTTAATGCAAAATTACATTAAAAATAAGAAAAGTAAATCAACACACCAAAATAAATGTTAGCTAAACACACCATACAAGCGGTTATGTGAATAATTTGGACTTAGCACATGGGTAACCCACACTCTAACATGGGTTACGCTTAGGCTAAGCAACATGACAAAAGCATTTATATTTTTTTTATTATAAGCTTAAGCATAACCCCTACAGAAAATATGATTAGCTAATAACACATCATCTAAACACATACCTAACATCAAGTCTAAAACATTATATCACAAAAAAATATATCATACATACAATACTAACATAGCACTATAAATGGTGACTTAGTATTCTAATGTGTGCTTAAGGCTTGTGTGGAAAGACTTTACTAGGCTTTATTTTAAGTTTCAATTTGGAGTTTGAATTTGTTTAAATTTTACCTTTGAGTGATTTCAATTTAAATGATTTAATGATTTATTTTTCATTATTCTTTCACTTTTATTTGGTTAAAATGATGTTTAGGTTTTCAAGAATGAATAGTAGAATGAATTCTATTTGTAGACAGAACTCCCTATTTTACATCCTAATTCTAAAGAATCCCAAGGTCCGTATCTTAATTAGCCCATTTGAATTTACATAATTCATTTAATT
Source organism: Cymbidium sinense (assembly GCA_021442155.1). Classification (NCBI taxonomy): domain Eukaryota; kingdom Viridiplantae; phylum Streptophyta; class Magnoliopsida; order Asparagales; family Orchidaceae; genus Cymbidium; species Cymbidium sinense. Next base: position 112,852,775 of record CM038225.1, read on the forward strand.
TGATTTATTTGATCCGATTTATAATTTAGATTTTGAGTTGGTTTAAGTATTTGATTGATTGATTTTTGGATTAGATGTTTTAATTTAATTGCATCTTGATAATTCCATATCCTTAATATCTAATGAAGTTTAAGTTTGTTTAAATTTATGTGTTTTTGATTAATTAATTTTAGATTGGATGTGTTAATTTAATTAAATCTTGATAATTCAATATCCTTCTAATGAAGTTTAAGTTTATTTAAATTCATGTGTTTTGATTGATTAATTTCAGATTAGATATTTTAGTTTAATTAAATCTTGATAATTCAATATCATTTTAAATTAATATTTAATTATTTTCTTGATTATTATGGTTATGTGACTTAATTATGCTTATTTGATTTGAGTATTTATTTGTATTGATTGAGATTTTATTTTGATTTTAATTGAGTTTGATTCTTTGTAATTAGGATTTTGTTTTTAATCTCATCCATTTATCATGTTTATCAAAGTTTGGTTGGTATTTTGATTTCATACATTGGATAGTTAATTAGTTTATCTTATTTAAGTAGGTTGAATGAGATTTGATTTGATTACACATTAAATTGATGAGAGTCTTTCTTGATTTAATTTAATTTGATTTAATATGATTTGATTAGCTTTCTATGGGTTTACTTAGGTTCAATGTGATTATGTGATTAGTTTAATTAAGAAGTATTTGTGTTAATTATAAAGGTTTGTTTAATTTTTAATTTGATTTCATATTTGTTTTTAATGATGTAATGACTTAATAATTTAGGTTTAATTTAGGTTTTGATTAATATTTAATTGCATTTATTTTTGATTAAGTTTAAGTTTAATATGATTAATTTGATTGACTTAATTAGCTTATTTAAGATGTGAGATTAAATTAATTAGTAGATTAATTAAGTGTTTGATTTGAATTTGATTTAAAAAGTTAGTTTGGTTCATTAAGATGATGGATTAATTCATTAGGTTTGCATTAATTAGGTGTTTATTCAATTGGATTAGCTTAAGGATAATTAATTTAATTAAGAAGTGTGTTTAAGTTAATTATTAAATTAAATGAGGTTTTAGATTAATTATATAATTAATGACTTAATGATTTATGTTTAATTTAGAATTTGACTAGTATTTAATTGCATTTATGTTTGATTAAGTTCAAGTTTAATATGATTAATTTGATTGACTTAATTAGCATTTATTTAAGTTTAATTATTATTAAATTTAATTTTAATTTGATTTCATATTTATTTAATGATGTAATTAGTGACTTAATGATATATGTTTAAATTAAGATTTGATTAGCATTTAATTGCATTTTATGTTTGATTATGCTTAAGTTTAATATGATTAATTTAATTGACTTAATTAGTTTATTTAAGAGGAGTAATTAAATTAATTAGTGGATTAATTAAGTGTTTGATTTGAATTAATTTTAATGTGATTTATAAAATTGATTTGGTTCATTAAGATGATAAATTAATTCATTAAGTTTGCATTAATTAAATGTTTAATTAATTAAGTTTGATTAAGGGTAATTAAACTTTTTTTTAAATCATTAGATTAATTAAAGATCTATTTAATTAATGACTTAATTTCCACATGTGAGTGATTTGATTTAATTAAGTGTTTTACTTAAGTTTGATTTGATTAAAGGATTATTGTTATTATGATTTGCTCAAATTAAGTGATTTAATTGTTTATTTTTATTTCAATTAAACTTGATTATTCATAATCATAGTTAGGTTCATTTTGATTTATTATGTTATTAGATTTCATTCATGTTTGCTTTAGTTAGGTTTTATGTATTAATGGCTAATTAATTATCTTAGTCCAAATGGATGTGATTTAATCATATGTTAATTAAGTTTACTTTAACTCTTTTTGGTTTAATTTGATTAATATCAAATGATTATGTTGAATTGGTTTAATAATTGATTATATTTTTAGTTTATTTAATGATTAATTAGTTTCAGTTTATTTATATTCATTAAGGAGTTTAATATGATTAAGACTCCATGCTTTGTGTAGGTTTAGTTATACTAGTTTGACCCATGTTAAAGTTTCTAGATTTGTTGAATTTCAAGTTTGATTTATTAATCATTTAATTGAGTTTTATTGATTTAAATAGGACCATATTTAATTTAATTTCTTAGGAGGATGATATTTTTCTGATTTGAGGTTTGATTAATGATTGCTTAAGTGTTATTTCATTTATAATTTTGATTTTGATATTTAAATTATTTTATATTATATTTTGATTAAGTCATTAATTGATTAAACTTTAATCTTAAGTGTTTGTTTGGGGTTCATTAGGATCACATTATTTTCTTATGAGTCCTAGATGTCAATTAAAGTGATTTAAGCCATTTTGAAGATTTTTGTAATTTTCTAAATTTTTTTGATTTATTTTATTAAAATAGATAATCTGAACTTTAAAATTTAATTTCTCCCAATCAAGTCCTTTTCACTTAAAATTTTTTATGATAAGTTTGTTTAAACTTTAATTTCAATCCCTAAAATTTCAGCTTAATCTCACATGTATTTTGGTTTAATTAATGAAATTTTTTACTAAAATTCAAATTAAATTCAAAATACTCTAAAATTTGGGATTTTGGGTTTGTTAGATTCCTTTTAGAAAGATAAATCGAGCACTTGTTTGCAATTTTGGTTAAGTATTTATTTTTTTATGAATTTTTTGAAATTTTAGGTGATTTAAATTAATTTTATTTTAAATTAGAAAATCGCATGGTTCGATCAAAGCGTCCGTCGGATATGGTGGATCCGATCGAGATCGAAGTGGATCGTGTTTCCCAGTGGAAGGATCTGGTCGATGCAATGGCGTCGATCCATTGAATGTGGGATCGGACGTGACTCTGGGTGAAACCGATGGAAAAAATATAAAAAAATGTTCAATAAGGTCTGATTCAGCTCATTTTCACGTAAATTTTCACTGAAAAAATTATACTTCATATTGGGAATAAATAAAATGAAAAGTGCAGGGTTTATCTAAGAGAAATTCCTAAAATGGTAAGAAACTTAACACAAAAAGAAAGAAATCCTAAGACCTAAAGTTTGAAAAAATTTACCTCAGGATGGTTTTCAGTAAAATTTGATCGAACTCCTAAGTATGTGAGGAAGCTTTGGAATGATTTTTAATCTTTGCCTCCCTTTGGAACATCATCTTCTCCAATGTTCACCGTCACCTCACCGAAAAAGCTTCTATTTGTATTTTTGAGCTCAAAAATGGCTCAAAGAGGTGGGGGATGGGTTCCTTTTTGCTTTGGAGAGCTCTTGGGGGATGAATGGTGGTGGGAGGAAGAGGGTTTCATTTCCCCCTTCCTTTTTGGCCAAAAAAACCACCCTTTTGAATTTTTTGGCTCATAAATATTATTATCTTGCATAGGGTGGTTGGGATGGATGATGAATTGATTGAGGACTTTGGATTTTTGCTCCAAAGTCTTCTCTTGCTACCATATGATCAACTCTATTCAATGTAAATGTTGGGGATGAGTTAAGTGCATGTGATGGGGGAGAATTAAATGAGGTTGGGTGGAATCCTATGTGAGGGGGGAGGATCCATGAGAGATTTAAATGGGTTGGGTTGATTTTTTGGCCCCAAATGGGTTTGGGTTTAGGTTTGATCAGCTCCCAATGGGTGTGTTTGGCTTGGAATTTGGGTAATATGGGTCATATTGGGTCATTTGATTTTAAATTGGCCAAATTGGCTTGGGTTATGGTTGATTCATGTTCAATTAGCTAATTGAAGATGAATGTGATCTTTATTTTGAACTAATTTGGATTTAATTTGGATTTAGGCCAAACTGATCCTTTATGCCAATTTGGGCTAGGTTGGGTCAAGTTGACCAATTGGTCAAATTAGGCTCAATTATGGCTTTGGTCAAGTTCAATAATCAATTTGGAATGAACTTGAGCCATTGTTTGCACTCAATTTGGGTTAGATCATGATTTGACCCAATTTGGTCTTTTAGGCCAATTTGGGTCAACTTAGATCAAATGGCTAATTGGGCTTGGTTTGGCTCAATTGGTGGTCAAGTCATATTTAAATATTGATTTTGGATTGATTCAAATCATTGGTTTCAATTAATTTGATCTAAGATTAGTTTTGGCTAGTTTTGGTTCATTTGGGCTAAGGGTTGACTTGGTCAAATTACTAACTTGACTTAGTTTGACCCATTTGATTGCAATTGATCATTTTAGGGTGATCAACAATCATGGTGGATGATTTTGGTGAGCTTGGTTCAATCCAATGTGGGTTGGATTGGAAGTTGGCTCAAATGGGTCCTTTAAATCACTTTGGGTCAAGTTAAGTGGGTCAATTGGTTTTGATTTGATTGAGTTTAGTTGAACTTATATATGAGCCTGGATTGAAATATAAATTCAACGACAATCAATTTGGAGTTTAAGGGATTTTGGCTCATTTGAAATTTTCAAGTCAAAAGGGCAAGGTTGGGTTTGACTTGGGATTGCTTCGGTTTGATTTGATGATTATAAGTTTCATTTATTTTTGGGTAGATAATTGAATGAATTGATTCAAGAAAATTCATTGATTTTAACTTGATATGGATAAAATTCTAAGTCCAAAAATTGGCTTAGAGGACTTAGATTGAGTTTGGATTTGATTTTGGATATTATTTTGGTCATTTGAATTTAGATTTCATTTATATTTGTGAATATAAATGAAGAAATGATTGATTTATAATAAAATCAATTGAGTTTGATTTGATCTAAATGGAGTTTTGTCTATGCTTATGAATGTGGTTCATATGGCTTAGGAAGGATCTTAGGATTTGAATTTGATTTTGGGTTTCAATCATTTGGAGTCAAATTTGAAATTAAATTTGGAATTTGAATTTTAATTTGAGATTTGGTTTGATAATTGAATCTGGGTTTGATTTGAGAAGGTGTATCTAGATTGTGTTTAGGCTATAAGATAGGTAATTTCTTTAAGCCCTATGACATAGCCTAATCTTATGATTAACACTAAGTTTTAGGCTTAGGATAAGTGTTCACCTAATCACTAAAGTGTCTTATGACTAAGGAGTTCATTGTCTAGAGTCCTAAGTCTAAGAAGAGGAGGTTAAGAGCACACTCCAAAAGTGAGGTCAAAAAGGACCCCAATAGGTGTGGTGTGTGTAAGGCACAATAGCGTTGACTGAGACGATCAACAACATCTGAAAGATTGCAAGCAATAATGAAAATGATCTATACCTAAGCCTGAGAAGTCAATAGAATAACAATCTTAGTGTGATGCAACTCTCTTTATGCCAAGGGCATAAGAGAGCAAGAATGAATTAGCTGGGGGTTGAGTACATGAACCTTCCACTTGGAAAGCAGGTTCAAGTTATCCATAGGGATAAGAGTTTAATTATGAATATGATTAGTTTGGGTTTGTGTCGATGGGGATAAGAATCTGTCGATGGGGATCAAGATCAAATTGATTTTAATTTGTTCTATTTTAATTGATGTGGAGGCATATCTGCTAGGGATATGTGCTCGAATCTACTAGGGATTGGGTATGTGAACCTTCCACTAGAGAAGCAGGTTCAGGCTATCTGGTGGGGATAAGAATTTAATTGGAATTCTTTGATTTTTTTTATTAGACTCCACTAGGGAGGTTGGTTTAATTTATTATGGCTCCACTAGGGAGAAGAGTTCTAGATTGAGGGCATATCCGCGGATGTACACTGATTAAATTTGTTTGATTTAGATCTAAGCTCCATTATAGAGGCTAATTTGATTTGCGCCTCACTAGGGAGAAATTTGATTTATTTGATATGTTTAATTTGACTCCACTGGGGAGGTTGGTTTTGAATTTATTTTGTTATGGACCCCGTCGATGTGCGATGGACTACATTAAGAAAGAGCAACGGGGGCCTTAGCATGTCTTAGATTTATAAGTCCAAATGGGTAGTCCTCCTTCTGTAAGGTAAAACTATCCGACCTAAAGGGCTGCTTTTCAATGTGCAATGACTGTACTAGGAAGAAGACATAGCAAACTTACATCTTACAAAGTAGGGATCAAGTGATCGTCAATGGCACGGACCTACCTAAGGCGACTATTAAGTGAGCACCGCTGGTGGGTTCTTACCTCAACTCAAGAATAATCCTTATGATTAATTTGATTTATATTGATTTGATTTGAATTGATTTAATTTAATTTGGTGTGTTATGTTGTGGACCCTATTGGAGTGCGATGGACCCACTGAGAAGGAACTATGTCGGCCTTGACCTGTCTCAGATTTACAAATCCAAAGGGGTCTACTACAAGGTAGGACTATTCACTAGGGTTGCCTTTGTGTGCAATGTATAAGAAGAAGCATATGACTTACATCTTCCAAAGTAGGGATCAGCCGTTGGGGTGATTTGTCGATGGTGTAACAAATCAATCCCGGCCTAAGGAGACTATTAGAGTGAATGCTGCTATGGACTCATATCGACTCAAGAATAATCAGAATTAATTTAATTTTAGATGGACCCTGTCGGTGTACGATGGATCTACTAAGAAGGAACTAATATCAGCCTAGATCTATCTTAGGCCAACAAATTCAAAAGGATAGTCTACCAGTCGTTAGGTAGAACTAACCAACCTGGGGGTGCCTTTCAGTTTGCAATGATCAAATTAGGAAGAAAGTGCGGGGGCTCACATCTTCCTATACAAGGAACCATTGGGGTGATCGGTCGCTTGCGCAACAAATCGGGCCCGACCTAGGGCTTCTCGTCAATTTGTAATGATCGTACTGGAAAGAATTCGTAATAGACTTATATCTTTCAAAACAAAGATGACCGTCGGGGTAACTCGTTGGTACAATAAGTTCTGAGGGAGACTCTTGAGAAAGTTACTTATCTCAATTAAAAATGGTCGCAATTCTATAAGGAGTTTTGTTGACACAGATAGAAGAATGCTACTTGGGAAGAGGGCCACTAGGGGCTTGAATTCTTAATCCACAAGCGAATTAATTTTGTTTGTTTGTTTAGTTTGTTTTAACGTGGACCTTGTTGGTTTGCGAGGGATCAAATTGAGAAGGAGCTTATATCCTAAATATCTGATTTCTTGAACCAATGGAGAATCTGCATCTCAACAAATTCTCCAATCACAGGGGTGGATACTATGAAAGGGGCATTGTCCAATCCAAAAGTAACCCAAATAGTGTCTAAATGGGGTCACAAAGGACGTGATCCAAATAGAATGCCAGCAAAGGATGGGGCCACTAAAGGCTTAATCCAACACCCTGCAGAAGATGACATGGCTAGTCATATATCAAATAGGTATTTGCTGGCCAACTCAAGGAGATTGCATGGGGACTCACATCTGCCAAGAGTGGTGTATCCACCAGGTGAGTCACTGTCAGCATAGCAAACATCAACCAACCTAAAGTGTCCGTCAATTTGCAACAATCAACCTAGGAAGAAAGCTCGGGGACTCACATCTCTTACTGGCTAAATTTGGGATAGTATCTTACTCGGGTGCCATCCGACCTAGGGGCAGGTGAATGCCCGAGGACTTACATACTCAAATGTAGTCAAGAGAAAGGAGCCTCTGGGACTTATCCTAAACCTCAAATATACTCAACCTAGTTAGTGCATGATGGGCGGTTCAAGAAAGCATGGGGACTCACATCTCAAAAGTCAACATGAGGTAGCTAGCGGTGAGAAATCTACCTTATTAAGAATGTGCTCATTGGTTTGTAATGGTCAAGTTAGGAAGAAAGCGTGGGGATGCACATCCTCCAATAAGTGACCACTGGGATGACATACTAGCGAGGTAGCATGTAGACCCGACCTAGAGCAGCTAATGAGTGAGTGTCAAAAGGGGCATCTTCCCACATCAAAGTAGCCTGATACAAAAGATATATGTTTATTGTGTTGTAAAAGAGGGAATAGGATGCTGCTTGGGTTCTCTTACACCTATCTTAAACACGTCAAAGAATGGATGAAATAGTGTCGTAGGGGCAATTGTGACTCCACCAAGAAAGGATGCCGCTTGGGTTCTCTTACACCTAACTTAGTTGTACTAGTCAAAATAGGATGCCTCTTGGGTTCTCTTACACCTATCCTAATAGCACTAGAGAATCATTTTGTAGTTTGTGTTTGTGTCATGGAGGGATAGGATGCCTCTTGGTTTCTTATACTACCTAAATATATCATGGAGAATTCACAAGCAAAAGATATTTCTAACATAGAAGAAATAGAATTTGATATGAAAAAAAATTTATTGATAATTATTTTCAAACATAATTTATGGATATTATTTCTTTAAGTAGAGACCATTGATTGAAAGCATCAGGCACTCTTCTTTAAAATTTTTGAGTTGATAAGATCCTCATTGGTAGGCCTTCTCTATGGCATAAGGGCCTTCCTAAGTGGGTTCAAACTTAACTCTTATCTTTCAACAAGCAATAATTGGCCTCTTTAGAACTAAAATAAGCTCTCCTACTTGAAAAGCTCTAGGACAGACCAACTTGTTATGAGCATGAATCATCTTGGCTTTGTATAACTTGAGGTTCTGGCATGCCCATATGCATCTCTCCTCCAAACCTTCGAGGTCTTTCAACCGCAACTTGGTGTTCTGTTCCATTGTGATTTTACTACCCATGGCTATCCTTAGTGATGGGAGTTAGACTTCTAATGGTAGAATGGCTTCGGACCCATACACTAAAGAGAAAGGGGTAGATTGAGTTGGAGTTATGTATATGGTAAGGTAAGCCCATAAGGCTTCAACCAACTATTCATGGCATCATCGTTTGTTGTCATATAGTATCTTCTTCAGTATTTGAATGAGAGTTTTATTAAAGGCTTCTGCTAACCCATTTTCCCTGTGGTAGTAGATGGTAGAATATCTCCAATCTATGTTATGTCTTTGAGCAAAGCTATTGATTTTAGTGCTCTTGAATATAGTACCATTATAGGATATAATTTATCGAGGAACCCCGAACCTATATACGATATGGTTCATGAAAAACTAGAGCACATGTTGAGCTGTTACCTCTCTAAGTGGGATTGCCTCTGTCCACTTGAAAAAGTAGTCAGTAGTAGCTAGAATGAATCAATGACCTTTGGAAGAAGGAGGATCGATCAAACTCCCAATGTCAGTACCCCAACACTCAAATGGCCATGAGGCCAATGTAGGATGTAGAATGTTGGGTGGTTGATGTAGGACCACAGTGTACCTGACATTGGTGGCATCTCCTAGCTATGTCCATGCAGTCTGTGATCATTGAAGGCTAGTAGTATTCTAGTATTTTATTCTTGGCTTTCATATTTTGGCGGATTGTGTGCTCGCATAAACCCAGTGTACCCTGATCCGCTTCGTGTTTGTATAGAAAATGTAACCACATATGATCGAAGGACTGTCGATACAAGGTGCTGCCTACAAGAGTATAGGAAAAGGCTCTCTGCTTCACTTGGTGTGCTAGTGATTTCTCTTGAGGTAGTTTGCCTATATTTAAATAATCTATGAATGGTTGCCTCCAATTTGACTCCTCATCCTTTTGGTACCTCTCCCTTCAGAGAGAATCTCTCGATGAGTTTAGCATCAATAAGGGATAAGACTTTTCTATTTTGGACCATTATTAGAATAGACTCATCTTTGACATGCCAACTCTTTGGCAAGCTTGGTTAATCATCTACTGCATTCTCTCCTTGAGGAATCTTGTAGATGATAACCCTGATTGGGCCAATAATTCCATGGTATACTTATGTAATGATGGAGCTTAGGCTTTAGAACCTTGTAAGACCCATCGATTTGGTTGATGATTAACTGAGAATCCCCAAAGATATTGATACTATGGATGCATAGTATAATGACTAACTCCAGATTGACAATCAGAGCCTCATATTCAGCTTCATTGTTGGTGCATGGATTGGACAAATAATATGAGAATCTCATCACATCGTGGTCTAGAGTTAGGAGAACTATTCCTACCACTGCCTTCCCTGGGATAGTAAATTATGGTTCTTCTCTTCTTTGAGAGGAACATGCACCATCAAAGTACATCTCCCAGTGACGAGCACTAGTACCCCCTAAGTTCATGATTTGTTCATCGGGGAGATCATCATTAAGCGGAGAATCAACAGTGGATGTGCGCTAAGAAATCAAGTGTTTTTTTCCTTTTTTACGTATGGAGGGATAAATATTATGTCAAACTGAGACAAAATCATGGACCACCGTGCCAACTGTTTGAATAGCATCAGCCATGTCATGAGATATTGTAGTGGATTGATTCAAGAGATCAATTTCACCTTATGATAAAGCATGTAGTGTCATAACTTTTGGGATGCAAAGATTAAATCATGCTTTTCAATGGGTGGGTAGTTTGCATGGATTAGATGAGGTAATAGAGCATTTTATTTTCCTTGAGTTTGGGCCAACAAAGCGCCAAGTTATAATGTAATAATAATATATATATATATATATATATATATATATATATATATATATATATATATATATATATATATATATATATATGTTGCCGGGATAGCTTAGAACTAGCATCATCAGGTAGTGCTTGATGTCTTCAAAAGCATGCTAACACTTGTCATCCCACTTAAACTTGGCATCCTTTGACAAGTGGAATGTTGGCATCTTCGATAGGTTGGATATGAAGCGTCTTTCACGTTCTTAGAATGATCTGAGTTGAGTTAGATTTTTAGGGGATGACATTTTTAAGATAGTCTTGATCTTCTCTGGGTCGATTTCAATTCCCGATGTCGGACAACAAACCCAAGAAATTTTTCTGAAGCTACTCTGAATGCACACTTCAGGGGGTTCATTTTGAGGTTGTATTATCTTAATCGTTCAAAAACTACTCTCAAGTCAAAGAGATGGTCTTCCTTTTCTTTGCTTTTAACAACGAGATCATCGACATAGCATTCAACTTGAAGATGAATGAGTTCATTGAAGATTCGAGTTATGGCCCCCTAGTATGTGGCACCAACATTTTAAAAAAAGCATGACCTTATAATAATAAATTGATTGAGATTCAAAAGTAGTGTTTCTTTCATCCTCGGGACCATCTTGATTTGGTTTATAGATGACCCATCCATAAAGGAGATGAGATGAGGCAATGTCCACCATCAATTCTGATATAAGAAGTCGAAAGTCGTCCTTAGGAAATGCCTTATTCAGATCCCTAAAGTCAACGCATATCCAAATTTGATCATTCTTTTTCTTAACTAGGATGACACTAGTTAACCAAGTAGGATATTTTTCTTTCCCGATATAAACCATTGATCAATTTCTTGATTTGAAGTGACATGTTGTAATGCATGCGTCGGAGCTTGTTTTATAGGGTTAGTATTAGGTTCTATTGCTAGTTTATGGGCTATGTGGGATAGATGGGTCATCTCTTCATAACTCCATGCAAAGCGGTCCAACTCGGTAGCCTAACTAAGTCATTGGTTTCTTCTTCATTTAAGAAGGAACTGATGTATGTCGAATGTGGATTATCTTCGATTCCCAAGTTAATTTCTTTAAGTTCATCGATGGTTGATCTGATCTCTTCTTCAAACTCTGGTGGTGTATCTCTAACTTCAAAGCTTTGGTCATCTAAAGTTTCTAAACATACTCCTCATAGAGTTAGCATGATTTCATAAGAACTATCCAAATGATTTATGATGACTAATGGTTGTCCTATTGATTGACCCATATGCTAAATTCTAGTCCTTGTCTTGATTGAGGATGTCTGGTTTGTTGTCCATAGCCTTTCAAAGTATGTCATGTGTTTAGACAAGTATGTGGGATTAATCCTCTTTGCTAAGTTGAACACACAAGGTGAGTACCAAACAAAAGGTAATTCTATTAAATTTTTATATGAATCATCCTCAAGTTATACCTCAGCTTCCTGACTTGAGGATGATGCTCCCAACAAAAATCTCTTTGGCTTAACATCTGTGGATGACTTGGGGGCCTCCTTAACTACTAAACTTTCAACTTTGGAAAGAAAGTGAGGTTGGAGCTAAAGTTCTCAACACCGCCTGCTCTACATAATAATGATTCAAATACATTCATGCTTTGCTTGGAGGCCTTGTCTTCATCACTATCTGGTTCGAATGTCACCTTCAAAGGGACCCACTGAGAGGGGTTGGTTTGCATGTTAACCACATGAGAATCATCCTCCGAACTAGATTCTAAGTCTATGTGGATAGCAGGGGTACTCCTGTGAGCTGAAATATAGCTCCTACTGGTTGGCCACCAACAAGGTGGTCTTCCACCTCTAAAACTACCACTGAATTTACCTCTTTCTTTACCTGGTGGGGGTCCAGTCATCCTACCCATGTGTTCATATGGAGGAACAAACTGTGGGCAAAATGTAACATCTGGCTCTACCTCTTCCTTGGTGTTTGACTTGTATTTTTATTTTCTCTTCCTTTTTTCTTTTCTTTTTCTTCTTTTTCTTTTGTTTCTATTTCTTTTATCTTTGAACATTCACCAAGCTCGTGAGAATAGATTTTTTGATTTGGAGGAAGATACTAGGCTGCATCTTCATAAATCTTGACCTCTCTAACTGAGAATGGAATCAAGTCTCCTTTAACATAATACTCAATTCCACCTCTTCTGAATTTGATGCACTGGTGCAAAGAAGTTGGAACTGTGTTGTTTGCATGTATCTAAGGCCCACCGAAAAGCTGAAAGATGTATTTGAGTATATTATGTAGAACTTGACGTCTTCTAATCATTATCTAGTAACACTATAGAGCCAAAGCTCTCACCTTATTCGTTGAATCCTCTCAACATCATCCAATCTCCTCGGAGTTCATAGATATCGATCCTCAAGTAGGCAAGGGTTTTTAGGCTCATAATGCTCACTGATGCACCTTGATCAACTAATACCCTGGAGAGCCTAAATTTGCCCCATGTCCACTGTGATGTAGAGGGGACGGTTGTGCTCAGTTGTCCCAAAAGAAGGTCTTCATCTATGAATGTAACTCCACGGGCTTCTCTTGAATAACATGCTTCTCCAACAACAGTCAGCTGAGCTAAGCATATTTTTGGATCAAGGAGAGCTTTGATCAATGACTCCCTCATCTCTTTGGATAAGACAAGAGCATCATATACATTTAATTTAGCTGGAAACTTTCTTAGATGAGCAAGGACATTATAGTCAACTCTAAGCTGATCCTCCATAAGCATATCCATGGGTGGAGCATCTTGTGGAGGGGCTTCTTATTTGCTATAACCAATGACTTGTTTACCCTTATCCTAAGGTACTACCCTAGGAGGTAGAACTTTGCCACTAGGAGGCTGACTTCAACAACTTTGTGAGATGATTTAATGGAAAGTTTTACCTGCTCATCAGGTTCACCTACAACTTCTCCTATGGGATCATCAGAGTCGGATGACTCCAAATCAATCTCAATCACAATGATTCAAGAATGGAAAATCCATTTCTAAATCGAAAAGGAATGATCATAAGAGTTATCATTATTTTGTAGACTTGGAGAGTTTTGAGGAATAAAATCTAGAGTATCGAAGTGACAAGATGTAAGTGAAAGCTTTCTTCATTGATTTCTTCTTAGATGGAGGTATATGATAAAAAATCTAATAAAGTAAGTGAGTAAGGGTTTTAGTTCTCATGGATACAATGCTCTTACTGGTAGAAGAGGAGCTAGTGGAGAAAGAAGTAGTAGTTATAATGGTGGATGGAGTGTTAGACTTGAACAGTGGTTGAGCTACTATGCTATCCTAGCCAAGTAAGGTGGACTGCTGCTGTTGGTGCTGCTAGGCATCTACCTCCTTCAAATTATCCTTAGCAACTTGCAAACCTTCCTTAGAGTTGGAGGTTTGAGCTGCTTTAGGCACCTATAAGGGTAACTTTTTGATCTTAAAAATGATTTTCTTGGAGGTTTGGGATAAAAAGATATCCCAACATTCCTTTGTCTTAAGAAGATCGCTTGTATCCCCAAGGATTACCAACAAAATCATAGGGTTGTTCTAGTAAATATTCTTTGGGGATTACAATGGCACCAATTTATAGCTACCAAGGTCCTTAAAGGTAAAGCAATCTTCTAAGACATGACCTAGCATGCGGTGGTAAGAGAAAAAGTTTGGATCATGACTCTTACCCACATCCTCTCCCAGGCTGGTAACTAAAAATCGCTTCTTTAAAAGGTTCTTAAAGAATTTCGACTACCTCTCTTAAATGAATAAGGCTTATTCAATTTATTGGCAAGAGTAAGTAAATGGTGGTGGATAGGAGTAATACTGATGTTGTGGGTGGGGATATGATGGGTGATCTTGAGTGGATATGGATACTATGAGTGGTGGAGGCCATTATGGCCGAGGTGGTGATATGATGGTCGAGGTGGTGGTAGAGGAGGTGGTAGAAGAGGCTGCTATGCTCAAGGTCTATCCAACCGGATGGCGCTCTTGTCAACTGTTATGACTACCCCTGATTTTTTTCTCAAATGCCTTCTACGGTTTGGGCTTGGCTGACTGATCTTAGAAGGTTAACTATTTGACCTACATTTGTAGACTAGCCACCTTGTTGATTAATTTCTCAAATATCTTAATGGTAAACCCTTTAACCATGCAACCGCCATGAATATTCTTGTATAATTTCAATGGTATGTTGTTCATACAACTGTGGTTCACATTTCATACTTAAATTATGTCATCTAAGAATGTAATCAACAAAAGACTCATCTGGGTGTTGTTGAGCTATAATGAGATCGCTCATAGTTACCCTTTGTTGAGCTCCAGCAAATATCTTAATAAAGAGCTGCTCCAACTCAACAAATATCTTCACTGAACCATTGGGTAGTTCAGCGTGCCAATCAAATGCGATGTCTTTCAAAATACTGATGAAGAGATGGAATAAGAGTGCATCACCGGCATTGCAACATCCTACCTCTGTGTGTGTTATGGAGTTCCCACTGCCATCACAAATTTTGAAGGAAGAAGGCACAAAACCCTTAGGATATTGGACACCATCAAATTCCTCCATGTAGGGTCTACCCTTTAGAACAGATGAGCCACCTCGGGCTTGCATCAATGCATCCTTCACTTGCTGCTCCACCAACTGCTTGATATCTTTTTCTTGCATGGAGGTGCTGTCCACCACCTTCCTATGCAAGCTACCACTATCCTGATCTACTGGAGAAGTGCTTTTGGGCTGATCTAGAGCGTGCTAACTCGGATGATCTATCTCTTATATGTCGCGAATGAGGCCGGCTTTGAAGTGCATGGAGGGCTGCTAACAAGTCTTCCATCCTCTTCTCCATCCGATCTAATCATCCTTTATTTAAGCTTTAGGTGTTGGGTTGAATGGATGACATCATCTTCCTCAACCACAATACCTTCCTGACTATGTTGATCTCTATGAAGGGAGCTCCTAGTATCAACCATGTGGACCTCGATCGAATCCTCAAAGAGATCATCCTCATCCGGATCAAAGCTAACATTTCCTCTCATCTCGAGATCACTCCAGAAGCTTTTCTCTCAGAAAGTACACAGTAATCTTCTATGGAATGATCTAACTATGTGGTACAAATATGCACATGGAGGGTGGGCACACATGAGATGCACTAACACACTATCACTGGAGTGCTGGCTCTGGGAGGATCATGACGGCTGGAAGAGACAAGCTCATGGCTACTCATGGGTGGAGTAGTGTCCCTAGGGAGATCCACTGCCATGGGGACTAGAAAACTATCCCCTTCCGCTTACTTTCATGTCACTACCTGATGGTGGTTGTGGGTGCACCATGATGTTGGTCCACCCTTCTTCACCAAGAGGTAGAAGTCGAGGGAACTCACCCACACCTCACCAGTGGAGTAGGAAGTGGGACCCTTTGGTGGGTCACCAATGGCTTTCTTCTCCTGATGTTATCTTTATGCTTTGTGATGGATGGCGACTAACAGTGATGGTGGACAAGGAGTGGATCGGTGGTGGCAACAACACGGCTTTCTGGGAGCTCCTCCTGGGTGGGTAGGCCATGTTATCGCATGATCGGGTGGGTAGTCGATGAAAGTTCACAAAGGCCGAGCAGCGGCCATCTTTCTTTCTTTCTTTACTAGTAATCAGATCATACCCCTAGCCCTCTCTCCTCTCATGTGTACCGCCACACCGAGGGATGATAGAATGTAAATCAAATTGAGCCCTTGACTCTAATCGTCTGTAAGCTCCGCCAACTCGACGCATAACTAATCTAAAGCTAGCATATGACCTTCTCCTGTCACTAATAGGAGTCTCAAAATGAACTGTGGGTGGAGGTGAAACTGAGATCTTCCTAATGTATTCCTCTCCATTGGAACTAGGGAGGGGGTGAAACTTGATCTCTGTGATAAGAGGAGACACTATCCTATGTAACTCCTCTCAGAAGGCGCTCTAGTTCCTTGGTTTCATGATGCCACTTGATCTTGTGACACCGGTTATGGCACTGAGTCCTACTAAGAGGGGCAACATGAGAACTAAACCCAATCTCGTTGGTGGGGGAGACTATCCATGAAGATAGGGTAGCCTTCCCTTTGGAAAGAGCTAATGAGTGGGTCTCAGCGAAAGGGGAACCAGCCAGTAACTAACTACAACCATCTAGAACGCCATTGTCTTCCTCTTAGTGAGAAAAACTCAGTGGATGACATCTCAATGGATGACCGGCTTCACCCTCACCACACTCTGACTTGTGAGGGTGGTCCCCTCACAAGTGATCCTTGCCCCCTCAAAACCTTGGCCAAAATGAATGAGGTGAGAAAAGTAGGTCATGAGAGGCTGGCCCGATCCAAGGACAAATTTATTCCAAAAGGAAAAGTAAACACGTACTTTTGAGCTACCATATGAAAAAACTACAAAAATTGCACTAGCTTATCTGAGCTGTATGTTTACATTTGTGAAAATATAACTTGTATCAGATTTCTACCTTGATATTTGTTCCATGCAAGTAATAGAATTTTGGAGTTTTGAACCCGCACTCAACGATTCAAATGTGTTGAGTGGGGTTCATTTGAGAGATTTGGATATTGAGGAGAGTCTTTGCCATTTGATTTTGATTTAGAACCCATACTCAACTGATTTAGGTCGGTTGGGTGGGATTCTAAAATTTGAAGAGAGATTTTTTTGGAGATATTTGTGTTTTGTGCATCTTGTTTGAAAGAGCTTTACTTAGCAAATTTGGGTATGCTAAGAAGAGGTTGTGATTGTGTATTTGAAATATTTTTGCTTGTTAAGATTTCATTGTGTGATATTTTGATTTAAAAATGGGGCTTCTTACTTAACAAATTTGGTATGTTAACTAGGGGCCACATGTGTTTAATTTGTGCTTGATGATGAGACTTTCACTTAACAAATTTGGTATGTTAAGTGAAAGTCAAATGTGATTGTGAGATAGATTTACTTTTCTTTGAAGATGGGAGTCTCACTTAACAAAATTGTTATGTTAAGTGAAAGCCCCAAATTTGTTTGAGATATATTTATTTTTCTTTGAGAAGGAGACTCTCACTTAACAAATTTGGTATGTTAAGTGAAAGCTTAAGTGTGGTTTGACATGAGAAATTGGATCCTTATTTAACAAATTTGGTATGTTAAAATAGGGATCAAATGTGTGTTGAAAAGAGACCCTCACTTAACAAATTTGGTATGAAAGTCAAATGTGTTTATGATTTTGAAAATGAAACTCACATAACAAATTTGGTATGTTAAGTGAAAGTCAAATGTGTTTATGATTTTAAAAATGAAACTCTCACTTAACAAATTTGGTATGTAAAGTGAAAGTCAAATGTGTTTATGATTTTGAAGATGAAATTCTCACATAACAAATTTGGTATGCTAAGTGAAACTTAAATGTATTTATGATTTTTTAAAAATGAAACTCTCACTTAACAAATTTGGTATGTTAAGGGAAAGTTAAATGTGTTTATGATTTTGAAAATGAAACCCTCACTTACCAAATTTGGTATGTTGAAAGTGATGTATTTATGATTTAAATGAAACTCACTTAACAAATTTGGTATGTTAAGTGAAAGTCAAATATGTTTATGATTTTGAAAATGAAACTCTCACTTAACAGATTTGGTATGTTAAGTGAAAGTCAAATGTGTTTATGATTTTAAAAATGAAACTCTCACTTAATAAATCTGGTATGTTAAGTGAAAGTCAAATGTGTTTATGATTTTGAAGATGAAACTCTCACTTAACAAACTTGGTATGTTAAGTGAAAGTCAAATGTGTTTATGATTTTTGAAAGAAAAAGAACTAATTTAACAACTTAGGTATATTAAATGGAGTTCAATTTGTTCTTATGATTTTCAAGAGGGTTCTCTTTTAATATACTTGGTCATGTCAAAGGAGCTCCCATTGTGTTTTGAAGTCCAAGACTTTGGCAAGAAAGAGTTTTATCAAAAAAATGCAAATAGAATTCAATTTGCTCTACCTTCTCCAAGGAAAGGGGAACTCTCATTTGACAAATTTGGGTATGTCAAGTGGGGGGTTCAAATACGTCTTGACTTCTCTTTTATGTGTGTATGGTTTATTGCTTTTTGAAAAGAGGAGAAACTTCAACTCTAGCACATGTGAAGTATGCTAAGTAGAGTTCCAATTTTATATAATGATTTTATTCAAAAATAGAATCTCCATCTAACAAATTTGAGTTTGTGTGATGGGGATAGCTATTTTCAAAGAAAATGTGTTATTAAAAATGGTTGATTTTAACTTTGAAAAGAACCACCATGTAACAATCATAGGATTTGTTAGACGAGGTTTGGTAAATATGTGTTTTGTGCATTTTTGAAAATTTCTTATAATTTTTTTTTTGTGTAAAGATATCTTAATATGTGGATTTTTAAAAAGTGCTTTTCGAAAGACATGTTATTTTGTAGAAGAGTTTTATTTTTTATTGTTCATGGGCTATCTTGAAAGATAGAAACCACTATCCTATAATAGACCTAATCACCTAATAAGGACTCCTAAAGCATGATAGGTCTTCAAATATACCAAAAATCTTTTCCCTACTTTACATGAAAAAATAAAGTTGGGTTTATTTTTAGTCGGGTTCATTAAGTTTCCTATGGAGGCAAGCCCCCATAGTTAATTACATCATAAGGAATGTGAATTCCTTAAGAATACTCTCGATTAAAGTAGATAATTAGGGTCTCCAAATATTTTAAGGTTAAGGCTATCAAAGGATTGGCTATTTTAGAAAATCAAATGAGATAGATTAAGGGGAAGACTTATTTTTAGAATTCAAAGGGAGAAAGTAGGAAATGCTTTTGATACTAGGAGGCCTAGTAAGCATTCCAATCTACCCTATAATTGGGCCTTATATTTTTGAAATTAAAGAGAGTTAATAATTTGAGTTGACATTTTATTAGATTGCTAGGACTTATAATTCAACAACATAAGATTGTAGAAATGCCTAAGAGGTGAGGATTTATGCTTGTAGCCTGAAGAAAATAGCTACCTCAGATCCTAAATCTAGGGAGCTTTGGCAAGGGCTGAAGCACGACCTAAATCTAAGGCAAAAATGGGTATATGGTTTACCTCACAAGAGAATAAACCACGATTCAGAACTTATTACTATCTGAGTGGCGCCTAACTCCTTATGCTTTAAATTTATGTAAGTCAAATGCTTTACAAGATGGCTATGATGTTGTTTATTTAGAGAGGAAACTAAGTCCTTAAACTCACTCCCTAAAAGACTAGAGCATGAGTGGTATTAAAACATGACTTAATCTAATGCAAATTTTATCAAATTTTTTTTATTCTTTTGGATTCTTTATTTTGACATAGGCTATGGGATTTTGTATGTCTAAATGCATGAGAACTTGATTATGGGCCAAATCAAGATAGAAAGGGGTGTTCTTCCATCAAAGGCTCTCACAGGTTAAGCCTTCATTCTCTGGCACAGATGGAAGCCCCCTCTTAACAAGAGTGGAAGAATATGACATGCATGATATTATACATTCATTCATCCAGCTAAGGGTTTTTATTATCTTAATTTAACTCCTAGGCTTTTATGTGAGGTTATGAGTTATTTTAAATTTTGATTACGAGTTATTAATTAGGGCAGAAAATTTATTTTTTATCCTAAGTGCCTACCCCATCCAGGCCACACATTCAAACATCAATCATTAAAAAACTATGAAAAACATATTTTTCTAGTGCACAATCTAAACACAACATCAAATAATTTTATAGACTACCATAAGAGAATAAAAGGCCTATGATTGGGTTTTATGCAAAAAAAGAAAAAAAAGATGGTAGTCATTTATACAATCAAAAATAATACATGCCATGGGGTCTTCTTTTCTTCATTTCTTCCTTCTCTTCCTTTTGATTTGATTTGCTCCAAAGGCATCCAGTAACCCCAAAGACTAAGCCTTCTAGCCACTCATCCTAATCCCCCATGAAACTAATGCTAATTCTTAATGCAAAATTACATCAAAAATAGGGAAAGTAAATCTAGCTACATCTGCAAAATAAATGTTAGCTAAACACACGATACAACCCAAGAAGTTATGTGAATAATTTGGAATTAGCACCCCATACATGGTAACCAAGCCCACATGTCCTAACATGGGTTACGTATAAGGGCTAAGCAACTTGCACAGCAAAAATATTTATATTTTTATTACAGTGGCCCCTTAAGCACAACCTCTTGTAGAAAATATGTTTAGGCAAATAACGACCTAGCATCCAGTCTATGAAACATACACCCTAACATCAAGTCTAAAATATTACATCACAAAATAAAATACAACATCATACATACAACGCCCTAACTTAGTACTAGAAGCGGTGACTTAGTATTCTAATGTGTGTGCTTAAGGCTTGTGTGACAAGACTTTACTAGGCTTCTTTAGTTTAAGTTTCAATTTGGAGTTTGAATTTGTTTAAATTTTACCTTTGAGTGATTTCAATTTAAATGATTTAATGATTTATTTTCATTTTTATTTCACTTTATTTGGTTAAAATGATGTTTAGGTTTTCAAGAATTAAGAGTAGAATGAATTCCATTTGTAGACAGAACTCCCTATTCTACATCCTAATTTCTAAAGAATCTAACTAAGGTCCTTAAATATCTTAATTAGCCCATTTGAATTTGTGTAATTCATTTGATTTGATTTAGAATTTAGAATTTAAGTTTAAGTATTTTGATTGATTGATTTTGGATTAGATGTTTTGGTTTAATTACATCTTGATAATTCAATATCCTTAATATCTAATGAAGTTTAAGTTTGTTTAAATTCATGTGTTTTTGATTAATTAATTTTAGATTAGATGTGTTAATTTATTTTTAGTCGGGTTCATTAAGTTCCCTATGGAGGCAAGCACCCATTGTTAATTACATCCTAAGGAATGGGAATTCCTTAAGAATACTCTCGATTAAAGTAGATAATTAGGGTCTCCAAATATTTCAAGGTTAAGGCTATCAAAGGATTGGCTATTTTAGAAAATCAAATGAGATAGATCAAGGGGAAGACTTATTTTTAGAATTCAAAGGGAGATAGTAGGAAATGCTCTTGATACTAGGAGGCCTAGTGAGCATTCCAATCTACCCTATAATTGGGCCTTATATTTTTGAAATTGAAGAGAGTTAATAATTTGAGTTGACATTTTATTAGATTGTGAGGACTTATAATTCCACAACATAAGATTGTGAAAATGCCTAAGAGGTGAGGATTTATGCTTGTAGCCTGAAGAAAATAGCTACCTCAGATCCTAAATTTAGGGAGCTTTGGCAAGGGCCGAAGCATGGCCTAAATCTAAGGCAAAAATGAGTATATGGTTTACCTCAATAATAGAGAATAAATCACCTGACTGCTAGACTTATTACTATTTGGAGTGGCAGCCAGCTAACTCCTCTTAGCTTTAAATTCATGTAGGCAAGTCAAATGCTTTACAAGATGGCTATGATGTTATTTATTTAGAGAGGAAACTAAGTCCTTAAACTCACTCCCTAAAAGACTAGAGCATGAGTGGTATTAAAACATGACTTAATCTAATGCAAATTTTATAATTTTTTTTTATTCTTTTGGATTCTTTATTTTGACACTGGCTATGGGATTTTGTATGTCTAAATGCATGAGAACTTGATTATAGGCCAAATCAAGATAGAAAGGGGTGTTCTTCCATCAAAGGCTCTTATAGGTTAAGCCTTCATTCTCTGGCATAGATGGAAGCCCCCTCTTAACAAGAGTGGAAGAATATGACATGCATGATATTTTACATTCATTCATCCAGCTAAGGGGTTGCTAAAAATTTTATTATCTTAATTTAACTCCTAGCCTTTTATGTGAGGTTATGAGTTATTTTAAATTTTTATTACGAGTTATTAATTAGGGTAGAAAATTTATTTTTTATCCTAAGTGTCTACCGCATCCAGGCCACACATTCAAACATCAATCATAAAAAAACTATGAAAAACATGTTGTTCTAGTGCACAATCTAAACATAACATCAAATAATTTTATAGAATACCATAAGAGAATAAAAGGCCAGTGCGATTGGGTTCCGCCGTATAGCCCAAAAAAAAAAAAAAAGATGGGTAGCTGAGCTCTACCCTTATACAACCCAGATTATAAAAATAATACATGCCATGCGGGTCTTCTTTTCTTCATTTCTTCCTTCTCTTCCTTTTCATTTGATTTGCTCCAAAGGCATCACAGGGCACCCCAAGGACTAAGCCTTCTAGCCACTTCTCATCATAATCCCCCATGAAACTAATCCTAATTCTTAATGCAAAATTACATCAAAAATAGGGAAAGTAAATATAGCTACATCTGCAAAATAAATGTTAGCTAAACACACGATACAACCCAAGAAGTTATGTGAATAATTTAGAATTAGCACCCCATACATGAGTAACCAAGCCCACATGTCCTAACATGGGTTAAGGCTAAGCAACGACAGAAAATATTTATATTTTATTACATTTAAACACAACCTCTTATAGAAAATATGTTTAGGCAAATAACGACCTAGCATCCAGTCTATGAAACATACACCCTAACATCAAGTCTAAAATATTACATCACAAAATAAAATACAACATCATACATACAACGCCCTAACTTAGTACTAGAAGCGGTGACTTAGTATTCTAATGTGTGTGCTTAAGGCTTGTGTGGCAAGACTTTACTAGGCTTCTTTAGTTTAAGTTTCAATTTGGAGTTTGAATTTGTTTAAATTTTACCTTCGAGTGATTTCAATTTAAATGATTTAATGATTTATTTTTATTTTTATTTCACTTTATTTGGTTAAAATGATGTTTAGGTTTTCAAGAATTAAGAGTAGAATGAATTCCATTAGTAGATAGAACTCCCTATTCTACATCCTAATTCTTAAAGAATCTAACCAAAAAGTATCTTAATTAGCCCATTTGAATTTGTGTAATTCATTTGATTTGATTTAGAATTTAGAATTTGAGTTTGTTTAAGTATTTGATTGATTTTGGATTAGATGTTTTGGTTTAATTACATCTTGATAATTCAATATCCTTAATATCTAATGAAGTTTAAGTTTGTTTAAATTCATGTGTTTTTGATTAATTAATTTTAAATTAGATGTGTTAATTTAATTAAATCTTGATAATTCAATATCCTTAATCTCTAATGATGTTTAAGTTTGTTTAAATTTATGTATTTTTGATTGATTAATTTTAGATTAGATGTTTTAGTTTAATTAAATCTTGATAATTTAATATCCTTTTAAGTTAATATTTAATTCTTTATTCTAGATTATGGTTATGTGACTTAATTTTATGCTTATTTGATTTGATTGTGGTTCATTTATCTATAGTTTGATCAGATTAGATTGATTGAGATTTTATTTTGGTTTTAATTGAGTTCGATTCTTTGTAATTAGGATTTTATTTTTAATCTCATCCATTTTTTCATGTTTATCAAAGTTTGGTTTGCATTTTGATTTCATACATTGGATAGTTAATTAGTTTATCTTATTTAAGTAGGTTGAATGAGATTTGATTTGATTACACGTTAAATCGATGAGAGTCTTTCTTAATTTAATTTAATTTGATTTAATATGATTTGATTAGCTTTATTAGTCTATGGGTTTGCTTAGGTTTAATGTGATTATGTGATTAACTTAATTAAGAAGTGTATTTATGTTAATTATAAAGGTTTGTTTAATTTTCAATTTGATTCCATATTTGTTTAGGTTAATGAATGACTTAATAATTTAGGTTTTGATTAGTATTTAATTACATTTATGTTTAATTAAGTTTAAGTTTAATATGATTAATTTGATTGACTTAATTAACTTATTTAAGATGTGATCAAATTAATTAGATTAATTAAGTGTTTGATTTGAACTTGATTTAAAAAGTTAATTTGGTTCATTAAGATGATGGATTAATTCATTAGGTTTGCATTAATTAGGTGTTTATTCAATTGGATTAGCTTAAGGGTAAGGGTAATTAGTTTAATTAAGAAGTGTGTTTAAGTTAATTATTAAATTAAATGAGGTTTTAGATTAATTATGTAATTAATGACTTAATGATTTATATTTAATTTAGGATTTGATTGGTATTTAATTGCATTTATGTTTGATTAAGTTCAAGTTTAATATGATTAATTTGATTGACTTAATTAACTTATTTAAGATGTGTGATTAATTATTAAATTTAATTAGGGTTTTGATTTAATTTTTAATTTGATTTCATATTTATTTATGTTAATGATATAATTAGTGACTTAATCATATAATTTTAATTAGGATTTGATTCGCATTTAATTGCATTTTTTGTTTAATTAAGCTTAAGTTTAATATGATTAATTTACTTGACTTAATTAGTTTATTTAAGAGGTGTGATTAAATTAATTAATGGATTAATTAAGTGTTTGATTTGAATTAATTTTAATGTGATTTATAAAATCAATTTGGTTCATTAAGATGATAAATTAATTCATTAAGTTTGCATTAATTAAATGTTCACTTAATTAAGTTTGATTAAAGGTAATTAAACTTTTTTAAATAATTAGATTAATTAAAGATTTATTTAATTAATGACTTAATTTCTCACATGTGAGTGATTTGATTTAGTTAAGTGTTTTACTTAAGTTTGATTTGATTAAATGATTATTGTTATTATTATTTGATTAAATTAAGTGATTTAATTATTTATTTTTATCTCAATTAAACTTGACTATTCATAATCATAATTAGGTTTGATTTTCTTCATTTACTATATTCTTTAGATTTCATTCATGTTTGATTTAGTTGTTAGGTTTATGCATTAATGGCTAATTAATTATCTTATTCCAAATGGATGTGATTTAATCATATGTTAATTAAGTTTACTTTAACTTTATTTTGTTTAATTAGATTAATATCAAATGATTATGTTGAATTGGTTTATTAATCAATTTGATTTTTAGTTTATTTAATGATTAATTAGTTTCATTTTATTTATATTCATTAAGGAGTTTCATATGATTAAGACTCCATGCTTAGCGTAGGTTTAGTTATACTAATTTGACCCATGTTAAAGTTTCCTAGATTTGTTGAATTTCAAGTTTGATTTAAGATTTAATCATTTATTTGAGTTTTATTGATATAAATAGGTTTAATCATATTTAATTTAATTTCTTAGGAGGATGATATTTTCTGATTTGAGGTTTGATTAATGATTGCTTAAGTGTTATTTCATTTCTAATTTTGATTTTGATATTAAATTATTTTAGATTATATTTTGATTAAGTCCTTAAAAGATTAAACTTTAATCTTAAGTGTTTGTTTGGGGTTTATTAGGATTCTAAAAATCACATTATTTCTTTAAGAGTCATAGATGTCAATTGAAGTGATTTAAGCCATTTTAAAGATTTTTGTAATTTTTGAATTTTTATTTGATTTATTTTATTAAAATGGATAATTTGAATTTCAAAATTTAATTTTTCCCAATTCAGAGATACTTTTCATTTGAGATTTTTATGGTAGGTGTGTTTTAACTTTAGTTTCAATCCCTGAAAATTTCAATTTTATCTAACATGTATTTTTAATTTAATTAATGAAATTTAATTTTTACTAAAACTCAAAATTAAGCTCAAAATACTTAGTGAAATTTAGGGATTTTGGGTTTGTTAGATTTTTGTCGGAAAGACAAATCCAGCGAACCATTGTTTGCAATTTTTAGTTAAGTATTTTATTTTCTATGAATTATTGAAGTTTTAGGTGATTTAAATTAATTTTTTAAAATCAGAAAATTTGTGCAGATTGATCTGGAATGTCCGATCGTGGTCGATGGTCAAATCCGATCCACAGATCGAGAAGCGATTGTGTGTTCCGGGGGAAGGGTGAGGGTCGGCGATCGAGGGATCGGATGGCTCTACTCCTGTGAGCAGATGGAAAAATACAAAAAATGCGAGATGAGGTCCAATTGAGCTCATTTTAGCATCAATTTTATCCGAAATTTTTTTACTTCATATTGGTATCAAAGAAAATAAAAAAATACAGGGTTTATTTAAGGAAAATTCCTAAAATTGTAAGAAAATTAACATAAAAATGAGAAATCTTAAGGCCAACTAAGGTTTGGTGAAATTTACCTCGTCGGGGATGGTTTCTGATGACGGTTAAGATTTGAGCGAACTCCTAGGTATGTGAGGAAGCTTTGGAATGATTTTTAACCTTTGCCTCCCTTTAAAATTTCATCTTCTCCAATGTTCACCGTCGCCTCATTGGAAAAGCTTTTATTTGTATTTTTGAGCTCAAAAATGGCTCAAAGAGGTGGGGGATGGGTTCCTTTTTTCTTTGGGGAGCTCTTGGGGGTTGAATGGTGGTGGGAGGAAGAGGGTTGAAGCCTCATTTCCCCCTCCTTCTATAATGGCCAAAAATCCACCCTTTTTTGAATTTTTTGGCTCTAAAATATTATTATCTTGCTTGGGGTAGTTGGGATGGATGATGGATTGATTGAGGACTTTGAGTTTTAATCCAAAGTCCTCTATTGCTGCTATATGATCAACTCTATTCAATACAAATGTTGGGGAAGAGTTAAGTGCATATGATGGTGGAGAATTAAATGAGGTTGGGTGGAATCCTATGTGGGAGATGATCTATGAGGGATTTAAATAGGTTGTGTTGATTTTGGTCTGATTCCAAATGGGTTTGGGTTGGGTTTTATCAGCCCCCAATGGGTCATGGCTTGGTTTCAAGAGATTTTGGCTCAATTTGGGTCATATGGGTCATATTGCATCAAGTTGACCAATTTGACTAATATTGGCCAAATTGGCTTGTGTTATGGGTTAATTCATGTTCAATTGGATAATTTAAGATGGATGTGGTCTTTGGTTTAAATTTATTTGAATTTAATTTGGATTTAGGCCAAATTGACCCTTTAGGCTAATTTGGGCTAGGTTGGGTCAAGTTGACCAATTGGTCAAATTATGCTCAATTATGCCTTTGGTCAAGTTCAATAATCAATTTGGAATGAACTTGAGCCATTGTTTGAAGACAATTTGGGTTAGATCATGATTTAACCCAATTTAGTCCATTAGGCCAACTTGGGTCAACTTGGATCAAATGGCCAATTAGGCTTGGTTTGGCTCAATTGGTGGTCAACTCATATTTAAATATTAATTTTGGGTTGATTCAAATCATTGGTTTCAATCAATTTTGTGTAGGATGAGTTTTAGCTAGTTTTGGTTCATTTGGACTAAGGGTTGACTTGGTCAAATGACTAACTTAACTTAGTTTAACCCAATTGATTGCAATTGATCATTCTAAGGTGATCAACAATCATGGTGGATGATTTTGGTGAGCTTGGTTCAATCCAATTTGGGTTGGATTGGAAGTTGGCTCAAATGGGTCCTTTAGGTCACTTTAGGTCACGTGGACTTAAGTGGGTCAATTGATTTGGTTTTAGTTTGATTCAAGTTTAATTGAACTTATATATGAGCCCTATATTGAAATATAAATTAAACGATAATCAATTTGGAGCCTAAGGGATTTTGGCTCATTTGAAATTTTCAAGTCAAAAGGGCTAGGTTGGGTTTGACTTGGGTTGGCTTCGATTTGATTTGATTTGATGATTATATGTTTCATTTATATTTGGGTAGATAATTGAATGAATGATTGATTCAAGAGAAAATTCATTAGTTTTGACTTGATCTGGATAGAATTTGGCTAAGTCCAAAGAATTGGCTTAAAGGGCTTAGATTGGATTTGAATTTTATTTTGGATATAGTTTTGGTCATTTGAATTTAGATTTTATTTATATTTGTGAATATAAATGAAGGAATAATTGATTTATAAAAAATCAATTGAGTTTGATTTGATCTAAAGGGAGTTTTGGCTACACTTATGAATGTGGTTCATGGCTTAGGAAGGGTCTTAGGATTTGAATTTGATTTTAGGTTTCAATCATTTGGAGTCAAATTTGAATTTGAATTTGAGATTTAGTTTGAGAATTGAATATGGGTTTGATTTGAGAAGGTGTATCTAGATTGGGTTTAGGCTATAAGATTGGTACTTTTCTTAAGCTCTAAGGCATAGCCTAATCTTATGATTAATAATTCTAAGTTTCTAGGCTTACGTTAAGTGTTCACCTAATCACTAGAAGTGTCTTATGACTAAAGAGTTCATAGTGTCTACAAGAGTCCTAAGTCTAAGAAGAGGAGGTTAAGAGCTCACTCCAAAAGTGAGGTCAACAATCCAGTCTACAACAATACATCACAAAATAAGCATACATCAAAACATACATTGCCCTAACATAAAGCTAGCAGTGATGACTTAATATAATGTGTGTTTATTAAGGCTTGTCTAGGGTGTCTTAACTAAGCATTAGAGTTATGATTTTCTAAGTGTATAGGATTTAATTTATAAAGGAATTGATATCTCTTTAAGTGATTTATTTGATTTGAGAATTTTATTTGGCATTTTATTTTGTTTCCTTTGACTTACACTCAACAACTAACTATTATGAAGAGAAAGAAATAAAATATCACTCTCTTTTATCCCTACCTTAAGTCACATCTAAAGCGAGTTAATTAATCAATTTTCTTTAGTGAATGGCTTATTATATGTTTTAATTAGTCCTAATATTTGGGTTCACTTTAAATAAACTCATTCAATAAGGAAGACATCTTAAGATTAGTTGGAATGAATTACTATCATATAACACATGTTTGTTCATTTCTTTCCATCATGTATATCATGCATATGATTAAAGGCTTATTTTTAAATTAGCCCTAATTAATAACGTAATTAGTTAATTAATCCGTTTAAAAAATTTTAAAATAGCCTGATGATAGTATTTGATATCATTTCGATCAATGATTTTTTTTAAAAAAATTAAGTTAATAAATCCCATTTTTTGGCTATATCGGGCTAAATGTCAAATTTTGCGTGCTTGGTATGGTTGGAAGGTAATAAAAATTCTACAACTTTCATGTTGACTTTTTTAATCTGCGTAGTCACAATTTTTGCAAACATGTAAATTTTGAAGTTGCGAAAGTGAAAGTTATTATGGCAACCCCCATTTTTTTGTCATAATACAAGGATTGTTGAATATATATAATTTCTTGGTAATATCAAACACTCTAGATGTATTTTCATTTGACTCTTTATCATAATAAATACATATATGATAAATAATTTTTAAATTAGATTTGAACTATATGTATTTATTATGGTAAAGAGTCAAATGAAAATACATCTAGAGTCAAAATTCACATTACAAGTTTTAATGTGTTTTGAAAAAGTAAATGTTACAAGTGTAAAATAATATCTTCAAATATAAGAAAAGAGCTTATTATTTTTTAAGAATAAGTAAACCCATTAAAGCTCAATTTATATATAGAATATATTGAGAGTGTTTGATATTACCAAGGAATTATATGTATTCAACAATCCTTGTATTATGACAAAAAAAAAACGGAGTTTGTCATTAATAACTTTCACTTTGAACTTCAAAATTTATACATACACAAAATTAAGCTAAGATTACAAAAACACTAAAAGTTGTAGAATTTTTATTACCTTTCCAGATATACCATTGAAATCCGACACCAATGAGCGATATATAAAAAATTCATTAAGTTAATTTTTTTTAAAAAATCATTTTTATAAGAATCTATGCTTGGCACCATAATGATGATAACTCATATTTAAATTTTTTTTTAAGCGGGTTAATTAGCTAATTATGTTATTAATTAAGGCTAATTTAAAAATTAAGCCTATGATTAAATCCTAAGCATAGCTATACATATAATTTATATCTTAGCACACTTATATGATGAATGTGAGTAAATGTATTTGGGACTAATGTTTCATTTGGTTGAATGATTTTTTGTCATATTAATTTAAAGCTCTATCTAAATTCTTATGCAAAAACATAAGGAAAGAACCTTAAATCACATGACTAATCCACTCAACCAATTAAACAAAGTATGAATGCATGTCTTTTTTTAATAGGAAAAGGGGAGTTTTCATTCATCAGCTAAGTACACATTCATATGTATAAAAGTTTTAAGCAAGTACGTCGCCATTGTTATAGACCAAGGGAATGAGGTAGGAACCTCCTTAGGGATACTTAAAGGTCCACGGATGTCGGAATATACCGCTATCCTTAGATACATATGGATGTGTAAACAACTACAAAAATAAAAATCCATGAAAAAATTGTATTTTGATTTAATTGATTTATTTTGTGTAAATGAATTAAAGCTCTATCTAGATTTTGATCTCCAAATGCATAAGGATGAAATAAAGCAGGTACATCACCATTATTTCGCAGCAAGGGAACGAGGTAGGAACCTCCTTAGGGCTACTTAAAGCCGTGCATCCATGGGATGTCCAGACTAATATACTTGCTAACATTCTTACTTATACAAATCAACACATGAATGTAAGGAAGAGACTTTATTTCATACACTAAATTTATATTCACTTACATTTTATATGTACATATAACTAAAGTTATAATATATATGTATATTCATTCATTAATAAACTTTTGAAAATATATTTAAGATTTAATAGTGATAGCCACACATATTTTAAATTAAGCTAACACATGCAAATTAACATAAAGGAAATTATTTTCTTATTTGATTAATTTGAAAGATGTGAATGCATGAGTACAAGTGGCATACAATATTTTTAGCATGAATGAAAGGAAATAAAATAACACAAGTATGTGATTTCATTCAATCCAACTATGTTCTAAGGACAATCATACTAAACAAACTCATTTAAGATGAACCAAACTTTCTTAAAACCATTTTTTATCTTTATGTTTGGTTTGAGTTAAGGAATGTGAAAGAGGTTTGCTAATCCTAATCTCATTCCCCCATGTGTGAGTTAATTTGGTTTAATGAAGAGCAATTAGTTTGATTTTATGTCTTAATTAGATTGAGATATGAATTAAGTCCATTAATTAACCCTTACTTACATCACCTTAAGCTAATTAACTAAATAATGATAAGACAATATGAGATGCAATCACATAAAAAGTAAATTGAAAATGCTCTTAAGAAATGAAAGGGCCCTAATGTAATTGGCTCATAATTAATAGTTAATTAAGCCTAATGAGCTCACTTAATTATTGTTATGGTTTTCTCACACATGTGAGCTAACCATAATTTTATTAGCTCTCTCTTTAGATTATTGAACACCCAAAGAGCTACCCAAGATTGATTAAACAAAGTTAGGTTGTAAATGAATGGATTTTAAATTAATTTCATTAAGCCTTTGATTAAATGATTAAATTCTTTGATTATCTTTTAATTAGAATAGTGAAATTAACTTAGGGAAAAGGATCAAGGAAGAGGCCTCAATCCTAATCCCAAAGTCATCTCAAACACTCAATTAGGCTCTAAAATAATTATGTTCTCTCTTATTTTAATTAGTTAATTGAATGGCTAATTAATTATTTAAGCTTTTGTTAATTAACTTGAAACAAATGAAAAGGCTTAATGAAATGGTATAAGGAATGAACCCAAACCACTTTCCTAAGACTTCTCACTATTAATATAGGATAATTAGATTAATTAATTAATTAAACCACTATAAATTTGCTTAATTATCACTAATTAAGGTTAGAGAGTAATTAAGGCTTAATCCATTGATTTCCCTAATTAACTATCCAGTAAATTCCAAGAAAAATAGCGGAGCTAGAGGTCATCCCCCTAAATGTCTCTGGAAATTTTGAAATTAATTGGACAACTAATCAGAGAGTAATTAGGCTAATTAAGTTTTTAATTAAACTTTGATTAAGCAAAAATTACTATTCCAAATTAATTAATCATAATTTTAATGTATTTTATTCTAAAATATCTTCAAAATGAGCCCTTATTTATATTTTTTGAATTTTTCTAGGATTAGTTATGATTTTTGGAAGTTTTAGCCATAAATATAGATTAATTAAGCCTAATTAAAATCTTTAATCGAGACCCGCGTGGCGGAGCGGGCCTTTCCATGACATGGCGAATTATAAGTTTTCACATCCGCGGATGACTCAAATTATGGCGGATGCACTATACCCATGGACCATCTGATCTGAGATTGGATGGCCATGATTCGTTCCATAGTAAAGGAAGAAAATCAGGGGATCTAACATGCGATTTTATCACGACCGACCGTTCCGATCACGTAAAACGGACGATCCGTGATCTTCCTCCTTCACGAACGGCGAAAGACGGATGCGTCCATCATTCCTCGTTCGATTCGAGCTCACCCGAGCTCGGATTGCCTCCAAAATTATTCCACACCTTCGGGGAAGGGAGACACACACATCCAAAGGCTAAGATTCGCTCAAATGCACATTTACTCACAAAGTTCTAAAAGATTTT
This sequence comes from Cymbidium sinense, assembly GCA_021442155.1. Classification (NCBI taxonomy): domain Eukaryota; kingdom Viridiplantae; phylum Streptophyta; class Magnoliopsida; order Asparagales; family Orchidaceae; genus Cymbidium; species Cymbidium sinense. The sequence goes on from CM038225.1 coordinate 112,885,538, forward strand.
CACTAAAGGGCTCGATTTTGCAAAATTACTTCACCGGAGCGAATGTCCGGCAGTGGGATCGACGGAGATAGCTTCGTCTAGTAGAGACGAAGCCCTGTTGAGAAGATTCGGGATTGATTTAGTGTATAACGCTTGGTCGATCAATCCATGTGCGTAAGAGCCTCGGCTTCAATCGAACTTCAGTCTCCAGTGGTCGGGAAGGCTTGGGGATGATTCGGTTGGCTTCGACAAAGTATGAGGATGGTGGTTGTGAGGAATTGGTATTTGATCAAGTGGAGGAGGAGTATTACACGAGAAGGGGTGTCCTATTTCGGCTGTGCACAGGAGAAGAAAATCCGAGCTCGTTAGGCTTTGGGAGGACTTGGGAGTGCTCTGAGGAGTTTCGAAATCACTTGGGGAACTCAGAGAATGTCAAATGTCTTATTTGTCACTCAAATTGAGGGGGTATACCCCTCAATTCCATTTGATGGATGACGGATCGCTTTGAAATTCGGCCATCGTCGTCTCATGGAGGGGTCGCCATCGGTGTCCATGTGGCTCTCCATGAGTGGTCGAAGCTCTGTTAAGCCGCCCAAGGGAGGATTTGGGCAGATGGTGTGGGATTGCTCCTTCCTTATGTCCATGGTGGGTTGCCATGAGGGGGGAGGAAAGATTATGTTTGGTCCATGGCAAGTGCTAAGTGTGTGTAGAGTGGCCTAAGGTGTCTTATGAATACCTCATTTGGCAAGTGGAGGGCTGTTATGGGAAAGACAATGTGGATTTTGCCACTTATGGCAAAAATCCTATGCAAAGAGCTTTGCATATTGTTCAATTCCCTTGGATTGGGTCCCACTTGGATTTCGGCTTGGGGATGACCTAGGGTTAGTTTGGGTCGGGTTAGGTCAACCACCAAGGTTCCATAGGTTGGTTTGGCTTCATTTGGTCAAAATGGGTTCATTTGAGTTAGGTTAGATTGGGTTGACCAATTGGTCAAATTGGGTCAAATCAAGGCTTGAGTTAGGTTCATAAGATGATTTAGCATATTTTGGTTCAATTGGTTTTGATTAATTTGACTTAGGTTTTAATTTGACTCATTTGGATTCAAAAGGTCAAATGGGTCAAGTTGATCAATTTGACCAATTTGACCAAAGTGGGTTAGGTTAGGTGTTAAGTCAAGTTCAATTGGTTGAATGAAAGTAATTGTAAGCTTTAGTTTGGTTAAATTTTGATTTAATTTGAATTTTGTCCGATTTGATCCTTTAGCTAATTTGGGCTATGTTGGGTCAAGTTGACCAATTGGTCAGGGCTCATTCATGGCTTTGGTCAAGTTCAATAATCAATTTGGAGTGAACTTGAGCCAATGGTTGCAATCAATTTTGTTTAAATCATGATTTCACCCATTTTTGACTTTTTAGGCCAATTTGGTCAACTTGGGTCAAATGGCCAATTGGGCTTGGTTTGGCTCAATTGATGGTTTAGCTATTTTCAATCATTGATTATGAGTGGGTTTGAGTCGATGGTTTCAATCAATTTGGTATATGGTGGGTTTTGGCTAGTTTAGGTTTTATTTGGGCTAAAGGTTGACTTGGTCAAAGGACCAACTTGACTTGGTTTGCCCAATTCAATGTATTTGATCACCTTAGGATGATTGTTGATCATGATATGAGATTTAGATGGGCTTAGTTTGATCCAATTTGGGTTGAATTAGAACTTATCTCAAAAAGATCTTTTAGGTCACTTTGGGCCAAGTGGACCTAAATGGGTCAATTGGCTTGATCATGGCTTGATTTAAGTTTAGTTGTATTGTTAAATGGAGATAGAAATATAAATCCAATTGCAAATGGTTTGAAGCCATATAGATTTTGGTTCATATGACAATTTCAAGTCAAAATGGCTAACTTGGGTTTGACTTGGGTTAGCTTGGATTTAGTTTGGTAATTGTAGTTTATGTTTATATTTGGAACAATGAGTGAAGGAATGATTGAATCATGAGAAAATCCATGGGTTTTGAATTGATTTGGGTATTATTTAGCTAAGTCCAAGAAATTGGCTAAAATGGCTGAAAATGGAAATTTGATTTGATTTGGGCTTGGTTTTGGCTATTTAGATTTATATTTCATTTATATTTGTGAATATAAATAAAGGTATAAATGATTCATGAGAAAATCACTTGGGTTTGGAGTGATTTGGAAGCAAATTTGATCAAGTTGAGGGATCTAGGTCAAAAGGGCTTAAGTAAGGAATTGATTTGGTTTGATTTAGTTTGATTTGATTTGAATTATTTGAATTTAGATTTCATTTATATTTGTGAATATAAATGAAGGAATGATCGATTTATAAAGAAATTAATTGGGTTTGGATTGATTTGGATTGAGATTTGGTTAAACTTATGGAGGTGGGTCCATATGACTTAAGAAAGGTCTTGATTTAGTTTGATTTAGTTTGATTTGATTTGAATTGTTTGAATTTGGATTTCATTTATATTTGTGAATATAAGTGAAGGAATAATTGATTTATAAAGAAATCAACCAAGTTTGATTTATTTTGAATGGAGTTTTGGCTAAGCATATGAAGGTGGTTCATATGGCTTAGGAAGGGATTTTGGAGTTTGAATTTAATCATGGGTTTCAATTATTTGGAGTTAGATTTGATTTGAAATTTAGGTTGTGATTTGATTTAAGATTGAATTTGATAATTGAGAAAATCAATTGAATTGGGGTTGATTTGAATTTGGTTAAGGCTAAGTCCATAAGATAAAATCAAAGAGCTTAGGAAGGGATTTGGAATTTGAATTTAATCATGGGTTTCAATCATTTGATTTGGGATTGGATTTATGATCTTGGATTTGAATTTGAGGTTTAGTTTGGAAGAATTAAGCAATGATTGGGTTTAAGACTATAAGGTAGACAAGTCTTCCTAAATCCATAAGGCATAACCTCTTCTTATGGCTAACCCTTCCAAATCTCTAGGCTTAAGTTAAGTGTTCACCTAATCAGTAGAAGTGTCTTAAGACTAAGGAGCTCTTAGTATCTACAAGAGTCCTAGAGAGCTCACTTCAAAAGTGAGGTCAACAGAGATGTAAAATACATAAGAATTGTGTTCTATCTAACATGTATGTAAATTTTTCATAATTTTTTAAACTTAAAAATAAACAATAAAAGTTCATACATTTTTCGTCCAAATGAATATTATTTTCTACTAGTTATTTTTCCTATCAAAATAAGAATAAAAATAATCCGGATTAATTCTTTAATAGTCACTTTAAATGCAATTCATTTTAGCTACGCGGTTGAGAATTTTTTGGTCCCATCATAAAATCGTAAGTTTGAATATATATATATATATATATATATATATATATATATATATATATATATATATATATATATATATATATATATATATATATTTGGAACTAAAAAAAAAAGTAGTGTGATTGACAACTCTGTTAATGTTAATAAAAAAGCATGGTATGTTGGTTGGATGCACGCCATCATAATGATATTACAATCATGGGCAGCATTAGTGGCCAGTTATAGGTATCATAAGATCACAAATCCTGAAATAATTATTCTAAATAATCTTTTCCTCAAATAGAAGGAAAAAAAAAATAGTTGAGTGCTATGAATACAAAAATTATATTAGAATGATTTAAATGCATGTAATTTTGATAAAATTATTTTTAATCGAGAGATCACATAAATTTTGAGTAAATAGTAAGTCTATGATATCCTCAGATATTGTTGTAGCTCATATTCATAATATATTGATATGTATATCGAGTGTATATAACTTTGATTAATTGATTAGGATAATTTTTAAGAAATTTTGTGATGAGGATATATTATTGCAATTGTTGATTGCATTGAAAATTTTATAATAAGATCAAATAATCAATTTATTTGATTGTATTATTGCCTTTGATAGATACGGTTAATTGCACCTACTAATTCAATGGTTTGATTAAGTGTTTGGATTATTGTGAATTGAGATGTGGAAGGTTCACCACTCACATCTTCTCCTCATTCTTCTTCTATTAATCCATTGAGTTCTTGAGCCTTAAACTTATATTATTTTAAAATAAAATTGTATTATTTATTTATTATATAGAGAATATATAACACTCATTCAACTCATCATAATGTAAATTTGTGCTCCCATAGAGTTTTTGAGTCATTTAAAAAAATATATATAAATGAATGAAAACATTGATAAGAGAATAAAAGATGGAATAGATTTTATGGAAAGTTTATTTGAATTTTAAAAAAATGGAAGAAATCTTTTAAGGACATAAAAAATAAAATTTAATTATTTATTTATTTTTCATTAGATTGAGAATATGTATCACTCATTCAACTCATCATAAAATAAATTTTTGCTTGGGACCTTGCCTTTCTATTATTCTTTTATGTAATATTATAATATAAATTTTACATAGAAGATACGAATTTCATCAGTAAAGTTATGGATATTAGTAGCTATTTTGAAAAATAAAATAAAATTAATTGATGCACAAGATCCAATTCATTTAAGATCTGTTTGATTTGAAAGAATTAAAAGAAAGAAAATAAGGATTTATTTGGTTTGAAGTATTTGAAAAAAAACCGTAAAAAAGAAATGGAAATTAAAGTTAAAAAAGAATGACTTCAAAATAGGTTCCGTTCACTTATTTTATTAATTGAAATTTGAATGGTTTTTTTTTTTAAGTTTATGAGAAGTTTTTTTTAGGCTGTAAAAAATATTTTTTTTTGGTTTGGTTGATTAAAAAAAAATTCATTATATAAAAGTAGGGGTGTCAATTCGGTGTGATGGATTCAAGTATGATCCACCAAATCTGACGCGACCCGTTTATTAAACAAGTCAAAACCTCAAGATGACCACTAACTTATTTCGATTGATTGACACGCGAATGATATATATATATATATATATATATATATATATATATATATATATATATATATATATATATATATATATATATATATATATATATATATATATATATATATATATATATATATATATATCCGAGTCATTCAGTAAAAATCAATTTGGTTTGGATCAATTTTAAGTCATTGAGTTGGCGGGTCAAATGATCGATTTGATTGGTGGGTCCTGACCAAAATATTAACGGTCACAACTTCCAAGATTTTTAAGTGGGTTTAGTATCGTGTCAGATCAATTTTTGATACCTTATATGAAAGTATATATTCTCGGAGTTGGTAAAATTTTCTTTACATTCTCCACCATAGTTGGAAATTATAAATAAAAAATTGCATTTATTCTATTTTTCAAAGATATATTCAATACCTAAAAAGTACTTTAGAATCAATGAAAAATTGAAATAAATTACATTTACATCCTCTTCAATTGTTTTAGGAGTTACATGTGTAAATGCATAAGAATTGTGTTATGTATGTAAATTTTCCTTCCTTTGAACCACATATGTTTCAATTGTAGTCATTTAAAATGTGAAATTTGGCCACGCTAAAATTACATAAAAGAAGTGACTTTGTGGTTCCATTAACACCTCAATCCGACTAATAGAGAAATTAAGGGTATGTTTGAGGTAGCTTCAAATTTTTGTATAAATGATTGAAAAATTATCATAAAAAAATATTTTTTTAGGAAACTATTGAGTGTTAAAATTATATTTTTAAAAACTAGATAATATCTTTCTAAAAGTTATTATATTTTAACAGCTTTAGTTCTTAAAATTAATTTTTCACCACAATTTTTTTTAAAAAATAGCCAAAAACTAATAGCCAAATACAACTATTATTTCTTTCTGAAAATAAAACAACCAAAAAATTATCCTAAACTCATCATAAAAAAATCTCAAATAGGGTGTAGATGAGTCAAGATGACTCATGAGCCAGTTCAAGCTTAACACAATAGATAAATCAGAAATCAAACTCGATGAACTAATAAGCTATGCTCGAGACAGTTTTAACTTAACTCATTAACTTATTAATAGGCTTTTTTTTAATATTAATATAAAATATACCTAAATTTTTATTAAAATTTAACAATGTAATAAAATTATTAAAATATTTAAAAATAACATCTCATTTTTTTATCAAATAATTTATTATTATTTTTTTCAAATTTCTCTATTTTATTTTATTTTATTATAACATTGCTCGTACAAGATTTATTCTATCTCTTCCATATTAAATTAGCTCGCTATGATCTAATTCGATATCGTAGAAAAAAGCTCGAGTTCTAATTCAACCATGATTAATTAGTGGAAATAGAGCTCAAATCAAGGGTCATTTGAACAAAACTTTTGCAGCCTTGGTCTGAGGTGATTCTTGCCTTCTTAAATAAAAATTAAAATTATATAATTTTATATAATTAAAAATTATGTTTTAATCCTTAATCTTTAATTTTTAATATTTTTGATGCAAACACTCAGTGGATCACATTCCTGCTTCACTTTATTATCATTGCTGAGAATCTCGCTTTGCCTCTATATCTATTAATATTTTATTTCCTACGCTTTCTTCCCTTTTGATCTTTTTACTTTTGTGTTTTCTTACTTTACGCCAGCTTTAAATGTGGCTAACAGTTAAATTTTCCTTCCCTTCAAAGAAGAGAAACCCTTATTTTCCTTAGAAAAACAGAGAGAGAGAGAGAGAGAGAGAGAGAGAGTATACATACATAGACAAGAGCTTGCCTAGGATTCTCAAAGGTATTGGTACTATTTCCTTAAGTAAGCAAACGAATTTAATTTAATAAGATTCTCAAATTTTTTAGTCAATGCGTCTGGTTTGCATGTGAATTTTTTATTTAAAAATAAATATAAGTGGGTCCCACGTGGCCCATTTCACTAGCTTAACGACTAATAGAATCGTTTAATTAAAATAAATATAAGTGGGTCCCACGTGGCCCATGCACTTAACACTCTTGGATTCTTCTTGGATTGTGTAGTTTTTTTTCCTAGAAGGAAGTTGTTGTTATTGTAAGTGTCGGTCTGATCTGTTGTCAATCACTGGATCTTCATCAAAATTTGTTAGATAGTTTCATGTTGGTTTCTATGTAGCTCTCTTACCTCAAATCATACTTTGACTTTTGAAAATTTTCCATTAGCATGGATTTAGATACAGAACTCTAGATTCATTATTGAATTTTATTTTTCTTATGATAGAATAAGGGTTCCTTTTAAGTAACTTCTTAACTGGACTGCCTGATTGTCATGCAATCATATTGTTGGTTTGGATCTTTACTTGTGTAGCTTGTAAATTATGCCTTGAATTATTTAGGTTACCCTTCTCAAGCAACTTGCTGTCCAAATTATAATTTTGGATTGTATAGGTAAGCATAGTTAAGTTTTTTTTTTTAATTATTTTGAGATTTTGATTTTATGCTGTTTACTTGGATAAAATTGAGCTATGTTGGTTTGTTTCTTTGAATTGAAATTGCTCAAATGCAAAAAAACTGCTGGCATTTTATTTGAAATGGTTGTGCATGACAGATGTTGATGATATTCAGCCTCTAGTTTGCGATAATGGAACTGGAATGGTCAAGGTAAGCTACAACCTAAGTTCTAGTCTAGAAATAGGACTAAATTGGTCTGACTTTTGTTTGTCATTTTCATTTGTTAGGCTGGATTTGCTCGTGATGATGCACCCAGGGCAGTGTTCCCAAGCATTGTTGGCCGACCTCGGTGTCATGGTTGGCATGGGCCAGAAGAATGCTATGTGGGAGATGAATCTCAGTCTAAAAGAGGTATCCTTACCTTGAAATACCCTATTGAACATGGAATTGTGATCAACTGGGATGATATGGAAAAGATTTGGCATCACACCTACAATGAGCTTCGTGTTGCCCCGGAGGAGTACCCTGTGCATCTGACTGAAGGCCCTCTCAATCCCAAGGCAAACAGAAAAAAGATGACGCTCATGTTTGAGACTTTCAATGTCCCTGCCATGTATGTTGCCATTCAAGCTGTTCTTTCCCTAATTGCTAGTGGCCGCACAACTGGTTCGCATCTTCATTTAGTTATTCTATGATTGATTTCTCATCTTCGATTAGTCTCCCACTGAAAATTTTGCTTATTTGTAGGTATTGTGCTGGATTCTGGTGATGGCGTCAGTCACACTGTCCCTATTTATGAGGTATGCGCTTCCACATGCCATCCTTCGATTGGACCTTGCTGGCCGTGACCTCACAGATTCACTGATGAAGATTCTTACTGAGAGAGGATATTCTTTCACAACTACTGCGGAACGGGAAATTGTTAGGGACAAAGGAGAGAAGCTAGCCTATGTTGCTCTCGATTATGAGCAACAGTTGGAAACCGGCAAGAGTAGCTCTTCAATAGAAAAGAGTTATGAACTCCCTGATGGTCAAATTATTACCATGGGGGCGGAGAGATTTAGGTGCCCCGATGTCCTTTTCCAGCCATCCCTGATTGGAATGGTATCTGCTGGAATTCATGAGACCACATACAACTCCATCATGAAATGCGACGTTGATATCAGAAAGGATTTGTATGGCAATATTGTTCTTAGTGGAGGCTCCACCATGTTCCCAGGCATTGCTGATCGCATGAACAAGGAGATATCAGCACTTGCACCTAGCAGCATGAAGATTAAGGTGGTCGCTCCGCCTGAGAGGAAATACAGTGTCTGGATTGGATGATCTATCCTTGCCTCCCTCAGTACCTTCCAGCAGGTTCATTCTCTATACTTACTCTCTATTCCCTCTCTATATCTTAGTTACTGAAGCTTTATATATAACTGATGCTTGTTTCTTTTTGTCAGATGTGGATTTCTAAGGCAGAGTATGATGAATCTGGTCCAGCTATTGTCCATAGGAAGTGCTTCTGAGTCGATCATATTGGCTTCTGTCTCATCTGCTATTAGCTGTTTTTTTTTTTTTTTGCTATTTTTGTTATTTACGCTTGGTTTTCCCAGAGATTGTTGAATTTGGGTTAGTGGTGGGTTATTGGATTTACTTTTTAAATGCCAATGTACCCTTAGCCATGTAATGGTTTTATAATTCTCTCAGATGGTCTTGTATACTTGTAGTGCTGCTTATATTTGTTAAGGCAGTAGAACTTCTGTCCGATATGTCTATCAGACATGCCACTTTGGTCCAGATGGCTGGTTCATTCTGGCTCTGTTTATGAACTTTTTAAACATAAATAACTGGGTCAGTCCCCTTATATTATATTGTTTGGACCTTCACTCTTCCATAGGAGGATTATGAATGGTTTATAGTTAAGGCGCTCAAGTTGTCTTGAGCTAGTATTTTTTTTTTTTGGTTCTTTTCTTTTGCATCATCCCCTTAATTGAAGTGAGAATTTAGTTCATGGCTTAAATCAAGGACTTCGAATTTTGCTCCATTATTTCTCTGATAAGTTCTATATACTGCATCAGTGCCAAACGAAGTGTTTATTTTTAAGGCTGATGGTTCATGTGATGTTATAATTTGATCGTGCAGCTGATTTGCCAGGCTAAGATGACTAGACCTTACTTCCTCTGGATTTGTTTGTTGCGTCCAATTCACCTTTCACATCTGTTTGTCAGAGGTGACAAATTAAAAAAAAATTTAGCTCATAAAGGAGCCAAAGTCAAATTAAGTATACAATTATATTTACTCTCAAACAATCTCATGCCAACATGACGTGACGTGTCCTCTGCCAAAGCTCCACATACGCATCAACCTTTCGACCGAGTTGTCGCCAAATGATTTCATATATCATGGCCACGATCAGCTGCGCTTCCAATGGATTCGCTTTTTGAGTTGGAACCATACAGAATGAAAGAAAAATCCTCTGTAGACTTAAGATATCTCCTGACAAACACCAGTTTACAAAAGATTTTTTGGATGACGAACCCATGTTGCTAATAAGGACCTTTGGTGGGTCGACTACCTCCTCCGACTAAGTAGGCGACATGACACTGGATGACAGAATCATGGGATCTAGATCAAGCGCATTATCGTTCCCCCAACCATCCGCTTTAAACTAAATATAATAAATTTCATAAATCTAAATTTCAAAACTCCACATACTACTACTATAAGCTACGCATTTAGCGATCTAACGACTAACCTTAATTGAAAGTGCTCTCTCAATATTGAGAGGAGTAATTAACTATAGGTGATTGCGCCTGTAGAAAACCTAGAACCAGATCTAAAATCCTTACAAAATGAGAGAGAAATCTCTGGGTAGTGTCTTATCTACTATTTCATGCAAAAAATTATACCACTTTAAATTTTCTCTAATCGAGACGGTAATTTTCGGATCTCACAACCATTACTTTGAACAATAAACCAGATATATATAAAACCTTCACTCTTTTTAATGACTTGATTACCCATTGTCCAATTAGCCACTATATCTTCTATAACTAAAATTACAGTCCATATACTCGATGTTAGATCTACTCAAACGAAAGCCTTTAAACTCTAAGGTTTAACTCCATAATTCAAGTTTTTCAGCTCCCCATCTATTATCAATTTAATGATATTAAGAATTCATATAATAGATTGTCGCATAAAAATGTAAATATGCTAAAGTTCTCATTTCTCATCTATGATTTTCCAATTTTCTTGTAGCCAGACTCATCTCCTCCTAAGTTTTGTGTTATAAACTTTTTTGCCATATCCATTACACTATAATTGAAACTTGAAGATTTTCTGCACGACAACGATTCTTAAAATATGAACCAAATCATAGTTGTTGTAATAGAATAAGTCATGATTGACCAAAATCTATCACTTAAGACAATTAACTTGACTTCTTTCCCTTCAAGTTTCTTAGTCCAAACACATTTTATCTATTGTGTGTAAATCAAAATAGTCTCCAAAAAACGCCTTGCTTCTAGTATGTTTTATTAAGTATGTCATAACAAATCTAGTAGTTATTAGATTAGAAAACGTACAATTAAGGCCAAAAATCTAACAATTGTAAATGAACTTGTTAATCTTCTTGGCTTCAATCAAAATATTCTTACACAAAGGTAACGTTCCAAAAAAATGTAAGGATTATGCCAATGCAATATGCGAAACATAAAGTCCATTAAATACGTCTTCTTTTTCCATCAACCTATTTTTTATTATCTAATAAGCACTAGCATTTTCGATAATAACTTGGACAACTAAATGTTCTCTAATCTCCACTATAACTTTCTTAATAAGCTCATAAATATACTCTCAATTCTTCAACAAAGACCTCATGAAAATAAAGTCAACTAGATTATTTATTAGAACATTGACTAAGTTCTTCTTTTTATTGTCAGAAAATCATTATGCACGATTGTAACTCCAATATGCCCTTAAGTTCTCTTGATCTTGTCAATAACTTTCTCAATGTTATTTATTCTTTCAATATCTAAATCTTGATCTCATGCATAGATGGAGGTTTAAGGCCTTGACCATAACAATCTATTGAACGAATTGCATTGACATAGAATGGGGAAGTTGCCACATTAAATAGAGTAGCATTTCCAATGTCCATATAACTATGCTTACAAGCTTATCCTGCATTTTATGGATACCTTCAATAGGCTACTCTCATAACATTATTCTTGACATTCTCTATATCCATCATATACTAATCTATAGGTCTCCTTTCATCTCTATTGGACATTTGTAGCATAGAAGAAGAGAAATCTTTCCCATTAACCCCACTGCCATGATAAGATCTGCTATAACTCTACTGGCAAATTATCATTGCGCTAAATACTTTGACATAATCTCCTTATTCATAAAAGCATGAATCTCCTCTTTTACCTTCTCAGTCACTTTGGCACATGATACAACCTTCTGATAAAAACTAGAAAGATGTTCTTTCATTTCAGTTATATCAACCTTTGACCACTACCACAATAGTTGCATTCCAAATAGATGAATGTATTTTCAATCCATCCAATTTCACTTATACACTATACTTTCCCATTAAGTTTCTAATGTACTTATCTTAGCAACAAGCTTTTGTTAACTGATACTTGCTTTGCACTTCCCAACTTCGGCTATTGCGAGTTTCTTTTTTTTTTATTCTATCCCCTCTTTCCTGTCTGGACTAAAAGGACACTTTTGGCTTCCCAACAAATAGGAAGCAAGGTATTGCTGGTTTGTCTAGAAACCTTAATCAAATAAATGATGAATAAAAAGCACACGATTATGTTCAGCAGAATCAAACAATACTGAACAAACTCGGAGATTTCATATGAAAATAAACATGCAACAATACCTAGGAAACTAGAATGTTCACTAGAAATATACCTTTTCAATTTCATCTACTTCATTAGCTTTAGATGCACGGAAATTCAGCGCCTCTTCCTTTTGATACCTAGAATATGCAAATAATCTTTAGAGTTTAAGTAGTGCCACACAATTTCCACACTGTAAGAAATATAGTGTACAAGATTTTGCAGCACAAAATATGTGTGCATTTCTTAAACAAAAAAAAGATACCATGTGTAGGAATTCCAAATTTGTACTTTTTAGAGAGGTCCAAAACATTACTATGAATCAAAGAGAAAAAATGTAATGACTTATAATAAAGACAGGACATAGAGGTTATATTTGGCAATAATGCAATTTTCATATGAAAAATGATAGCTTCATAGATAGAGTAGGAAAGAAATATTTTAGGTGGAAAAAAAATAAGGATGTGCTAGCTATGCATGCCAAGACATATCGCCATTACAACCAAAAATAGTGGCAGAGTTGCCATAGGATAGAGACCGTTGAAAATCATCCAAGTGAAACCTGTAATTACACATTCTAGCACTACTAGCCACCATCTCTAAGGATGAATCCTAAATTCACAATATGAAGAAAGATATTTAGCATCACAATTCAAATTTTTATTTAGAATGCACTTGACATTTGGAACATGAAGACATTATGAAGGAGTCAAATTAGTCATTCAAATGAGCCATTTATCGTCAATGATTGAAAGAGATCCATCAACCACTCAAAAATTTAAATTCTCAAGGTAAGGAATACACCAAATAAACCATTTGTTTAAAAAATGTTTTGAGTTCCAATAATTTGGAATCAATTATCCATAGTTCACTCCATTTTTAGTCTTTAAGACAGAGAAGTAATTACCTTTTGCATTATAGAATAATTAGTAGGTAGAGAAAGGAACCAAAGGAATAATGATTGTTCAAGATGTTCCCTAGTGAAGGAATATTGCTCGGCTTGTCCTCATCTGTAAGAACTTGAAATGCTGAGCTAAACTCCCCATGCTCCATTGATTTTGAATTGACTAGATTCCTATAAATTTTTTAAAATATTTCTTAAGTATTGTAAGATTTTTGATAGTGATCACACCATACTAATATTTTTTTTAATTACCATCAAAATACAATGATCTGTTACACTTTGGATGTGAACTTTAGAAATAATTTTTCAGTATTTCTAAGCATCACCCTCTTGTAGCTTGTCTTCCATCAAAGCTTCACAAAGACTTCTCATATGTATAAAAAAGGTTACATTCTTCTTTACCAACAAGTAACCTCTTATTTCATCCAAATATTTATTCAATGCTCGAAGAATATTGAGGACACATTCATGCAAACTCCAATTAGTATTCCATCACAATCATTGCACTTTGACATGTATTCTTGAGACAAAACTGAATTCAAATTATTATCATGTTTTTCAAATTGGAACACTTTTCTTGCACTATATGCTAGACCTCCTTTGTAGTTTTTAAGAAGAGATATGTTCAATTGATTTTAAGCTCAACTGAGTTTATCAAGCTATTCATCAATATGGAATTCCCTCCCTCATTAGAAAGCATAAGCAAACTCACCATCATTTGGTTGTTCTATCACTTGTTCTTCCATCCCTACTATGTTTCTTATCCATCCTTTGCATCGAATCACCAATAAAATAGATTGAGACCAATTCATAAAGTTAGCCTCCTTAATTTTATGTAGGAAAATTTAAAGAGTGATTATCAATGACAAGTTGCAAATAAGAGGAATATTGTGACATCATAGAGAAGATATTTATCTTTCGTTAGGTTTTAAAATATTTTTAGGATTTGTATGCGTTTGGTATATAAGATTATTGCCTTAAATGTCACTAGTACAAAATTGAAGTAATAACACATTATATTTAACTGCATAATTATGTTGCTAAATCAAACATATATCCTTTCTCAATTTTTGCCCATCTATCACTCACCTTATTCATTATAATCCATCATACATATTTTCACAATTAAATATCTTCATTAAAAATATTTTATATGGGGATTGGACACCCATGCAATCATAAACATGTTCTTCTTTCTACCAATTACTGTTCATCAGTACTTTCTTCTGCTAATGGATGTCCTATGCATTAATTCTTTGCAAGTATTATCAGTATTTCTTTAATTGATAAGACCAACCTGTCATTTTAGAAAATGTTCTAATCAGTATACATCAAAGTTTGTGTTGTTTATATGTTTCTCCATTCATGAAACTTGATAGATTTGCTAAAATTTAGCTTTACAAATAGCATTAGCAAATTATAGAAATAGTGTTACTTGATTTGTTAAAACACTTTTTATGACATTTAAAAGATCCTATTTCTAATGTAACTTTAATAAAAATGAGTATTTTAAATGATCTAAGGATTCATGTAAATGGACCCTACTTAGTGGGATAAAGGCTTGTTGTTGTTGTTGTAATGTAACTTTCATATCTTTTCTCTTCAAAACCATGACTCATTTTCTAAGCAACATAGGTAGGATCCCACTTCCCTTATCCCTTATCAGCCTCCCTCTTCTCCCACATTGATTGCACCTAGGGTTACGAATGACTCTCATTTAGATCCTAGTTGGAACATCCTATCGTGATGCCTACTTCATAAAGGCTCATCCTACTACTTCCTCTCCTTTAGAAATTGTGCCTCTAGCTATCCACACTCATTGTTCCTTTGCAAATATAGTTGGTGGGCTAAAGGTTTTAGATCTAACTATCTGATATAAAAGATATAAATAAAAATTGAAAATTGATCTTCTAACCCTTTGGTAGATGATCCTCCATCAAATCAGGTATGGACTCAAAACTTACAGGAAATTTTAAATCTCCTTTGAAATTACAGGTTATTACACCTACCCCTGTTAGCCCTACAGTGATAAGCACTTCATCATCCACGGGTATTATCATTAAGACTAACCTACCTATTATTAGAACATCTCAACTAGCTATAATTTGTGTACATAATGATCATGACTCTCCACAACCTTATGTTCCAAATGTAAGCATACAAAGTGTTGATATTTTAATTGACAAAAGATTTCAAATCATACTTACCTCATGGAACAAAATAAAAATAATAATAATAATATAACATCACTTCTTGTACTCACAAAGCATCAAACAAGATGATCCAAATGAGTATTTTTTTTAGTTTCTATGATCCATAGGATGCTTTATGTTATCTTTTTCTAGTATTCTTTATTATTGATGGCAATTCTTGATGCTTACAATTAATACTCATATCCTTTTTTTTAAACTATAATATTTAATTTTTTTTTAAAAGTTTTTAAATCTTAATTTTCATTTAGTTTATAAAGTAGAATTTATTAAAAAAAATTGCAAATCCTTTTTCATGCATTGCACCAGTTATTTGAAGTCTTTACTAAAAATTTCTTAAAAGAGTGCAAGTAACTAAACAACAAAGCGTGATAGGTAAGGCTATATTTCTTATAAGTATGAACAATATAATAAAATTAAGCTATACTTAAGCCCTTAAGGATAAAAAAAAAGATTAAAAAAAATCAACTTAAGTAATGGTTAAATGAGTGGTTAAGAAAAAAAAATTAAAGAATAAAACAAGCATAATTGTAAAGTCTACTAAAAAATTGATCCAAAAAAAGCAAGTAAATTAGATAAAAAAGATGCAAAAAAAAAAACTTTAGATCAGATGATACACATTCAAATTTTGAGAGTTATGAGACGAATTTTAGTAGTTCATAACTATCATTAATAAAATTCTCAAGACCAAAATGATGCCTAATATTATAAAAATAAACAAATTGATATAGCCTTTGAAAACAAAATAAACTTGTAGGATATCAAAAGTAGAACTATAAAAAGTAACAAAATAAGAGGGTAATGAAATATAGATAAAATAATATTTAAAAGTCATGCAATGAAGTTACATGAGAGGAGAGAATAAATGAGAGACAAAATGAATATAAACAATGACGATAGATAAAATGAAAAGCACTTAGGACTTCTTAATAATTTTTAGAATAACAAGTGGACACAAAATATCATTTCGGAAGCTTAAATAAACTGACTTCAACAACACTTAAGTCCCAACCGATAAAAGATAATAGCAAAGAAAAAATGCCGCAATAAAGAAATTCTTAAATGAGAAGATAGGTCCAAGCTTTTAGAAGAACAAATGAGCATAATCATGAAAATTTTTACAAAATAATAGAGGAAAGTTAAAAAAATTAAAGATAATGCATAAAAGTAAATTAGTTTAAACTAGTGAGATGCATAATTTGGAATTAGAAAGAAAATGGAGAAATTGGAGAATATTTATCAATAGTTAACTTTAAAAAAATTCCCAATACGAAAAGAATGCATAATTTACTGAAAATAAGCATTTTGGCATTATCTTTCGAAGTAGAAGATAATTATGATTTATGGCAAATGGACCGACTATAGAGCCAATGGAACGAGAAAAATAGAACATTGGAGAACCAAACTTATGTGACAGTTCCATAAAATGGAGTTGCAAGAGAGGATAATTGAATAAAAGCTTAAAAAAATAACAATGGTATCGAAAAATCCATGTGGGCCTACACCAAATAAACCAATGATTCTA
This sequence comes from Cymbidium sinense, assembly GCA_021442155.1. NCBI lineage: Eukaryota > Viridiplantae > Streptophyta > Magnoliopsida > Asparagales > Orchidaceae > Cymbidium > Cymbidium sinense. The sequence continues at coordinate 112,902,323 of CM038225.1, forward strand.
TGTTTCGAAGATTATTAACTAAAACTATAGAGAGAGCAATAAAAATCAGATTACACTTTGATATTGAAGTTCATAAGAATGAGTATCATTAATTTAGTGAACAATAAAAAAACAAGTGTTAAAACAAAATTTAAGTTACAAAAGATATGTTAATCTTTGATGAATTATAATATGGGGTTATATCAAAAGTTAGGTGTGTCAATTGTCGATTGGTTGTTGGTTGATGACCCAAAATAGGGTTGAAACGACATTAAATGGATAAAAAACCCGATTGAGACACAACGAATGATATATTTTAAGTCAAAATCGAAATAAATTCGTGTGTAAAAAATCGTCAATTTGGGTCAATTTCGAGTCAAATTGAGTTGGGGGGTCAAAATCGAGTCGAATTCGGGTTGGTCAACGAACTAAAATCAACGTCAATTTCTTCAACCTGAACCCGACCCGAAAATTATTCGGGTCAACCCAAACTTAGATTTTTCGAGTCGGGTTCGTGTCGAGTCAATTTTTGACACCCCTATCAAAAGTTAACATTAAGTCCTTAACTCTTTGTTTTGAATGTAAAAATGTTTATGGAAATTTTTGAAAGTGTGACACCTTAGTGTATTGTTTGCAGATGAGAATAAAACTTCTAGTGTTAAAGAAGAACAATCAAATAAGGAACTACACTGCGAAAACTATATCATGTAAAGTAATTTTGTAACGGTTAACTTAAAACGATTGTGTTATATGAATTCAAGTGTAAAGTAATTAAAAATGTCACTAAAAAAGAAGTTAAATATAGTAAAAAGAGAATGTTAGGATGACATGCCGTAAAACTACGAATGATAAGAGAGAAATGTTATGCTAAAAGAATGATGAAAATATAAACTTTTGAGATGAAAGTAAAAAAATAAAAAGCAATTTGGGCATATGCAATAAAGGCAAAAGATTCACTAGTACTAATGAACAAGTCAGGATATAAAAGCACTATACCAAATGCAATATGGCTAGAAATTTATAGAAAAAGACTTCGACAAGGTAAAATTAACAACACAAATAACACTCAAGTATGAATGAAGGACACCTAAAATCAACCTGAAATAATTTGAATAAAGTTAATGATGATTGACTAAGATGATTGGAATTAGCTTTAGGTTCAACTTATTACTTCTTAGGAAAATAGATAACAAGCGACCACCTTACATACCAAAGGTTTTTTAGCACAAGGAAAAGTTCTAGAGGTGTAAATAAACTAATAAACAAATTCCAATTCCAAAGCAATTTGCAAAAAAAATTTACTGCTGGCAATCCTGCTTTGTTATTAGTAATAATCATTATAAGAAAATTGGAGCCTAGTTATATCAATAAGTGGGCATTTGTCGTTCAATAAAGATTTACAATCCTGGCATCTAGCTAAAATTTTCTCTAGAGTTGAAGCAAACGACAATTTCTAAAAACGTTTATTTGTGGAGGATCTTTTAAGTACAAAAAATTTTAGAACAAGATAGCATTCTTTCCTTTCCTTCATTCAAAGCAAGTGTCAATTAAACCACACATCTCATCATGATACACTACCAGCCATTCTCTGTCATCATCATTAGCATTAGACCAATACTTTGGAGTAGATGTATAAGACTTGATTCTCCATCCACTCTATTAAGTGCTGTGTTATTTCAATTTTGTGCAAATCTTTTTGCACAACTTCCAACCATGTTACATTTTCTCCTTCCTAACCTTCAACACCAGTTCTATTTAACCGCCTTATTAGCACATCTTTGGTCCACAATTTACACCAAAATTATTCAATCTATTTGTAAATACAATATCTTTAGTATTGCTTTGTCTACCATCCTTCAATTATAATTATCACATTATCATTTTTAATTTAATCATATATCCATTTTAACATTCTCATTTATTCAAGCCTCATGTATCTCCTTCTTTCCTTCCTAGCATCAATCAAGTTGAGCTAGACTACTAATCTTATTTTGTTTGCAAAATGAAACAATGACTAAAAAAGGTACATTTTGAAAAACTCCCACATAATTTCTATAGCTATGTATTCAATGTAATTGACATTTCACAAAAAAAGACCATTCCATCGTATTCTTGAAGTTTTTTCTTACTGAAAATTAAAAAAAATGAAATCCTGGGGTCTGAAACAGGCTGCAATGTTCTATGGCCATAAAGAAAGTTGCATATTCACCATTTTCCTCTTTTTCCTAAGACATTACAATTGAAGTAATAAGAACTCTATGGTAATACAGCAGATAACTAGCATCTTTATAATAACCACATAATAGAGAAAACAGAATAAATTCTAAAAAGGTAAGAGCCATTGTCGTGTCCCAAATCCAATTCTAATTGACAGGGGGGAATGGGCAAAGGAGTTAAGGAATTCGGATCATTCAGCCAAATCATACAGAAGCCCAATTTTGAATTTGTTTACAGTCTTTTCTCTTAGTTTTAGAGATTAGAAAAAGAATATGATAGGGACAAGATAAAGTCACTGAAAAAATAAGATACTAATCATCATCATAATTAGTATTATCCCAACTATTAAGAATCAGCTTCAAAAAATCCTAATTTTCCACCAGTTCATGCTTAAGATCATAAACCTATTCTTCAAAGTTCATTTCAAACAACTTCTATCCATGTTATCATAGGTATACCATTTGTTCGTCTAAATCATTAAAAAAAAAACTTTATCTTCTCTTTTATTTGGTGCATTTTCAAATATTTATTGTGCATGTCCCAAACATAATCTATTGAAAGCCAAAGATGTTAAATCTTCATCTTTAAAAAATATTTTAAACAACTTTAATCTATGTAGCTCTAACCATTGCCAGTCATTATCCTTCAACAATAACTCATCTTCTTGTCTAAAGAGTGCATTTTCAACTCTTCATTGTGCAAGTGGTTTGTCCAAACTACGGTCTATTTTCAACTACCTCATAATAAATATATGTAAATCCAAACACCTCTCTAATTTAGTTATTCATTAATAAGAACTTCACTATATTGCCTTGCATGTTAACAAAAATAAGTTGTAGCATGTCATATTGCTAGTCTCTAACAGCATTCCAATAGCAGTAAAGAAACTTCCATCCACATTAACTTTCTACAAATAGCAAACTATGAAAATTCTTAAATTGAAGTTGCTAGTCACAATGATATCTTAGATAAAATTGTGTGCATATCCATCTTCAGTTTTCTCCACTTCCATATGATGCACCTTTTCCACATTTCCTTCTGCCCCCTCCCTATTAGCCATTTTGCGTTTCATGTTATAGTCAACACATGCACATCTAACAACAACAACAAGCCTTAATCCCACTAGGTGGGCATGAATCCTTCTCCATCAGGTCTCCACATTATGTGTCAAATTCTCATTTAATTCAAGTATACTAAGATCATTTTTATACATCTTAACCAAGTCTTTTAGGTCTACTCTACCTTTCTTAACATAAGAAATCTAATGCATCTACTCTCCTAATCGGGTCATCGGACGACGCTTTATGTGGCCAAACCATCTAAGCGACTCTCCCTAATCTTATCTACCATGGAGCTACTCCAACTTTATCCCAACATACTCATTTTGCATTCTATCTCTAAGGGTAAAGCCACTCATCCACTGAGCATCCTCATCTCTCAGAATACTTAACTTAGTCTTATGTTTCTCTTTATTGGCCAATATTCGCACATAAGTTATTGCGGTCTTACCACCATCTTATAAAATTTTCTCTTAAGTTTAAGTGGAACTTTTCTATCACATAATAGGCCGATGCATTCCTCCACTTCAACCATCCAACTTGAATTCTACTAATAATATCTCCATCTATTTCACCATCATTTTGAACAATAGAGCCTAAATATTTGAATCTCACTCTTATTAATGACTTGATCACCCAAAGTCACAACACTACCACTAAAACTTCTACAACTAAAATTACACTCCATATATTCGGTTTAGATCCGCTTAAAGCGAAAACCTTTAGACTCTAAAGTTGACCTTCATAATTCAAGTTTCATTGGACTCCTCTCTAGTCTTATCAACAAGAAGAATGTCATCAGAAAAAGCATACACCAAGGTACATCTTCTTGTAAATGCCTCGTAAGAACATCTATAACTAAAGTAAAAGATAAGGGCTTAATGTTGATCCTTGATGTAATCCAACTGAAATAGGAAAATAGTTTGTCAATCCTCCTTGTGTTTGGACACAAGTGACAGCTCTAGTATACATATCCTTAATGACTTGAATATAACCAATATTAACTACATATCCTTAATGACTTGAATATAACCAATATTAACTTCTTTCTGTTCTAGAACTCTCCAAAGAACATCTCTTGAGACTTTATCATAAGCTTTCTCTAAATCAATAAATATCATATGTAGATCCTTTTTATTTTCTCTATGCTTCTCCATCAAACCTCTTAACAAATGTATAGCATCCATAATAGATCTACGGCATGAAACCAAGCCAGAGAAACTTACGTATCACATCGTAAACTATGCTCAATTACTCTCTCCATAATTTTAATGTATGGCACATTAACTTAATTCCTCATTTGATAACTCTTGTGCATCACCTTTATTCTTAAATATAGAACCAACAAACTCTTTCTCCACTCATCCGACATCTTTTAGTCTTTAAAATAACATTAAAAGATTTGTAAGCCAAGAAATTCCTTGATCTCCTAAACATTTCCACACTTCTATTGGAATATTATCCGATCGCTTTTCCACATTTCATTTTCTTTAAAGCTTCACTAACTTCGATTTACTAATCTGACGATAAAATGAAATTCTCTATTTTGTTTAAGGTATTAAGGTTGCTAAAATCAATCGTATTTTCGGATCCTTCATCAAAAGTTTATTAAAATACCTCATCCACCTATTTTCAATATCTTTTCTAAGAAAAGACTTTATTATTTTCATCCTTAATACTCCTCACTTGAACTATGTCTTTACTTCTCCTATCTCTTTGGTTGACTAACTTATACATACATCTTTCACCTTCTTTGGTATCTAATCTATTGTACACATGCACATCTAAAGAGAACAATAAAGATACAAGCCAAAATAAAATTATTTATCAAGAGGTTAAAAATCAGAATAGAGCAGTAAAGGATAATCAAAGTGATAAAAAATTAATGTAACTTGTTATCTAAAATACGCTTTTCTGCCTTTGTGGAAGAATTGGCCAGGGATTCAGTGACAACTTTGAGCTTATCAACCTGAAAATTGAATTATACAATCATAAGAAAAAAATTTATAGCTAGAAAGAGAAATCACTTGTAATAACACAGAAAAAGCAAGTTCAGATTTAAAAAAAGATTCATAAAATTTGTTACATAGTTGGATCAATCATCCTTATTATTTTGAAGAAGAATATTGCAAGGCTAAAAAACAAAAGTACATGAACCAAGATATGTTCTTCTAAGAGTATAAAAATTTCCTAGAACTTTTCTTATCGGTAAGCGAAACCACGGTGCAATTTCTATGTTCTTGAGTTTGACCAACAGTGGAGAGGTATATCCCTAAGCAAATGTTTGGTAGTCAACAGTGAACTTCTATGGGTATACCTTGTGAACAAATAAAAACAAACTGGAGAACAAAAAGCTTTCAGAGGGTCATCCCCATCATCTTTTACCATGATCTATGGTTAAATTAAACAAGAAGAAAACATAACACTGATAAAAATATGCAGAATTTTTTTTAAAGAAAAATATATTAACTAGCTCATAAAATGAACACCGCACAGGCATTTATAAGGAAATGTCAAAGTAAAATGAAAGATATAGTAGTACAAACAAAGTTATAAGATATTCATTTGTATCGCATAGCATGAAGCCTAGTGAAAAAAGGTGAGTGGCAATAACTTTTTTTCTTATTCTTACCCCTTCTAATATAAGAACTTGACATCTCTTATCCACTAGAGTCAATACTCTGAAGACTCCATTTAGAATTAGAGAACTGCTGAAATAAGTAAACCATCGTTGTGCAAACTAATTAAATAAGCTTGAGGCATTTCAAGAACTTGTGGAATATTCTCATTGAAAATATCAACAATTGATAAATTAACCAATACTAAAGGGAAAGCAAAAACAGAATCATCAATGACTATTTCTAGAGGAACTAAACCTATCTCCATATTATGGGAACAAAACCTATATTGATGAGGTGGGATCTTCCACCTAAGTGATAGGAGATCATTATGACCATTAGGTGGAAGGTCTTGCATTTGAAATTTAGGATTCCTTTGCCCAGAATGATCCTTGACGCATTCAAAAAATTCATGCCCAAAAATATGGTAAAAAGTATAGTGGGATGGAATATTTTCAAATACCATTGTCGACCAATGTCTAAATGACAAAGATCCAACCCATGCCCCCTTATGATAAAAGGTTGTGATGCTCAATTCCGCCAAAACTCTAGCCACATGGGCATAAGCAAAACAAAAAGTTGCAATATCCACCTATAAAGGCTTTCCAAAAATAAAAGCCAAAGATAATAAGAATGATAGGTTGAAATAGTGTAGACAAAGCTATGGATGAGATCCAAACATTAGCAATAGGAGACTCGACATAATAATCAAAATAGTGTAGTTTGCTTGTAAATAAAGCCTTACAATGACAAATCGATGGTCAATGGGCCCAACGGAATGATCAACCCTTAATTGTAAGTTAGATATGAACTTACAAATAATGTCCAAACTAGGCTGATCCAAAGAAAATTTGCCAAGTGAGAAAGCAAAAGACCTAGAAAGGACAAAAATCTACACATAAAAAAGGAGTAGATTTGCCCTAAAAAATTTGAAGGTGGTTTATGTTGGGGAATTGTTGAATTATATTGAAAGTAAAGTGGATAATTATCAAATGGATAGAAGGAAATGTCTAAACCATTCGAAGCATGAGACAAATTTTCAAATGAACGCGAATGTAGAGGCAGAAGAAACACAACCATCAGAGATAAAGGAAAAGCCTCAAAAGGAGCAAGGTCCATTTGCGGAGATGTTTGCATAAGTGAGGTAACCAATCCCTTAAAAGAGGCCAGTTTAAGGTGGGATTTAAAGGAGATATGACGAAACTAAATAAGCAAGCAATGAACATCGAAGAACAAGCAAAAATTAATTTCCAATGAGAAAGTAGAAGCAGGCAGCATGCCGATGTAAGCCAAAGGTGATGAAGGGTCCAAGAGCGAAGGGAAGCTAACACGAGTTTGTTTATTTCCATGAGATGGCATTGACAACAAAAAAAGCCACCGAATCAAGAGCATCCAAGATCATACCCGCAAGAAGACTCCAAATGGCCACATAATAACAAGAGAGATGCACACCTAGACAGTTGCATGTGAGAGACTAGAGCAAGAATATCAAGCAAATACTAGCCACACAGCAGCACAAATCGCCACAAGAATTAGAACACGGTGAAAATCATGCCTCATGAAACCTAATCTCCATTAAACGTCGTTGGTCACATCGACCAACACCAACGAATTCCTATCGCAACTTCCTGCTTCTACATATGATGACAGAAACGCCGAAGCCTCCCTAAATGAGCACTCGTCGATCTTTCCTTCCCCCTTCTTCTCGTTCAATGATGGCTAGTGGAGGGGCATGACGAGGTTGACGGGTTCAACTAGGGATGCAAATGAGCCAAAGCCAAGCAGGCGCTTGTTCTAGCTCTTTTATCAACATCTTGCTCAAGCTCAACTTGGGCTTGATTCGAGCTTTTAATATTATATTCACGCTTGAGCTCATTTGTAAAAATCATGTTCGAGCTCACTTCACATTGGAATTATCGAGCACATTAACTTGTTTAATGAAATAAACGAGGTTTAATCAAGCTTGATCATGAGCACCTTGTTAAAAAATATAAACGAGCCATGTTAAATAAAGTTTTAAATGATTTTATTTACAAATGAGCCTTAATTGAGCTTTAATCAAGCTTCCTAATTAGCTTGTTCACAAGCTTTAAACAATATTGTCATAAATATAAATGAATTAAACAACAAGCTACTCAAGTTTTTTCATTTAGCTATCGAGTATTTACATGTGTTCAAGCTCATTCTATTAATTAATCAAACAATCATAAACAAGCTTTAATCAAACTGAGCCACAAGTAGCTTGTCGAATGCTCGATTCATTTGCAATCCTAGGTTCGATATAAGGTCGTGGTAGATGTAGTAGTGTGGGGCCGTTAATGGGTAGCAATGAGATTAAGCAAGGTGGTGATGAAAAAAAAAATGCAACATTTGATTATAAGATTGATGCAAAAAAGAATTCATCTACTGAAACAAAAAGTAATACAAGCTTAAGTGCAAATTAGGCACTATACTTCCCAAGCAATAGATGCTAAATGTTTGCAAGCTCGCAGCTTCTCAAGAGGACCCATGTAGTGTTCAAATGCATGCACCAAATGACAATCACTAGCTCAATTTACAAGCATGCAACATTGTTTCAATGTTAATCAGCTAGAGACCAACTTCAAAAGAAAGAACATAATACAAAAACTAGATATATATGTAATGTCGTAAGAAGCTCTAATGTTTTTAGACCCTTGGATCAGCAAAACCAATCAAGATTTCAATGGTTCAATTCAGATAGAATTTAGAACAAAATCCTGACATATTGTTCTTTCCATCACAAAAGATTGGAGTTTTACCAAAGCCATTCAAGAATGTAATAGATGCTACATTTAAAAAGCAACACACTATTTTGGTCTTTATATCAAAATGAGAAAATTCATAATGATAAGATTTTTAAGTATAATCTAATGAAGTGAGATATAGCAAAACTTCTTGTTAATTTTTTGTACACTTTCTAGTTTCCAACCTTATTTCCATTGCAATCAAGTACTCAAAATTGACTAACTAGCATGATGATCAAGAATAGAATTCAATAATATCTTCAAAAAAACTGAAATCCATTAAAGTGAGAGAAAATTTGTAAAAACTATGTGATTCAACAACAGGAATTGAACATGTCACCACCACAAACTATGGTAATCCTGCAGCTATTGCATAAATTAGCATGAGTATTTAAAATAGGTAATTCTACAGAAATTTGTGCATCCTAAACATGCTTGAAAAGTCAAACTTCATTGATATCAATAACTCAAAAATGCTAACATTACTCATTAGAAAACATGGGAATATTCTCTGCTCTTAATTAGAACACAATTTCAACATCATCTTTAGGTTATATATAATAAAAAAAAAGTGATGTTGGTTCATCATCTCCACAAATATTGAACTCCTCTTACATATAAGGTAAGACACCATATGAGCACATGCATTGAAAATATGTTCAATTTATAGGTGTGTGTAATATATCTCTAGCAACACACCTTTTGATAATGGATCTCGGATGAATCTCAAGGGTTTATCATTTTCTTTTGAAGGCCTCAATTCTGGAACATAGCCGAACTTCTGTGAGTGCGTCTTTCAGAGCCTAAAGATTGCCAAAATTTTGAATAACACTTTAGATTGAGATACTTGATTACTCAATTAACTCATTATCATAAAAAAATGGGCAGAAGTTATGGATGCTTTTTGCTAATGACATTCTTCTTGTTGATAAGACTAGAGAGAGACTCCAAGAAAAACTTTAATTATGGAGGTTAGCCTTAGAGTCTAAAAGTTTTTGTTTAAGTAGATATAAAATTGAATATATATGGAGTGTAATTTTAGGTGTAGAAGTTCTAGTGGTGGTGTTGTGATATTAGGTGAACAAGTCATTAAAAAGAATGAGCGATTCAGATATCTAGACTCTATTGTTCAAAATGATGGTGAAATAGATGGAGATGTTATTAGCATAATTCAAAGTTGGATGGTTGAAGTGGAGGAATGCATCTGGCCTGTTGTGTGATAGAAAAGTACAGCTTAAACTTAAGGAAAAATTTTATAAGATGGTGATAAGACCTGCAATGATTTATGGTGCAGAATGTTGACCAATAAAAAAGAAGCATAAGACTAAGTTAAGTGTTACAGAGATAAGGATGCTCGGGTGGATGAGTGGCTTTACTCTTAAAGATAAAATGCAAAATGAGTATGTTCGGGAAAATGTTGGAGTAGTTCTAGTGACAGATAAAATTAGAAAGAGTTGCCTTAGATGGTTTGGACGCATAAAACGTCGGTCGTACGATGACCCAATTAGGAGAATAGATGCATTAGAGTTGCCTTATGTTAAGAAATGTAGAGATAGACCTAAAAAAATTTGGTTAAGATGAATAAAAAATGACCTTAGTACTTGAATTAAATGAAAATTTGACACATAAAAGGACACAATAAAGATGAAGGATTCATGTAGCCGACCCCACTTAGTGGGATAAAGGCTTGTTGTTGTTGTTGTAGATCACGGTCAGCGAAGCTAGCTAGCATTGAACCGAAGTGCATTTTGAACTTGGTTTTGGGCGTTTCACATTTAGGCGAAACAATTTTTTTCTCATGCTAGCCAACCTCAAGGCTTCTCTTTTATTTTGCAACTTTTGTTTTCTATGATGCGAAAGTTCTATTTGTCTCTTGACTCCTCTCTCAGTAAGAATCTTCATCAGTGAATCTGTGAGGTCACGGCCAGCAAGGTCCAATCGAAGGATGCCATGTGGAAGCGCATAACCCTCATAAATAGGGAGCGGACTGACGTCATCACCATTCAGCACAATACCTACAAATAAGCAAAATTTTCAGTGGGAGACTAATCAAGATGAGAAATCAATCATAGAATAACTAAATGAAGATAACCACAGCGGCCACTAGCATATAGGGAAAGAACAGCTTGAATGGCAACATACACGGGGTACATACATTGAAAGTCTCAAACATGATCTGCGTCATCTTTTCTCTGTTTGCCTTGGGATTGAGAGGGGCTTCAGTCGAAGCACAGGGTGCTCCTCAGGGGCAACACGAAGCTCATTGTAGAAGGTGTGATGCCAAATCTTTTCCATATCATCCCAGTTGATCACAATTCCATGTTCAATAGGGTATTTCAAGGTAAGGATACCTCTTTTAGACTGAGCTTCATCTCCCACATAAGCATCCTTCTGGCCCATGCCAACCATGACACCAGTGTGACGAGGTCGGCCAACAGTGCTTGGGAACACTGCCCTGGGTGCATCATCACCAGCAAATCCAGCCTAACAAATGAAAATGACATACAAAAGTCAGACCAATTTAGTGCTATTTCTAGACTAGAACTTAGGTTGTAGCTTACCTTAACCATTCCAGTTCCATTATGGCAAACTAGAGGCTGAATATCATCAACATCTGCCATCTTTTACAAATCTGCAGAATAACTGATATGACATTAGAAAAAGACCATGAAAACATTTAACTAGAAAAATGTATCATACGCACAGGATCTGATTTGTGCACAACCATTTCAAATAAAAGTTATAAAGCCAGCAGTTTTCTTGCATTTGAGCAATTTCAATTCAAAGAAACAAACAACCATAGCTCAATTTTATCCAAGTAAACAGCATAAAATCAAAATCTCAAAATAATTTTTTTTTTAAAAAAAACTTAACTATGCTTACCTATACAATCCAAAATTATAATTTGGACAGTAAGTTGCTTGAGAAGGGTAACCTAATAATTCAAGGCATAATTTACAAGCTACACAAGTAGAGATCCAAACCAACAATATGATTGCATGACAATCAGGCAGTCCAGTTAGGAAGTTACTTAAAAGGAACCCCTTATTCTACCATAAGAAAAATAAAATTCAATAATGAATCTAGAGTTTTGTATCTAAATCCATGCTAACGGAAAATTTTCAAAAGTCAAAGTATGATTTGAGGTAAGAGAGCTACATAGAAACCAACATGAAACTATCTAACAAATTTTGATGAAGATCCAGTGATTGACAACAGATCAGACCGACACTTACAATAACAACAACTTCCTTCTCGGAAGAAAACTACACAATCCAAGAAGAATCCATGAGTGTTAAGTGCATGGGATCTCCTTACAGAAGCATATGAGTCATTTTATAACTCGCTTCCTCACAAATTAAATATTATCAATCTGAATAAAATCAGCAAATCTGACGAAAAATAGGCAGAGTAGCTTATATTTCTCTTGTAAATCATACAAAGAATAAAAAAAGGAAATGACCACATCGAACTGGGGCAACTCAACGTTCAAAATAAGATTGGTTAGATAAACACTGAATTATTTTTTTTCCCAGAAATTTGCAGGGTATCATGCTACAATGAGCGATTCCGACAGTAAATCATGGAAGCTCCAGCTTCACTCCTGAAAAAGATAAATCTCTTCAAAAAATCAAAACCCTAAAAATATATCTCATCTTTCAGAATAAAATAACGTGCCTTAGATCTACATCAGAAATCAAGTTCACCTGCTACAAAACAAATCAATACTTGCCGATCATCCGAATATCTAGGAAATACCACATAGCAACTCATTCAAGATCTACCAAAAGGCCCGCTGAATTTACTAAAAAAATCATAATAAAAAGCACAGATCGAGATTATAGAAACCCTCACCTAACCAAAAGAATCGGACACGGATCGAATCAAAGCCGCCTTTCCCCTCCCGAAAGACCGCAGCCTCCCGAAACCAAAAAGCGAGTTTGTCGCGGGAGAGGTAGATTGGCAGAGAGAAATGGAGCGCGAAGAGGTCCCTTTATATAGAAAGCGGTTCAATTGGAAAATGGAATTCGACGTGGAAAGAAATGAGTTCAAAGCGGGCTCAGGCCTTAGGGCTCAATCCTCGATAAAACCGCGATCCAATCTTAGAAGCCCACGTGGGCCGTGTCCCGACTTAAAGATCCGCTGGATGGCTCTTTGGGCTTTAGTGGACGCATTTTTGTGTGTTTTCCGGTTGAATTAAACGATTTTATTAGTGGTTAAGCTAGTGAAATGGGCCACGTGGGACCCACATATATTTATTTCTAAATAAAAAATTCACATTCAAACCAGACGCATTGACTAAAAAATTTGAAAATCTTATTAAATTAAATTCGTTTGCTTACTTAAGGAAATAGTACCGATACCTTCGAGAATCCTAGGCAAGTTCTAGTCTATATGTATACTATCTCTCTCTCCCTCAATTTTTTTGTCTAAAAAAAATAAGGGTTTCTATTCTTTGAAGGGAAGGAAAATTTAACTGTTAGTCATATTTAAAGTAGGGCTGCAAATGAATTCAGCGTTCAAAAAGTTACTCGTGACTCAAATTGATTACTGCTCAGTTCGCTCATTTAACTAATCGAATGCAACATTTTCAGAATACTGATTCTTAAACAAAGCAAGTTGTTGTTGCGTTCATTTACGTCACGAACGATCATTTGTTTAAAGCTCGTTAAACGAGCTCGAGACTAGCTGCATAAATGATATTGAGATTATTAATATCAGATAACGCCGACAAAAGTTGATTAAGGCTAATGGCGCCGATTAGTTATTTCATTAAATTTAATATTTATTGATAAGCTCGATTTCCGAAAGAAAACGAATAGCTCAAAGCTCAATGATTTTTTTTTTTCCCCATCCTCTCTTCGAGCTCAATAATGACAAACGAGCTTGAACTCGAACAAGCTTCTACTCGGCTCGGCTCGGTTAGTTTGCAGCCCAAATTTAAAGGTGGTGTAAAGTAAGAAAACACAAAAGTAAAAGGATCAAAAGGGAAGAAAGCGTAGGAAATAAAATATTAATAGATATAGAGGCAAAGCGAGATTCTCAGCAATGATAATAAAGTGAAGCAGCAGATTTACAGAATGTGATACATTGAGTGTTTGCATGAGAAATATTAAAAATTAAAGATTAAAGATTAAACTTATATTATATAAAATTATATAATTTTTCTTTTATTTAAGAAGTCAAGAATCACTTAAGATTGAGGCTCTAAATGAGTTGAGTCAAGTTCAATCACTGCCGATTGGAGCTCTAATTTGACTAACTAATCAATGTTAGAATTCGAATTCGAGCTTTATTCTACGAGATCAAATTAGATTACCAGCCGACTAATTTAATATGAAAGAGATAAAATAAATATTCTTCAAGTAATATTATTATTAAATAAATAAATGAGAAATTAGAAAGAATAATAAGAAGTTATTTGACATAAAAAATGAGATATAATTTTTTAACATTTTAATAATTTTTATTAAATTGTTGAATTTTAATAAAATTTTAATATTATTTTATAATTTTAATTTCCATTTCTTTTTACTTTTTTTTTCAAACACTTCCAAAAAAATCTTTATTTTCTATCTTTTAATTCTTTCGAATCAAACAAATCCTTAATGAACTGGATCCTGTGCATCAATTAATTTAATTTAATTTTTTTAAATAGCTATTAATATCCATAATTTTACTGAAGAATTCGTCTATAACTCTATAATTTTATCTTCCATGTAAAATTTATACTATAATATTACATAAAAGAATAACAGAAAGACAAGGTCTCAAGCAAAAATTTATTTTATGATGAGTTGAATGAGTGATACATATTCTCAATCTAATGAAAAATAAATATATAATTAAATTTTATTTTTTATGTCCTTAAAAGATTTCTTCCACTTTTTTAAAATTCAAATAAATTTTCTATAAAATATATTCCATCTTTTATTCTCTTATCAATGTTTTCATTCATGTTTTTTTTTAAATGACTCAAAAACTCTATGGGAGCACAAATTTACATTATGATGAGTTGAATGAGTGTTATATATTCTCAATATAATAAATAAATAAATAATACAGCTCTGGTAGAGTCAAAAGATTGAGCTGTACGATGACGAGAGCGTGCTGAAGTTCACTTTGTCCATTTCTTTCTATTATTTTTTCGAAATATATATTAGATATTTTGATTCATTGTTCATCCGAAGTGATATTTCGATAACAAGTTTGAAGGTTATCATATTTAGGTTGAAAATATTCTCTCAAGACGGCTTTTCTAGCCTTAGATCTTATTTTGTAATTCATTAAGACTAAAGTTCATCTTAGAAGGAGTGGGAGATCTATTTTCTCTCATTGGTGATAAATATGATTTTGATTTAATCAAGTGCTCGATAGATGGTTCATCTACCGATGTAGAAACCAGATCTAGTTCTTTTTGAAATTTCAGAAGGAAAAGAAACTCTAGGAAGGGTTATAGATCTTCTAAGATTAAATCTAATTTCAATATCACCGATATTTGAATAATTTGATCGATATCTTGATTAATGGAAGGTGTAAGTGTGACCGCAGATGGTATAGTCCAAGAATCTGGAAATATCACCTCATTCCATTTGATAACTCTGTTAGCAGTAATATTAGAGGCTAACAGATTTGTTTCTTTTAGGGTAGTTCGTTCAGCTGGTTGAACCGCCCTTTTAACCCTAGGATTCAAAGTATTCAAAACACGAAAATGGATTCTGAAGATTAGAGCAATAGTTTCAGATCCAGGGAGAAAATCATACCAATGAAGTTGTAATTGTAATTTAACAACTTCAAATAGGTTTATGTCAGATAGGGATAAACTCAAATAAGGAAAACCATTAAAGTAAATTGGTCTGTGGCAGAGGCTAGTTTCAATAACACTCATAAGAGATTGGGCCCAGTGGAGGCATCTTCCATCTCTTAGACTGGCTAAAATAGAGACATTTAATCCTTTCAAGGTTAAAAGCTTAAATGTTGTTTGGATCATTCAAATATGAATGTATTTAAAGTCTTGCATATAACGATTCAGTTTCAACATATTTCTAATGCCTCTATCAATTGAAGAAGTTCTTGATAGTATAGAAAGGAGATATCCTCATGAAGACGAAATTGATAAGGATCGCCTGAAAAATCTGCTCAACTCAAAAAGTGTTCAAGCATTCAATCTACATTTGCGATAGTGGCGAATCTTTGACGATGTCGACATTGAATCCATTGGCGAAAATTAGTGGGTTTTATTTTTGGTACACTGACAAGATCCACCATTATGATCCAAAATTGGTGCAACTTTAAAATTCTAAAGTGTCCACTCAAAGATTATTGATGTCAGCATTATTGGTGTTACTTTACAACCCGAAAGTATCCACCACCCAAAGATTATATTATGTTAAAGGTTATTCTATTATTGCACATTTACTTAATATTTTTAAGTAAAGTTTTCTTATGCTTTGGTTTCACTAGCTTCTTCTATAGGGCAAAATCTTGCTCACTTCTTTACTGATTGTCAAATCCCTTGGATCTAGACATGGAATATCACACTTGGGAAGGACCCATTTAATCAATTGGTCCTCCAAAGATAATGCTATAAGTATGGTCGTATGGGTCATTATGCTAACAGATATAGTATTAAGAAAAAATTAAATAAATTATAGATGGATGAAGGGTTAAAACAAACCCTAATGAAGATTATTCTTACTTCCTCTGATTCTAAAAAGGAATTTGTTGAAGAAGATACATTTTCTTCATCTTCTACCAATAATCTGATTGTTTGTAATTGTCAAAGAATAGATTATTACAAAATTATAATCAATATGAATATACTTTATACTCTCACTATTGAACAAAAGACCACTCATTCAAATCTTAGCTTAAGTTGAAGATACTTTAACTCAAATAAGATTATTAGTCTTCTCAATGAAAATAAGGTTGAAAAATTTTCTTTTAAACCTCCTATATATTCTATGAGTGAAGTATATAAGAGAAGAACTGAACATAGTTCGCCATCTACGACAGTTTCTTTAACTGATTTAAAATCGAATGCAAACTTCAACAAGAAGTTCGACATCTAAAGGTTGAACAATATCATATGAATGGACGTCTTATGAATTTAGAATTAAACCAAAAGATGGTCTACTCGAACGATGATCCTGAAGCCTCTTCTAGTCAAGAGTCAGGATTCTTACAAAGTATACAGAAGACGATATACCAAAAATGGTACATCTCTATTAAATTAATTATTAATAAAAAATTTATTCTACCTAATTTAACCGCTTCTTGTGTGAGCAAACTTAAATTGCATGCAAGAAGGACTCGTTCCTTCAAAATATTTTGAAAAAAATACTCAAAAGTTTAAAGCTGTTAATGGTGAATCTTTACAATTTAACTATAAACTATCATCTGTTGTAATCTGTAAAGATGATATTTATCTTTAAATGTCATTTATTTTAGTCAAAAATTTAACTCGATATTATTTTGAGAACTCCTTTTCTTCAAAATAATGACCATAACATGGATTGATGATATCATAATTCAATGTGTTCTCCGGAATAAAGAGATTATATTTCGTTTTATCATCAACCTTAAATAAATCATTATAAATGAAATGAATAGACTTAATAATAAGTCCATGCATTTAAATTATCTTAAAGAAGAAATTATAAATTTAACTATTAAACAAAAAAATTTTCTCCTCAAATAAAAAACAAAATTCAAATTTATTTATAAGATTTTCATAAAGACGTTTGTGGTGACAACCCGATTATTTTTTGGGATAGAAAAATTCATTCAGTGGGTCTTCCGTATATTGATAATTTTAATGAACGGGACATTTTCACTAAAGTTCATCCTTATCAAATGAACGAGCATTATCTTATGTAAAGTAGATTGCCAAATTACTATCCAAACAAATAATCCATCAATCTTATTCTCCTTGGAGCTACACCACATTCTATGTCATGAACGCTGCAGAAAAGGAAAGAGGAAAACCTAGACTTGTAATTAATTGCAAGCCACTTAATCAAGTTCTTAAGTGGATCCAAAGATCCTCTCCAAACAAAAGAGATCTTCTCAATATGCTTCATAATGCCAAATTTTTTTCTAAATTTGATTTAAAATCGAGTTATTTGCAGATTCAGATTAAAGAATCTGATCACTTGATCAAGTTCTTTTTTTCATAAAATATGCGGTGAGAAAAAAAAAAACAGGAAACAAAAAAAAAATTTGACTAAGCATTAAGTGAGAAAATATTTTTATTTCTAAGATAAAATATTTATACCTTGACTAATTAAGCATATCTCTACAATTAACGGTTAACTAATTTTAACTTTTTGTAAGGAGTGATGTAAATGTGCATCAATTTCTATCAGCTAGATTAAATTACACAATCATGGTGGAATCAACTCAATGATGTAATTTGGGATCTTTTGGGACATTTGCAGTGGTATGAAAATGCAATGAGTATTATAAATTTTATTTATTGAAACTAAGTTGGACAACAGCCATTATTTTAAAAAGTGTTCGAGGCGTACAACTCAAGATGTGCCTCGAATTCAGGCGCATAAAGAGCATCTCAAAACTTAAGCCTCACTCAAACCAATGAGGCTTACGCCTTCTTCAAGTGAGGCATACATCTCGAGACTAAACACCTCGAGGCGCCTTGAAGCGATTCCTCACATTATTTTTTTAAAAATAATTATTATAATTAATTTATTTACAAATTATTATACCTAATAATCTATTTAGAGCATCATCTTCATGAGATAGAGTTCTCAATTTTTGATCTACCTCTTAAATCATGCAAGGCAGTGCTAATTATCTTTTCCAAGTAGCACGAGTCAAAGCCTCTGAGCAAAGACGCATCTCCAAGAAGCTTGAGCTAAATTAATGTCATTATCTTCCTCCGTATTTTTAATCTATTATTTTATTTAAAATTATATTAAATATATTGTTAACTGTTATAGAAAGAAGAAAACTGTAGAAGTTTAATAAGATTTCAAATATTGTAAAACATATTTTGAGGATGATAGTTACATATAATAATTTTTTGGAAAATGATGAAGTGCTGATAGTGCTACCATAGATCTTGATTCTCATGATGCATTGAATTTTAAACAAATGCTTACGTGAAATTTTATTTTAATTTATATTTTATATTAACACTTAATATTATGATTTGTGATTTGTGCCTTTATAATAATGAACTAGGTGAATATATTAATAGTTTATCATTTTTATAATTTGTTTTTTGTTTTTTGTTTCGAGGCTTACGCCTCGCCTCATTACAGCAAAATTTCTCAATTCCTTATTTCGCCTTTTTAAATATTGGCGGTAGTTTTCTCACCGCAGCTTCTTCAAAATGCAGCCAAAATGCATTTTCCCTAATGCCGCCCGTAATACTGTTCAAACCGCACCGCAGCCAAAAAGATGTCTCAAATGCAATCTTAATTTTGGTTTGGCTTAAGTAGAAGCCTGGACATTTTCAAATATTAAAAACCAAAAAATTCTATATAAAATCATCATCATCGAAATTGTAATTATGTTCAATCTCAAATACCATGAGGCTGGCCTTATGAATCCTCCTCCCTTCATCCTAAGGAGTCTTACATATTATTTCCATAATGCTTGTTCACACATCATCAAACCATGATACCTTTTTCAATCCCTTCTTCTAAAG
Source organism: Cymbidium sinense (assembly GCA_021442155.1). NCBI lineage: Eukaryota > Viridiplantae > Streptophyta > Magnoliopsida > Asparagales > Orchidaceae > Cymbidium > Cymbidium sinense. Next base: position 112,921,635 of record CM038225.1, read on the forward strand.
CTTTAAGCATTAATTCAATTTCCTTGTATTATCAATGAATCAACTGACCTCTATTATGCACACACTAAACAATGTAACTCTATCCTCAACAAATGTTGTTTCTACTATCCAAATATCTTATCAATTATTTTATCCTTCATAATTATGCAACACATTCATCTTAACATTCTCGGTTCTACTACATAATCACACTAAATAAAATTATTATCTAACACTCAAATCTATATAACTTGGTTGTTCCAATCATACTTTCATAAGCTTGTGTAAAAATAATTTACCATATATTGTGTTTTCTCTTGCACAAAAATGAAAACACAGTCAATCATTATGATCATCATAATTAACCTCATCTTAATTATTCAGATCAGTTTTCTCAATCTCGATTCTTTATTCTTTATCTTTGAGTATTGTATAACCATCAACTCTATTTATCATGAATATTTAAGTAAAATTCTAGGCATTTGCTCTTCAGTCCATGTCTTCTCCATCCAAATCTTTACAAACTACCTTTATTTATTCATTACATGTGGCATGCTCTATCTTCATACATTCATACCAAAATCACCAAAATATAATCTCTACTCCATTATCTAAACAAGCCACATGGCTAGAAGCCTATAACCTAGTACTAAATACTATGTATTATTTTCTAAGATAATAAAACATTAGTCACTCTATCTCTTCCTTAATGAGAATGCCAGCCTTCTAAAAATATTGTCAAAAATAACATTAAAGTCGGAGTCTATTTCATGAAAATTCTCTATCATAAATTATTAAAATAAAAAATGTGTTGCACAACAAACATGCAAGTCAAAACGAGAGTTCCTAATTTGACTTGGTATAATTCTAATACAAAATATCAATGAAGCTTGATTGTCTACACAGACAGCTGTGCGATGTTAATATTCAAGACCTTTATTTTAAAGATCGCAGATACCGCTCGCAGCTTATCCAACTTACTCCTGTGAGCACTGCCCCACCCCTACTCCAATGCAAGAGAAAATATTACATGCAGAGTCCGGACGTAGCTTTACGTTCGGACTCCAATCGTAGCGCTACACGTGTCCAATATTTTAATATCGCATTTTTTCACTAAACGGTGCTGTAACTGGATGGCACATTGATGATGCCGTTTACGCTACCCCAGGCCCTACCCGGCCCATCCCGTTCAAACAACGGGAGAAGAAAATATCATGCGCATCGTTCCACATTCTTTATCACAGAACAGTTTAGGGCTTTCTTTTGCGCAGAAATTTTTCTCAACTCAGCTCCCGCTCTTGCCCGGCGCACGTCCGACCTTCCCCTCAGAGATTTAGCAAATCTTGGGCATTAAAAATTGAGGTGTTATAGGCGATCTCATAAGATATTTCTTCCTGCATTCTTGAACTTTAATGAATTTAGGGTTTTCTCTGTTGTTCTCACCATCGAGTAGGAGAACATTTGGAATATTTGAGTTCTTTAAATGAACGGAGACTGTTTTACTAGTATTTGGAGATATTTTGCATGTGTACTCTCTGTATTGTCATGACGGTACACGCCATTATTTTCAAAATTTTGAACTATTGGGCTTATCATATGTTTAGTATATCACATTGTAGGATGTTTGGTGTTGTTTCATGAAGGATTTGATTTATTCTGGGGCCTATTTGGATATAATATGTTCAGTCAATGGCATTACAATTTGTTTATAAGTTGATTAATGGATGTTTGCTTCAATTTTGCATATGTACTATATATACTCGTGAGAGTACATCCCATTTTATCATTTTTAAAAGACTTGACTCGCTTTTGGATATAATATGTTCGCATAGCTTTAAGCTTAGAATCTTGATTGGTAGTTTTATGGCTTTTTTGTATGTGTACACTCTAGATAGTACACCCCATTTTATCAATTTCTTTCAGATTTTAAACCCTATTTGTAGAGAATATATTTAATAGATTCAATTAGAAGCAATTTGGAGACGAACTGGTTGAATTTTAGGAGAGTTTTGCATATGTACTCTCTATACTCTCATGAGAGTATAGAGTATTTTTCTCATTTTTTTTCAGTTTTTTTGGTCTATTAGGAGAAAATATGTTCATTACATTCCATTTGAAGTAATTGTAGTGTTGATTAGTTTTAGAGAGATTTACATCGTACTCTCATGAGAGTATAGAACATTTTTCTCATTTTTTCAGATTTTTTTTGGAGGAAATATATTCATTATATTCCATTATAAACAATTTGGAGGTCTTTTGGTTTTTATGGGAGTTGTGCATGCATTCTATACTCTCATGAGAGTACAGATCATTTTTCTCATTTTTTTTCAATTTTTTGGCCTGTTTGGAGAAAATATGTTCATTACATTCCATTATAAGTAATTTGGAGGCTGTTTGGTCAGTTTTTAAGAGAGTTTTATATATGTACTCTTTGTACTCTCATTAGAGTACATAGCATTTTTCTCATTTTGTTTCAATTTATTTGGCTTGTTTGGAGGAAATATGTTCATTACATTCTATTAAGCAATTTGGAGACTGTTGGTTAGTTTTATGGGAGTTTTGCATTTATACTTTATGTACTCATGAGAGTCTGAGCATTTTCTCATTTTTCCAGTTTCTTTGGCCTATTTAGAGAAAATATGTTCATTACATTCCATTTGAAGTAATTTGAAGGCTGTTTGGTTGGTTTTTAGGGGAGTGTGCATTTGTTTTGTACTCTCATGAGAGTACATAGCATTTTTCTCAATTTTTTCTAGTTTCTTTGACCTGTTTAGAGGATATATGTTCATTACATTCCATTAAAAGCAATTTGGAGATTATTTGGTTGATTTTTAGGGGAGCTTTGCATCTATACTCAGAGCATTTTCTCATTTTTTCCAGTTTCTTTGGCATGTTTGGAGAAAATATGTTCATTACATTTCATTATAAGCAATTTGTAGGTTATTTGGTTAATTTTTAAGGGAGTTTTGATATGTACTCTCATTAGAGTATAGAGCATTTTTCTCAATTTTTTCCAATTCCAATTTCTTTGGCCTGTTTGGAAGAAATATGTTCATTACATTCCATTAGAAGTAATTTGAAGGCTGTTTGGTTGATTTTTAGGAGAGTTCTGCATTTATACTCTCAGGGGAGTACAAAGTATTTTTTTTATTTTTTTCTAGTTTCTTTGGCCTATTTGGAAGAAATATTTTCATTACATTCTATTATAAGCAATTTGGAGGCTCATTGGTTGATTTTTAAGAGAGTTTTGCATCTGTACTCACTGTACTATTTACAGAGCATTTTTCTCATTTTTTTTTCAGTTTCTTTGGCCTATTTGGAGGAAATATGTTCAATACATTTCATTATAAGTAATTTGGAGGCTGTTTGGTTGATTTTTATGAGATTTTTGCATCTGTTACAGAACATTTTTCTCATTTTTTTTAATTTCTTTGGCCTATTTGGAGGAAATATTTTCATTAAATTCTATTATAAGTAATTTGGAGGCTGATTAGTTGATTTCTATAGGAGTTTTGCATATATACTCTTTGTACTCTCTACAGAGCATTTTTCTCATTTTTTTCTAGTTTCTTTGGCCTGTTTGGAGGAAATATATTAATTACATTCCATTAGAAGCAATTTGGAGGATGTTTGGTTAGTTTTTAGGGGAGTTTTATATTTATACTCTCTATACTCTCATGAGAGTACAGAGCATTTTTCTCTTTTTTTTTCCACTTTCTTTGGCCTGTTTGGAGGAAATATGTTCATTACATTCCATTAGAAGAATTTATTTGTTAGTTTTATAAGAGTTGTGTATTCCAGTCTCTCAGACTCTCATGAGAGTACATAAAATTTTTCTCATTTTTTTCGAGTTTCTTTGGCATGTTTGGAGGAAATATGTTCATTACATTCCATTATAAGTAATTTGGAGGTTGTTTGGTCAGTTTTTAGGGGAGTTTTATATCTGTACTCTATGTACTCTCATGAGAGTACAGAATATTTTTCTCATTTTTTTCAATTTCTTTGGCCCGTTTAAAGAAAATATGTTCATTACATTCCATTAGAAACAATTTGGAGACTATTTAGTGGGTTTTGAGGAGAGTTTTGTATTTATACTTTATATACTCTCATGAGAGTACAGAGCATTTTTCTTATTTTTTTTCAATTTCTTTGGCTGTTTGAAGGAAATGTGTTCATTACATTTTTCCATTTGAATTTGTGTTTGGTTAGTTTTAGGGAGTTGCAGACACTCTCAGACTCTCATGAGAGTGTAGCATTTTTTTTAATTTTTTTTAGTTTCTTTGGTCTGTTTAGAGGAAATATGTTCATTATATTTCATTAGAAGCAATTTGGAGGCTGTTTGGTTGATTTTTAGGAGAGTTTTGCATATGTACTCTCTGTACTCTTATGAGAATACAAAGCATTTTTCTCATTATTTTTCCAGTTTCTTTGGCCTGTTTGAAAAAAATATGTTCATTACATTCCATTAGAAGCAATTTAGAGGTTATTTTGTTAATTTTTAGGAGAGTTTTGCATATGTACTCTCTATACTCTCATGAGTACTGAAAGCATTTTTCATTTTTTTCAATTTCTTTGGCCTGTTTGGAGAAAATATGTTCATTACATTCTATTATAAGTAATTTGGAGGCTATTTGGTCAATTTTTAGAGGAGTTTTATATCATCCTCTCAGATTCTCATGAGATGCATTTTTCTCATTTTTTTTCAATTTCTTTGGCATGTTTGGAGAAAATTTGTTTCATTAAGCAATTTGGAGAGCTTTTGGTTGATTTTTAGGGGAGTTTTGCATTTATACTCTCTGTACTCTCATGAGAGTATAAAGCAATTTTCTCTTTTTTTTAGTTTCTTTGGCCTATTTGGAGGAAATATATTCATTACATTCCATTATAAGCAATTTGGAGGCTGTTTGATTAGTTTTTAGGGGAGTTTTGCATATGTACTTTCTATACTCTCATGAGAGTACAAAGCATTTTTCTCATTTTTTTCCAATTTCTTTGGCTTATTCGAAGAAAATATTTTCATTAAATTCTATTAGAAGCAATTTGGAGACTGATTGGTTGATTTCTATGAGAGTTTTGCATCAGACTTTCTCTCATGAGAGTACATAACATTTTCTCATTTTTTTCTAATTCTTTTGGCTGTTTGGAGGAAATATGTTCATTACATTCTATTATAAATAATTTGGAGGCTGTTTGGTTAGTTTTTAGGAGAGTTTTGCATCTGTACTATTTATACTCTCATGAGAGTACAGAGTATTTTTCTTATTTTTTTCAGTTTCTTTGGCCTATTTGGAGGAAATATGTTCATTACATTCCATTTGAAGTAATTTGGAGGCTATTTAGTTAATTTTGAGGTGAGATTTGCATTTGTACTCTCTGTACTTTCATGAGAGTACAAAAACATTTTTCTCATTTTTTTCCAATTTCTTCGGTCTATTTGGAGAAAATATGTTCATTAAATTCCATTATAAGCAATTTGGAGGCTGTTTGGTTAGTTTTTAGGGGAGTTGTGCATATGTACTCTCATACTCTCATGATAGTACAACAAAGTTTTTTCTCATTTTTCTAATTTCTTTCTCTGTTTGGAAGAAATATATTCATTACATTCCATTAGAAGCAATTTGGAGGCTGATTGGTTAGTTTTTAAGGGAGTTTTGATCTGATTTCTCTATACTCATGAGAGTCTGAGCATTTTTCTCATTTTTTCCAGCTTGCTTCTGTTTTGGAGAAAATATGTTCATTACATTCCATTATAAGAAATTTGAAGGTTATTTGGTTAATTTTGGGGTGCATCAGATTCTCCTGAGAGTCTGAGTATTTTCATTTTAAATTTATTTTCTGTTTGGAGGAAATATATTTATTATATTTCATTAAAAATAATTTGGAGGCTATTTGGTTAATTTTTAGGAGAATTTTACATCTGTACTCTCTATACTCTCAGGAGAGTACAGAGCATTTTGTCAAAATTTCAATTTCTTTGGCATGTTAGGAGAAAATTTGTTCATTACATTCTATTTAAAGCAATTTCTAGGCTGTTTGGTTGGTTTTTAGGGGAGATTTGCATTTGTACTCTCTGTACTCTCATGAGAGTACAAAGTATTTTCTCATTTTTTTCCACTTGGTTTGGCCTGTTTGGAAGGAATATGTTCATTACATTCCATTGGAAATAATTTGGAGGCTGTTTGGTTGGTTTCTAGGAGAGTTTTGCATCTGTACTCGGTGGGCCTCCATTGTGCTAATAATGTTCTTATCAATTGACTTTTCATTTTGAAGTTTATAATGTTTGGGAAAAAGATAACTTTGAGAAGCAGGCCTACCATCGTTAGAGCGGTGTTCAATAATATTGCATCACTCTTTATTGATAAAATCATTGACATTTTAAGGAGGCTTCATTTACATCAGTTTACTAGACTGCGCGAAATTCAGCAAGACTTAATTGCCATCATGTCAATCCTATCTTGCTGGGATATAGAGAAACAAGCATTCTTTTTAGGTGGCCAATGCATTCCTTTCACTCTCAATGAAGTTGCACTAATTGTAGGGATGCCAAATAGAGGGGAGAAGGTCATATGGCAGAAATATCCACGTCAGTCACCGGGACTTTAAGAATAAACTCGAGAATTCGATCGCGTTCATGCACAATTTGTGCCACATACATTTTCGCTTTCAAATCTTTTTTTTATATATCAAAATTATAGGGTGGCATCGAAAATGATTGTTTATGCCGACATAGATAAAATTCAATCAAGAGGCCATTTGGGCATTTTGGTTTCACAATTTGATGGTATTTCATCAAAGATTCGAGAGAAGGCACCGCACATGAGTAGCTTTGTCACTCTTAATGGTAATGCTCTATATCTTCAATTATGTATTATTTGATGAATTGAAGTTAACTTATATAAATAGTCATTATAGATCTGGGCGGCAGAGCACATAGGCATCATAAGGCTGTTGTTTTCTTCTGCAAAGTAGCGTATGTTACGATGGCCAAAAATAAAGTTTGTAGATGACGCCTTCACTAGTTTAGGAGGATGCAAGGTGACACATAATAATATCACTTTATTTATATGAGAAAGTATTTTTTTTTTATATTATAAATCATCATATTTTTCTTATCGGTGTAACACGGGTCTGCCTTTCATTCGAGGACATATCAGAAGAGGAGACCTGACTCCTTGAAACATTGTCCACTACCCAACAGACAACTCATGTCGAACCCGATAGCAGTCTCATTCTAAGTCCACTGAGTCCAGCCCCCACTGAATCTCCATATGTCTCTCCTCAGTATTCTCCCCATTTTAGTGTATCTAGTCGGCCCTCTGCTACCACCCACTTATAAGGCTTTACATGTAGAGGATCAGTTTAGGGCCTTGGGAGATAGAGTATTGTCTTTTGAAGCATCAATAACTAAGAGTATTGATGGAATTGAATTGCAGGTAGCTGCTATTGAGGCGGTGATTACTGGGCGGCATGAGGGAAGCTCCTGTGGAGGCGACCATAGGAGAATCTCTTGAGGAGGCAGTCACAGGGGTAGTTCACATGGAGGCTACCACAGGAGCTTCCCTTATGGAGGCAACCACAGGGGAGGCTCATGTGGAGGCTACTACAGTGGTTGCCCCTGTGGAGACTTCCACTTACGAAGCCCCTATGGTAGACGCTACAACAGGGGAGGCTCCTGTGGTGGCTATCATAGGGGCTTCCCCTGTGGAGAGGGAAGCCCCTATAGAGGCTTCCACTGGGGAAGCCCCTATGGAGGCCACCACAGGGGAAGCTCTTGTAGAGGCTTCCACTGCACATGAAGATATTATGAAGCATTTACTCGATAGCATTGAGCGTGGTGTGAAGGCTCGGCAGATGAGGAAGAGGAAAGTTATATCTTCCCCCTTCACACAAACTTACAGGAAGTCACGGAGTAGAATAATTCATGTAGTAGCCTCCACTCAGGATGATCAGCCAGTGGAAGAAGTATTACGTAACTTTCTTTTTAATTTGATATAATAGTAACTGATTTCAATAAATTTTTTATAGGTTTGTGAAGATGCGCCAATAATAGTAGATGAACCACAGACTGCTATCGTTGTGGTTAAGGAGCATCAGGTGGAGGTATGCATCATCTTAGCAGATCGATTCTTAATTCACAATGACTCTGGCTCTTCATCACTAACTTTCATCATCACTAATTTCCTAGCAGCCAACTGAGGCACATCATATTGTTAACTTCTCATCAAGAGATGTCCTGCCTAAGCCAATGATGTAGCTCATTGACACATCGTGCTCTCGATTCAAGGACAAGTCATTCTTCATTCAATTCCTTATGTATACATAAAATCACCTATTCATTCAGTTAAGCTCGTATTCTTATATTTCTCACATGCAGGGGTGATACCGTATTCACGGCTGAGAATATCATTATTGTGCGAGGGTAAATTGATGAGTTACTGACAGATCAGTATCTGTCGGATGCACACGTCGACACCTTCGCCTTTCTACTAGCCGAGAAGTACTTGCTATGTCCAGGGATGTATGTCCCCTATTTGTACATTTCATGCTTGCACTTGGTAAGTTACTCCACAGAAATGTAGGGTAGTACGATCCAATACTAGTTTAGGTAGTTAGAAGCTAGAATTTATAAACTTTATCTTCCCTTCTTGCAGAGTTATGCGAAATATGGCCTACAAAAAGAAAGAAAAATGTTCATCTAGCATGTCACAATAGATAGTGTATCATGGGCTGAGCTACACTTACTTTTAATTATAAATAATCAGCACTGGACACTCCTAGTTGGGCATACTAAGCAAGGGGCTTGGTATTTTTATGATTCATTGTCAAACCCAACTAATAAGGTCATTCTTCCTGATATTGTAAGAACTATTTTCATTTAGGTTTGCCTAAAGTGCATATTTTCTGCCAACTTATTGACTATGTTTCTTACTATTCAGATCAAATTACTTGTTCAAGATGCTGACCAGTCTTTTGCGAGCGATCTCATAAAATGGACAATCGAAATGATGAGTGGGCTGCTAGTCCAACAAAATAGTGTCGACTGCGGGATGTTTGTCTGCAAGTACATGGAGGCATCAATCAGCAAACCTCCAATGGATGGTCAACCACCGTGATTAGCCAAAGAGGATGAACCGCTTTGGGGAGTTGTTAATTATCTTCTGTTGGTATGAAATAATTAATCCAACAACTGTACAATTAAAGTTTGATATGTTCAAAATCAATTGCTTTAGAAGCTATTATTTATGGTTTTAAACCTTTTCTAGAGGTAACATCTGTACTATCTATTTGGATTACTATAGTGAGACCATGTGCAGCAATTTGGTTGATGACGAGCTGCTTCAGTGAGATGTTCTTCAGGTGTACTCTCTGTACTCTCCTGGGAGTACAGACTCTTATGTTCATGTTCTCCAGCTTTGCAGGTGTACTCTTAGTACTCTCCTGAGAGTACAGACTATTTCCTTATTTTTTTATCATTTTTAAGAACAGTTTGGATAGAATATATTTTATAGATACCATTTAAAGCAATTTGTTGGCTGTTAAGTTACATTTTTAAGCTCTCTTCAATCTATATTCTCTGTACTCTCATGAGAGTACAAAATATTTCTAGATTCGACCATCTTTCTTTTATGGGTGTTTGAAAAGAAAAGGTTTAGTACATTTCATTACAAGTTGTCAGAGCGAATATTAGCCTTCGACTATCCTGCACTCCCGAGAGTACATAGTATTTCTTCGCTTTTTCAATTTTTCCAGGCAGTTTCGATAGAATATGTTTAGTGGAGACCAAGTGCAACAATTTGGTTGATTGGAGCCTTAATAGTAGTCTTTTGGCTTTTGTATTCTCCTACTCTCTTAAGAGTATTTTTTCTGCTTTTTTTCTTATTGGTATGTTTGGATAGAATGTGTTGATGTAAACTATTTGGAGCAATTTGGGATTTGGTTTTACTTTTTAAGTTATTTTGCATATGTACTGTCCGTCATGAGAGTACATACCAATTGCAATTTTTTTCAGTTTTTTTAACTTGTTTGGAAATGAAATATTAACTAGACTCATTACAGGTTTATTGGAGCCTTAATATTAGCCTTTTTGACCTATTTTACAAGTGTACTCTCTGTACTCTCTTGAGAGTACATACTTTTTTCTCAATTTTTTTCCTTATTGTGGCCTATTTGGATAGAATGTGTTGCCTGCAAACTATTTGGAGCAATTTGGGAGCTGCTTAGTTACTTTTTTAAGCTATTTTGCATCTGTAATCTTTGTACTCTCATGAGAGTACAAACCAATTGCACATTTTTTTCAATTTTTCTGACCTGTTTGGAAAGGAAATATTAACTAGACCCTATTACAGGTTTATTGGAGCCACAATATTAGCCTTTTTGGCCTATTTTGCAGGCGTACTCTCTATACTCTCTTGTGAGTACAGACTTTTTTTCTCAATTTTATTCCCTTATTGTGGCATGTTTGGATAGAATGTGTTGGCTACAAACTATTTGGAGCAATTTGGGAGTTGTTGGGTTACTTTTTTAAGTTATTTTGCATCTGTACTATATGTACTCTCAGGAGAGTACAGACCAATTTTCCAATTTTTCCCATTTTTGTTAGCCTGATTTGAAAGAAAATATTTACTATATTCAATTACAGGTTGTTTGGAGCCTTAATATTAGATTTTTGGAGCTATTTTTAGTTTATTTATATGTACTCTCTTGAGAGTCTGATTATTTTCATTTTTTCCAATTTTTCATGACTGTTTGGGAAGAATGTGTTTACTACAAACTAGTTGGAGCAATTTGGAGGCTCTTGGCTTGATTTTTTGAGCTATTCTGCATCTGTACTCTCTGTACTCTTAGGAGAGTACAAACAAATTTCCCAAATTTTCCCACTTCGGTTAGCCTGTTTGGAAAGGAAATATTTACTATATTCAATTACAGGTTGATTGGAGCCTTAATATTAGATTTTTGGAGTTATTTTTCAATTGTACTCTCTGTACTCTCCTGAGAGTACAGATTATTTTCTCAGTTTTTTTCCAAATTTTCATGCCTATTTGGGAAGAATGTATTTAATCCCAACTAGTTGGAGCAATTTGGAGGCTCTTAGCTTGATTTTTTGAATTATTTTGCATCTGTACTCTCTGTACTCTTAGGAGAGTGCAAACTAATTGCTCATTTTTTCACTTTTGTTAGCCTGTTTGGAAAGTAAATATTTACTATATTCAATTACAGGTTGATTGGAGTCTTAATATTAGGTCTTTGGAGCTATTTGAGTTCTCTCTGTACTCCTCGAGTACAAATTTTTTCTCGCTTTTCCAATTTTTCATGCGTTTGGGAAGAATGTGTTTACTACAAACCATTTGGAGCAATTTGGAGGCTCTTGGCTTGATTTTTTTGAGTTATGCATATGTACTTTGTACCTCGAGAGTATACACTTTCTAATTTTCCCACTCAGCATGATTGGAAAGGAAATATTTATTATATTCAATTACAGGTTGATTGGAGCCTTAATATTAGGTTTTTTTTGAGCTATTTTTTAGTTGTACTCTATGTGCTCTATTAGAAAAGAAATATTTACTATATTCAATTACAGGTTGATTGGAGCCTAAATATTAGATTTTTTGAGCTATTTTTCAGTTGTACTCTCTGTACTCTCATGAGAGTATATATTATTTTCTCATTTTTTTTCCAATTTTTCATGCCTGTTTGGGAAGAATGTGTTTAATCCCAACAAGTTGGAGTAATTTGGAGGCTCTTGGCTTGATTTTTTGAACTGTTTTGCATCTGTACTCTCTGTACTCTCAGGAGAGTTCAGACCAATTTTCTAATTTTTTCCACTTCTATTAGCCTGTTTGGAAAAGAAATATTTATTATATTCAATTACAGGTTGATTAGAGACTTAATATTAAATTTTTGGAGCTATTTTTGAGTTGTACTCTCTTGAGGGTACATTTTTTTTCTCAATTTTTTCCAATTTTTCATGCCTGTTTGAGAAGAATGTGTTTACTACAAATGAGTTGGAGCAATTTGTAGGCTCTTGGCTTGATTTTTTGAGTTGTTCTACATCTGTACTCTATGTGCTCTCAAGAGAGTACAGACTAATTTTCCAATTTTTCCACTTTTGTTAGCCTGTTTGGAAAGGAAATATTTACTATATTCAATTACAAGTTGATTGGAGCCTTAATATTAGGTTTTGAGTTATTTTTAGTTATACTCTATGTACTCTCACGAGTACAAATTATTTTCTCGCTTTTTTCTAATTTTTCATGCTGTTTGGGAAGATGTTTAATCCCAACCAGGAGCAATTTGGAGGCTCTTTGCTTGATTTTTTGAGTTGTTATGTATCTGTACTCTTTGTACTCTCAAGAGAGTACAGACCAATTTCCTAATTTTTTTCACTTCTGTTAGCCTATTTGGAAAGGAAATATTTACTATATTCAATTACAGGTTGATTGGAGCCATAATATTAGATTTTTGGAGTTATTTTTGAGTTGTACTCTTTATACTCTCTTAAGAGTACAGATTTTTTTATCAATTTTTTCTAATTTTTCATGAATATTTGGGAAGAATGTATTTACTATAAACCAGTTGGAGCAATTTGGAGGCTCTTGACTTGATTTTTTGAACTATTTTGATCATCTCTCGTCTCTCATGAGAGCACAGACCAATTTTCTAATTTTATTGAAAAGTAAAATAATAAAAATAAAAGTCGGTCTAATTGAAAGGTATGCAATCAAACCTTGAATTTGATGCTTGTTGAAAGGAATTTTATTTGAAAGCCGAGCTTGAAGGTTTATCTAGAAAAGGTCATAGTTAATCAAATTAAATAAGGTTTTATTTGGTATTAAATTTATTTTTATTTTAAAAAAATATATTTATTTATTATATTTTAAAAATGATTTTGTTTTTAATTTTTGAAAATAAATTATATTATTTTAAAAAAATTAAAATATATTTTAGATATTTTAAGTAATTTTAAAAATAATTATGTGCATCAAATATAACTTGTTGCAATTCAAAATATAAGAAATATAAAATAAAAAATAAAAGTGATCTAAAACAACCTTTAAGATTCGAGTTATTACATGACCAAGAAGTTTCATGTGTTGATAATTTAGTTGATCTCAAATTTTCTTATAGTTTGAAATCTTCACCCATATTAAAATTTTATATCAATGTTTTGTTAATAATTAAGTCATTTAAAATGCTTAAAAAATAAATTAATCCAAGCAAAATAGCACATGTTTATATTATAAAGACTAGATTCAGTCTATCTTCTATTCACATGATCATTATTAGATTTTTAATGAACTTATTAATATTATATAACACACTAAAATTTTGCCTCTCTCTAAACTTATAATTTTAATTATAATTTAATATTTATTATATTTTAAATTTAATTATCATGCATAAAATAGCAACAAATATATTCAAAATTTAAAAGAAACAAGATCCATATTCTTCATTTATGATGATAAAATTATTTTATAAAAAAGAATATAGATATTATAGATATGAATGCTTCTTATTTTGGAGATCGAGAATATTTCTATTGTAAAATGAATTTTAATACATCAAAATTATTATAAAATCATTATTTTTATAATCACTTTATATTATATACATACTATAAGAGAAAATATATAAATTAGAAAATCACTATACAATTATTGATTTTTAATTTTATATTAGATCCTAAAGATAGATACCAATCATTCAAAATTAAAAATATTTGTGAATTTATAATAATATTTTATTCTGAAGATTTCATGAATATAGAAACAATGCACCTATAGCATCAAATGGGGCATTTTAAATTTGAAGATTTAGGTGTGTAATTTATGATCTATGCTAAATATTTACTATGGCAAAAAAAACTTAATTATATAACATTTTATTGATAGATTAGTTAGATTGATCATGACACTATTTCAATGATTTTTTTATTAATTTATTGATAACATAAACTAAAAAAAATATTACATTAGGTTTCGATGTAGAATCAATGATTAATGATTAATAGAGAGTACAGATGCAATATACTCAAGTAGAATCTGAGAATCAACCATATCAAGAGATGCACGATTTCTGTTAATTTTTTTTTTATTTTGTACATCTGACTGATCATGTAGCGCAAGCAATATCAACCAAAATCTATAAATAAAGGATCAAAGATCAATACAAAATTACACAATTCAATATACTCTCTCTCCTCTCAAAAGCTTAATGTGAGTTCAATTGATAGCCGATTCAACATCATCACTTACATAATTAAGCCTTCATCATCATCTACGTAAAAATTGAAACAAAGGAACTACAAATTACCCAATTTATTGTAGAAGACCGTGCAAGAATAAAGGATTAACACATTTTATTTTCATCTAACATAGCACAAATTGTTATAAACCATTCAAAAAATATTAGACATGTAGCATAAAAAAGAAATTTGAAAAGTATTGATCAGATATATTTGTAGAACATTTTTCATGAGAAGAACACCCAAATTGATTGGAATAATGCTTTAATCTCATTGAGTGTTGGAACACAATATACACCTCAAAGAGAAATAAACAAGCAACAAAAAAATTAGCCTAACAACGTAAGAACCCTCAAGACACTGCACCTTGCACGCTTGATGTCTAGTGTCAATCAGTCCAAATATACAAATAATCAAATTGGAAAAAAAAAAAAAAAAAATTACCTCATGTAATTGATGATTTGTACAGTCAATTCTTTTTTCCCCTCATCAACACCAACCAGCAATGAGTAATACATGACATCAATGGACTGTAAAGCAAGAAAAAAATAAATCAAAAGTAAATAAATAAATGATAGGGAAGAAACAAGCAAAAAAAAGCATGGAATAAACAGAAATGGCTCATTAAACAATTTATTTAGCATGGTTCTCATCTTCCTTGCTTCACAAATTAATGAACGTTAATTATAATAATACAAAATAATAGAAAAATAATCATCACACATAATCATTTCTAAATGATATTTGAATATATCAAACCAGACGCATTAATAAATTATTATTCTCATTCACATACATGCTACAAACGAAAGTAGAAAGGAGAAGCACAACATATTTACGGAACAAAGCGGTTAGGAATTATGATTGTAATTGATATTAACGTATGTATAGTTGAAGAACACACAAATAAATGATGTCATGCACTAAAATGTTTCCCTATAATGATATTCATCATCAGCTTAGTGTATCATTCAGCCGACTGATTGATTATTGAGCTTGAGTTAAATTCTTAGAAATAGAACATTGTATTAGTTAATGATATGTAATAGCATGATTGATGGGTTTTACATGCATACCTCTGAAAAGCACTCAGGCATAGCAGAAAAAGGTGTTGCAATTGGTGACTCCACATGTTCTCCACCCCTCTCAGATTGTTCTTTCGACTCTCTAACAATAAAAGGATGGTTTGAAGTTTAAAAATAATATGTAAATACTATGACTTCAGAGACAAATAGAAAATTACTTTTGGCTTTCTTGGTTCTCTTCCAATATACCTTAAGTCTTGCATTTGAAACACCCTTTGATCCCGCTTAACTGGATCCTTTAAAATGTCATTTCCTTTATCGTTGTGGTTGACTTCTTCTTCAATTGTTCACGTCGGAGGTAATTCCCACATAATCTTGAGTCGACATTATCAGATAATTTTTTTTAAGGATCCAAGCATATACTCCTCAACTGTCTTATTATCCTGTGCCCTTGTGTTTATTTGATATGCATATCGACTGATGTGGTTTCAAAAAATAATATCAGTTTCATTTCCATCATTGCCTTGCACATCTTTTAAATTCTTGTGAGCATTGTCAAAGTAGATATCCCTATTTGCTCTGGTTAACCAGCGCATGAGAAGGTATTTATTTAGAATGTGCACAATATCTTTCTGACTAAGAACTCGGATGCAGTGGGCACAAAGCAATCCCATTATTTCAAATTTTTTACAACTACAAGTAATATTTAGGCTTATCTTGTCAAAATGAACAGTCCATATTTTGGAAGATCTCTTATTCTCTAAGTTTCTAACAAAATACTCCATGGGATTATCATCTGACACATTTTCTGCTAATCCTCCAACACCATGCAAAAATTCTTCCTCAAATATTGTATAAAGCTTTCTTGTGTAAAACATAACAGCTTATTTCAGAATTGGGCTAGTCTTAACAACAGGAACAATTGCTGATTGGCTGCACTTGAAATCTTCATCATGTTCATTATGGCACCATGTGTCGATAACCTTCTCCAATCCCAAGAAATAATCTGTGATTGAACTTGTTGGTTTAGAGATTCCGTCGCATACATTATTCGTGGACTCAGTACATTGCGTTGATAAGATTCTCATATAGAATGAGTCTTTGTAGAATGCGATGAACCACTTGTTTCTAATTTTATAAAGCTCAGACAATAAAGCATGATCGTGCAAATTGCCCTCATCTAGCATAATAGACCAAGCTTGCTCAAACTCTTCCTGTGAGTCACACTTGCGCATGCATGTATAGAATAGATTTTGCACTGTCTTATTACTATTAAAGCAGTGTACCTTCGAAGGAGCTTTTTTCGAAATATGTTATTGGCATAACCTATGACGAGTATTCGGTAATACAATTTCGATAGCTCTCTCTATTGTCTGATCTTAATCAGTGAATATTATTATAGGATGTTTGTCACTCATTAATCGGAGAAATGTTTTGAATAGACATGTGAATGACTCAATTGTCCTTATGATAGAAAGGCTACTCCAAATAAGGCATTTTGCCAGTGATGATTCACTCCAACGAAAGGGGCATATAGACATGATTATATTTATTGAGTCGATAGCTTGTATCAAAAATTATGATATCCCCAAAATAATCATATTCTATCCTTGATATGTAATTGCTCCAAAAAAAAAACTAACCAAGCTATCTGACTCATCAACTTGGACATCCCATGCAAACATCTCATCTTTCGCATGTCTTTCCTTGAACAGTTGTATTAATGCATTACTATCACCATTCGTAATCATCGATCTTCTCTCTTTTTGGATGAAATTGAATGCATCTCTTTTTGTGAATCTAATATTCTCCTCGCCGCCAACTTCCTCACTTAGATAGTTAAACGCATCAGTTGCTCTAATTCTAGCCTCTGTCATCGTCTTCAACACAGTTGTCTTCTCATCGCTGATGTCTCTGTATGATCTAAGAAGATGTAGGTCACCCGGCTTTGCCAATGAATGATTATGACTTTCTATATATTTTTTAATCTTCCAATTCTCATCTAAATCAACAGAAAATCTAATCATGGCTGGACAACCACTCCTCGTATCTATTTTCTGGAATTTAACTATGTAGTTTAGATTGGTATCTTTCTTTCGACATGCTTTTGCACATAAAAAATTCTTTGATTTCAATTTCTTCGAGTTTGGCCAATAGCTAGTATGATCCTTCCTAACACTGAATCCAGTTTGATGAGCATAATCACAGTACAGTGCATAGACCTTCGTTTCATTGTGAACAGTGATGTTAAGGAGTTTCCCCACATTTGGGTCATTTGACATCACGGCTTCATCATCGCACTACTCATTTACCGCTTTCACATGCGCAAACACAAATATGTCACATGCAGAATAGCTCAAAAATGACAAAATGTTTTGTACTCTCATAAGAGTATATGTCATCAGCCCCAAAAAAAATTAACAAATTAGCCTCCAAATTGCTTCTAACGGAATGTAATCAACATATTATATCCAAACAGGCCAAAAAATCAGACAGAAAATGAAAAAAATAATATGTACTCTCATGAGAGTACAGATGCAAATCTCCCTTAAAAATCAATCAATCAGCCTCTAAATTACTTTTAATGGAATGTAATCAACATATTATATCCAAAGTAAAAAAATCAGATGAAAATTAAAAAATAATTTGTACTCTCATGAGAGTACAGATGCAAATCACCCCTAAAAATTAACTAATCAACCTCCAAAATGCTTCTAGTGAAATGTAATAAACATATACTCTCCAAAAAGGCCAAAAAATCTTACAGATTGAAAAAATAATATGTACTCTCATGAGAATACAAAGAGTACATATGCTAATCTCCCTAAAACTCACCAATCAGCCTCCAAATTGCTTCTAATGAAATATAATAAACATATTATATCCAAACAGGCCAAAAAATCTGACATAAAATGAAAAAATAATATGTACTCTCATGAGAGAACAAAGAGTACAGATGTCAATCTGCCCCCAAAATCAACAATTTAGCCTCCAAATTACTTCTAATGGAATGTAATAAACTTATTCTCTCAAAACAGACCAAAAAATCTGACAAGAATTGAAAAAATAATATGTACTCTCATGAGAGTATAGAGAGTACAAATATAAATCTCCCCTAAAAATCAATCACTCAGCCTCCAAATTGCTTATAGTAGAATCTAATAAACATAATATATCCAAACAGACCAAAAAATCTAACAGAAAATGAAAAAATAATCTGTACTCTGATGAGAGTACAGAGAGTACATATGTCAATCTTCACCCAAAATCAACTAATCAGCCTTCAAATTGCTTCTAATCGAATGTAACAAACATATTATATCCAAACAGGCCAAAAAATCTAACAGAAAATGAAAAAATAATATGTACTCTCACGAGAGTATAGAGAGTACAAATGTCAATCTCCACCCAAAACTAACCATCAGCCTCCAAATTATTTCTAATGAAATGTAATAAACATATTATATCCAAACAGGCCAAAAAATCAGACATAAAATGAAAACATAATATGTACTCTCATGAGAGTATAGAGAGTACATATGTCAATCTCACATAAAAACCCACCAATCAGTATCCAAATTGCTTCTAGTAGAATGTAATAAACATATTATATCCAAACAGGCCAAAAAATATGGCAGAAAATGAAAAAATAATATGTACTCTCATTAGAATATAGAGAGTACAGATGTCAATCTACCCCCAAAACTAATCAATCAGCCTCCAAATTACTTCTAATTTAATGTAATAAACATATTATATCCAAACAGGCCAAAAAATCTGGAAAAAAATGAAAAAAAATAATATGTACTCTCATAAGAGTACAGAGAGTACAAATGTCAATCTTTATCCAAAACCAACCAATCAGCCTCCAAATTGCTTCTAATGAAATGTAATAAACTTATTCTCTCCAAACAGGCCAAAAAAATCTGACAAAAATTGAAAAAATAGTTTGTACTCTCATGAGAGTATAGAGAGTACAGATACAAATCTCCCCTAAAAACCAATCAATCAGCCTCTAAATTACTTTTAGTGGAATGTAAAAAACATATACTCTCCAAAAAGGCCAAAAAATTTGATAGAAAATGAAAAAATAATATGTACTCTCATGAAAGTACATATAGTACAGATGCAAATCTCTCCTAAAAACTAATCACTCAACCTCCAAAATGTTTCTAGTGGAATGTGATAAACATATTCTCTCCAAACATGCCAAAAAATTTGACAGAAATTGAAAAAATAATATGTACTCTCATGAGAGAGTAGATGCAAATCACTCTTAAAAACTAACCAATCAGCCTCCAAATTGCTTCTAATGGAATGTAATAAACATATTATATCCAAACATGCCAAAAACTTTGACAGAAAATGAAAAAATAATATGTATTCTCATGAGAGTACAGAGAGTACAGATGTCAATCTCCACCCAAAACCAACCAATCGCCTCCAAATTGATCTAATGGAATTTAATAAACATATTATATCCAAAGCGGACAAAAATCGATAAAAATGAAAAAATAATATGTACTCATAAGAGCAGGAGAGATATGTCAATCTCTCCCGAAAAATAAACACTTAGCCTCCAAATTACTTCTAATGGAATGTAATAAACATATTATATCCAAACAGGCCAAAAAATATAACCGAAAATGAAAAAATAATCTGTACTCTCATGAGAGTACAGAGAGTACAGATGTCAATCTCCACCCAAAACTAATCACTCAGCCTTCAAATTGCTTCTAATGTAATGTAATAAACAAATTCTCTCCAAACAAGCTAAAAAATTAATAGAGATTGAAAAAATAATGTGTACTCTCATGAGAGTACAGAGAGTACGGATGTCAATCTCCTCTAAAAACCCACCAATCAGCCTTCAAATTGATTCTAGTGGATTGTAATAAACATATTATCTCCAAACAGACAAAAAAATCTGATAGATATTGAAAAAATAATTTGTACTCTCATGAGAGTACATATGTAAATCTCTCCTAAAAATCAACCAAACAGCTTTTAAACACTTGTAATGTCGTATACTAATCATATTATATCCAAAGGGGGTCAAAAATCTGAAAAAAAAAGATAAAATGGGTTGTGCTCTCATGAGAGTACAGAGAATACACATGCAAAATAGTTTCTAAAACAAGCAAAGTCCTATTATAAAGACCTGCTAATAGTGTAGGAAATATACATTAAATAAAAAAATTTCAAAGAATATCACTAATAAATCCTAAAAAATTGTACATATAAAACGGTTCAGAAAATTTACCGATGTATTTTTATTTAATACATCACCCGCTAAATTGGTCGCAATATCATCAAGGTCATAACTTCTGAATTCGTTCTTCATCTTCACGATTCTTCCCAAAATATGAAATGAGAATTTCTGTTTCTCTCTCTGAGCTCGGTTTGTCTAAAAAAAAATATATTATGCACTGAATCTACATATATATTTCTTTTAAATTTCTCTCGTCCATTCGAATGACGTTTCTCCTCCCACTGTTTGAACAGGACGGGCCGGGCCGGGCCCAAGGTAATGTAAATGGTGTCATTCAACTCTGTCAAGTGACATCACTGTTAAGTGAAAAAATGATATTTTTTAATAATGGACAGTTGTTGCGTTGCTATTGGAGTCCGGATGTAAAGCTACGTCCGAGCTCCGCACGTAATATTTTCTCCCAATGCAAGATGTTGAATAATGGATAAAAAATGCATATAACTATCATTGCAGATTGTGACCAAGTCCACTTCCAGGAACTTGCAGCCTCAAGCACAAAATTTATTGATGCAGTAAAGGGCATAACAATAAGTTCAAAAGAAAAAAAAAAAAAAAAAAAGATCCATAAACATTTCAAGAAGAAAAAAACACAACGTTAAAGACAGCAGAAAAAATGGTCTAATGCAACCAACCTGACGCTTGGTAAGTTTACGCCTTATCGCGCGGGTCTTCTTGGGCCGGAGGTCAAGCGGAATAAACTTCTTATTCTTGTAAGCCTCTCTAAGCGCCGCCTTCTGCTTCTAGGATATCACCGTCAGTACCTGCGCAATCGACAGCCTCACCACCTTGCTGTGAAAAATCATACTTAATTAGTACTTCAAATATGAGAGAAACATAACTATTCAGATACCCACGAAAAGAAAAACAAAGTGGGAAATTATATATTTGAAAAAAGAAGAATTACATCTTGGAAAGCTTGTTAGGAGCTCCTCCAGTGACCTTGGCAACGCGAAGAAGAGCAAGCTCCGCTTTAAGGTCATTAAGCTAGTTTAGTAGTTCCGACTTAGACTTCTGTCTCAGTTCGTGAACCTTAATCCTCGCTGCAAAAAAGGAACGGATATTGGTTTCAGGACTAAATCATCAGAAAGAGGGGGGTAATACACTAATACGTTAGAAGAAATCGAAGATGCTTACCCATATTTTCTTCTTATTCGCAGCCGATGAGAATCACAGAAGCCCTAGAAAACAACGGTGAAGAGAATTTTATATATATTGGCTCTCAAAACCAAAGTAATGAATGTTGATCCTGCTTCGGTTCGGCACTTCGACCGAAACCAGATGAGTAGAATTCCCTCAGCAATTTTTAAAATTAAGTATCATTAAAATTTTAATTATGTAATTAAGTATTGCTAAAAAAATTTAAAATAGTACACCAATTAGTGAAGGTACGTTGGATGATGTGGCATTATTATTAATCGGCCCACTAAGTGAAACTAGCTTCAAAAGATTTTTTTTACATGATTGATTGTATTTGTCTTGTAGCTTGGCTTCTTCCCCTTTTCACAGTTATACGTGACATAATGAATCTCATTTATTTAGTAGGCCTTAGAACAGTACTTTTAGGAGCTACTTTAGCTCTTGCCCAATTGAAAGAAGTTTAGCTTATTCTACAATGCCTCAATTGGGTTAGATTATGTTAGATCTAGGTATAGGTTTTGATCGAACTGCTTTCTTTCATTTGATCACCCATGCCTATTCTAAAGTTTTATTGTTTTGGGATCCATTCTTCATTCAATTAAACCTTATGGTAGGTTTCACAACAATGCCAAAAAGGACTTTTTTATTTACAAGTTTTCATTCCAAGAAGTGAGTACAAGTATTTACATAAATTGATGATACATAAATAAAAATAAAATATATAAGAACAAATGTAGTATAAACGCACAGATAGACTATCCTAAACATCTAACGCCTCCATCGTCTGCGTGGAATCGCACCACTCCCAGGTGTGTACTGGTCAGGTGCACGAGATGGACGATCACACAGATGATGGTGGCCCTCCAATGCAAGATCTTCGACAGTCTGCATCGAATCGTCTTGTGACGGGAAGATAGGTGGTTGTGACTCATATGTAGGCTGGTATGTAGAAGGACCTGGATCAGCATACATAGATGGACCTGGATCAGCATATGTAGATGGCCCGACGCTCCAATCATGGTGTAGGACACCTTCTGTTGGCTCCAATCCATAATGTGTGTCCCTGATATATAAACGTAATCGCAAGTCTCTACATAGCACCTCGTACCTATCGACGGCTCCCTGTAGCTCGTGTTCATCAACACGGCCGAAGTATGGCTGAAAGATGTCATGAGTCGCTGAGATGTGCTCCGCCTAAACGAAAAAATAGCATGTGAAATTAGCCTATCACAACATATTGAATTCAAATGAATACTTATGTTAGCACTTACATATATACGCTCGGTGCTCACATAGTAAGTCGAGGATCTATCGCCGTAGAGAGAAGCTCATGTTTACGAACATTTTGCCGATACCCATCCTGCCCACATCCTCATCTAAGCCCTCGACAGGTAATCCTCCACCTCTCCCAAACAAAGAATGTGCACCTAGTAATCAACCCGACATCCGCTTTTCTCGACCATCTTTTTTGAAACTAGGGTCAACTTGTGCCACATCTACTTTGGGAATGAGGTCAAATTAGCGTAACACTTGATCTAGTAAATGTCACTCAACCCTCTTCCAGCTGATCAGAGGGACTCGTGATAACCATATATCAGAGCCTGCTGAGCATGTATGTAATAAAAGTACCGTGATCTGCTCAGTGTACGGCTCCTATATCACCTACACATATTAAAAAATAAGTTAAATTAGAATATACATTATAGATATTTGAACCAAAATATAATCTGCAAGTTCAACCTGAGTATGCAACAAGTCATCCAGCTCATTTCTATATACTGCAACGTTCGCCATTTACTGCTGGCGAACATACTTCTCGTTTCATCTATGCACACAAGATAGGTTAAACACATATATATAAGCTAAAAATTTGAAAGTGCAGATAATGAAATATACCTCAACCCAATGCTGAGATCGTCAAGATCAATAGGATATGACACATGTAGGGTCGGCCTCCCCACATGAATATGCTCCTAGGACCAGATCTGTAGGAGGTGTAGGCAGCAAGCCATGTTGGCCCTGGTGGGTCTAGTCGACTCGTACAGCTCCATATATAGGTGGGCTAGAACTGCTCCGCCCATAGCCATCGTACTGAATATATCCAGGTCCTCTAGAAGTTGTAGATACTGCAAGTGGACCTCTGAACCTGATGTATCCGGCAGTAAGAAATACCCAATAAGAAATAAAATGTAAGCACACAGGTGCCTGAAAAACTCCTCGGTGGTCAGATGAGTGTATGACTCCCTGTAAAAAGACCACCTCAACCACCTCAGTGGCATGCATGTCTGCGCATGTGCCTGGCCCATCTTGAATGTCGACCTGATGTGTGAACTGATCAGGTCATAGTACATCACGTCTGGTATAGGGTGTCATCCCAACAACTCATCGAAACAATCAGGTCAGCTGGCCCATCTCTTCCCCTCTCTAATCATAATTGGGCCAATAATAGGTGGCCCATCAACCCGTAGTCCCAGGATCATCGCCACATCCTGGAGTGTCACACTCATCTCACCAACAGTTAGGTGGAAGGTGTTGGTCTATGGAGACCATCTCTTAACCAAGACAGTAAGCAAATGATGATTTAGGCGAATGAAGCGAAGATGGCTAACACACTATAGGCCTACTGCCTCTAGCCCAATGATGAATCGTCTGCAGGTGATGGGCTACTCCTTCAGCATAAGCAAGTGTCACGCAGCCTCTAGTACAGTGCTCTGAAAAAAAAAGGAAATGGTCCGTCATTCACCAAAATAAAAAGTAAGCAGTCGTAATGCAGAAACATAAATAAAATACTACTTACAGTATCAGGGTGAGTGGTTTTATGCCGTCCACGTAGGGATGATATGCAAGGGTGAACCTCGGTAGTGGTTGCTCCTGGGGTGGCCTTAGCATGGCCAATCGCCGACGCCTAGTCAGGCGGTGCTCCTCTGCCATTGTACCTATTAAAACAAACAAATACAAAAATTAGTATCATAGATGTATAAATAATGAAATGGAAAATTGTAGCATAAATTAAACCGAAAAACTAGAGTATTGCAACCTACAGGTAAAATCTAAACAACATTGTGCACTAAAGTATCCTCGACGTATCTTCTATTGTTAACATTGTGAGGGCACGATGACTTATAGTGGCCAGCTGTCTTACATAGACTGCATGTTCTACTACTATTAGATATATTTTTATCCGTTGTGTTTTTAAATCTGTTCGTTCGAGGTCTGCCTGACCTTCTACGAAAGTTGGGTGGCTGCAATGCTATTAATCCATGCTCTGCACTGAAAGATGGCCACTCATAATGGTTAAGCAATGTATGGAACTCATTTATATATGTCAGCTTATACAGATGTAGTGTGTAGTACTGTGACACACGTAAGGTGGTTCAATCGTCTAAATCCTAGTGCAGGAACTAAATGTAGGCATGACCAATGATATATGATCATTTTGTTACAACTGCAATTACAAATGTCGTATTCTAGCAAATCAACTCTAAATGATTAGACCTATCAAAACTTGCATCTCATGGAGGTTGATGTTCATAGGTTGAGAAATTTCGACCTCCCTTTCAGTACGCTGTAACATTGTGGATATCCTTTGGGTAAAAATGGACAAGTTGGCATCCTGCTTTTGCGTGCGGCTAGTCTTTTCATGAACAATGCTACTAAGTTGTAGTAAATAGCAGCGACTAGAGCCTGAATTGGTAAATCACAAGCCCGTTTCAGGACACTATTAAAACACTCAGATGGATTAGTCTTCATTGTACCATAACACATTCCACCATCATGTACAAGTGACCATTTAACAGGGTCACGCTCCACAAGCCATTTATGAGCTTCTTCTTTACATTTTAATATCTAACATGAAATGATTGAACCGATGGGATATCATCGATTTTCTCGCCATATACATATTCTGGCATAGAAATTCAACATCACCAATCCCCAATCTACATATTACCTTTTTAAAATTTTCACGCAGATGACAAAATGTGTGCGTGCCCATGAAAATACTTCTCTACATCCAGTAAACCAAAGATGTTTATCGATATTATAATGATCACGCCTAGCGATTACATGTAGCATATCATGTAAGCATATCAAGAACCACAACAAGGAGTCAATCGACTCAGACTCCACAACAGCAAAGGCTAGTGGAAACAACCCATTATTTCCATCGATTCCACCAACAGTTAATAACGTACCATGGTACTTGCCTAACAAAAAAGTATCGTCTAAGCTCAGCACTGGTCGACAGCTACTCCAGCCCATGATTGAAGGACCAAATGCCCAAAAAAGTCTCTGGAAGCGCTGTGTACTGCTAGACTGAATTCTGTAGACTGTACCAGGTAAAGTACTGCAAATTGATTCCATATAAAGACTTAGAGTCCTATAAGACTCTTCTAGCTACCAAAAATTGCTTTTATTGCTTTACGCCTTGCATCCCAATCCTTCATGTACGAAACTTTAACATTGAATTTTGACTCCATTCTACCTATAATCTCCCTAGGTTTCAGATCTATCTGATGCCTTATCACAAGTATAATGAAGTAAGCTATGAATTTTGAACTACACTGTCGATAATCAGTTGCACTTATTGCATTGATACATCTATGATTTTCCCTAACTCTGGATATTCTACAAGCACCCCCTAAGCGTCTACTGCTGCTACAATGCATATGTCAGTTACATGGTCCTGTAGGACTATCATGTTGTACTCATATAATCGTGTAGTTCTTTTGGTTAGAGGTAACTGTTTAGAATTTAACATTATTTACTATGCACCACCCAACAACAGCAAATTGATGACTTTGTTTACTTATGAAACACATACCTTCGACAAGGTCACATGGGATTTCAATATCATCTATTAGACAGTTTCGTCAGATGGACCTTCAAAGTAAATATCGTTGTCCCACTCTCTCGCAGTTTGACACATCTGAACCTACTCATTTGTGGACAACATTTGACTCTCACTATCAATATTTTGAAGTGAATGATTTTTTAAAAGATCATGACTGTCTAGATTCCCAAGCACAGTGGCTTCTACCCCGAGTGAACAATCATCATCACTAATTTCCTGCTCAGACTCACTACTTGAACCACTGCTCATAATCTAATACTCATCATCACCTGCAGCACTCTGAGACACATGCGGTTCCTCTGAATGATAAACAACATCATCGCTGCCACAAAACTAATAAGTTGGACGATAAACTATCATATTAATTATTACAAGTATAAACAGTGAAAGGTTGACAAGGTATTACATGAGAATCAACTCATCAAAGCTATGTTGTGTCACCAGAGGTGCATGTGCGATGAAATCTTGTGTATGCGTCAGTGGTATATCTACTGACCTTATTACCGGATCAGCTGATGTGGATGTAACATTAACATCCTCCACTTCGACATACAACACTAATATCTGACGGGAAGCTTCATCCAGTGTAACTTCATAAACGTTATCATCAGATATAATAGACGCTATAAATCTGTTACCCACCGGATAATGACATGTAAGAGTGAATGTGTGATGCTCTGAATCAATGTGCAAGATTCTTATAATTCTTTGATTCAATTCTAGTAAGGTGTTGTGACGTAGAACCTTAACTGGACGATTTTGACCTCCCACATAACTTGGACTGAATTGCTTATCAATACTTAGTTTGCCTCCATAGAAAAGGATTATCAAAACAAATTCTCTATTCATTCTTGCAAAACAAACTACATAAATAAGCAGAAATTTATATCAATCGACACCGTAAATAATACTAAACTAGGCTACTTATCATCTGAACTGCAACGCTAACACAAACATACAAATCAAATCCTAAACAAAATTCTAACCATACAACTCTAATCTCTATCACACATACTGTATTAAGTTATAAATGGATAGAAATAGAGATTTGTTGTGTGTTCACGAAGAACAATGGGAATGTGCACAAAAAATGGTAGAATCCGCCATAGGAAACTTCCCAGAACAAAATGGAGTCGGAATCGCCGTAAGCTAATGTTAACTTCAATGGTCGCTAGATGGGAGAGGGAAGTCGCCAAATGGCAACGCCGCCGAGAAGAAAGAAAGTTTCTTTCGGATACCCGGAGAAGACGGCACAATGCCAACGGTTGGAGCAACGCCGACTGCTGCCGGGAAGCTTCGAGACGGAGAGGAGCGTACTCGGAAGGGCAAAACTAGTGGGCGCGTTTTGGGAGGCAAAATCCTCCGGGGCGAATCGAACGAGAGAGGAGGAGAGAAATCCGGGTTCAATCGCCTATTTTAGATCCAGGTCGTCCACCGCATATTAACGTGACTACCCACGCCACGTCGTATCCGACGTGGCTACCTAGTCGTCCACTAATTGTGCGACTGTACCTATTTTTAAAAAAATTTAGCAATACTTAATTATGTAATTAAGGTTTTAATGATACTTAATTTTAAAAAATTGCTAATTCCCTCGGATTGTTTTTTAAGGGGGAGATTTACATACATATCATATAAGTTTTATATATTTATATATCTATATTTTTATTTTTATTTTTTACACACACACACACACACACACACATATATATATATATATATATATATATATATATATATATATATATATATATATATATATATATATATATATATATATATATATATATATATATATATATATATATATATATATATATATATATCATTAGGCTCTTTAGTTATGCGTATTTGGAATGCACTACATTTTAACTTTTGGGTATTTGGTTGAAAGTAAATTTATAATGTAATGTAATATATTCCAAATACATTAGAAATATCATTTTGTATTTGGAATTCCCGATTTGGTAATTCTAAATACACAATAAGTGATGATGTGGGCCGCCGTCATTGCTTACGGCCGCCATGCCGCCATCGGCCCGCCTTCCTCACCACCATACCGCCGCCCCATTGCACCATCAAAGGCCAAAAACCTTCAAATTACTTTACATTACATTTTTTCAACCAAACAAAAAAAATAAAGTCATTAATTTGTAAAACTCTCAACCAAATAATCAGAAAGTAATCCTTTTAATCAATTCATTTTACATAATTTTACATGTGATTCCAAATGCAGAATTAACTTATTTTAAAAGTAAATTACACTTTTTTAAACATAGAATAATATTAGATAAGTAAATATTTAACTTTAGATGCTAGACATTTAAATGAATAAGAATTGTGTTATATGTATGTAAATCTTTATTTTTTTTTTCAAAAATTTACATACATACCACACAATTTTTATATATTTATGCATTTAATACTTATATATATATATATATATAGATCTCCTTTTTTTCACATATCCTAAGAATACAAAATTTAAAGTTTAAAATTAATAAGATCTATCAAAATTTTAATAAAATATACAAATAATTACATTATCATAAAAGATCTCATAATCACCATCAAATATTTGTTTAATAATAAACACTAAATTATAATTATCAATAAAATTAGTGTAACTTATTACCCAAAAAAAATAGATCAATGAAGTAACATTAAATTGGGAGATTGGTTACGAGAATTTATTTACTTTATCCTCAAGACTTATGTTGAAGGTGTACTACATCCTAAATCGAAATTAGCACTCAACTCCTACAAGAAAAAGATAAATGAAGACTAGAAGAGAATTTCTCAATCATTAAGTCCAAATACTAATCATGAATGTAACAAATTATATTAGATTAAAATATGAAATAAATTAATAACAAGTGAGAGAATCACACAAATGTTTGATAATCAAGTGTGTTCAAATGTTAAAAAAAATCTCTTAATATCAAGTAGTAATTTAAATCAATTAATTAGGTCATATTTATGAGAATTGTTATGTTGTTTGGAGAAATAGGGGAAGATTAAAGTTAAATGCCTCGTGATATTGATTACAATCAATTATTTATGCAAAGAAAATAAGTTAATGCGTCCAGAGTTGTGGTTGGGATGTGTATGGACAATAGAGCATTACTCCATTGTTATTTAGTTAAATGACATATTTAATAATTAAGGTCAATTTTGGTCCCTATAGATATAAATTATAATGATTATTATTATTAGAAAATTACATGTGACTCCTCTTGAATAAAATTATGATACTTAAGAGCTTTAGTTGAATGTAGGGCCGAGAAATTTGCTCTAGGATCATTAATCGCTCGAAAATCGGTTCGTATTTTAGCTCAAATAGAGATCGAGTCGAGCTAAACGAGCCAAACTACGAGCTCAATTGTTGGCCCAATTTTTTATTCGAGCCGAATTCAATTCGTACATAAATCAACTTGTTCGATTTTCAAAAAGATCGAATGTCGTGCTACAGTCATTTTTCACAATCACGGCGATGATTTCGGACCGTGAGATCAAAGGCTCCATCTAATGAACGATTGATATCTAGCTTAGAATCGAGATTATAATTTATAACTTATAAGTTTTAACAATGCCACGAGGGTTTCACCGTTTCAGCCTTCGACGCTTCATGACTTCTTTCTATGTTTCTTACCTTTGCGGCAAAGGCTGAGTGAGAGCCTGAGAAGGATCCTCTATTCTTCGATCCTCAAGGCCTCAGGCTTTGACGCTTTCCACTCTGAGTCGTAGTGTCCGCATTTTTTTTCTATCATAAAGTCATTATTACCTTTGCAACTTCGCTCAATCGCTCGATTCGTTTCTTTGCCCTTGACTCATTTTTTTCGACATAGTAGCAATATTGGTAAAATTTCTTAGTTAATTTATAGCATATATGTATGTTAATTTTTTATATATTATAGTTTGAAATCTCGATTACTCTCAATGGCACTATTGTTGGCTTTCGATTTTTTGTTGGTATCAGTTTCACGGCTTGGTAGTTGTTAGTCATGAAAAAATATTTTAAGGGGATTGTTCTGTTGCTGTGAGGGAAGTTATCTTGATATTAGAGTTCTCGGTTTCTTGGTGGTATCAATATTTAGAGCTTTTGATTTGTTTATCTCCTTTATGTGTTCTGTAAAAATAATTTTGGAGTAGAACTTATGCTCCTTTCTTGGATGCTCTTGCCAAGAAAGTTGAATTGTGGGTCTAGTTTCATTAGAAATTTTGTTTATATGAATATGGTTCATTGCCAAATTGTTCAAAAAATTATGTTGGTATGGCTATTTTCTTCATAACTTATGCTCCTTTTTTGGTATTAACTGATTTGCTCATCTCCTTTATGAGAGGTGCTTGGTTTATTCTTATTATTTAAGCATGCAGTAAAGTAAAGTGGAGCCTGTCAATTGTGATTCCTTTCCTGTGAAGCTCTTCTCCTTTCTTGGATGCTCGATTTGTTATTGTCCTTTCAAGATGCGAAGTGGAGCCTCGTGGGTCGTGAATTGTGATTCCTTTTACGTGAAGCTTGTCTCTTTTTTGGATGCTCTCGATTTGCCATTACTTGTCCTTTAAGTATGCATTTATAAGTTGTGATTCTTGGATCAATTGGATGCTCTTGTTGTGGTATTAGACTATTTTAATTTGTTATAGTTGTGGGGTGTTTGGATCGGTCGCTCTTGTCCTTTAAGTATGCATTTATTTATTAGATGCTCTGCTCTTGTTGTAGTATTAAACTTTTTTGAACATTCAGGTTTACATAAACCTTTTCAGCCTTAGCCTAGGGTGTTACTTTCTGAAACTTTGATGATCTATTTTTTTTCTGATAATGGATCTATGGAGATATAGTACCTCATTTAGATCATTTTGTTCAGTTAACATGAAGTCATCTCTTATACATGTGTCATTTAATTTTTTCACTTTAGTAATGTTTCACTATTTTCATCGTTGAGAATGGTTACAATAAAACAAATATATGAAATCATCTTTTATACATAGAAAAGTTCATAGTTAAGGTTTATTTAAACGTTTTCATAATCATTTTGGCTTAATGATTGATTCATGATCAAATTAGAAGATTGAATTCTTAATTTCCTTGTAGGACAACAAGTTTTTTCATTATTGTTGTCTTCATATCTTATTCCCAAACATTTTTCTGTTTAAAATCATTTTTTCACATATAAATTTCAAGTATTTGTCGAATTTCATGCGAGTCTATAATTGTATCATATTATTTTTGCATAGATATAATGGAAAGTCTCTCTCAAAGCAAATCAAATAGTTATTCAACTCAACCTCATGCTTAAAATGCAAAAAATGCTATTGAAAGTGTGGATGAAATTACTTCTGTATATAATAGAAAGAATAAAAGACAATGTTCTGAAGTTTAATAATATTTTACTGAAATATCTATCTTAGAAAAAGGAAAACCCACGCAGAAGTACAAATGCACCTATTGTGTTAAGTCTTATGTTAAACAAAAATTAGTACTACATCTCAATTAAGCAGACATTACAAAATGAATCACTATAGTAGAAATAGTGTTAGAGAAAGAGACAAAAGTTTTTTGATTATATAGCGAGGACCAAAAGAAACTTAATCGATTTTTAGTTTGTGTATTTCAACTGCTTATGATCATAACAAAATTAAAAATATTATTGCTAAGATGATCATTGTTCCTAAGTATCATTTTATGACAGTTGAATATTTATGATTTAATATTTTGATGAAATCTATGAATCCAAACTACCGTAATATTTTTAGATTTGATATCAAAGAAGAGTGCATGAAAGTATATGAAGTTGAAAAAGAAAAACTTAAAAAGTTTTGAAATTAATTGATAGAGTTTTCCTTACTAGTAGTGATTGTAGGACAACAAGCCAAACAATTGGTTATATGTGTCTTAGAGTGCATTATATTAGTTATGATTAGAAATTTCAGTCCAGGATAATTAGTTTTTGTGATTTAGATTCTCATCACAGTGGAGCTGTGATATTTGAAGTCATTTCTGAAAGTTGTTGCAATAGTGTATTCAAAATAAAATCAGCACTATTACTTTGAAAAATGCATCATCAAATGATGTGACCGCTAGAAACTTGAGCGCATTATTTACTAGAATGTCTGGATTTATGATAATGGGGGATTTCTTTCATATTTGTTGTGCTGCTCATATTTTAAATCTAATGGTGCAGGATGGCTTAAAAGAAATTGGTAAAATAATTGAGAATGTAAGAGAATCAATCTTATTTATAAATCTCCTAGTAAACACACAAATTTGGTGAGATTACTAACCAAATTGGTTTATCCACAATAAAATCAATACGCTGAAATGCTTTAAATACATTATCTTTTGAGGAAGATTGGAATCAGTTTGATAAGGTTAGAGAGTTGCTTCATATTTTTTTTATCAAATAACTGTGATTTTTTTTGGATCCAATTATCCTATTGTAAACATGCTTCTTCCAAATCTAATATTAATTAAGAAAATCTTAGATAGAGAATATTTATCTGATACTTTATTCATTTCTAATATGACAAGCACCATGAAGGCAAAATTTGATAAGTATTGGACTGATTGTTCATTATTATTCTCAATTGCATGCATTCTAGATTCCAGAATGAAATTATTTGTCATTAACTACTACTATCCATAGATTTATAGTAATGATATTGTTGATGAGAAAAAGGATGAAGTCAAACAAAAATTAATTGAGCTCTACTCTTTTTATGCCATTGATAAACAACATACAACTAAAAAAAGTACTAGAGCAACCATTATACAAGTTGAAACAACATCTATAATTGAAATAACTGACAATTTGTCAGATGATTTGGCTAGGTTGTATGATTTTATATACTCTACTTGTCTTTTAGTTTCACAAAAGTCTGACTTATAATTATAATTAGAGGAACTTGTGTTAAATGTCCTGATTTATAATTTAATATTTTACATTGGTGGAAAATGTCTGCCATGAAGTACAAGACATTATCTAAGATGACAAAAGATATTTTACAATCCAAATAATTACAGTTGCTTCAGAGTTAGCTTTTAGTGCAGATGATTGTGTGCTTAGTGATTATATAATTTGTATTTCACCAAAAATATTGGATGTCTTAATATGCAGTGGAAATTGGATTCGAGCAAGGTACAAAAATTCAAAAGAGCCTATGGTAACATTTTCATTCTTCTAATTTTATAGTGAAATTACTTTCTATTTAATTTTTTCAAAAGTGACAACATATGCTTTGCATTTTGATTTGACATTTTAGGCTAGTTATATCTGTGCCTAAAAGCTTGAGTGTGGATTCACAAATTTGAAATTCATGACGATAATAATTTACTTATATAATACTGCAATTTTGGCGCAACATTTCCTTCTTTTGCATTTTATTATAGACTTTAACTTTTTTGTGGACATTTATAATATGTTGTATTGCTATATTAGTGGTATTATCGAATTTATCGATATCTTTTTGCTATTTTATGTATTGCAAAATATGCTTTTAATTTTGGATGCTCAGTGATAAAATTATACTAAGATGACTATTGAGGTAATTTCTGATTTTTAGGCCTACTATATGGTGGATTTTAGTTTTAAAATATATTAGTTTGATCAATAAAAAAATTTGAGATCATTTAGGGCGGCAAAATGCTTCTTAGTTTTGTACTTTGAAATTGTGACTTACTTTCTCAAATTGCAGTGTTTAAAGTGTGCCCTAAAAATTTTGGAATGTTGTTAGTTACTCTAATATTTGAATGTGATGGAATCAAAGAAATTGAAAGCTGGAAGACTTGTTTCAACTATGTTAGAGTGCTATTTGTACATTTTAGTTACTGTTCTAATATTATCACAATAATTTCTTGAGATTTTGAAATCATTTTGCATTTTGATATAATTGAAGTTGATGATTTTCAATGTCTTATATTACCCTAAAAAATAGCGATCATCTCAATATTTTGAGAGCAAAAATAAAATAAAAAAGCACATCAACATAATGAGTTTTCTCTTCTATTATCATGTGAATTAAATTTCAATTTCATTCTACTTCATTGTTGTGTATTTCAATTCTATTTAACTATTATTTCATACTATGCTATCTTTGGGTTATGAAATACTCTATAATTAAGTTACTTATGAAGTGTTTTTGGAAATTATAATTTTGGTTATTCTATGTTCTCCAATTCCTGTAATTTGGATATCTCATATATGTTGACTGTGCTGTGCAGTTGTGCTTGTCTATGCTATTTCGTGTACTTACTTTATGCATTACAATAGGCAACAAATAAAGTAATGAGTTATTTTATTTCACAATTTGAGTTATCCTTTTATTCTATGTTCTCCAATTCCTGAAATCATGTAGGCTGTAGATTTATCTGATTTGCTTATTCGAGAATCGGGACTATGATGAGAAGAACATAACTTAAAGATAATATTTAAGTAAATATGAAAACTCAAGTGTTAGATATGTAAATATATAACAATTATGTGCTATGTATGTAAATGCCTAAAAAAAATATTACAACATTTGAAAAACTAATACAACAACATTAGCCCTACAGAGAGCTTAGCTGATATATATTCATTGTACCCACATATCAGCTGCTTTAAGTGACTTGTGGCATTGGCGACACCAACTGTACATATCAAGAACTTCCTCGAGTGCCACAGTGGCTCCATTGTCCATGTTGGATAATGCTCATGAGGCTTGAAAACTGAATCAACACCAACACCCTCTAGAAGACAGGGCTGGGAACCATTTAGAAACAGATCTCCTTATGATCTTATCCAGCTAGCTATCACCTCCTCTTTATCAACAGCCCGTATAAAAGAACAAGAACCACCAGACCTCTATTAGCAACAAAATATTTGTTGCCACATTGATGCTACATCACTGAAAACAAAAACAAAAATAGAAGTGCAAAATAAGTTAAAATGATGTATTTTTCCGTGAATTCTTAGTTAGGTACTTAATTCCACATATTTTTCACTTACTTTCACTAATAGAGAGATTATTACGTGCCGAGTCCGGACGTAGAGCTACGTCTGGACTTCAATAACATAGCACTATATAGTGCTCGGTCAACACTATATATTGACTGTGTATTATTATGTATTGATGTTATATTAATTACACAATAACACATAGTATCTATATACATAATAATATACAACACTTTTTAGCCAATATATAGTAATTGTGTACTGATTGAGGGTCACTTGACGTTATATTATTGAAGTCCTCCACATGTAATAATTTTTCTCACTAATATTATCTCCACAACTTAGTGGTGTTTTATGGTGCATGATCAAACTAACTCTCTATTTTCTATAAAAGTAATCACTGTGTTATTTCAACTGCTAATCTTCATCATCATTAGTTTTATCCTATTGATATAAAAGTAACCCTCACCCATTATCGATTGATTATTATTAATTTTATATTCATTAAAAACACATATCATATACTCAAACTTCATTTTAATTATTCCAACCCTCTTTTTTTTTTTTTCCATTTTAACATCTTTTTTAATTGAAATAGTCAGACGCTAAGATTTCAGATGAGTTATTCTAGTATGGTCAAATAAATA
This sequence comes from Cymbidium sinense, assembly GCA_021442155.1. Lineage (NCBI taxonomy): Eukaryota > Viridiplantae > Streptophyta > Magnoliopsida > Asparagales > Orchidaceae > Cymbidium > Cymbidium sinense. The sequence continues at coordinate 112,957,725 of CM038225.1, forward strand.
TTCCTCATCTTTCAGGCCACCTCAACATCTTCACACAGTTACAAATATTAAGAAGAATTTCTTCATATAACGTTCACAATAAAATATACAATATCTCAGTTCTTTCATCCATTTTATGGTTCTGGGAAGTAGATAACAAACAAACCTTGTGAAAAAATTTTATGCATTGCAGATTTTTATTTTTCTTTCAAAAAAACTTCAAATCAGAAATCCAAGCATATACACTATAATAGACTATAATAATAATAATAATATGCATCATAATAAGTTCAATAACTGGCGTAAGATCACAATCTGAATGCCTATAATGAAAGAGAGTGAGAGGCACCTTTTCAGGCATATATTTAAATACAGTCTTTTTGTCTCCTGATTCGTATATATTGCACTGAGAGAGAACCTGAGAAATAATTGTTTTCCAAAGTTTAATATCAAGAAAATATTTCAGATATTGAAAAAAAAAAACAACTTAAAAGGATGGGCAGACAGACCTGTGCTTCAACACTGGCGCATACAACATATATACCCCAGTTTCTTGTATAATTGTTGTAAAGGTGAACTTTCCCAAATCTAAGACGTGGGTGCCTCTGTCTTGTGCCATCAAAAAAACAGTGATGTATTGTCACCCGAATACATCTATCAGTAATTTGGCTACTATCAGCCCCAATAAGCATTGTTTTATCATGCCTTGCAAAGTGGCATCTGTGCAAAGCCAAAGTCAACAGGTCAAAAAGAGTTTAATATAAATAAAGAAATTTAGGAAAAATAAAGAATCATCTGTTAGCCATGTATTATGTGCAAGCACGTCTCAAGAAAAAAAATAAAATCAAATGGGACTGTCATAGACTATTTATGTTTGTTTGAAGAATTTACTTCAATTGATTATGGAACTCTTTTGAAAGTACAAAAGAAAAAAAAAAGAGAGTAAGGGATGTTTGGTTTGCACTTAAGACTGACTTAACAAAACAATAGCGTCAAATGATCTAGAAATTTTTGTAAGCATGATCGGCTAAAGCTCAGCTTAATTGATGAGATAAACTAAGCACAATTGTACCCAAGCGTTAAGCTTAAGAACCCTATATTAGTTGGAATTTAAGATTATTAAAATTTATTAGTATTAAATTATAAAAAATCAAACAAATGATAAATAATTATTTAATTTATTACTTAATGATAGTATAAATGATTAATGATTCATTTAAACTAATTGAATAATAATCAATTTTTTAAATTAGTTCATAAATAATTTGTATGTACAACAACAATAACAGTTTCGACATAAAGCATTGTAGGTCTCACCACCATCTTATAAAATCTTTCCTTGAGTCTACACAATACTTTCATATCGCACAATATGCCAGATACATTACTCTACTTCAACCATCTAACTTGAATTCTACTAATAACATCTCCATCTGTATCACCATCACTTTGAACAACGGACTTGAAATATCTAAATGTTTTTTTTTAATGACTTGATCACTCGTTGTCACCACTCCATCACAATATCTTCTACAACTAAAATAATACTCTTTATATTTGATTTTAAATCTTCTCAAACAAAAGCCTTTAGACTATGAGGTTGACCTCCAAAATTCAACTTTTTTTTAATTCACTCTTTAGTCTTATCAACAAGAAGAATATCATCACCAAAACCTGTAAATGCTTAGTAAGAACATCCATAACTAAAGCAAAAAGCTATGGGCTTAAAGTCGATCCTTGATGTAATTGAACTTAAATAGGAAAATTCTCTTTGTGTTTGAACACAAGTGACAATTCTAGTATATATAGCTTTAATGACTTAAATATAAGCAATATTAACTCTCTACTTTTCTAAAACTCTTGAAAGCACTTCTCTTGGAACTTTATTATATACTTTCTCTAAAACAACAAATGTCACATGTAGATCCTCCTTACTCTCTCTAACATTGTCATTGTAGAGTCTCAATCCCTCGCTAAAAAAAAATGGAGGGTTGTGTTAAGTAGTTGACAACCAGCATAAAATTTATTGAAAAATCATAATATGAATCTTTTAAATAATTTATATGTATTGGCTATAATAAATTTAGAAAAATTAATAAATACAACTTTAGTTAGAAATCAATAATTAATTACTTATTTAAAATAACTAAGGATCAATTAGGATTTTTATTAGATCATTGTCTTATTAATAAGTTATGACACTTGTTTCAAAAGACACTTGGGGCACACAAACTCTCAAACTAAGATGCACAAAAGACAACTCAAGACTTAAGACTCACTATCACTAGTGAGATTAACACCTTTTTGGTTCGAGGTATATGCTTTGAGGCTTTATGACTAAGGCATTTCAGACACCTCATTAATGTTATTAAAAATTATATTATGTTTTATTATAATATACTAGTTTATATTATATTATATTTATATTTAATACACCGAGTACAGTGCCTTAAAAAAGTCAAAAAGTGATTCAAGTATAATGAATTACTCAATTCTATCATTGATTTGTTATTTTATTTTAAATTATATTGAATCGTGTATTAACTAATATAGAAAGTAAAAAAGAAAAAATATAATGATTTAAAAAGATTTTTAAGATGAGATAGAATTATTATTCTCATAAAAAAATAATAGCCACTTTTTATACACACACATTCAATTAAAACCATTCAAGAAAAAAAAAGGGAATACATAGCACACAATTATTATGCATTTACATATCTAACACCTAAAGTTTGATATTTATAAAATAGCACTTTCCTTACGTCTAAAAAGGGTGAATTTCACTTAAAAAAGGTAATGATTGTGCTATTTTTGATATAATAATAAGATTTGAGTGCTATTTAAGTATGAAAGTTTAGATATTAGATATGTACACATATAACAATTATGTGCTATGTATGTAAATGCTCAAAAAGAAAAAAAATTACAATAGTTGAAAACCAATACAACGGATTAGCCCTACAGAGCTTGGCTAATATACATTCATTGTACCCATATCGGCTCTAAGTGACTTGTGGCCTTGGCACGACCGCCAACCACATAGCTAAAGAACTTCCTTGAGTGCCACGTGGCTCCATTGTCCATGTTGGATAATGCTCATGAGGCTTCCGACTCAACACCAACACCCTCTAGAAGACAGGTGGGAACCATTTAGAAACAGATCTCCTCGATCTTATCAAGCTACCACCTCCTCTTTATCAATAGCCTGTATAAAAGAACAAGAACCACCAGACCTCTATTAGCAGCAAAATATTTGTTGCCACATTGATGCTATATCACTAATAAAAACAAAACCAGATGTGCAACATAAGTTAAATGAAGTCCTTTTTCATGAATTTTCAATTAGGTACTTAACTCCACATGTTTTTCATATTCCTTTCACTAATAGAGAGATTATTATGTGTGGAGTCTGGATATATCTCTGAGAGATTATTATGTACGGAGTCTGGACGTGGAGCTACCCAATAACATAGCATTATATGGTGCTCAGTCAATACTATATATTAGTTGTGTATTGTTATGTATTGATGTTATATTAATTACATAATAATACATAACATCTATATACACAATAATATACAACACTTTATAATCAATACACAATATTTTTCAGCCAGTACACAACAATTATGTATTGGTTGAGGGTCACTTGACGTTATGTTATTGAAGTCCTCCCATGTAATAATTTTTCTCACTAATATTATCTCCACAACTTAGTGGCGTTATATGTGCATGATCAAACTAACTCTCTATTTTTTATAAAAGTAATCACTGTGTTATTTCAATTGCTAATCTTCATCATCATTAGTTTTATCCTATTGATATAGAAGTAACCCTCACACATCGTTGATTGCTCTGTTGTACTTCGTTCAGTTACGTATTACTATATCCTTATACTCAAACATTGATTTTAGTATTGATCTCTTATTTTCTATTTTAACATCTTTTTTAATTGAAATAGTCAGACGCTAAGATTTCAGAAGAGTTATTCTAGTATGCTCAAATAAATGTTCCTCATCTTTCAGAAGAGTTATTCTAGTATGCTCAAAAAAGAGTAAGGGATGTTTGGTTTGCATTTAAGACTGGCTTAACAAAACAATAGCGTCAAATGATCTAGAAATTTTTGTAAGCATGTTCGGCTAAAGCTCAGCTTAATTGATGAGAAAAAGTAAGCACAATTGTACCCAAGCTTTAAGCTTATGAACCCTATATAAGTTGGAATTTAAGGTTATTAAAATTTATTAGTATAAAATTATAAGAAAATCAAGCAAATGATAAATAGTTATTTAATTTATTACTTAATAATAGCATAAATGATTAATGATTCATTTAAACTAATTGAATAATAATCAATTTTTAAAATTAGTTCATAAGTAATTTGCATATGACATGAATCCTTTAAATCTTTGTGTTAATGCTAGGGCATCCCCTGGAAGTGACGCGCTGTATGACTTGAATACAGTGAAAAATGTGCAAGGGCCGCTGCATCTGTGCTAAGGTGCAGTGTTAAATAAACAAGGGTTCCCACATTATGGATGGATGCAGGCAAAGAAGTTAGTCTATGAAACTAGAATTAGGTTAGAATCTTGGAATATAGGTATTCTTACAGGTAAATTAATGTAATTGATAGATATTACGGTTCATAGAAAGATAATTATTTTATGTGTTCAAGAAACTAAATGGGTTGGGGAGAAGGCCAATGAGATTGATAATTTAGGTTTTAAACTTTGGTATTCAAGTAGAAATCAAACTAGAAATGATATAGGTGTGATTATAGATAAAAATTTGAAGGATAATGTTATAAATATTAATAGATGTGGAGATAGAATTATAGCTTTAAAGATTATTGTTGATACTAAGATTATCAATGTTATAAGTGTTTATGCTCCTCAAGTAGGTTTGGATGTAAGCTCAAAAGAAAAATTTTAGAATGAATTAGAGGGATTAATACAAAAGATACCTCTTGAAGAAAAATATTTATTGGAGGAGATTTAAATGAACATATTGGTAGAGTGGTAGAAGATTTTAAAAGTATTCATGGTGGATATGGATTTGGAGTGACTAATGAAGAATGTATGACTATATTAGATTTTGCCTTAGCTTATGATTTTGTAGTTGCTAATACTTTATTTAAGAAAAGAGATAAACATTTATTACTTATAAAAATGGATCTAGTAAAACTCAGATTGATTATTTTCTGATAAGAAAAATAGATCGCTTAGATTGTAAAGATTGTAAGGTCATTCCAAGTAAAAGTTTAAGTACTCAACATCGATTATTAATTTTATATTTTAAGATGAAAGGTTGTAAGAGAAAAAATAAATCAAATTATTATCCTAAGATTAGATGGGGACAGTTAAAGAACACAAATAAAAATATTTTTAAGAACAAGCTACAAGTGCTTAGAATTTGAGATGTTCATAAGGAAGCCAATGTTATGTGAGAAAAAGTAGCAAGTGAAATTAAGCAAGTTGCTAAATATGTGCTTGGAGAATTAAAAGAAAAAGCTTCTTTTAATAAAAATAGTTGGTGGTGGAGTCAGAGTGTGCAAGAAAAGATAAGAAATAAGAAGCATTGTTATAAAACTTGGTTTAGATGTAAAACTTAGAATTGAGAAAGATATAAAGTGGCTGTAGAGATTCTAAGAAAGCAATATATGATGCAAAAGTTTAGCTTTTAGTGATTTATACAATAGATTAGATATCAAAGAAGGTGAAAAAATGAATGTATAAGTTAAAACCAAAGAGATAGGAGAAGTAAAGACTAGTTCAAGTGAGGTGTATTAAGGATGAAAATAATAAAGTGCTTTTCTTAGAAAAGATATTGCAAATAGGTGGATGAGGTATTTTGATAAACTTTTTTTAATGAAGGATCTGAAAATTGATTTTAGCAACCTTAATACCCTAAACAAAATAGAATTTTATTTTTATCGTAGTAATCTAAGTTAGAGAAGCTTTAAAGAAAATGAAATGTGAAAAATAGTAGGACCTGATAATATTCCAATAGAAGTGTGAAAATGTTTAGGAGATCAAGGAATTTCTTAGCTTACAAATCTTTTTAATGTTATTTTAAAGACTAAAAAGAAGTCAGATGAGTGGAGAAAGAGTTTGTTAGTTGCTATATTTAAGAATAAAGGTGATGCACGAGAGTGTGCAAATTACAGAGGAATTAAATTAATGTGTCATACATTAAAATTATGGGAGAGAGTAATTGAACATAGGTTATGATGTGATACAAAAGTCCTTCAAAATCAGTTTGGTTTCATGTTAGGTAGATCTATTATGGATGCTATACATTTGTTAAGAGGTTTGATGGAGAAGTATAGAGAAAGTAAGGAGGATCTACATATGATATTTATTGATTTAGAGAAAGCTTATGATAAAGTTTCAAGAGATGTACTTTGGAGAGTTTTAGAATAGAAAGGAGTTAATATTGGTTATATTCAAGTCATTAAGGATATGTATACTAGAGCTGTTACTTGTGTCCAAACACAAGGAGGATTGAAAAATATTTTCCTATTTCGGTTGGATTACATCAAGGATCAAAAGCCCTTATCTTTTTACTTTAGTTATGGATGTTCTTACCATTTACAGAAGATGTATCTTGGTGTATGCTTTTTGTTGATGACATTCTTCTTGTTGATAAGACTATAGAGGGAGTCCAAGAGAAACTTGAATTATGGAGGTCAACTTTAGATTCTAAAGGTTTTCGTTTAAGTAGATCTAAAACTGAATATATGGAGTGTAATTTTAGTTGTAGAAGTTCTAGTGGTAGTGTGGTGGCATTAGGCAAACAAGTCATTAATAAGAGTGAACGATTCAGATATTTAGGCTCTATTGTTCAAAATGATGGTGAAATAGATGGAGATGTTATTAGTAGAATTCAAGTTGGATGGTTGAAGTGGAGGAATGCATCTGGCCTATTATGTGATAGAAAAATTTCACTTAAACTTAAGGGAAAATTTTATAAGATGGTGGTATGACCTGCAATGACTTATGGTGCAGAATGTTGGCCAATAAAGAGAAGCATAAGACTAAGTTAAGTGTTACAGAGATGAGGATGCTTAGGTGGATGAGTGGCTTTACTCTTAGAGATAAAATGCAAAATGAGTATGTTCGGAAAAAGTTGGAGTAGCTCCAGTGGCAGATAAGATTAGAGAGAGTCGACTTAGATAGTTTGGCCACATAAAGCGTCGGTAGATGATGACGGTTAGGAGAATAGATGCATTAGATTTGCCTTATGTTAAGAAAGGTAGAGATAGACCTAAAAATACTTGGTTAAGATGTATAAAAATTGACCTTAGTATACCTGAATTAAATGAGAATTTGACACATAATAGGACACAATGGAGACAAAGGATTCATGTAGCCAACCCCAGTTAGTGGGATAAAGGCTTGTTGTTGTTGTATAAATAATTTGTACATACAACAATAATAACTTTCTATGCCATAAAGCATTGCAGGTCTCACCATCATCTTAATAATAACATTGCAGGTCTCACCTCGAGTTTAAGCAATACTTTCCTATTGCACAACAGGCCCAATACATTACTCCACTTCAACATCCAACTTGAATTTTACTAATAACATCTCTATCTATATCACCATCACTTTGAACAATGGACCTGAAATGTCTAAAATGTTTATTTTTTTAATGACTTGATCACTCATTGTCACCACTCATACAATATATTCTATAACTAAAATTATACTCTTATATTTGATTTTTGATCTTCTCAAATGAAAGCCTTTAGACTACAGGTTGACCTCCAAAATTCAAGTTATTTTTCACTCTCTAGTATTATCAATAAGAAGAATATCATTACCAAAATGCATACACCAAGGTACATACTCCTGTAAATGCTTAGTAAGAATATCCATAACTAAAGCAAAAAGTTATGGGCTTAATGCCGATCCTTGATGTAATCAATTTGAAATAGGAAAATTATCCTTGTGTTTGAACACAAGTAACAGCTCTAGTATACATATCTTTAATGACTTGAATATAAGCAATATTAACTCCTTTCTTTTCTAAAACTCTTCAAAGCACTTTTCTTGGAACTTTATTATATGCTTTCTCTAAATCAACAAATATCATATGTAGATCCTCCATACTCTCTTTAACACTATCGTTGTCAAGTCTCAATCCCCGGCTTAAAAAAGAGGAGAGTTGTGTTAAGTAGTCAACAACAAGCATAAAACTTATCAAAAAATCATAATATGAATCTTTTAAATAATTTATATGTATTGGCTATAATAAATTTAGAAAAATTAATAAATACAAATTTAGTTAAAAATCAATAATTAATTATTTAATTAAAATAATTAAGGATCAATTAGGGTTTTTATTAGATCATTGTTTTATTAATAAGTTATGACACTTGTTTCAAAAGAAGCTTGGGGCACACAAACCCTCAACTAAGATGCACAAAAGATAACTCAAGACTTAAGGCTCACTATCAATAGTGAGACTAACACCTTTTTTGTCTGAGGTATATACTTTGAGGCTTTATGACTAGAGTATTTCAGACAACACCTCATTAATGTTATTAAAATTTATATTATATTTATATCTAATATACCTAATACAATGCCTTCAAAAAGTCAAAAAATGATTCAAGTATAGTGAATTACTCAATTTGGTCATTGATTTGTTATTTTATTTTAAATTATATTGAATCTAGTATTAACTAATATTGAAAGTAAAAAAGAAAAATATAATGTTTTAAGAAGATTTATAAGATGCAAATGAGATAGAATTATCATATATGATACTCTTCTGATAATGATAACAGTAAGGATATTACTGTGGATCCTGCTCCTCATGCCCTATTTAAATTTTAAGTGAATATGTATATTAAATATCATTTCAACTTCCATTTTATATTAATATTTAACATTAAGATTTGTAATTTATATTTTAATGATGATAAAAAAAGTAAATATATCAATATTTTTTATCATATATATAAATTAATATTAATTTTATGAGTTTTTAATTCTCAATTTGAGACATACGCCTCGCCTCTCTAAAACAAAATACCTCGATTCCCAATTTTGCTTTTTTAAACTTTAGTTATAACAATTAGCAATATGATCATTTTATCATTAATAGTAATTGATTATTAATTATGATTAGTATGACTTTTAATTAAGATAATTTTGATATACTTAAGGAGCTCATGATTGGTTAAGTAAATGAGATTAAGCCAAAATGCAAGCAAAATTTTTTTTCAACTTCTCCCTGCTTATAGTAACTTTTCTTAACTTCTATCAGCTTATCTATTTCACCAAACAGCCTAACCCCACTTCTAAGCTTAGCTTAAGCCCCAATCAAATAAGCCCTAATACAAAAATAAGCATTGTTTAATTGAAGATTCAAGTAATTTAACAGACAACATCAAAGCAATCATAAGCGTATCACATTAAATCAGTCATACATGATGCTTCAAGTAAGAGAAATTCAACTTGTTGTTGAAGAATGTGAAACTTTAAATCACCAAAACATTATAGAGGATTGTCTCTTTACACACATTCAAGTCCACACACTTTTAATAATCTTAATAATATATATCACCAAAAGATTATAGAGAAATGCCTCTTTAAATCTATGCAAGTCTTTTAATATCATCTGCAAAATATATATCATAGAATATATTGGCCTACCACTGTCTAGCTCGAACACCACACTCCTCTTGTACATCCCTCGTGTCAAAATGTGATGAAAATACATCGTAAAGAGTGAAAATTGCTCAAGATTATACCAAAAATAGAGTTAAAAGTCATATGAAATGAGAATTGATTGAAACCAGATTGCCGGATTTGTGTTTATCATATTCGTGGGCTGGGCAGTAGAATAAATAGCTTCTCTAAGCATACTAAGAAGTAACCACAAGGAGATGCAGATACTGGAAGTAAAGCAAAACAAAGCATTGCAGAATTTGTGCTATTCATACAAAAATAGTTGTTCAAGAAAGAAAACAAGGAAAACTTATGAATTATAATGATCAAAATACATAGAGAACAACAAAAAACAATCAGTTTCACCTCGATATAGTAATGTCAGTGCTCTCCCGGGTGATATCAATCAAACCATCATCATAATCACGCCTTCGCGCCGTCAATCCAAATATGTCTAGACTTGGACTTTATCAATCCCATCAACATCATGCCCTCTCGCCAACCTCAAACTCAGTTGCACACAATAACATGCTCGCATTCCTTCAATCCCTTCCTGTCTGCTTAACCCTCTGCCCTCGTCCATCAATTGTCTTGTAAGACGACACCCTCAAGTAAGACGACAAATGAATCGTCCCCGAAACTTCAAAGATGATCCATAGTGGTTCTTTTTTATGACACCTGATATGAATCCAAATCATCCAATGGCCAAATTAACAATAAGAACAGACTCAAACAGTAAGAAATACAAATTACAGCAAAATAATACAGAAAATTATTACAGCAGCCTTTCAGGATGAGTACAGAGAAAGAAAATTATTACAACTATACTAATTTAGAGCACAAACAATTGCAATTAGAACAGATTACAGATAGACAAGATGTTAAAAATAGCACCAGAATCCAAGGATCAGCTAGAATGGCAATAAGCTACAACGGCATTTTAAATACTGCCAAAGTATCACCACAAAAGGACAGCACCACTGACTATAGATCCTTCCAGAAAATACTGCAACAATTAGCAACAAGAGAACTTAGATCGAGAACCCAAGAATCAAGACCTCAAGAAAATCATTACATCGACATGAAGTAAGCAACGAGTAGTGGTAAAGCGATCCGATAATAATTTGGTTACTTTATAAAGAAAGAGTAGCTAGTGGTTAGCAAGGAGTATAAATAGAGATCAAAAGCCAAACAGAAAGGGTAATCAAGAATTTTAGAAAGGAAACTTATCTTTCTTCAGCCTCCTTCTTCGTCTCTTCCTCCTGTGCATCTTCTTCTAGGTTTTCCTCACCGAAAACCACCGCCTTCCATCGGAGAACCTCAGTTTCTCCTCCGATCCCAGCCGCAGCCCTAATTCCTCTCTGGAGTGCTTCGGCGACTCGAACAGCCGAAAGAAACAAAAAGAAAATAGGTTAAAGATGAATGCTTATCCCAGAAGACTAATCAGACGGCCAAGAAAGAGCCAGTGCAAAGGCAAACTACGATGAGATTTCATTCCAGGATACAAAGATCAAGGCAGACAGATCCAGCCCACAAGAAATAGACGCATGGATTCCACTCAAGAAAGATCAAGATCCAATGGCCCAATTCAAGAAGATAGCTGTCGAGTGCGATCCGGCTAAGGGTAAAAAGGCGCTATCCAACGGCACAGACAGCACCTGCCTTTCCCTTTGAGATTACTCACTCAGTCGGGTTCATCCCACTCAGACTGAGTCAACTCAGCAAACCAGATCAAGAAGAGGCGCAATTGACGTACACCAAATCTGATTTAGGTACATATCATTGGTGCTCTTGTTGATTCACACCTACAACAATGGCAGACAACACAAAATACACATCCAAAACACTTGAATAATGTGTTACCAGATTAAACAAAACAGAAGAGCAAATGACCTCAGTCACTATGGTATTGACTGAAATATCAAGAAGATTGACTGCCATAGAAAAGCAGGAAAAACAACCTCAAATCCGTATGTGATGCATCCCTTGAATCCTATTCTCCAAACGACCACATACACACACACCCATGTCAATACCTCTTAAAATAGATATAGATTTAATGGAGAAGACCCTAGAGGATGGCTCTTAAAGCGAGCGGTTTTGATATAACTCCTCAGATGATCAGAAATTTTTAATATCCTCAATATACATGGATGGACCTGCTTTGAGCTAGTATCAATGGATGCAAGTAAATAAACAATTGTATTCTTGGCCACAGTTCAAAGAACAAATTATGCAAAGATTTGGCCCTTCCCTCTACAGAGATTTAAGAGGAGAACTAGCTAAGCTTCAACGAAACGGTGCAACAATTTTATAATGAATTTGAAGACCTAGCTAACCAAATTTCGGACATTCCACATGAATTTCTACAAAGGCTTTTGAACGGCTTAGAAATTAAAAGGGAAGTAAGAGCCTACAACCTTCTTCCTTCAGCATTTCAATTAGCTAATGGAAGGCAGTTGTCGATGAAACGCATAGAAATAATAGAATTCAGCACACTCCAGTAAGTAAACAGCAATATCAGAGTGCTCCAACTACCTTAATGCAGCCTCCCACAAATCCCACTCAACACAATCAACATAAAGAGCAAATATCAACTCAGAATTTAACAGCAACTCAAATAGAAGACAGAAAAAGAAGAGGCTTATGTTTCAATTGTGATGAGAAGTACCATAGAGAACATATCTGTAAGTCCAAGTTATTTTCATTAATGGCAGTCAATGATGACCAGCAACATCAACTGTAACATGATAATCAGCCCGACAAACAATGGGTACAAGAAGAAATATTAGCAACAAACTTCATGTATCAACCATTTAACCCAGGCTAAGAAAACCTATCTATCAAGTATACATAATTATTAGCCACCTATATCCTATAGCTTAGTGTTTTTTGAGATAACACATCCTTACATAGCCTACTCAACAAAATTACCAATAAGCTATTCCTAATATAGATTATATAATGGCAACCGAATTCATTACATACACCCTATCCAATAGATGAGTCCAATTGTGAATTCGAGTTGCTACAATATCGACTAGTGGTAATCCATTCTGGGATCATGAGCATACAGAGGCAGAAACAAGTCTGCAATAAGGGACACAATTTTTGTTCTTATTAATAGAAACCAGCAATCATTTGACAAAAGAATACTACTTCCAACAGACAATCAAATTGCTACTTTCATATTCAAGGGAAAGGATTGCTATAAAGTGAGGATCTTAAGATATGAATTCAGGAATCAGAAAAGGGCAGGTCTTAATGGTGACCTTGAGGGAAAGGTCAGTGTGAGGAGGGGAGTAATGATATGAATCCAAATCATCCAATGGCCAAATTAACAATAAGAACAGACTCAAACAATAAGAAATACAAATTATAGTAAAATAATACAGAATCATTACAGCAGCCTTTCAGGATGAGTACAGAGAAAGAAAATTATTACAACTATACTAATTTAGAGCACAAACAATTACAATTAGGATGACTGAGATAGACAAGATGTTGAATAGCACAATCCAAGGATCGCTAGAATGGCAACAAGCTACAAGATTTTAAATCAAAGTATCACCACAAAGGACGGACCAGACTATTAGATCCTTCCGGAAAATACGCAACAATTAGCAACAAGAGAACTTAGATCCCAAGAATCAAGACCTCAAGAAAACCGTGGCCACATCAGCATAATAGAAAGCAAGTAGTGGTAACGATCCATATAGCTATTACTTTATAAAGAAAGAGTAGCTAGTGGTTAGCAAGGAGTATAAATAGAGATCAAAAGCCAAACAGAAAGGGTAATCAAGAATTTCAGAAAGGAAACTTATCTTTCTTCAGCCTCCTTCTTCGTCTCTTTCTCCTGTGCATCTTCTTCTAGGTTTTCCTCGCCGGAAACCACCGCCTTCCATCGGAGAACCTTAGTTTCTCCTCGATCCCAAAGACCTAATTCCTCTCCAGTACTTACTCGAGCGACTAAAAAAGAAAATAGGTTAAAGATGAATGCTTATCCCAGAAGACTAATCAGATGGCCAAGACAGAGCCAGCGAAAAGGCAAACTACGGTGAGATTTCATTCCGGATACAAAGATCAAGGCATCCGACCCCAAGCAGTGGCGTGGATTCCACTCAAGAAAGATCAAGATCCAACGGCCCAATTCAAAGAACGATAGCTGTCGGCTAGCATCCAACGGCTAAGGGTAAAAAGGCGCTATCCAACGGCACAGACAACACCCCGCACCCGCCTTTCCCTTTGAGATTACTCACTCAGCCGGGTTCATCCCACTCAGACTGAGTCAACTCGAAACGATCAAGACCCAACAGCAATTGACCGTACCAAATCTGAGAATTTAGTACATATCAACACCCTCACGTAGGAGCCGTGGCCGTCATCTACAACAAAAGAAAATGAAAAAGTTGGTAAAGGATCTCCTTAGTTTGAAGGAATCATAAGAAGTGAAAGGAAAAGTAAATGATAATGAAAATAGTAAAAGAATTGAATTGAAGCATGTTTTGTCTTCCTAATTTGGTCTAAAAAATTAAGTTGTTTCTTGCGAATAGTTAATGTATGAGCCACGGTGATTATTGTTTGTTGCTATCGTTGAGTTGGGAATTACCGATAAAAAAATTGAAAATGTTAATATTCCTGGACAAATCCAATTTATTATTGACTGCAACGGAATAAAACACTCAATAAGAGATCATGAAGCAAAATGCATCTGCATTCTCCCAATCCCTTCAAACCAAGCAAACCTAAAGTTGTGTTACGATGCTATGAATTTAACAGAAAATAAATGACAAACAGATTACAAAACTCAAAAATGAATGATTGTACATCCACCATCAACCAACGACTTCCTGGGATTTCAATATATATCTTTCACACTCCCTTAGTCAATCCTTTGATAGTCTTAGCCTTGAAATCTTTGGAGACCCTAATTGTCAACTTTAATCGAGAGTAATCTTAAGGAATTCGCATTCCTTAAGATATAATTAACTACGGGAGCTTGCCTCTATAGGAAACTTAACGAACCTGGCTTAAAATAAATCCTACTTTACTTTTTCATGTAAAGTAGGGGAAAGATCTCTGGTATATTCGAAGACCCATGATGTCTTAGGAGTCCTTATTGAGTGATTAGGTCCATTATAGGGTGATGATTCTTATCTTTCGAGATAGTACATCATTCCTTAATGTCATACCCGACCACTTCAATAAGTATCCCCTAAGATCTGTGTGGTGTCCCACATCTCAAAAATAAACACCAAAAATCACAGGACCTAGCCTAGTAAAGATGCTTCAGTATATATCAACTTTGGAGTATAAAATTTGAATCTTCTTGATAGCAGGATTATAAGGTTGTATGTGAAGAAAGGGGTAGATTGAGTTGGAGTTCTATATGTGGTACGGTAAGCCCATAAGGCTTCAACCAACTGTTCATGCAATCATCATTTATTGTCATCTAGTGTCTTCTTCAGTATTTAAATGAGGATTTTGTTGAAGGCTTCTGCTAACCCATTTGCCCTTGGGTAGTAGATGGTTGAGTACCTCCAATCTATGTTGTTTCTCCGAGCAAAGCTGTTGATTTTAGTGCTCTTGAATGTAGTGCCATTATCAAATATAATTCATCGAGGCACCCTGAATCTATATACGATATGGTTCCTGAAAAATTGGAGCACATGTTGAGCTGTGAACTCTCTAAGTGGGATTGCCTCCGCCCACTTGGAAAAGTAGTCAGTAGCAGCTAGAATGAATCAATGACCTTTGGAAGAAGGAGGATCGATCAGACCCATAATGTCAGTACCCCAACACTTAAATGGCCATGAGGCCAATGCAGGATGTAGAATATTGGGTGGTTGATGTAGGACAACACTGTGCACCTAACATTGGTGGCATCTCCTAGCTACATCTATGTAGTCTATCATTATCGAAGGCCAATAGTATCCTAGTCTCTTGATCTTGGATTTCATCTTAGAACCGGATTGATGTGCTCTACATAACCCTGAGTGTACCTCGGTCATGATCCTATGGGATTCATGTTTGTCCAGACAACATAACCACATATGATCGAAGGACTTCCGGTATAAGGTGCCTCCTACAAGAGTATAGGAAAGGACTCTCTGCTTCACCTGGTGTGTCAGTGATTTCTTTTAAGGTAGTTTACTTATATTTAAATAATATATGAATGGTTGCCTTTAATCTGACTCTTGGTCTGTTTTATCAATGACAACCTCCCTTTCAAGAGAGAAGAGTTCAGCATCAATAAGGGATAAGACTTGTCTATTTTGGACCCTTATTAGAATGGACTCATCTTCTAGACATGCCAACTTTTTGGCAAGCTTGGCTAATGCGTTTGCTACCGCATTCTCTCCTTGAGGAATCTTGTAGATGGTAACTTCTAAGATTTGGGCCAACAATTCCATGGTATACTTTTGGTAATGATGGAGCTTAGGATTTAGAATCTTGTAAGACCCATCGATTTGGTTGATGACTAACTAGGAATCCCCAAAGATGTTGATGCTCTGGATGCATAATGTAATGACTAACTCCAGACCAACAATTAGAGCCTCATATTCAGCTTTATTATTGGTGCATGGATTGGACATATGATATGAGAATCTCATCACATCGCGGTCTGGAGTTAGAAGAATTATTCCTACCCCTGCCTTCCCTGGATAGTAAATTGTGCCTCTTCTCCTCTTTTAGAGGAAGCTGCACCATCAAAGTACATCTCCCAGCGGTGAGCACTAGTACCCCCTATGTTCATGATTTGTTCATTGGGGAGATCATCATTAAGCAGAGAATTAATAGGGAGTGGATGCGATGCTCAGAAATCCACAATTGCTTGTCCTTTTATGACATGGAGGTGTACGAATATTATACCAAACTGAGACAAAATCATGGATCAATGCGCCAACCATCCAGATAAGGTCGATTGTGTCATGAGATATTACAATGGATTGACCCTACAGATCAAGTTCACTTTATGAGAAAGCCTGTAGTGTCATAGTTTTTGGGATGCAATGATTAAAGCTAGACAGTGCTTTTCAATAGGTAAATAGTTTGCCTCAGCAGGGATTAGATGATGTCTG
Organism: Cymbidium sinense; assembly: GCA_021442155.1. Lineage (NCBI taxonomy): Eukaryota > Viridiplantae > Streptophyta > Magnoliopsida > Asparagales > Orchidaceae > Cymbidium > Cymbidium sinense. The sequence goes on from CM038225.1 coordinate 112,974,469, forward strand.
AGATAATAGAGAGAGTTCTCCTTCCCTTTGTCATTGGTTTGAGCCAACAAAGCACCAAGGGAGTCGTCTAATGTGGTAGTATATAATATTAGTAGCTTGCCCGGGATAGGGGATGCTAGAACTGGTGGCATCATCAGATATTACTTGATGTCTTTGAAAGCATGCTGGTATTTATCATCCCATTTGAACTTGGCATCCTTTTTGACAAGTGCTGTGAATGGTTGGCATCTTTCTGATAAGTTGGAAATGAAGCGTCTTAGATACTCCAACCGCCCTTGGAATGACCTGAGTTGTGTTAGGATTTTAGGGGATGGCAATTGTAATATTGTTTTGATCTTTTTTAGATCAATTTCAATTCCATGGTGTCGAATAACAAACCCAAGGAATTTCCCCGAAGCTACTCCGAATGCACACTTCAAGGGGTTCATTTTGATATTGTATTGTCTTAATCGTTCGAAAACTACTCTCAAGTCAAAGAGATGGTCTTCCTTTTCTTTTCTTTTGACAACGAGGTCATCATTGTAGCATTCAACTTGATGATGAATGAGTTCATCAAAGATTCGAGTCATGGCTCACTGGTATGTGGCACCGACATTTTTAAGGCCGAAAGGCATGACCTTATAAGAATAAATTCTGATCGGGGTTTGAAAAGCAGTGTTTCTTTCATTCTCCGGGGCCATCTTGATTTGGTTATAGCGGATTACCCATCCATGAAGGAAATTCATCCTTAGACATGCCTTATTTAGATCCCTAAAATCAACGCATATACAAATTTGGCCATTCTTTTTCTTATAGATGACACTAAATAACCGTAGGATATTTTTCTTCCCCGATAAAGTCAAAGATCGATCAATTGATTTTAAGTGACCTGTTGTTCAATGTCTAATCGTATGCGTCTAGGATCCTGCTTAATAGGATTAACATTAGGTTCTATTGCTAATTTATGGACTTCTATATTAGGAGATAGATCGAGAATCTCTTCATAACTCCATACAAAGTAATCCTTAAATTCAGTCAATAGCTTCACTATATCATTGATTTCTTTTTCATTCAATAGAGAACTGATATATGTTGGGCGTGGATCTTCTTTAGTTCCTAGGTTGATTTCTTTGTGCTCGTTGATAGTTGATCTGTTCTCCTCCTCAAACTCTGGTAATGCATCCCAGACTTCAAAGTTATTTGGATCATCTAAAGTTTCTAAGCAAACCTCTTCATATGAGTTAGCATGATTTGAAAAGAACCTGTCAGATTCTGAATGGATGGTGATGACTAAGCAGTAATCGTCATCATCAACTGGACCCACTGTAATGAATCTTAGTCCCGATCTTGATTGTGAATGTCTGCATTTGTTATCCCATAACTTTTCAAAGTAATCTGACCAGCGTTTAGACCAAGCATGTGGAATTAATCCTTTCTTTGCTAAATTAAGAATACAAGATGAGTACCAATTAAAAGGTAATTCTATTAAATCTTTATATGAATCATCCTCAAGTTCTACATCAGCTTCTTGACTTAAGGATGATGCTCAAAGAAAGAATTTCCACACCTTTACATTTGTGGAAGACTTAGGAGCTTCCTTAACTACCAAACCCTCAACTTTTTGTGAGGAAAGTTAGGTTAGAGCTAAAGTTCTTAATTGATGCCTCACTGTTTCACATATAGACTTGGATACACTTGTGCTTTTCTTAGGAGCCCTGGTCTCATTCTCATTAACTGTCGATACATGGGGATCCGTCTGAATCAGCTAGTGCAAATCATATATGACTCATCCTCTAAATTAGATTCTAAGCCTATATAGATATTAAGTGTAGTCTTGGTAGCAGGGACATAGCTCCTATAAGATGGCCAATAAGGAGGTCTTCCATCCCTAGGCATGTCTCTAGATATGCCTCTACCTCTACCTGGTGGAGGTCGAGTCATCCTACTCATATGTTCGAATGGAGTAACAAACTGTGAGTGAAATTTAATGTCAGGCTCTACTTTCTCCTCCAAGTCTATTTCTCACTCCCTTTTGTTTTCTTTCTCATTTCTTTTTTTCTTTTTCTTTTTATTTTTATTTTTAATTTTATTTTTCTTTTTTCTTATTCTTTTATTTTTAAACTTTCACCAAGTTCATGAGAATAGACTTGTTGATTTTGAGGGAGATAGTAGGCCGCATCCTCATATATTCTGACCTCATGAACTGTGAATGGCTTAAGATCTCCTTTGATGCAGTATTCAATCCCACCCCTCATGAACTTTATGCACTGGTGTAGAGAGGATGGAACCATGTTGTTCTCATGTATCCACGGTCTCCCAAGCAAAGCGGAAATATGTATCTAAGTCTAATATAAACTTGGGTAGTCTTCCAATCATCTACTTCTAATGGCAACACTATAGAGCCTAAAGCCCTCTCATCTTGTTCATTGAATCCTCTCAATATCATCCTCTCTTTTAAAAGTTTGGAGATATCAATCCTAAAGTAAACGATAATTTTTAGACTCATAATATTCACTGATGCACCCTAGTCAACAATAACTCTAGATATCCTGTATCTTCCAATATCTACTGTAATGTAAAGAGAGTGGTTGTGCTTGGTCATTCCTAGAAGCAAGTCTTCATCACCGAATGTAACTCCTAGAGTGTCCCGAATCATGAGCCTCCTCAGAAGGTTGGCATATCTAATCAAGAAGAGCCTTGATTAGAGATTCCCTCATCTCTTTGGATAAGATAAGAGTGTCATATATGCTTAACTTAGTTGTCAACTTTCTAAGATGTGCTAGGATATTGTAGTCAACCTTGGCTTGATCATCTACAAGCATATCCATAGGTGGAGCATCTTGTGGTATCTGTTCTTTAGAACCAATGATTTGCTTACCCTTATCACGAGGTGCCACCCTGGAGGAGGTAGAACCACTCACAAGATTAACTTTAGTGACCTCTTGGAATGTTGAATTTATAAGAAGTTCTACCTTCTCATCAGGTGTACCTACCACTTCTCCTATAGGATCATCGGAGTCGGATGACTCCAAATCAATCTCAAGAGGTGAACCCATGTGATTTAGAAATGAGAAATCCATTTTTAAATCTGAAGAAGAATGATCGAAACTAGAGTTATCATTATTATTTTGTAGATTTGGAGAGTTTTCGAGAGGAATAAAATTTAGAGTATCAGAAGTGAACAAGATGTAAGTGAAATCTTTCTTCATTGATTTCTTCTTAGATGGAGGTACATGATAGAAATCTAATAAAGTAAGCAGGGTAAGGGGTATAGCCATTGTTGACACAACGCTCTAAGAGAAGAGGAGCTAGTGGAGGAAGAAGTAATGCACAGTGGATGGAGTGCTAGACTCACGGTTGGCCGCTATGCTATCTGAGCAAGTAAGGTAGTCGTCAGCTTGGGGACACCTTCTTCAAGTTGTCTTTGGCAACTTGCAAACCTTCCTTAGAGTTGGAGGTTTGAGCTGCTTTAGGCACTTGCAATGGTAACTTTCTGATCTTAGAGATGATTTTTTTGGAGGTTTGGGATAGAGAGATATCCCAACCTTCCTATGTCTTAAGAAGATCACTTGTATCCCTTTTCTTTGATTGCTTCAGCTGTTGTTTCTTGATTTTATCTTTTGATCTTGAGTTGAAACCCATATTTCAACAAATTTGGTTATGTTGAATGGGGTTCAAATTGCATGGAGAGATTTGTAGAATTGGTGGAGGAGCTTTTTCCTTGATGTTGGCTTGCATTGTTGATTTTGATTTGTCCTTTTGAATTAAAATCATCATTTAACAAATTTAGGTATGCTAAATGGGGTTCTATTGGAGAGATTTATGATGTGAGGAGAGTCTTTGCCATTTGATTTTGATTTAGAACCCATACTTAACCGATTTAAGTAGATTGGGTGGGGTTCTAAAATTTGAGGAGAGATTTTCTTGGAAATATTTGTGTTTTGTGCATCTTGTTTGAAAATATTTATAGTTTGAAAGACCTCTACTTAGCAAATTTGGGTATGCTAAGAAGAGATTGTGATTGTGTATTCGAAATATTTTTGCTTGTGAAGATTTGATTGTGTGATATTTTGATTTGAAAATGGGACATCTTACTTAAATTTGGTATGTTAAGTAGATGCCACATGTGTTTGATTTGTGATTGATGATGAGACTTTCACTTAACAAATATGGTATGTTAAGTAAAAGTTAAATGTGATTGTGAGAAAGATTTTCTTTTCTTTGAAGATGGGAGTTCCACTTAACAAATTTGGTATGTTAAGTGAAAGCCCCAAATTTGTTTGAGATATATTTATTTTTCTTTGAGAATGAGACTCTCACTTAACAAATTTGGTATATGAAAGTTCAAGTGTGATTTGACATGAAAAATTAGATCCTTATTTAACAAATTTGGTATGTTAAAATAGGGATCAAATGTGTGTTAAAGAGATCCTCACTTAACAAATTTGGTATGTTAAGTGAAAGTCAAATGTGTTTATGATTTTGAAAATGAAACATTCACTTAACAAATTTGGTATGTTAAGTGAAAGTCAAATGTATTTATGATTTTTTTTGAAAATGAAGCTCTCACTTAACAAATTTGGTATGTTAAGTGAAAGTCAAATGTGTTTATGATTTTGAAAATGAAACTCTCAATTAACAAATTTGGTATGTTAAGTGAAATCCAAATATGTTTATAATTTTGTAGATGAAACTCTCACTTAACAAATTTGGTATGTTAAGTGAAAGTCAAATGTGTTTATGATTTTTTGAAAATGAAACTCTTACTTAACAAATTTGGTATGTTAAGTGAAAGTCAAATGTGTTTATGATTTTTTTTTTTTTGAAAATGAAACTCTCACTTAACAAATTTGGTATGTTAAGTAAAAGTCAAATTTGTTTATGATTTTAAAAATGAAACTCTTACTTAACAATTTTGGTATGTTAAGTGAAAGTCAAATGTGTTTATAATTTTTTGAAACTAAAATTCGCACTTAACAAACTTTAAGTGAAAGTCAAGTGTGTTTATGATTTTTGAAAATGAAACTCTCACTTAACAAACTTGGTATGTTAAGTGAAAGTCAAGTGTGTTTATGATTTTTGAAAATGAAACTCTCACTTAACAAACTTGGTATGTTAAGTGAAAGTCAAATGCGTTTATGATTTTTGAAAGAAAATAAGCTTATTTAATGAACTTAGGTATGTTAAATGGAGTTCAATTTGTTCTTATGATTTTCAAAAAGAGGGTTCTCATTTGATATACTTGGACATGTCAAATGAGCTCCCAATATGTTTTGAAGTCTAATACTTTGGCAAGAATGAGTTTTATCAGACAGATTCAAATAGAATTCAATTTGCTCTACCTTTTTGAAGAGAAGGGGAACTCCTATTGGACTAATTTGGGTATGTCGAGTGTGTGTGTGTGTGTGTGTGTTCAACTATGTCTTCACTTCTCTTTTGTGTGTGTATGATTTATTGCTTTTTAAAAAGAGGGAAAACTTCAGCTTTAGCACATATGAAGTATGCTAAGTGGAGTTCAGTTTTTATATGATTTTATTCAAGAATAGAATCTCCATCCAACAAATTTGGGTGTGTGGGATGAGTATAGCCATTTCCAAAGAAAATGTGCTTTTGAAAATTAAAAATTATTGATTTTGATTTTTAAAAAGGAACCTCCTTGTAACAATCATAGGATTTGTTAAACGAGGTTTGATTATATGTGTTTTGTGCCCTTTTTTAAAAATTTCTTATAAATTTTTGCGTAAAGATCTTTTGTTATATGGATTTGAAAAAGTGCTTTCAGAAAGACATGTTATTTTGTAGAAGGGTTTTATTTTCTTATTGTTCATGGGATGAACCTTGCCCCACCATCAGAATGGTGAAGAGATTCTTAATTTTGGTTATCTCCTTTGTTTGATTAATTTTAATTTTCACCTATTGGGAGAATCCAATAGGGATTTTAGGACCTACACGAAGTAAGGTCTTAAAACCTAAAGGATGTTAGCGAGCTTTGCTTAAAGGATGAAATAAGATAAGTGCCAACGGAAAGAATGAGTCTGCCTATAAAAAATATAAGTCCACTATCGATGCTTAATTGTCTACTAAAGATGGAGAGAGAACTATCCAGGGTCCAAAAAAAATGGGTGTTTATTTTTGAGGTGTGGGACACCACACAGATCTTAGGGGATACTTATTGAAGTGATCGGGTACAACATTAAGGAATGATGTACTATCTTGAAAGATAGGAATCATCACCCTATAATGGACTTAATCACTTAATAAGGACTCCTAAGGCATCATGGGTCTTCAAATATCCAGTGATCTTTCCTCTACTTTACATGAAAAAGTAAAGTAGGGTTTATTTTAAGCCGAGTTCGTTAAGTTTTCTATGGAGGCAAGCCCCCATAGTTAATTACATCCTAAGAAATGAGAATTTCTTAAGAATACTCTGGATTAAAGTTGACAATTAGGGTCTCCAAAGATTTCAAGGCCAAGACTATCAAAGGATTGGCTATTTTAGAAAATCAAATGGGAAAGATCAAGGAGAAGACATATTTTTTAAATCCAAAGAGAGAAAGTAGGAAATGCTCATGATACTTGGAAACCTAGTGAGCATTCCAATCTACCATATAATTGGGCTTTATATTTTTAAAATTAAAGAGAGTTAATTATTTGAGTTGACATTTTATTAGACTGTTAGGGCTTATAATTCTACAATATAAGATTGTAAAAATGCATAAGAGGTGAGGATTTATGCTTGTAGCTTGAAGGAAACAACTATCTCAAATTCATTAACTAAAGAGCCTTGGTACAAAACAAAGCCACGACCTAAATCTAAGATGAAAATGAGTATATGGTTTACCTCCACAAGAGAGAATAAACCACCGACTTAACTTATTATGCTGAGCAGACTAACTCCTCCCATGCTTTAAATTCATGAAGTCTTATGCAAGATGCTTTGCGATGTTATTTATTTAGAAAGAAGACTAAGTCCTTAAACTCACTCCCTAAGAGACTAGAGCATGAGTGATATGAATTCATGACTTAATCTAATGCAAATTTTATCAAATTTCTTTGATTATTTTATACTCTTTATTTTGACACAGGCTATGGGATTTTGTATGCCTAAATGCATGAGGATTTGATTATGGGCCAAATTGAGAGAGAAATGGGTATTCTTTCACCAAAGGCTCTCACAAGTTAAGCCTTGATTCTCTGGTAAAGATAGAAGTCCCCTCTTAACAAGAGTAAAATAATATGACATGCATGATATTATACATTCATCCATCTAGTTAAGGGGTTGCTAAAATTTTTATTATCTTGATTTAATTCCTAGGTTTTTACATGAGGTTATGAGTTATTTTAAAATTTTAGTTATGAGTTATTAATTGGGGTAGAAAAATTAATTTTGTTCTAAGAGCCTACCGCATTCAGGCCACACATTCAAGCATCAATCATAAAGAAACTATGAAAAGTATGTTATTCTAATGCACAATCTAAACACAACATCAAATATTTTTATAGACTACCGTAAAAGAATAAAAGGCCAGTGTAGTCGGGTTCTGCTGTACACCCCGAAAAGAGAAAAAAAAGATGGTAGCTGAGCTCTACCCTCATACAACCCGGATTACAAAAAAAATAATACATGTTATGTGGGTCTTTTTTTCTTCATTTCTTCCTTCTCTTTCTTTTGATTTGATTTGCTCTAAAGGCATCATAGGACACCCTAAGGATTATGCCTTCTGGCCACTGCTCATCCTAATCCCCCATAACACTAATCCTAATTCCTAATGCAAAATTACATCAAAAATAGGAAAAGTAAATCTAGCTACACCTGCAAAATAGATGTTAGCTAAACACACCATATAACCCAAGCAGTTATATGAATAATTTGGACTTAGCACCCATACATGCACCCACCTATCCTAATATGGGTTACGCTTAGGGGCTAAGCAACCTGTACAGCAAAAATATTTATATTTTTATTACAACGACCCCTTAAGCACAACCCCCAGCAAAAAGTATGATTAGGCTAATAACGACCTAATATCCAGTCTATGAAACATACACCCTAACATGCAGTCTAAAATATTACATCACAAAATAAACACATCATCATACATACAATGCCCTAACTTAGCACTAAGTGGCTTAGTATTATAATATGTATGCTTGGCTTGTACAAGACTTTACTAGGTTTCTTTAGTTTAAGTTTTAATTTGGAGTTTGATTTTGTTTAAATTTTACCTTTGGGTGATTTCAATTTAAATGATTTAAGGATTTATTTTTCATTTTCATTTCACTTTATTTGGTTAAAATGATGTTTAGGTTTTCAAGAATGAAGAGTAGAATAAGTTCCACTTGTAGATGAAACTCATCCTATTCTACATCCTAATTCCTAAAGAATCAAACTAAGGTCCTTTAGGATCTAAATTAGCCCACTTGAATTTGTGTAATTGATTTGATTTGATTTAGAGCTTAAAATTTGAGTTTGTTTAAGTATTTGATTGATTGATTTTGGATTAATGTTTTGGTTTAAATACATCTTGATAATTCAATATCCTTAATATCTAATGAAGTTTAAGTTTGTTTAAGTTCATGTGTTTTTGGTTGATTAATTTTAGATTAGATGTTTTGATTTAATTAAACCTTGATAATTCAATATCCTTTTAAATTCATATCTAATTATTTTATTTGATTATGGTTATTTGACTTAACTTTATGCTTATTTGATTTGATTGTGGTTCATTTATTTGTAGTTTGATCAGATTAGATTAATTAAGATTTTATTTTGATTTTAATTGGGTTTTATTCTTTATAATTAGGATTTTATTTTTAATCACATCAATTTGTCATGTTCATCAAAGTTTAGTTTGTATTTTGATTTCATACATTGGATAGTTGATTAGTTTATCTTATTTAAGTAGGTTGAATGAGATTTGATTTGATTACATATTAAATTGATGAGAGTCTTTCTAATTTAATTTAATTTGATTTAATTTGATTTGATTAGCTTTATTAGTATGGGCTTGCACAAATGTGATTATGTGATTAGTTTAATTAAGATGTATTTATGTTAATTATAAAGGTTTGTTTAATTTTTAATTTGGATTCATATTTGTTTAGGTTAATGATGTAATTAATAACTTAATAATTTAGGTTTAATTTAGATTTTGATTAGTATTTAATTGCATTTATGTTTGATTAAGCTTAAGTTTAATATGATTAATTTAATTAACTTAATTATTTTATTTAAGAGGTGTGATTAATTATTAAATTAAATAAAGATTTGTTTAATTTTTAATTTGATTTCATATTTATATAAGTTAATGATGCAATTAGTGAGTTAATGATTTAAGTTTAAATTAGGATTTGATTAACATTTAATTGCATCTTAATTATGTTTGATTAAGCTTAAGTTTAACATGATTAATTTAATTGACTTAATTAGTTTATTTAATAGGTGTGATTAAATTAATTAGTAGATTAATTAAGTGTTTGATTTGAATTAATTTTAATGTGACTTATAAAGTTAATTTGGTTTATTAAGATGATGGATTAATTTATTAAGTTTACATTAATTAGATGTTTGATTAATTAAGTTTGATTAAGGGTAATTAAAATTTTAAATTATTAGATTAATTAAGGGTTTATTTAATTAGAGATTAATGACTTACTGATTTAGGTTTAATTTAGGTTTTGATTAGTGTTTAATTGCATCTTAATTATGTTTGATTAAGCTTAGGTTTAATATGATTCATTTGATTAACTTAATTAGTTTACTTGAGTGATTATTAAATTTAATTAGGGTTTGATTTAAGTTTAATTTTAGAGTTAGCTTTAATGTAACTTATTTAAATTAATTTGATTAATTAAGATGATGGATTAATTTATTAAGTTTGCATTAATTAGATGTTTGATTAATTAAGTTTGATTAAGTGTAATTAAAATTTTAAATTATTAGATTAATTAAGGGTTTGTTTAATTAGAGATTAATGACTTAATTGTTCACATGTGAGTGATTTGATTTAGTTAAATATTTTACTTAAGTTTGATTTGATTAAAGGATTATTGTTATTACCATCATTGTTATTAAGTGAATTAATTGCTTATTTCATTTCAATTAAGTTTGATTATTTATGATTAGAGTTTTATTGATTTGATTCATTTATTATGTTTGTTTGATTTCATTAACATGTTCGATTTAAATATTAGATTGAAATATTTAATAGTTAATTAATTATCTGATTCCAAATGGATGTGATTTAATCGTATGTTAATTAAGTTTACTTTAATTTTATTTGGTTTAATTCGATTAGTATTTAATGATTATATTGAATTGGTTTATTAATCAATTCAATTTTTTTAAGTTTATTTAATGATTAATTAGTTTCAGTTTATTTATACTCATTAAGGAGTTTCATATGATTAAGACTCCATGTATAGTATAGATTTAGTTATATTGGTTTGACCAATATTAAAGTTTCCAAAATTTGTTGAATTTTGAGCTTGATTTAAGATTTAATCATTTAATTGAGTTTTATTAACTTATATAGGTTTAATCATATTTAATTTAATTTCTTCTAAGGATGATATTATTCCGATTTGAGGTTTGATTAATGATTGCTTAAGTACTATTTCATTTCTGATTTTGATTTGATATTTAAATTGTATTTATATTATGTTTTAATTAATTCCTTAATTGATTAAACTCTACTCTTAAGTGTTTGTTTGGGGTTTATTAGGATTAAGAAGATCACATTATTTTCTTAAGAGTTCTATATGTCAATTGAAGTGATTTAAGCCATTTTGAAGATTTTGGTAAATTTATGAATTTTTATTTGATTTATTTTATTAAAATAGACAATGTGAAATTCAAAATTTTATTTCTCTTAATCCAGAATTTTTTTTACTTGAAATTTTCATGGTAGGTGTATTTTAGCTTTAATTTCAATCCCTGAAAATTTCAACTTAATCCAATATATATTTTCAGTTTAATTAATGAAAATTAATTTTCACTAAAACTCAAATTAAGGTCAAAATACTCAATAAAATTTGTGGATTTTGGGTTTATTGGATTCCTCTCGAATTGATGAATCGAATGAACCCTTGTTTGCAATTTTTGTTTAAGTATTTTATTTTTTATGAATTTTTGAAGTTTGAGATGATTTAAATTAATTTTTTTTATAAAAATGAAATACGCACGGCGCTGACGTTAGCCTTTGGGCGGAAAGGGAAAATGACCTGTGGCTCGCTCTGGGCCATCCGATCACAGATCAGACTGTCTAGATCATATTGTGCGATCTGAGCCGTCTGATCGCATCAGGCGATCCGAAGGCCCAGATCGCGTGAACCGCATGATCGAACGATCCAGATCGCATCAAGCGATCTAAAGGCCTGGATTGCACAATCCATGTGCAATCTGAGCCATCCGATCGTGCAAACTGTGTGATCGGACGACCCAGATCACATCAAGGGATCTGAAGGCCCGGATCGTGCGATCCACACGTGATCCGAGCTGTCCGATCCTGTGAACCGCGGGATCGGACGACGGCTGTAGCTTGTCGGTGATAAACAGTGTTTTCAGGCTTTTTTAAGGAAAAAATGAGGATTTCTATGCCAAAACTTGTCCAAATGGACCCATTTTTGTGTTGATTCGCACCAAAAAAAAATCTATTTTCTAATTGAGATGATTTAAAGTAAATATGTGAGATTATCTAGGGAAAATTCCTAAAATTGTAAGAAAATTAACACAAAATGCGTGAAATCCTAAGGTTGGCTATGGCTTGGCGAAATTTACCTCTCTGGGGATGGTTTTTGATGGCGGTGAAGATCTGAGCGAACTCCTAGGTATGTGAGGAAGCTTTGGAGTGATCCTTAACCCTTGCCTCCCTTCGGAATGTCGCCTTCTTCGATGTCTACCTTCGCCTCGCCAGAAGAGTAATTATTTATGTTTTTTAGCTCAAAAATAGATCAAAGAGGTGGGTGATGTGTTCCTTTTTCCTTTGGGGAGCTTTTGGGGGCTAAATGGTGTTGAAAGGAAGAGATCTAAAGCTTCATCTCCCCCTCCTTTTATAAAGGTCAAAAATCCATTATTTTTAAAAAATTTTTGGCTCCAAATTTATTACCATCTTGCTTAGGGTGGATGATAGATTGATTGAGGACTTTGGATTTTTACTCTAAAGTCCTCTCTTGCTGCCTTATGATCAGATATATCCAATATAAATGTTGGGGAGGAGTTAAATGCATGTGATGGGGAGGAGTTAAATGAGGTTGGGTAGAATCCTATGTGGGGGAGGATCCATGAGGGATTTAAATGGGTTGGATTGGTTTTGGGCTGATCCTAAATGGGTTTGGGTCGGGTTTGCTCAACCCCCAATGGGTCTTGTCTTGGTTTCAAGGGATTTGGCCCAATTTGGGTCATATTGGTCATATTGGGTCAAATTGACCCATTTGACCAAAATTGACCAAATTAGCTTGGGTTATGGGTTGATTCATGTTCAATTAGCTAATTGAAGATGAATGTGGTCTTTGGTTTGAATTAATTAGAATTTAATTTGTATTTAGGCCAAATTGACCCTTTAGGCCAATTTGGGCTAGGTTGGGTCAAGTTGACCAAGTGGGCTCAATTGATCAAATTGGGTTTACTTATGACTTTGGACAAGTTCAATAATCAATTTTGAATGAACTTGAGCCATTGGTTGCAATCAATTTTGGTTAGATCATGATTTGACCTGATTTGGTCCTTTAGGCCAATTTGGGTCAATTTGGATCAAATGGCCAATTAGGCTTGTTTGGCCCAAATGATTGCAATTGATCATCCTAGGGTGATCAATAATTATGATAGAAGATTTTGGTGAGCTTGGTTCAATGCAATTCGGGTTGGATTGGAAGTTGGCTCAAATGGGTCCTTTAGGTCACTTTGGGTCAAGTGGACCTAAGTGGGTTAATTGATTAGGTTTTGGTTTGATTCGAGTTTAGTTGAACTTATATATGAGGCCTAGATTAAAATATAAATTCAACGATAATTAATTTGGAGTCCAATAGGTTTTGACTCGATTGAAAGTTTTAAATCAAAAGGGCTAAGTTAGGCTTGACTTGTGTTGACTTGAATTAGGTTTGATGATTGTAGGTTTTATTTATATTTGGATAAATGATCAAATGAATGATTGATTCAACAGAAAATCCATTAGTTTTGACTTGATTTGGATATACTTTGGCTAAGTCCAAAGAATTAGCTTTAAGGGCTTAAATTGAGTTTGGATTTGATTTTCGAAAAAGTTTTGGTCATTTGAATTTGGATTTTATTTATATTTGTGAATATAATTGAAAGAATAATTGGTTTATAAAAAAATCAGTTGAGTTTGATTTGATCTAAGGGAGTTCTGGCTAAGCTTACAAATGTTGGTCATATAGCTTAGGAAGGTTTTTAGGATTTAAATTTGATATTGGGTTTCAATCATTTGGAGTCAAATTTAAAATTTGATTTGGAATTTGAATTTGAATTTGAATCTGAGATTTGGTTTGAGAATTGAGTCTGGGTTTGATTTGAGAAAGTGTATCTAGATTGGGTTTAGGCTAAAGGATAGGTAATTTTCTTAAGCCTTAATGCATAGCCTAATATTATGATTAACACTTCTAAGTCTCTAGGCTTAGGTTAAGTGTTCACCTAATCACTAGAAGCATCTTATGACTAAAGAGTTCTTAGTGTCTAGAAGAATCCTAAGTCTAAGAAGATAAGGTTAATAGCTCACTCTAAAAGTGAGGTCAACAATTTTCTACCCTTTTGTTGGGGTTTTTTCACGTAAAAATTATGGAGTGTCTTATTCTCTTTTCAACTATCTGTGTGTGTGCTAGATTTCTATACAAAACTAAGACGTAAAGTTTTATTCTACTTCTACAAGTTTTCTGCGATGCAACAGTTTAATGCCATTTGTGGGAAACTGATTTCCATTACTTCGTCATGTTAGACAACAAAATTTCCCAACAAGATCAAAACCACCAACCAGGTGAAACACTTCGTACTTTTGAGGAGCGCATGAGAAGAATGGAGGAACAATAGGCTCAAATATTTCAACATTTACTAGGAGCTGGACAATCAAGAAGGGCACCACAACTTGGTGCAAATCAACGATATCGACAACAGGAAAGAGTTTATTTTGTTGGAGAAACTAATGAAGAACCTCCTCATGATCATGCAGAAACTCCCTATGAACATCATTCTAATATGGATATTGATGATAATGTTAGTTCAACTCACCATTCTTATGTCGTCCGACCAACCTTCAATCCCCCTACCTCTTTGCTGGGCTTGAATTAGCCCCATTTTATGGGAACATCTCGTGAAGCCATTAGAAATGAGTTGCAGCGTCTAGTCCAAGAAGAATTTCCTCAAAGATATAGACAATTCATTCCTCGTTGGAGCATTTAAGAATCTTCTCCTTTGCATGCAGTTCTTCAGCAACCCATCCCGATGGGGTTTAAACTACCTAATATGGTGCCTTACGATGGCACTTATGATCCTTATGCACATCGATCATTATACGATGGCACTTTTCTCATTTGGCCAAACTCTTTGTCGAACAATTTATTTCAAATTGATGAACCATTAAAGATCCATCTCACCTTTCTGGAATACATCAAAATGAAGGAGAAACACTAAAAGAGTATTTTCAAAGATTCTTGAGTGAAGCTCGATAAATTTTAGGAGTAGACCCTGAATTATTACGAGGTATTTTTTTGGGAGGCCTAAGGCCTAGACCTTTCTACTCATCACTGATGAGAGAAATAATTCCTTCTTATGGAGACCTCACACAGAGAGTAGAGGCACAGATCATGATAGATGAGGCCGTCAATGCCCATAGGAAGTAATTCAAACATTCTTCTAAGAAGTGTAAAGGAGATGCAAATGACAGTCTTCATGCATCTCATTAAAAAAAGCATGATCGTCGAACTTTAGAACCTGCCTCCTAAGCCTGCCCAATCATTGCATGAGCCTCACCCTCAAAAAAAATACATAGCCTTAAATGCCTCTCGCACGAATATTTTAATGGCTATTCAGAATGAAAATAATATCAAATGGCCTAGTCCCCTAAGGCTGAACACCAAAAATCAGGATCAATATTGTTATTTTCATTGAAGATATGGACATACCACTGAAGCCTGTAAACATTTAAAGAAAGAAATTGAAAGGTTGTTACAGATGGCTACCTTCGACAGTTTATTCAGAATCAACAAAGAAATAATAATAATCCTATCAGAGGGCAAAACCAACCCCAGCCAAGACAGCAACCAAGACAACCGCAAGAAGATTGACAAATAGTCAGAGAAATCAAAACTATCACTGGCGGACCACAATTTTTTTATCAAGTTCTACTCACTACACCGAAAGAGCTTAGAATGAAGAGGTCATGAATTGATCAGTCTATCGTATTTGATCATTCTGATTTCGAAGGGATACAAACTCCACATCAAGATCTCTTAGTTATCAACGTGAGGATTGGAGACCCTGACTATAATGTTAAGAGAATTTTGGTTGACAATGGTAGCTCTGTCGATGTATTATTCTACTCGACATTCTTAAAACTGGGTCTTGCAATAGAAAAACTCCAACCAACTGTTGGGCTGTTATATGGCTTTGAAAATCGATCGATAAGAGTAGAAGGAACAATAACACTCCCGGTTACTCTTAGGGAATTTTCTAAATAAGAAAAACATACTATTTAATTTATGGTAGTTAAATTAGAATCAGCCTATAATGCTATCTTTGGAAGACCCTTGCAATCAATTTTTGGCGCTATCGCTTCCATACCTAATTTCAAAAATAAAATTTCCAACCTCTAATAGAATTGGAGAGGTTCATGGCAACCAGCAGATAGCACAAACCTGTTACTGAGGTGGGCCCGACCACAACCCTCAATAACGTTAAGCATCAAAAATTTTGATTTAAGAGATGAAAAAATACTCCAGATAGCATCACCAGTCGAAGAGTTGATCATCATCCCTTTATCAGAAGAATGTCTATCAAAAATAGTGTGAGTAGATTCGTTGCTCTTTGAGGATGAAAGAACTGTAGTACATCAATTTTTTGTGCCAAAACTAGGATATTTTTTCCTGGAGTCCAAGATATATGCTAGGAATTGATCTTGGGGTAATATATCATTCCCTCAAAATTAACTCAGCATTCAAGCCCATCATTTAGAAGAAAAGAAACTTTACTCCATATCATCTACCACCAATTGAACAGGAAGTTGATAATGTCTTGGATGTAGGATTCATAGGAGAAGTGCATTATCCTATTTGGTTAGCAAACATTATCCTGGTGAAAAAGACTAGCGAGGCATGGAGAATGTGCATTGTCTACACCAGTTGGTCAACACCACTTCAGGTCATAAAATGCTTAGTTTTCTGGATGCTTACTCTGCATATAATCAAATAAAGATGAATCTAGATGATGAAGAATCCACTACTTTACAGATTGATAAAGAGTTATATTGTTATCGAGTAATGCCATTTGGATTAAAAAATGCAGGAGCCACATATCAACGCCTAATGAATAAGGCTTTCAAAACTCTTCTTGGTCATACTATGAAAGTGTATGTGGATGATATGTTGGTTAAAAGTATTGAAAGGATAAAATATTTCAATGATCTTGAGCAATATTTTAAGCTTCTTTGACAGTATAATATACATTTAAATCGCTCCAAATGTACTTTTGAAGTTACATCTAAAAATTTGTTAAGATTTATGGTCACTCATCAAAGGATTAAGCTAACCCAGAAAAGATTAAAGCTATAAAAGATATGATGCCCCCAAGGAGCATAAAGAAGGTGCAACGCTTGAACGGGGGATGGTGGCCTTATCACGATTCCTGGCTTGAATGAGAGATAAATAGTCACCGTTCTTTAGAATACTCCAGAGTGCTCGAAATAATAGTTTCAATAGGCTGATGAATGTCAAACTGCATTCGAGCAACTAAGAAAATATTTGTCCTCACCACCATTGTTATCAAAACCAATCCCTCAAGAAATGCTTTATTTATATCTCGCTATCTCGCATCATGCAATAAGCTTAGTATTGGTCCATGAGAAGGCTGGGGGTAATGACCAATTTATTATATTAGTAAAATTCTATCTAACGTAGAAAGATATTATCCTTTAGCAGATAAAATTGCTTTAACATTGGTGTTATTGACAAGAAAGCTATGCTCATATTTTTAAGCTCACTCTATTAACGTTTATACACAACTTCTACTCAAGAGTATCTTCCAAAAATCAGAAGCTTTTGACAGATTAGTTAAATGGTCAGTTGAATTGGGAGAATTTGATATTCACTTTTTTCCTATGTCATATATTAAATCTCAAATATTAGCAGATTTTGTTGTTGAATGCACCATCCTAGATTCTATTGAAATAAATTCTTCTCATTCAATATCGCAACATTAGACGTTATTTATTGATGGAGCCTCTGGAAACTCTAGTGCTGGAGTAAGACTTCTACTCATTTCTCCTCAATAGGATGTCCTTGAATATGGACTATGTTTAAAGTTTTCGGCTACTAATAATATTGCAGAATATGAAGCCTTAGTAGCAGGGCTAAAATTGGCAATTGACTGTGAAGTTCAAACTCTTATAATTTACACTAATTCATAACTTGTAGTTTCCCAAGTTGAAGGGGATTTCAATACTCATAATCATCATCTGACTCAATATCTTCATATAGTGAAATCTCTTCTATCTCAAATAAGTAAATATCAGATCATTCACATTCCAAGAAATCAAAATGCTAGAGTTGATGCTCTTTCAAAGCTTGCTACTTCAACATCTTCTGACATTTACAAGAGAAAGTTTGTAGAAGACATTCATTTTCCCATCATACAAGAACCTTGGGAAATACAATCCATTGATGAATCAAGGCAAGTTTCTTAGATATATCCGATATTTGCCTTTTTACATGATGGAGCTCTACCAGAAGATCCAATTGTCGCTATCCGTATTCGATGACAAGCTGCAAACTTCATCATTATCGGTGCAGAATTATACAAAAGATCATTCACAGGATCATATCTCAAATGTCTGCCACCATTCAAACTAGAGTATGCACTTCGAGAAGTCCATTCAGGTATTTGTGGAGAACACTTCGGGGGAAGAGCACTTGCCCACCAAATCCTGAGACAAGGGTTTTACTAGCCCACAATAAAAAGTGATGCATTATATTTTGTAAAAAAGTGTAACAACTATCAGATGCATTCTATTCTTAACCACATTCTACCAACTGAACTTTCATCTTTCTAGAGCCCTTGGACTTTCGGTCAATGGCGAATAAATATTATGGGACCACTCCTTATTGCAACTAGACAACAAAAATTCATCATTACGTCGATAGATTATTTCACTAAATGGGTTGAGGCAGAACTATTAGCAAAAATCACAGAAGCTAATGCTAAACAATTTGTTTGAAAAAATATTATTTGTCATTTTAGACTTCCAGGTAAATTTATAATAGATAACGGAACTCAATTCATGAGAAAATAATTCACATCATTCTGCAAAGATTTATTCATTCAATTGATTCATACAGCTGTAACACACCCTCAAACAAATGGTCAAATTGAGACCACGAATCAAACAATTCTAAAAAGCTTAAAGACACGTTTGGTAAAATTAAAGTTCAAGTTTGCTCAAAAGATTATTCGAAACTTTAATAAATTATTTGAATCAAACATAATTTTAGTCAAGTTTATGCCTAAGTTAAATCAAATCATGATTTGAATATATATATATATATATATATATATATATATATATATATAATGATGATGATGACAAACTATAAATTTTATTTTAAAATAGATAATCCATTTGAAATTTAAAATGAACTACCAAAAAAGAGAAAGAGAGAGATTAAACCAATTCTAAACATCAAATAAAATTTATTTAAAATTAAATCAAAATAATTAACTACTAAACCATTAGAAGTAATTTGGAGGTTGTTTGGTTAGTTTTTAGGAGAGTTTTGCATTTATACTCTCATGAGAGTACAAATTATTTTTCTCATTTTTTTCTACTTGGTTTTGCCTGTTTGGAGGGAATATGTTCATTACATTTTATTGGAAGTAATTTGGAGGCTGTTTGGTTAGTTTTAGGGGAGTTTTGCATCGGTACTCTCTATACTCTCTATACTCTCATGAGAGTACAAAGCATTTTTCTCATTTTTTTCCACTTGGTTTGGCCTGTTTGGAGGGAATATATTCATTACATTCCATTAGAAGCAATTTAGAGGCTGTTTGGTTAGTTTTTAGGGGAGTTTTGCATCTGTACTCTCTGGGCCTCCATTGTGCTGATAATGTTCTTCTTAATTGACTTTTCACTAGGAAAAGGATAACTTCAAGATGCAGGCCTACCACCGTTAGAGCGATGTTCGATAATATTACAATACTCTTTACTGATGAAGTCATTGACATTTTAAGGAGGCTTCATTTGCATCAGTTTACTAGACTGCATGGAATTCATCAAGACACAATTTCCATCACGTCAATCATGTCTTGCTGGGATATAGAGAAATAAGCATTCTTTTTGAGTGGTTAGTGCATTCCTTTCACTCACAATAAAGTTGCACTAATTGTAGGGATGTCAAACAGAGGGGAGAAGGTCATATGGCAAAAATCTCCACTGTCGCAGTTCAGCTCAATGGACTTTAAGAATAAACTCGAGAATTCGGATCGCTCGTTGCATGCGGCACAATTTTTGCAGTTATAGTTACATTTTCTACTTTCAAATCTTTTTTATATATCACAACTATAGGGTGGCATCAGAATTGATTGTCTATGCCGATGACATAGATAAATTTGCTGAGTACAACTAGGCAGAGGCCATTTGAGCCTTTTTGGTTTCATAATTTAATGGTATTTTATCAAAGATTCTGACAAAGAAGGCACCCGGGTACATGAGTGGCTTTGTCACTCTTCTAATGGTACGTTCGATATCTTCAGTTATGTACTATTTGATGCATTAAAGTTAACTTAAATAAATATTCATTGTAGATCTGAGCAGCAGAGCACATAGGCATCATAAGGTCGTCGTTTCCTTCTGCAAAGCTGCGTATGTTACGATGGCCAAAAATAAAGTCTGTACATGACACCTTCTCTGGTTTGGGAGAACACCAGGTGACACATAATAATATCACTTTGTTTATATGAGAATGTATTTAATTATATTGTAAATCATTATATTTTCTTATCGGTGTAACACAGGTCTTCCTTCCATTTGAAAACATATCAGAAGAGGAGACCTAGCTCCTTGAAACATTATCCACGCCAGACAACCCATGCAACTAGAAGATTCTAAGTCCACTGAGTCCATTTAATATGTCTCTCCTCAATATTCTCCACCTTCTAATGTATCTATCCTGCCCTCTGCTTCTAGCCACTTAGAAGGCTTTGCAGTGGAGAGGATACTTGCGCCATGCCAGAGATAGAGAGTATCGTCAAGCACAATAGAGATAATTGATGGAATTGAATTACGGATAGCTGCTATTGAGGGGTTGATTGTTGGGCAGTAGGGCCCTAGCATGGGGGAAGCTCCTGTGGAGGCAACCACAGGGGAATCTTTTGAAGAGGCAGTCATAGGGGCAGCACCTATGGAGGCTACCACAGGAGCTTTCCCTGTGGAGGCAACCATAGGGGAGGCTCCTGTGGAGGCTACTACAGTGGCTACCCTTGTGGAGACTTCCACTTAGGAAGCCTTTGTGGTAGATTCTACCACAAGGGAGGCTCCTATGGTGGCTACCATAGGGGCTTCCCTGTGGAGACTTCTACTGGGGAAGCCCTTGTAGAGGCTTCCACTGGGGAAGCCCCTGTGGAGGCCACCATAGGGGAAGCTCTTGTGGAGGCTTCCACTGCACATGAAGATGCTGCAAAGCATTTACTTAGCATCATTGAAGATGGTGTGAAGGCATGGTAGATGAGGAAAAGGAAAGCCATATCTTCCCCCTTCACATAAACTTACAGGAAGTCACGGAGCAGAATAAGTCTTGTGGTAGCCTCCACTGGGATGAACAAATGCGTAAGAGGTACGTAACTTTCTTTTATTTGACATAATAGTAACTGATTTCAATAAATTTTTGTTATAGGTTTGCGAAGATGCTCCAATAACGATGAATCACGTTGTATATTGCTGAGGAGCATCAGGCGGAGGTATGCTTCATCTTAGCAGATCGATTCTTAGTTCACAATGACTCTATCTCTTCATCACTACCTTTCATCATCACTAATTTCCTTGCAGCCAACTGAGGCACATCATATTATTAACTTCTCATCAAGAGATGTCCTACCTAAGCCAATGCTGTAGCTCATTGACACGTCATGTTCCCGATTCAAGGACAAGTAAGTAATTCTTCATTCAATTCCTTCTGTATACATAGAATCACCTGTTCGTTTAGTTAAGCTCGCATTCTCATATTTCTCACATGCATGGGTGGTACCGTATTTGCGGTTGGGAATATCATTATTGTGCGAGGGCAAATTGATGAGTTACTGACAGATCTGTATCTGTCAGATGCACACATTAACGCCTTCGCCTTTCTATTAGCCGAGAAGTACGCGCTATGCCTGGGGCTGTATGTCCCCTATTTGTATATTTCATGCTTGCACTGGGTAAGTTACTCCACAGAAATGTAGAGTAGTATGATCCAATCCTGGTTTAGGTAGTTAGAAGCTAGAATTTATAAACTTTCTCTTCCCTTCTTGCAGAGTTATGCGAAATATGGCCTACATAAAGAAAGCAAAATGTTCATCTAGCATGTCACTACAGACAGTGCATCAAGGGCTGAGCTACTCTTACTTCCAATTATAAATAATCAACACTAGACACTCCTGGTCGGGCATACTAAGCTAGGGGCTTGGTATTTTTATGATTCATTGCCAAACTTAACTCATAAGGCCATTCTTCTTGATATTGTAAGAACTATTTTCATTCGGGTTTGCCTAAAGTGCATATTTTCTACCAACTTATTGACTATACTTCTTACTATTCAGATCAAATTACTTATTCAAGATGCTGGCCAGTCTTTTGAGAGCGATCCCACAAAATGGCCAATCGAAATGATGAGTGGGCTACCAGTCCAACAAAATAGTGTCGACTGCAGGATGTTTGTCTGCAAGTACATGGAGGTAGTAATCAGCAAACCTCCGTGACCCACCGTGATTGGCCAAAGAGGATGAACTGCTTTAGGGCTGAGTTCGCTTACGCTATCTTCAATTTGGGCATGAAATAACTAATCTGACAACTGTACAATTGAAGTTTGATATGTTGAAAATCAATTGCTTTAGAAGCTACTATTTATGGTTTTAAACCTTTTCTAGAGGTAGCATCTGTACTATATGTTTGGATTGCTTTAGTGAGACCATGTGCAACAATTTGGTTGATGATGAGTCGCTTAGGAGATACTTTTCGTACTCTCTCTCCTGGGAGCACTCTTAAGTTCATGCTCTAGCTTTTGGTGTACTCGGTTCTCCGAGAGTATAGATTATTTTCTTTTTTTTATCATTTTTTCATGACATTTTGGATTGAATATCTTTTGTAGAGAGCATTTAAAGCAATTTGTTGGCTGCTAAGTTGCATTTTAAAGCTCTCTTCAATCTGTACTGTCTATACTCTCATGAGAGTACAAAATATTTCTAGATTTTTGACCATCTTTCTTTTATGGGCTGTTTGAAAAGAAAATGTTTAGTACATTTCATTGTGTTGTCCTGAGCTGAATATTAGACATATTTGTACTCTTTGTACTCTCGAGAGTATTTCTTCAATTTTTTAATTTTTTTCTTTGGGTAGAATATGTTTAGTGGAGACCATGTGCAGCAATTTGGTTGATTGGAATCTTAATATTAGCCTTTTTGGCCTATTTTGCAGGTGTACTCTCTGTACTCTCCTGAGAGTACAAACTTTTTTTTTCAGTTTTTTTTTTCTTATTGTGGCTTGTTTGGATAGAATGTGTTGACTCCTAACTATTTGGAGCAATTTGGGAGTTGTTGGGTTGCTTTTTTTGAGCAATTTTACATCTGTACTCTCTGAACTCTTATGAGAGTACAGACCAGTTGCACATTTTTTTCAATTTTTTTTGACCTGTTTGAAAAGGAAATATTAATTAGACTCCATTATAGGATTATTGGAGCCTTAATATTAGCCTTTTTGGCCTATTTTATAGGTGTACTCTCTGTACTCTCTTTAGAGTACAGACATTTTTTCTCAATTTTTTTCTTATTATGGCCTGTTTGGATAGAATGTGTTGACTATAAACTATTTGGAGCAATTTGAGAGCTGCTGGGTTGCTTTTTTTAAAGTTATTTTACATCTATACTCTTTGTACTCTTAGGAGAGTACAGACCAATTTCCTAATTTTTCTCACTTTTGTTAGCTGTTTGGAAAGAAAATATTTACTATATTCAATTATGATTATTAGGTTTTTTGGAGCTATTGTACTTGTGCACTCTCCTGAGAGTACAGATTTTTTTATCAATTTTTTCCAATATTTCATGCCTGTTTGGGAAGAATGTGTTTACTACAAACCAGTTGGAGCAATTTGGGAGCTGCTGGGTTGCTTTTTTAAGCTATTTTGTATATGTACTCTCTGTACTCTCAGGAGAGTACAAACCAATATCATTATTTTTTCCACTTCTGTTAGCCTGTTTGGAAAGGAAATATTTACTATATTCAATTACAGGTTGATTGGAGCCTTAATATTAGGTTTATGGAGCTATTTTTGAGTTGTACTCTCTGTACTCTTCTAAGAGTACAGATTTTTTTTATCAATTTTTTGCAAAATTTTTATGGCTGTTTGGGAAGAATGTGTTTACTACAACTAGTTTGAGCAATTTGGAAGCTCTTGGCTAGATTTTTTAAGTTGTTCTGCATATGTACTCTCTGTACTCTCATGAGAGTTTAGACAAATTTCCTAATTTTCCCACTTCAGTTAGCTTGTTTGGAAAGGAAATATTTACTATATTCAATTACAGGTTGATAGAAGCCCTAATATTATGTTCTGAGCTTTTTTTAGTTGTCTCCTAAGAGTCTGATTTTTTTATCAATTTTTTCCAATTTTTCATGCTTGTTTGGGAAGAATGTGTTTATTACAAACCAAGCAATTTGGGAGTTTTGGGTTACTTTTAAGCTATTTTACATCTATACTCTCTTGGGAGAGTACAACCAATATCCTAATTTTTTCACTTATTGCTGGGAAAGGAAATATTTACTATTTTCAATTACAGGTTGCTTAGAGCCTTAATATTAGGTTTCTCAAGCTATTTTTGAGTTGTACTCTCCTGAGAGTACATATTTTTTTATTTGTTTTTATCCAATTTTTCATGCCTATTTGGGAAGAATGTGTTTACTACAAACCAGTTGGAGCAATTTGGGAGCTGCTAGGTTACTTTTTTAAGCTATTTTGTATCTCTACTCTCTGTACTCTCAGGAGAGTACAAACTAGTATCCTAATTTGTCCCACTTCTGTTAGCCTATTTGGAAAGAAAATATTTATTATATTCAATTACAGGTTGATTAGAGTCTTAATATTAGGTTTCTGGAGCTATTTTTGAGTTGTACTTTCTGTACTCTCTTGAGAGTACATATTTTTTTATCAGATTTTTGCAAATTTTGCATGCCTGTTTGGGAAGAATGTGTTTACTACAAACTAGTTGGAGCAATTTGGAGGCTCTTGGCTTAATTTTTTGAGTTGTTCTGCATCTCATTCTCACACTCATTTCTATTTTTTCCCACTTCTATTAGCCTATTTGGAAAGGAAGTATTTACTATATTCAATTATAGGTTGATTGGAGCCTTAATATTAGGTTTCTAGAGCTATTTTTGAGTTGTATTCTCTTGCTCCTCTACGTACTCTCACGAGTACATATTTTTTTATCATTTTTTTGCAAATTTTTCATGATTTTTTGGGAAGAATGTGTTTACTACAAACCAATTGGAGCAATTTGGGAGCTGCTGGGTTACTTTTTTAAGCTATTTTGCATCTATTTCTATACTCAGAAATCTGAGACCAATTCTAATTTTTCTCACTTCTCTTATCCTAGAAATATTTACTATATTCAATTACAGGTTGATTGAAGCCTTAATATTAGGTTTCTAGAGCTATTTTTGAGTTGTACTCTCGTGAGAGTACATATTATTTTATCAATTTTTTCCAATTTTTCATGCCTGTTTGGGAAGAATGTGTTTACTACAAACCAGTTGGAGCAATTTGGGAGCTGCTGGGTTACTTTTTTAAGTTATTTTGTATCTGTACTATCTGTACACTTAGGAGAGTACATACCAATATCCTAATTTTCCCCACTTCTGTTAGCCTGTTTGGAAAGGAGATATTTATTATATTCAATTACAGGTTGATTGGAGTCTTAATATTAGGTTTCTGGAGATATTTTTGAGTTGTACTCTCTGTACTATCCTGAGAGTACAGATTTTTTTATCAATTTTTTTGCAAACTTTTCATGCCTGTTTGGGAAGAATGTATTTACTACAAACTAGTTGGAGCAATTTGGAGGCTCTTGGCTTGATTTTTTGAGATGTTCGCATCAGACTCTACTCTCGGAGAGTCTTCCAATTCTAATTTTTCCACATTACGTTGCTTTGAAAAGGAAATATTTACTATATTCAATTATAGGTTGATTGGAGCCTTAATATTAGGTTTATGGAGATATTTTTGAGTTGTACTCTCTATACTTTCCTGAGAGTACAGATTTATTTATCAATTTTTTCCAATTTTTCATGCCTGTTTGGGAAGAATGTGTTTACTACAAACCAGTTGGAGCAATTTGGAGGCTCTTGGCTTGATTTTTTCTTCATATCTCTATACTCTCGGAGTATATACCAATTTCTAATTTTTCCCACTTACATTGCTATTTGGAAAAGAAATATTTACTATAGTCAATTATAGGTTGATGACTTAATATTTAGCTATTTTGAGTTGTACTCTCATACTCTCTAGAGACGATTTTTTATCAATTTTTTCCAATTTTTCATGCCTATTTGGGAAGAATGTGTTTACTACAAACCAGTTGGAGCAATTTGGAGGCTCTTGGCTTGATTTTTTGAGTTGTTCTCCATCTGTACTCTCTGTACTCTCAGGAGAGTACAGACCAATTTCTTAGTTTTATTGAAAAATAAAATAATAAAAAGAAAAGTCGATCTAATTGAAAGGTATGCAACCAAACCTTGAATTTGATGCTTGTTGAAAGGAATTTTATTTGAAAGCTGAGCTTGAAGGTTTATCTAGAAATTGTCATAGTTAATCAAATTAATTAAGGTTTTATTTGGTATCAAAATTATTTTTATTTTAAAAAATATATTTATTTATTATATTTTAAAAATGATTTTGTTTTTTATTTTTGAAAATAAATTATATTATTTTAAAAAAATATAAATATATTTTAGATATTTTAAGTAATTTTAAAAATAATTATGCGCATCAAATATAATTTGTTACAATTCAAAATATAAGAAATATAAAATAAAAAATTAAAAGTGAAACAGGCTTTAAGATTAGAGTAATATATATGACCAAGAAGTTCCATGTGTTGATAATTTAGTTGATCTCAAATTTTCTTATAGTTTGAAGTCTTCACCCACATTGGAATTTTAGGTCAAGGTTTTGTTAATAATTAAGTCATTCAAAATTTAAAAGAAACAAGATCCATATTCTTCATTTATGATGATAAAATTATTTTATAAAAAATGAATATAGATATTATAGATATGAATGCTTCTTGTTTTGGAGGTCGAGAATATTTCTATTGTAAAATGAATTTTAATACCTCAAAATTATTATAAAATTGTTATTTTTATAATCACTTTATATACATACTATAAGAGAAAAATATAAATTAGGAAATCAGTATGTAATTATTGATTTTTAATTTTATATTAGATCCTCAAGATAGATACCTATCATTCAAAATTAATAATATTTGTGAATTTATAATAATATTTGATTTTGAAGACTTCGTGAATATAAAAATAATGCACCTATAGCATCAAATGGGGCATTTTAAATTTGAAGCTTTAGGTGTGTAATTTATGATCTATGCTAAATATTTAATAAGACAAGAAATGTAATTATATAACATTTTATTGATAGATTTGTTAGATTGATCATGACAATGTTTCAATGATTTTTTTATTAATTTATTGATAATATAAACTTAAAAAAATATTACATTATGTTTCGATGTATAATCAATGATTAATGGTTAATAGAGAGTACAGATGCAATATACTCAAGTAGAATCTGAGAATCAACCATATCAAGAGATACACGATTTATGTTAATTTTTTTTATTTTGTACATCGGCGATCATGTAGCGCAATATCAACCAAAATCTATAAATAAAGGATCAAAATTGATACAAAGTTACACAATTCAATATACTCTCTCCTCTCTCCACAAGCTGTTTAATGTGAGTTCAATTGATAGCCTGGATTCAACATCATCACTTACATAATTAAGCCTTCATCATCATCTACCTAAAAGTTGAAACAAAGGAACTACAAATTACCCAATTTATTGCAAAAGATCGTGTAAGAATGAAGGATTAACACATTTTATTTTCATATGATATAGCACAAATTGTATAAATCGTTCAGAAAATATTGGACATGTAGCATAAAAAATAAATTTGAAAAGTACTGATTGGATATATTTTAACAACATTTTTCATGAGAAGAACACCCAAATTGATTGGAATAATGCTTTCATCTATGTATTAAGTCATTTGGAACACATTATGCGACCTCGAAGAGAAATAAACAAGCAACAAAAAAATTAGCCAAACAATGTAAGGACCCTCAGACCTTGCAAGCTTGATGTCCAAAGTGTCACGTCAAATATACTGAGATAATCAAATTGGAAAAAGATAAAAACAAAATTGCCTCATGTAATTGATGATTTGTACAACCAGTTCTTTTTCCCTCATCAACACCTAGCAATGAGTAATCCATGACATCAATGGTAAAGCAAGAAAAAAAACTAAAAGTAAATAAATAAATGCTGGGGAAGGAACAAGCAAAAAAAAGCATGGAATAAGAAGAAATTTCTCATTAAGCAATCTATTTAACATGATTCTCATCCTCCTTGCTTCACAAATTAATGAACGTTAATTATAATAATGTAAAATAATAGAAAAATAATCATCACACATAATCATTACTAAATGATACTTGAATATACCAAACCAGATGCATTATTAAACTATTATTCTTATTCACATACATAATGCTACAAACTGAAAGTAGAAAGAAGAAGAACAACATATTTACCTGGAATGAACCGGTTCAGAGATTGTGATTGTAATTGACATTAACGTGTGTACAATCGAATAACACACAAATAAATGATGTCATGCACTAAAATGTTTCCCTGTAATGATATCCATCATCATCTTAGTGTACCCTTCAACCGACTGATTGATTGTTGAGCTTGAGTTAAATTCCTAGAAATAGAACATCGTATTAGTTAATGATATGTAATAGCATGATTGATGGGATTTTCATGCATACCTCTGAAAAGCACTCAGGCATAACAGGAAAAGGTATTGCAATTGGTGACTCTACATGTTCTCCACCCCTCTCAGATTATTCTTTGGATTCTATAACAATAAAATAAGGATGGTTCAAAGTTTAAAAATAATATGTAAATACTATAACTTCAGAGGCAATAAAAAACTACTCTTGGCTTTTTTTGGATCTCTCCCAATATCCCTTAAGCCTTGCATTTGAAACACCTTTTGGTCGCTGCTTAACTGGATCCTTTAAAATGTCATTTCCCTTATCTGTTATGGTTAACTTCTTCTTCTTAGCCGTTTTGTCAGCTGGAGGTAAATTCTCACATAATATAGAGTCGACATTATCTGATAGTTTTTTTAAGGACCAAAGCATATACTCCTGCTTATTACCCACGGTGCTTATTTGATATGCATATCGACTGATCTGGTTTTGGAAAATAATTCCAGTTTCATTTCCATCATTGCCTTGCACATCTTTTAAGTTCTTGTGAGCACTGTTAAAGTAGATATCCCTATTTGTTCTAGTTGACCAACTTATGAGAAGGTACTTATTCGGAATGCACACAATATCTTCCTTACTAAGAACTCAAATGCAGTGGGCACAAAACAATCCCTTCATTTCAAATTTTTTTACAACTGCAAGTTATATTTAGGCTTATCTTGTTAAAATGAATAGTCCATATTTTGGAAGAACTCTTATTCTCTAAGTTTCTCACCAAATACTCCATGGGATTATCATCTGACACATTTGCTGCTAATCCTCCAACACCATGCAGAAATTCTTTCTCAAACATTGTATAAAGCTTTCTTATGTAAAACATAGTAGCTTATTTGAGTGAATGGTCTTAACAGAACAATTCTTTGGTTGCACTTGAAATCTTCATCATGTTCATTTTGGCGTCATGTGTCAATAACCTTCTCCAATCCCATGAAACAATCTGTGATTGAACTTGTTGGTTTGGAGATTCCATGGCATACATTATTCGTGGACTCACTATGTTGCATTGATAAGATTCTCATACAAAATGAGTCTTTACAGAATATGGTGGACCGCTTATTTCTAATTTTATAAAGCTCAGACAACCAAGCATGATCGTACAAATTCCCCTCAACTAACATTGTAGACTAAGCTTGCTCGAACTCCTCCTGTGAGTCACACTTGCTCATGCATGTATAGAATAGACTTTGCACTATCTTATTACTATTAAAGTAATGTACCTTTGAAGGAGCTTTTTTTTAAATATGCCATTGGCACAACCTATGACGAGTATCCGGTAATGCAATTTTGATAGCTCTCGCCATTGTCTGATCTTGATTAGTGAATATTATTATAGGATGCATGTCACTCATTAACCAGAGAAATATTTTGAATAGCCATGGAATGACTTAATTGTCTCTTCTGATAGAAAGACTACTCCAAATAAGATATTTTGTCAGTGATGATTCACTCCAATGAAAGAAGCACAGACAAGATTATATTTATTGAGTCGATAGCTTGTATCAAAAATTATGACATTCCCAAAATAATCATATTATATCCTTGACATGCCATTGCTCCAAAAATAACTAACCAAGCTATCTGACTCATCAACTTGGACATCCCATGCAAACATCCCATCCTTCGCTTATTTTTTCTTGAATAGTTGTATTAATGCATTACTATCACCATTCGTAATCCTCGATCTTCTCTCTTTTTGGATGAAATTGAATGCATCTCTTTTTGTGAAGCCAATATTCTCCACGCCACCAACTTTCTTACTTAGATAGTTGAACGCATCAGTTGCTCTAATTCCAGCCTCTATCATTGTCTTCAACATAGTTTCCTTCTCATTACTGATGCCTCTATATGATCTAAGAAGATGTAGGTCACCCGGCTTTGCCAATGAATGATTATGACTTTCTATATATTTTTTAACCATCCAATTCCCATCTAAATCAATAGAAAATCTAATCATGGCCGGATAACCACTCCTTGTATCTATTTTCTGGAATTTAACTGCGCAATTTAGATTGGCAGCTTTCTTAGACACTTTTGCACATAAAAAATCCTTTGATTTTAATTTCTTGGAGTTTGGCCAATAACTAGTATGATAGTTCCTAACACTGAACCTAGTTTGATGTGCATAATCATGGTACAGTGCATAGGCCTTTGTTTCATTGTGAACAGTGGTGCTAAGGAGTTTCTCCATATTTGGGTCATTAGACATCACAGCTTCATCATCGAACTGCTCATTTGCCGCATTCACCTGCGCAAACACAAATATGTTACAAGTAGAAAAGCTCAAAAATAATAAAATGCTCTATTCTCTTATGAGAGTATAGAGAGTACAGATGCAAATCTCTCCTAAAAACTAACCAAATAGCCTCCAAATAGCTTATAATGGAATGTAATAAACTTATTCTCTCCAAACAGGCCAAAAAATCTGACAGAAAATGAAAACATAATCTATACTCTCATGAGAGTATAGAGAGTACAAATACAAATCTCCCCTAAAAACCAACCAAATAGCCTCCAAATTACTTTTAATGAAATGTAATAAACATATTCTCTCCAAACATACCAAAAAATCAGACAGAAATTAAAAAAATAATTTGTACTCTCATGAGAGTATAGAGAGTACAGATGCAAAACACTCATAAAAATCAACCAATTAGCCTCCAAATTGCTTCTAATGGAAAGTAATAAACTTATTCTCTCCAAATAGGCCAAAAAATTAGACATAAATTGAAAAAATGATATGTACTCTCATGAGAGTACAAATGCAAAACATCCCTAAAAATAAACCAATCATCCTCCAAATTGCTTCTAATTGAATGTAATAAATTTATTCTCCAAAAAGGCTAAAAAATTTGATAAAAATGAAAAAATAATTTGTACTCTCATGAGAGTACAAAGAGTACAGATGCAAAACTCCCTTAAAAACCAACCAAACAGGCTCCAAATTACTTCTAATGGAATAAATATATTCTCTCCAAACAAACCAAAAAATCAGACAAAAATTGAAAAAATAATATGTACTCTCATGAGAGTACAAAGAGTACAAATGTAAAATACTCCTAAAAACTAACCAATCAGCCTCTAAATTGCTTCTAATGGAATACTCTCCCTAAACAGGCCAAAAAATTTGACAGAAATTGAAAAAAAAAAATCTGTACTCTCATGAGAGTACAAAGAGTACAGATATAAATTTTCTCTAAAAATCAACCAAACAGCCTCCAAATAACTTGTAATATCGTATACTAATCATATTATATCCAAAGAGGGTCAAAAATCTAAAAAAAAAAGACAAAATGAGCTGTGCTCTCATGAGAGTACAGAGAGTTCACATGCAAAATAATTCCTAAAATAAGCAAAGTCCTCTTGCAAAGAACTCTTAACAGTGTAGGAAATATACATTAAATAAAAAATTTCAAAGAATATCATTAATAAATCATAAAAAATTGGACAAATAAAATGGTTCAAAAAATTTACCAATGTATTTTTATTTAATACATCATCTGCTAAATTAGTCGCAATATCATCAAGGCCATAACTTCCGAATTCATTCTCCATCTTCACAGTTCTTCCCAAAATACAAAATAAGATTTTTTGTTTCTCTCTCTGAGCTCGGTTTGTTTGGAAAAAAAACATATTATGCACTGAATCTATATATATATTTTTTAAATTTCTCTCGCCCAATCGAACGACGTTTCTCCTCCCGCTATTTGAACGGGATGGGTCGGGTTGGGTCCGGGGTAATGTAAACGATGTAGTTAATGCGTCATCCAGTTACATCACCGTGAAATGAAAAAAATGCAAAAAAACTAATATTTTTTAATAATGGGCACGTGTAGCACTACGATTGGAGTCCGGATGCAAAGCTACGTCCGGACTCTGCATGTAATATTTTCTCGAGTAGTTGGGGGCACATAGAAAAAAGTTGCATCTCTCTCTCTCTCTCTCTCTCTCTCAGCCAGCATAAAATACATCAAGCTGAATACCTTCCTCTCCAACAAAATCATCAATCACGACGTCGAGTCCTCTGGGCCATACACAGGGTCCCCAACCTTCGTCGTCCAGGTTCTCCATTGGCTGTCGGATTTTCTCCAGTCTATGAATCTCAAGTACGTGAAGCTTGGGTACCATTATTTTATAAGTCATGGGATATATTTGGCCAACATACCGATGTTGGTTTTGGTGTTCAGTGTGGAGGACACGCTGTCAGTAAGTTCTTTTGGCGACGCCTGGAAGGTCTTCTTGCAAGAGTCAAAGAAGTTGTGGGTGATCATTATTAGATTCACTACCATTTTCCTCACCTGACTCAACTCGCCACCCAGATCTTTATCTCTAATATCCAGTATCCATGTCCACTATTGGCCTCTCACATTTTACTCTTTGGCTTTCTCCTTGGAATGGAAAGCTCTCTGGAGACACTTTGCGGGCAAGTGGTATTTTCTGCGTGGTATCCCACATCCTCAAAAATAAACACCATAGATTTTTTTGGCAACTCCACTAGGGATGGTTCCTCTCTCCATCTTTAGTAAACAATTATTATCTCCAAGCATCGAAAGTTGACTTACATTTTATATAGGCCCAAGACTATCGTTCTTTCCATTGGCACTTAGCTTATTTCACCCTTAAGCAAAGCTCACCAACATCCTTTAGGTTTTAGAACCTCACTCAATGTAGGTCTTAAAATCCCTATTGGGTCCCCAATAGGTAAAAATAAATTAATTAATAAAGGAAAAATAACCAAACATAAAATTTTGAACCTCTTACCACTAGCTTGGTGAAGCAAGGTTCATCACATGCTTAACAAAATTTCAATAAAATCCAAAGTAAAATAAAAACTACTTTTACAAAAAAATTTCAAAAGTCTTTTCAAAATAAAATCATATGAACCCCATTTAACATAATCCAATTTGTTAAATGGTTCTCTCTTAAAATTAAACAAAGAGAAAAATCTTTTCTCCAAAAAATTTTGAACCCCTTTCAAAATAAAATTAATTGAACCCCACTTAGCATACCCAAATTCGTTAAGTGAAGGTTTATTTTTTTAAAACCAAAATTAAATCAAATAAAACCTTTTCTTCAAAAATAAATATCAAATCTATTTTTTTCAAACAAAATTAACTAATTTCATTTTACATAATCAAATTTGTTAAATAATAGTTCTCTTTCAAAATCAAAAATCAAAGGATGCTAAAAAAACAAAAAAAAAAATACTTAAATTTTTTAACCTACCATCATTTGAAAAGTAAAGTTCCAAAATTTCTTAAGTCCCAGTCAAAGAGCTCTGAACCTACAACCATATCAACATTTGACAAGTGAGGTTCCAAAGAAATTCTCTTCAAAATCTCTCCAAATCAAGATCAAATTATTTGAACCCCTTCATCATATTCAAATTTGATGAGGGTTCAAATTCTTTAAATTTATAAAAAATGATCAATCAAATTTGACATAGAAAAAACCTCGTGATGACTTATGATAATGCAATATTCACTATTATTGGTCACAAAGTTATGGATCACAAAAACTTTTATGATGAAAGTCAACTTAAAACCAAGATGTAGATTTTCACCCTAAAGGAGAAAGGCCATAGAGATTCGTTCAGGGGGACCAAGAATGAAATTGACAAGGATTTTGAGTATGTCTTATTTATTCCAGATAAGTATGACTCAAATGACTTGAATCCTAATTAACAAAGAAGACAACTCTCAAAATAACGATCGTAATCCATAAAGATGGACTGATGATTCTGATTCCAACTCGTAGAGATGCCCCCATTCTAAGCTTCCATGGTGTCACTATCGATAAAGAGCTAGAATCATCAAATTTTAAAGGTCTAATGGGATAAACTTTGAGAAAAAAGAGAGAGAGAGAGAGAGAGTAGGTAGACATCAATTCTACCTCTCTTTTAAAAGATATCATAGAAGTCTATTATTGCAGTGGTCGGGTCCTACCACTTTGATCAACACCATAGGAAGAAGTAAACCAGTCATTATAAATAATCAAATTTTAAATCCTTCTTAAGATACACCTCGCAATCCAAAATAAGGGCATCAAACTCTTCTGAAGGTTAATCTTAATGTCCTAGACTATCTTGGAAGGTTTCCCACTGAGCTAAGTAATAAGAACATTCTCTAAAGAGATAGAAAAGTATTTGATTTTTACTGGCCGAGAAGTACTCGCTATGTCCTGAGCTATATGTCCCCTATTTGTATGTATCATGCCTGCACTAGGTAAGTTACTCCACAAAACTTTGAATAATTCGATCCAATCTTAGTTTAGATAGTTAGAAGCCACTAATTATAAACTTTTCCTTCACTTCTTGCAGAGTTATGCTAAATATAGCCTACAAAAGGAAAGCAAAATGTTCATCCATCATGTCACTGTAGATAGTGTATCAAGGGTTGAGCTACTCTTACTTTCAGTTATAAATAATCAACACTAGACACTCCTGGTTGAGCATATTAAGTAAGAGGCTTGGTATTTTTATGATTCATTGCCAAACCCAAATCATAAGGCCATTCTTCTTGAGATTGTAAGAACTGTTCTCATTTTGGTTTGCCTGAAGTGCATATTTTGTGCCTACTTTTTGACTATATTTCTTACTATTTATATCAAATTACTTATCGAAGATGCTGGCCAGTCTTTCGAGAGTGATCCAACAAAATGGTCAATCGAAATGATGAGTGGGCTACCAGTCCAAGAAAGCAGTGTCGACTGTGGGATGCTTGTCTGCAAATATATGGAGGCAGCAATCAGCAAACCTCCAGTGGACTGGACAGACCACCAAGATTGGCCAAAGAAGATGAATTGCTTCAGGGCTGAGTTCGCTTACACTATCTTCTGTATGGGTATGAAATACTGATTTGATAAATGTACAATTGAAGTTTAATATGTTGGAAATCAATTACTTTAAAAATGTATCTATCTTGTGTGTTTGTGGATGCCATTAGAAGCTACAATTTTTGCTTTTTTAAGCTTTATGGAGATAACATGTCTAGTAGATGCCATGTTTAGTAGATAACATCTGTGGAGCTTTAGGACCCCTTTCTCAACTATTTATTCAACCTCTGTAACCTATTTGAATCTAGCCTTATAAGCTGTTTGTAGGTTGGTTGATGCTTGTTGGTTTGATTTGCATGTCTCTGCACTCATGAGAGTCTGAGCCTTTTCTCATTTGTTCCACATTATTTGACCTTGTTTAGAGAATATCTTTAAAAGTTTCCATTACATGTAGTTGGGAGCCTGAATATTAATTTTTTAAGCAGTTTTGTAGGTGTACTCTCTATACTCTCCTAAGAGTACATACTTTTTCCTCAATTTTTTAAACCTTTTTTTGGCCTGTTTGGAGGAAAAATGTTCATGACATACCATTTGAAGCAATTTGGAGGCTGATGGGTTGCTTTTTTGAGCAATTTTCCATCTGTACTCTCTATACTCCCATGAGAGTATAGACCAATTTCACAGTTTTCTCTAATTTTTTTAGCCTGTTTGGAAAGAAAATATTTATTGGATTCCATTACAGGTTGATTGGAGCCTTAATATTAGCCTTTTTGAGCTATTTTACAGGTATACTCTCTGTACTCTCCTGAGAGTACATACTATTTCCTCAAATTTTATCACTTAATCTTGTTTGAGAGACCATTTATGAAAATTTGAGTACTAATTTTCTTTACTTATTCGGCTTTGGAAAGAAAATGTTTAAAATCATCATTTGGAGCAATTTTTTTTACTTTTTTTAAGATATTTTGTATCTATACTCTATGTACTCTCGTGAGAGTATAGAATAATTTCACAATATTTTTCTACCTGTTTGGCATGTTTGGAAAGGAAATATTTATCAGATTCCATTACAGGTTGATTGGA
The DNA here is from genome assembly GCA_021442155.1 of Cymbidium sinense. Classification (NCBI taxonomy): domain Eukaryota; kingdom Viridiplantae; phylum Streptophyta; class Magnoliopsida; order Asparagales; family Orchidaceae; genus Cymbidium; species Cymbidium sinense. Next base: position 113,010,843 of record CM038225.1, read on the forward strand.
GCTTTAATATTAGCCTTTCTAAGCTATTTTATAGGTGTACTCTCTGTACTCTCTTGAGAGTACAGACTTTTTCTCAATTTTTTTCTTTATCTGGCCTATTTGGAGAGAAAGTGTTTACTACAAACCATTTGGAGCAATTTGGAAGTTGTTGGATTACTTTTTTAAGATGTTTTAAATCTATACTCTCTATACTCTCATGAGAGTACATACCAATTTCACAATATATTCTTATTTTTTGTTCTGTTTAAAAAAGAAATATTTATTAGATTCTATTACAGGTTGATTGGATCCTTAATATTAGCCTTTCTAAGCTGTTTTACAGGTGTACTCTTTATACTCTCTTGAGAGTACAAATTTTTTTCTCAATTTTTTTCCTTTTTCTGGCCTCTTTGGAGAGAAAGTGTCTATTACAAATCATTTGGAGCAATTTGGAAGCGTTGGATTGCTATTTTAAGATATTTTGTATATGTACTCTCTGTACTCTCATGAGAGTACAAACTAAATTCATAATATTTTCTTATTTTTTTGTCCATTTGGAAAGGAAATATTTACCAGATTCCATCACAGGTTGATTGGAGCCTTAATATTAGCCTTTCTAAGCTATTTTGAAGGTGTACTCTCTGTACTCTCTTGAGAATACAGACTTTTTCTCAATTTTTTCCTTTTTTTTTGGACTGTTTGGAGAGAAAGTGTTTACTACAAACCATTTGGAGCAATTTCGAAGCTATTTGATTTTTTTTTTGCTTTATCTCAGATACTCATGAGAGTACAGACTAATTTCACAATTTTTTTTCCAATTTTTTGGCCTATTTGGAAAGGAAATATTTACTACATTTCATTACAATTGATTGGAGCCTTAATATTAGCCTTTTTGAGCTATTTTGCAGGTGTACTCTGTGTACTCTGTGTACTCTCTTGAGAGTACAACCTTTTTTCTCAATTTATTTTCCTTACTCTGCTCTGTTTGAAAAGAATATATTTACTACAAACCATTTGGAGCAATTTGAAAGCTGTTGGGTTGCTTTTTTATGTTATTTTGTATTTGTACTCTCTGTATTCTCATGAGAACACAGATCAATTTCACAATTTTTTAAAATTTTTTAGGCCTATTTGAAAAGGAAATATTTACTATATTCTATTACAAGTTGATTGGAGCCTTAATATTATCCTTTTTGAGCTATTTTGTAGGTATACTCTATGTACTCTCCTAAGAGTACAGACTATTTCCTCAAATATTTTCACTTATTCTGGCCTATTTGGAAGAATGTGTTTACTACAAACCATTTGGAGCAATTTGGAGGCTATTGGGTTACTTTTTTGAGTTATTTTGTATATGTACTCTCTGTACTCTCATGAGAGTACAGACCAATTTTATATTTTTTTTTCAGTTATTTTGGCCTGTTTGGAAAGAAAATATTTACTAGATTCCATTACAGGTTGATTGGAGCCTTAATATTAGCATTTTTGAATTATTTTGCATATGTATTCACTGTACTCTCCTGAGAGTACATATTATTTCCTCAATTTTTTTTCACTTATTCTTGCCTGTTTGGAAAGAATGTGTTTACTACAAACCATTTGGAGCAATTTGGAGGCTGTTGGGTTACTTTTTTGAGCTATTTTGTATCTGTACTCTCTGTACTCTCATGAGAGTACAGACCAATTTCACATTTTTTTTTCCAATTTTTTTTGGCCTCTTTGGAAAGGAAATAGTTACTAGGTTCCATTACAGGTTGATTGGAGGTTTAATATTAACCTTTTTGAGCTCTTTTGCATTTGTACTCTCTGTACTCTCTTGAGAGTACAGACTATTTTCTCAATTTTTTTCGCTTATTCTGGCATGTTTGGAAAGAATGTGTTTACTACAAACCATTTGGAGGCTGTTGGGTTACTTTTTTGAGATGTTTTGCATCTGTACTCTCTGTACTCTCATGAGAGTACAAACAAATTTCACATTTTTTCTAGTTTTTTTGGCCTATTTGGAAAGAAAATATTTACTATATTCTATTACAAGTTGATTGGAGCCTTAATATTAGCCATTTTGAGCTATTTTGTAAGTGTAATCTCTATACTCTCCTATGAGTACAGACTATTTCCTTTTTTTTTCAATTTTTCTAGGCTGTTTGGAGAGAATATGTTAAGTACATTCCATCACAAGCTGTTTGGAGCATGAATTTTAGCTTTCTTAATCTAAAAATGCTTGAAATCATTCCAACAAAATTTTGGAAAGTGAATTAATCTAATAAACAATGATATTAAGCTCAAAATTCAATTTTTTTAAAAAATATTATTTCGATAAATTAAGATAAAAGGTTTATTAACTTAAATTTATTACAAAATGTGCTTAATAATTTTGAATAAATAATGCGCACATAATAAAAATTTATTTCAAAAAATTATTATGGAATGTTAAATAGCCATTCGATTAACTTTAATTAACTTGAATTGCTCTAATTTTATGGCTTAGTGCATGTTAGGGATTACTTTTATTTTTTATTTCTTCTAAGTCATTTTTATGTTATTATTACAAATATTTTTATTTAATAAGTTTTTAAAAATATTTTTAGTTTCTCTTTTTAAAAATAAAAATATTATTTATAGAAATATTTGAAATAATTTTTACATATTTTGAATGGTTTTGCAATAATTATCATTATCGAATATATTTTATTTTAAATCAAAATATAAATAAAATATAATATAGAAAATTAAAATTAAAAATAATTCCAAATAACCTTTCAATATATTCAAACTATAGCTTTATTTGTTTCACCCTTAATAAGATTACATAGCACCTAACAAAATTATCATAATATTATTCTTCATTCTTACCAACAAATAATAGTTTTCTTGCTTATAAAGAGTATTTATTGATCTTAATAGCTTTTTTTTTAATCTTTGGCTTAGTTTTAGTTTTCTTAAATTGTATATTTTGCATAATTATCTGCTTTGATAAGCTATTATTTATGTCTATGAGGATGTCAGTTCAATCTTAACTCAAGATTGACACAATTTGAATATTGTTAACTCAAATCGAACCTATTTATTAAATTAGTAGACCACCTCAAGTAGATTTTGAGAATCAACCACATCAAGAGTTACACAATTTATGTTAATTTTTTTTATAATTTTGTACATCTGACTGATCATGTAGCACTAGCAATATTAACCAAAATCTATAAATAAATAATCAAAGATCGATACAAAGTTACACAATTCAATATACTCTCTCTCTCTCTCTCTCTCTCTCTCTCTCTCTCTCTGTTTAATGTGAGTTCAATGACAGCCTGGATTCAACATCATCACTTACATAATTAAGCCTTCATCATCATCTACCTAAAAAATGAAATAAAGGAATTACAAATTACCCAATTTATTGCAGAAGCACGTGTAAGAATGAAGGATTAACACATTTAATTTTCATCTAACATAGCATACATTGTTATAAACGCCTGAGAAAATATGTCTAATATTAGAGATATAGCATAAAAAAGAAATTTGAAAAATAATGATTTGATATATTTAAAGAACACCCAAATTGATTGAAATAATACTTTCATCTCTCTATTGAGCAGTTGGAACACATTGTATAGCCTCTATAGAGAAATAAACAAGCAACAAAAAAAATGAGTCGAACAATGTAAGGACCCACAAGACACTATACCTTGCACGCTTGATGTCCAGTGTGAAGCTGTCAAAATTTACAGATAATCAAATTGGAAGAAAGATAAAAAAATTACCTCATGTAATTGATGATTCGTATAACCAGTTCTTTTTTCCTCTCATCAACACCAACCAGCAATGAGTAATCTATGACATCAATTGACTATAAAGAAAGAAAAAAATAAACCAAAAGTAAATAAATAAATGTTGAGGAAGAAACAAGCAAAAAAAATGCATGGAATGGAAATAAATTGCTCATTAATCAATTTATTTAACATGATTCTCATCTTCCTTGCTTCACAAATTAATGAACCTTAAATATAATAATGCAAAATAATAGAAAAAAATCATCACACAAAATCATTACTAAATGATACTTGATTATATCAAACCAGATGCATTAATAAACCATTATTCTCATTCACATACATAATGCTACAAACTGAAAGTAGAAAGGAGAAGCACAACATATTTACATGGAACAAACCGGTCGAAGCACTGGCAAGCGACTTAAAAGGTACGAAGTATTGTTACAAAGCGGCAAGAATGTCTCTCTAACTTATTCATTTTGGCATCATTATTACCTCTACTTATTGCTCTAAATTAACCTTCATCACACACAAGCTAATAGGCTAATAGGGTAATGACCACCACTATGGGCATTGAAGTGATTTAGCTCCTCTCATGCTCTCTTGTAGTGCTTTGCACATCTCCAAACTAATTCAGATCATTTAATTCAGATCAGTTCCAAAAGCTTAAACATTATCTAGATTTTTTTAGAAATCTTAAAGAGCAGAATAGAGCAATTATCGATATAATGAGTCATTCATAAATTAATCTTCTTAAAGTTTAAAAAGGAAATTGGACCGTTAGTTCAGAGCTTAGTACTACCTGATATTTCAGCCTTGACTTTCAGAGATAATTTCACAGTAGCACCAAAGAAAGTCTGTGACACTAACAAAGTCTTCCTCAACGAATCCCCTAGATGTGAGTGCTGGCGTGCCCGTGTTAAGTAAATGAAACTATCAAAGAATTTCTTTACTCTTACAGAAATGATTATAATGACGTAATTATGATTGTAATTGACATTAACGTATGTACATTCGAAAAACACACAAATAAATGATATCATGCACTAAAATGTTTCCCTGTAATGATATCCATCATCAGCTTAGTGTACCCTTCAATCGACTGATTGATTATTGAGCTTGAGTTAAATTCCTAGAAATAAAACATCGTATTAGTTAATGATATGTGACAGCATGATTGACGAGTTTTCCATGCATACCTCTGAAAAGCACTCAGGCATAACAGAAAAAGGTGTTGCAATTGGTGACTCTACATGTTCTCCACCCCTCTTAGATTATTCTTTGGTCTCTATAACAATAAAAATAGGATGGTTTAAAGTTTAGAAACAATATGTAAATACTATAACTTCAGAGGCAAATAGAAAATTACTCTTGGCTTTCTTGTTTCTCTCCCAATATCCATTAAGCCTTGCATTTGAAACACCCTTTGGTCACTGCTTAACTAGATCCTTTAAAATGTCATTTCCTTTATCTGTTATGATTGACTTCTTCTTCTTAGTCATTCTGTCAGCTGGAGGTGAATTCCCACATAATATAAAGTTGACATTATTAGATAGTTTTTTAAGGATCCAAGCATATACTCCTCAGCTATCTTATTACCCTATGCCCTGATACTTATTTGATATGCATATCGACTGATGTGATTCTGAAAAATAATGTCAGTTTCATTTCCATCATTTCTTTACACATCTTTTAAGTTCTTGTGAGCACTGTCAAAGTAGATATCCCTATTTGCTTTGGTTGACCAGCGCATGAGAAGGTACTTATCCAGAATGCGCACAATATCTTCCTGACTAAGAACTCGGATGCAGTGGCTCAAAGCAATCCCATCATTTCAATTTTTTTATAACTATAAGTTGCATTTAGGCATGTCTTGTCGAAATGGATAGTCCATGTTTTGGAAGCATATTTATTCTCTAAGTTTCTCACCAAATACTTTATGAGATTGTCATCTCACACATTTGTTGCTAATCCTCCAACTCCATGCAAAAATTTTTCCTCAAACATTATATATAGCTTTCTTATGTAAAACATAGCGGCTTGTTTCAGAATTGGACTGGTTAAGAATAATTGTTGACTAGCTGCACTTGAAATCTTCATCATGTTCATTCCAGCGCCATGTGTCGATAACCTTCTCTAATCCGAAGAAACAATCTGTGATTGAACTTGTTGGCTTATAGATTATGTGATATACATTATTCATAGACTCACTACATTGCATTGACAAGATTCCCATACAAAATGAGTCTTTGCACAATGCGGTGGACCACTTGCATCTAATTTTATAAAGCTCAGACAGCCAAGCATGATCGTGTAAATTTCTCTCATCTAGCATAGTAGACCAAGTTTGCTCAAACTCCTCCTGTGAGTCACACTTGCTCATGCATGTATAGAATAGACTTTGCACTGCCTTATTACTATTAAAGTAGTGTACCTTTGAAGGAGCTTTTTTTTTTGAAATATTCTATTAGCACAACCTATGACGACTATGCGGTAATGCAATTTCGATAGCTCTCGCCATTGCCTGATCTTGATCAGTGAATATTATTATAGGATGCCTGTCACTCATTAACTAGAGAAATATTTTGAATAGCCATGTGAATAACTCAATTATCTCTTCTGATAGAAAGGCTACTTTAAATAAGACATTTGGCTAGTGATGATTCACTCCAATAAAAGGGGCATAAATAAGATTATATTTATTGAGTCGATAGCTTGTATCAAAAATTATGACATCTCCAAAATAATCATATTCTATCCTTGACATGCCATTGCTCCAAAAAAAACTAACCAAGTTATCTGACTCATCAACTTGGACATCTCATGCAAACAACTCATCCTCTGCTTATCTTTCCTTGAACAGTTATATTAATGCATTCCTATCACCATTCGCAATCCTCGATCTTCTCTCTTTTTGGATGAAATTGAAAGCATCTCTTTTTATGAAGCCAATATTCTCCATAACTTCCTCACTTAGATAGACATCATTACACTAATTACCCTGTCATTATCTTCAACATTGCCTTCTCATCGAAACCTCGTATGATCTAAGAAGATGCAGGTCACCCGACTTTGCCAATAAATGATTATGACTTTCTATATATTTTTTAACCTTCCTATTCCCATCTAAATCAATAGAAAATATAATCATGGCAGGACAACCACTCCTTGTATCTATTTTCTAGAATTTAACTGCACAGTTTAGATTGGCAACTTTCTGCTGACCTGCTTTTGCACATAAAAAATCTTTTAATTTTAATTTCTTGGAGTTTGGCCAATAACTAGTATGATCTTCCTAACACTGAACCTAGTTTGATGTGCATAATCACAGTACAGTGCATAGGCCTCCGTTTCATTGTGAACAGTGGTGCTAAGGAGTTTCCCCATATTTGGGTCATTAGACATCACAGCTTCATCATCGCACTGCTCATTTATCACATTCATCTGTGCAAACACAAATATGTCACATATAAAATAGCTCAAAAATGAGAAAATGTTTTGTACTCTCATGAGAGTACATAGAGTATAGATGCAAATCTCTCATAAAAACTAACCAATCAGCCTCCAAATTAATTCTAATGAAATCTATTAAACATATTCTCTCCAATCAGGCCAAAGAATCTGGAAAAATATGAGAAAATGTTTTGTACTCTCATAAGAGTACAAATAGTACAGATGAAAATCTCCCCTAAAAATAAATCAAACAGTCTTCAAATTGCTTCTAATGGAATCTAATAAACATAATCTCTCCAAACAGTCCAAAGAAACTGAAAAAGGAGAGAAAATGCTTTGTACTCTTATGAGAGTACAAAGAGTACACATGCAAATCTGATCCTAAAACCAACCAATCAACCTCCAAATTACTTTTAATGGAATATAATAAACATATTCTCTCCAATCAGGCCAAAGAATTTGGAAAAATATGAGAAAATGGGGTGTACTCTCATGAGAGTATAGAGAGTACAGATGTAAAATACTCCTAAAAACTAACCAATCAACCTCTAAATTACTTCTAATGGAATGTAATAAATATATTCTCTCCAATCAAGCCAAAGAATCTGGTAAAATAAAAGAAAATGGGGTGTACTCTCATAAGAGTACAGAGAGTACATATACAAAATACCTGTAAAAACTAACCAATCAGCATCCAAATTACTTCTACTGGAATTTAATAAATATATTCTTTCCAATCATGCCAAAGAATCTGAAAAAAATGAGAAAATGGAGTGTACTCTCATGAGAGTATAAAGAGTATAGATGTCTCCACTAAAAACCAATCAATCAGTCTTCAAATTGCTTCTAATGAAATCTATTAAATATATTCTCTCCAAACATGCCAAAAAATTGGAAAAAATTGAGAAAATGGGGTGTACTCTCATGAGAGTACAGAGAGTACAGATGCAAACTACCCCTAAAACTAACCAATCAGCCTCTAAATTGCTTCTAATGGAATGTAATAAACATATTCTCTCCAATCAGGCCAAAGAATCTAAAAAAAATGAGAAAATATTTTGTACTCTCATGAGAGTAGAAACAGATGCAAATCTCTCCCAAATCAACCTCTCCAAATTGCTTCTAATGGAATCTATTAAACATATTCTCTCCAACTAGGCCAAAGAAATTATAAAAATTATAAAATATTTTGTACTCTCATGAGAGTACAAAGAGTACATATGCAAATATCTCCTAAAAATCTACCATTCAGCCTCTAAATTGCTTCTAATGGAATCTATTAAACATATTCTCTCCAAACAGGCCAAAAAAACTAGAAAATATTGAGAAAATGGGATATACTCTCATGAGAATGAGAGAAACTGATGCAAAACACCCTTAAAACCAACCAATCATTCAATTACAATGGAATCTATTAAACATATTCTCTCCAAATATACCCCAAAAAAATGAAAAAAAATGACGAAATGCTCTGTACTCTCATGTAGTAAAATTGATAAAATACAGAGAGTATACATATAAATCTGCCACTAAAACTAACCAATCATCCTCAGAATTGCTTCTAATAGAATGTAGTAAACATATTATCTCCAAACAGGCCAAAAAAATTGGAAAAAAATTGATAAAATGCTCTGTACTCTCATGAGAATGAGTGACATCTAATCACTTCCCAATCATCCTCGTTCTAATAGAATGTAATAAACATATTCTCTCCAAACAGGCCAAAGAAACTGGAAAAAAAATGATAAAAAGCTATGTACTCTCATGAGAGTTCAGAGAGTACAAATGCAAATCTGCCCCTAAAACCAACCAATCAGCCTCCAAATTACTTCTGATGGAATGTAATAAACATATTCTCTCTAAGCAGGCCAAAGAAACTAGAAAAAAAATGATAAAATGCTCTATACTCTCATGAGATTACAGAGAGTACAGATGAAATCTACCTTCAAAACTAACCAATTAGCCTAAAAATTACTTCTAATGGAATGTAATAAACATATTCTCTCCAAACAGACCAAAGAAACTGGAAAAAAAATGACAAAATGCTCGACACTCTTATGAGAGTACAGAGAGTACAGATACAAAACACCCCTAAAAACTAATCAATCAGCATACAAATTACTTCTAATGAAATCTATTAAACATATTCTCTTCAAATAGGCCAAAAAAATTAGAAAAAATTGAGAAAATGGGGTGTACTCTCCTAAGAGTATTGAGAGTACAAATGTAAAACACCCCTAAGAACCAACCAATCACCCTCCAAATTGCTTCTAATGAAATATAATAAACATATTCTCTCCAAACAAACCAAAGAAATTAGAAAAAAAATGACAAAATGCTCTATGCTCTCATGAGAGTGCAGAGAGTATAGATGTAAATCTGCTCCAAAAATAAACCAATCAGCCTCCAAATTACTTCTAATGAAATATAATAAACATATTCTCTCCAAACAGGCCAAAGAAACTCAAAAAAAAAAGATGAGAAAATGCTTTGTACTCTTATGAGAGTACAGAGAGTACATATGCAAATCTCTCCTAAAAACCAGCCACTCAGCCTCCAAATTACTTCTAATGGAATGTAATAAACATATTCTCTCCAAACAGGCCAAAGAAACTGAAAAAAAATAAAAAATGCTCCGTACACTCATGAGAATATAGAGAGTACAGATGTAAATATCCCCTAAAAACTAACAAATCAGCCTCCAAATTGCTTCTAATGGAATCTATAAAATATTTTCTCTCCAAGCAGGCCAAAAAAACTAGAAAATTTTGAGAAAATAGGGTGTACTCTCACGAGAGTACAGAGAGCACACAAAACACCACTGAAAACCAACCAATCAGCCTACAAATTACTTCTAATTGAATATAATAAATATATTATCTTCAATCAGGCCAAAGAATCTGGAAAAAAATGAGAAAATGCTCTGTACTCTCATGAGAGTACAAAGAGTATAAATACAAATCTCCTCTAAAAACCAACCAATCAGCCTCCAAATTGCTTCTATTGGAATCTATTAAACATATTTTCTCCAATCAGGCCAAAGAAACTGGAAAAAAATGAGGAAATGTTATGTACTCTCATGTGAGTATAGAGAGTATAAATACAAATCTCCCCTAAAAATCAACCAATCAGCCTCCAAATTACTTCTAATGGAATCTAATAAATATATTCTCTATAAATAAAAAGCTCAGACTCTCATGAGTCTGAGTACATGTAAATCCTCCCAGATCATCCTCAGAATTGCTTCTAATGGAATCTATTAAACATATTCTCTCTAAACATGCCAAAAAATCTAACATAAATTAAAAAAAATAATACATACTCTCATCAAAGTACAAAGAGTACATGCAATTCTGCTCTAAAAATTAATCAAAGAGTCTCCAAACAGCTTGTAATGACATATACTAATCATATTATATCCAAATAGGGTCAAAAATTGAAAAAAAAGATAAAATGGGTTGTACTCTCATGAGAATATAAAGAGTACACATGCAAAATAGTTCCTAAAATAAGTAAAGTCTTCTTACAAAGAACTCCTAACAGTGTAGAAAATATACATTAAATAAAAGAATTTCATAAAATATCACTAATAAATCCTAAAAAAATTGTACATATAAAATAGTTCAAAAAATTTATCGATGTATTTTTATTTAATACATCATCAGCTAAATTGATCGTAATATCATCAAGGCCATAACTTCTGAATTTGTTCTTCATCTTCACGATTTTTCCCGAAAAATGAAATTAGATTTTTTGTTTCTCTCTCTAAGCTCGGTTTGTCTGAAAAAAAAACATATTATGCCCTATATATATATATATATATATTAAATTTCTCCCGCATTCAGCGTCATTTCTCATTGTTTGAGCGGGGCCAGGTAGCATAACATAGCGTCGTTAAGCACTGTCAAGTGACAGCGCTGTTAAGTAAAAAAATGTCTTTTTTATAATGGACAGGTGTTGTGTTGCTATTGAAATCCGGACAAAAAACTATATCCAAACTCCACACGTAATATTTTCTCCTCTCTCTCTCTCGGTCAGCAGAAAATATAGCAAGCTGAATACCTTCCTCGCCACCGAAATCATCAACTGCGATGTCAAGTCCTCTGGGCCGCCGACCTTCGTCGTCCAGGTTCACCAATGGCTGCCGGATTTTCTCTGTAAATCTCAAGTATGTGAAGCTCGGGTACCAATATCTTATAAGTCATGGGATATATTTGGCCACCATACCGGTGCTGGTTTTGATGTTCAGTGTGGAGGACACGCCGCCGATAAGTTCTTTCGGCAACGCTTGGAAGGTCTTCTTGCAGGAGTCAAAGAAGTTGTGGGAGATCACGACGCCTATTGGATTCACTACCATTTGCCTCTACGGACTCAACTCCACCACCCAGATCTTCGCCGGCCATCTCAGCAATCTCCAGCTATCTGCGGTCGCTATTGGCCTCTCTGTCATTTGTAATCTCTCCTTTGGCTTTCTCCTGGGAATGGGAAGCGCTCTGGAGACACTTTGTGGGAAAGCTTTCAGTTCCTGGAAAGTGGAGAAACTTGGCATTTATATGCAGGGGTCCTGAATCATCCTTCCTGCCTCGGCCCTTCTCCTCTGCCCACTCTACATTTTCGCCACCCCCTTTGGAGTACGTTTGTTGTGGATCATCTGATCTTACCACCATCAGATCTAAGCCAAGCCTAGCTGCTCTTGTGGGTTGTATGGTGCTAGTTATGCTGGGAGTGTGCTTTCTTTTCCCTTCCATGGACTGCCTCTGGCACAAGAATCACTACTTCCCATGTTGTAGAGAAAAGGTTGCCTACTTTGAAAAATCAGATCCTTGCCTTGTGGTGGATACGACTAACTGAACCGACCACTTAGCATCTCTTATAGACCGATCCGAACTCCTAACAGCAACCACTTTGAATTTCCATGATGATAAATCTATATCGAAGCCTTTAATTATCCTTATTCTCACTTTCCTTTGTCCCAAGAGTTGTAGGAGTTGGGAAAGACCACTCTCATCTCTTCTCAAGTTCTCAAATATGAAGTTCGATCAAATTTGACGAATAATAATGGTGACTCGATCTTTGGAGTGTTTGCATTGAAGGCATCCAACAAGCATCTCAACAGGACTTAGTTTCTTTAAAGCCTATCTTAGTCGAATCCCATTAGCTCCGGTGATGCATGATTCTTAAACGCTTAGAAAGCCTTAGGAATCTCATATTTGATGTGTCAAATATAAGTATCATTAGGATCCAACCTTTAAAATCCATACACTTTACTTTTTAATTCTTGTAATGATGCTATTTTACTATTTCATACTCTCATTTATTACCCATGTTCATTACTATTCAAAAGAGTCTCGTTCTTTTGCAACTCATGGCCATGAAAATTTGTCCTCTACTTTATTATAGTTTAGCACTAGGAGCGCATGAGCTTTTCTTGAGAATAAATAGTACAAAGTGATGTGTCATGTCACATGTGAACAATAATCACATCTGAGTTTACAATGTCTTTACTTGTTTGTTGACTCTTTATTAGAGGTAACCCATATATATATATATATATATATATATATATATATATATATATATATATATATATAATGTGTTAGAGAATTTGTAACAGGAAAGTAATCTTTCACGTCTTATCTTTGTGCGAAAGTTCAACACACACAAATAGTTGAGAAAAAGATAATTAACTTTGGAATTTTAACATGAAAAAATCACAAGAAAAAGAGAAAAATTACAAGGCCTAGCTTAATTAAATATATATATCTCAAATTACAAAATTTCAATCTTCTCGAGTATGGGATCACAAGATCGTATATGAGAAGTTGAGACAATGGGGGCTTTAAAATTAGGTTACAATTGTTATACAATGGTGGTCCGGTTATAACGGTTGTTGGCGGTGGTCGATGATATTTGTAGTGATGACGAACTCCAAGCTCCTAACATTTTCTCTAGCTCTCTCCCAATTTTTTTCACCAAGTTTTATCCTCTTCTTATGGTGAAAATGAGGTTCTATTTATATGATTTTGAGAGGGACATTTTGATAATTATAGTCAGAATCTCAAAATACTTTGTCGAATAATTCATATTGATTCCCTTGATCATAAATGATTTTTCGATAATTTTACTATCTTAACGGTCTCCAATCTGAGTGATCTTAGGCTCGTTGGATTCCTCTTGTCGAGCTGGTTAGTTCAACTATAAGACTCTATATTTGAAATTCATTTGACCATTTAAGCAATGCCTTGAAGCATTCATATAAAATTTTTGAGCTTGATTTGAGCTCATTTGGACTTAGATTTATCAATTTTTTTGTGTTGATGGATTCGTCTAGTTGAGGCGTCCAATTCAATGCCTATATATGCTGTTTTGAGATTTGTGCTTGATTTGATGTGATGTATCAATATATATATATATATATTGGGTGTTACGCACTATGAAATATGTCATAAAATAAATCTAAAAGATATTACATTCTAACAATCTTCTTTTCGTCATTGTGTTTTTAGTCATATCGGTTGAAGCAGTTAGAACTCCTTTTTTTTTAAAAAGTTGATTACTGTTTCCTCCAAATCAGACTTGTAAATCAGATTGAAGTGGTTCCAAATGAACCGCTCCACTCTTTTGATTTTCACAAATCACAACCATAGTCTTAAGTTCCATTTGAGATAGGTGATGCTGTGGTACTTTGCCTTACTCTCATAGAAACTATATTTTATTACTAAATTTTTCATTCTGTGCAGGCCTCACTGAAGACTGAACGGGAGAAGAAAAAGGCGTTATACTTTCCGTTGAGGAAATATGCTATCAAAGCTTAGAGCCTTAGAATCAGAGCAACACTCGGTTTTCATATATTTATATATCCAGCTATCTGTTTTTCTGTAATACTTTGCCTCACTTAATTTTTCGAGTTGTATTCCATTTGAATTTGATGTTATTTATTTTGATTTGTTTCAAGAAACATCTCAATACAATTTTATGTTCTGCACTTCTTTCTTTTGCCTCCCTTTTTTTCCCTTAGAAGCAGTGCGGAAATAAAAAACTGTTTGGAATGTGTTTTGCTTCTTAGCTTTTGATTTGTTTTTTTAGATACTTACATACATATCATATCATTTTTATGTATTTATATATCAACACCTATATATTTATAAATGTAAATTAGGGACTTTAAGTGTTGTGTATGAAAATTCCCCTAAGTTTTGAGTGTTTGATAGGTAAATATATGAAAATGGTGTTGTTATGTATCTAAATTTTCCTTATGTCATATTAATTTGGAATCAATCTTTAGCAAGTCTGATCATCTTTATAAGAGAACATGTTTTTATTATTCATTTCTCAGCTCATTTATTTCAATTCAAATTTGATTTAGGGTCAAAACAGAGTCTTGATCACAGCCGCCGCACTGAACTGCTGCTTCAAATAACGCACATGGCCTTAAATAGCACAGCCCTTGTGAGCTTAATATTCTCGTCAGTGCGTCTACTCGTTTTCCAGTTGCTGATCTGATTGCTTATCTGTTCTAAGCATGTTCTGTTGGTTGGATGCACGTCATCATAATGTATTATTTAATCCATTGAGTTCTTGAGCCTTAAACTTATATTATATAAAAATAAAATTGTATTATTTTTTTTATTTTTTTATTATATTGAGAATAATTGAAAAAAAAAACATGAATGAAAACATTGATAAGAGAATAAAAGATGGAATAAACTTTTATAGAAAGTTTATTTGAATTTTAAAAAAAATGGAAGAAATCCTTTAAGGACATAAAAAATAAATTTTAATTATTTATTTATTTTTCATTAGCTTGAGAATATGTATCACTCGTTCAACTCATCATAAAATAAAATTATATATATATATATATTAAAAATTAGATAATAATTTTTTGGCAGTTATTATACTTCAGAAGCTCTGATTTTTAAAAATAGATTTTTATCATAAAATTATTAAAAAGTAATCACGAAATTAATAGCTAAATATAATTGTGATTATTTTTTGAAAAATAATCACGAAATCTCAAGTAAAGTGTAGGTGAGTCAACGTGACTCAATAGTCAGTTCAAACTTAACCCATATAACTCATTAAGTTAAACTTGAGACAGCTCTAACTTAAATTGTTAACTTGTTAATAGACTATTTAAAAAATATTAATATAAAATCTACTTAAAATTTAATTAAAATTTAATAATTTAATAAAAGTTATTAAAATATTTAAAATCTATATCTCATTTATTTTATATCAAACAATTTTTTATTATTCTCTTCTAATTTTTCAATTTTATTTTATTTTATTATAACATTACTTCTACAAGATTTATTCTATATCTTTCATATTAAATTAGCTTGCTTATGATCTAATTCGATCTCGTAGAATAAAGCTCAAGTTCTAATTCGAATATAATTAATTAATCAAATTAAAGCTCAAATCAAGAGTGATTGAACTTGACTCAAAACCCCTATTTAGAGAAAGTATTAAATAAAGAATTAATCATGAAATTAACAGAATATCATAATATGTTGAATATATTATATAATACTTAAATTTAATTTGTGGGAACTTTAAAATAAAAATAATTTATTTTGTATTAAGGGCTAAATTTTTTTTAAAAAAAATTGAAGATAAACTCAATTTGAAATTATAGCACTCTCTTATTATTTATACATTTGAAAATTTTATATGGCGTTTTTACCCTACTTTCTTAGAAGGATTATGAAAAAAAAATTAGTTAAGGCATTCGGATCTTAATTGTTTTCATAAATTACATAGAATTGATTCGATCTTTTTTATGATTTTAGTCTTCAAATGAACTTAACCTCTGATTGGAAAGTTAATATTATTACCTTACTCAATATATTTCAATAATAGGCAAAATTTTTAAAATAAGCATGATTAAAACCTTAATTAGCGGATTAAGCACGTTTTCAAACAATTTTAAAATAGGCGATCGCTTAACTACGAAATCAATTTTTTTTAAAAATAGCGAGCAGAGATCGAGATCCCGATCTCTCAACCTTCATTTTCTAGTGGTAGTATCCCCCCGACTATCAACGCCGAAGGTTAGGCGATTCCGCCGTATATCCGCGTACGATCCAGCCGCCTTGGGATCAGCATTTTGGGAAAAAAGTATTTTGTGTTTTTTTTTTTTTCAAAATAAACGAGTAATATGCATTTGTGATATATATTTTAGTATTTTTTTAGGTATATATATTGTGGATCTAACTTATTTTGTATGTCTCGTTAAATTTATAGCAATGAATGCAACGTATTTCATAATTTAACGGCAAAATTTAAATAAGTGCATCCATCTGTAATATGTAGAAATACTAAATTTGATTTTCTCAACTTAGTGAATGAGTAAGTGAACTGTGATTTCAAAAATGATAGGTAAAAGCATTTTTTTTTTATTTGGCATTAAATTATCATACTATTATACTATAAATTGCTTAGCTCACTTTAAATAGTATGCTTAACATATATTAATTTTAAAAATTATGATATCGTTTCTGTAAGGTTTTTAACTTTCTCTCATAATGCAAAATGAGTTTGTAAATAATATTAATGAATTTATAAACTATAAGGTTTTAATTAATGATTTTTTTTATATTTATATTTTATTTAAAGTGAATAATTATGGGATTTTTGGGGGTGAGAGGTTGTTTGATGTGTCCTCCATCTTCATCCCACTGGAATTTTTATTCCATGAGATTACTGTTTAATTATTAATTAATTAATCCTCTTATATATTTTTCAGCCGAAGGGCTTGAAACTTGAGAAGGGAGATAGGCGTTTTACTATTTTTATTGTATTTGTAGTTCAGCTTTGAGCTTTTCTTCAAGCAGAAATATTTGTAAAACAAAAAGAGTTTAATTGCGACTGAAATATTCATTTAACAGTTCTTTTTTTTTATTCTTTTTGTTAGTCATTAAGATGACTCGTTAAATTATGAAATGTATTTTTTCATTCCAACAAAATTTGAAAGTTTAACTACATCCAATAAAATAACTAATATGATTTTAATGTCATATTTTTAATTTGATAGTTGTGAGTTTAGAAGATGCTTCAAAAAAAGAAGATCTAATGGAGTTTGAGATTAGGTTTGGATATGAACATCAATTTTTTTTTGTTTAAGGGCTGTTTGAGATTAGGTTTAGTATATGAATTTGTTCATTATTAAATAGGACTCAATTTAGAATTTGTAATTGAAACTCATTGAATTTTTTTTAGTGAAAGGTTATCAATTTTCATTAGTCCTTTAATATGATATTACGAACAAAATGATGAAATTACTTTAGGTTATCAATTTTTAGTAAACTCATTTGTATATGATTTGATTAATTGTTATTTTGTGTGCATATTATTGGATCTGAATATATCCATATGAAGTGAAGTTATCAATTTAGAATTATATTTTTTATCCTATTTAACCATGACTTGGAAGAAAAATTGTTAACCTTCTAGAATTATATGCTATGTAGGGGTGTAAATGAGTGAATTGAGTCGAGTTTTGACTTAATTAAGTTAAGCTTATATAATCATTATTTAGCTCGAGCTTGACTCGATTTAAAGAAAGCCAAATTCTAGCTCGACTCAAATGCTCGAGCTCATTTAAAATGTTTAGGAAGCTATCAAATCGATACAGTGATACACGATATATTACAATTTGTCATTATATAAACAAGCTGACTCAATAAACTGTTAAAACTTTGGCATTTACTTCAGTCAGTTTGCAAGGCATATCATAAATTATTTGTCATTTGTATTTTATAAGATAACCATTAATTTAGCTAACTTAAGCAGTGCGCTCTTCCATTTGCCAGTACAAATATTTGATTGAAAATGAGTTCAAGCAAAGTATGTGCGGTCGTATTATGGTGGAACTTAGCGTCGATGATGATTTCTTCCTGGCGGAAAAATCGTCCCATATTAATTTCTGGGCTAAGATGTTCAATCATCGATCACTAGCGTTGATTCGAGCGGTTAATCTCATATGTAGGTTTCTGTTGGTGCCAGTTTCATTCTTCTATTAGCTGATGACGAAGTCTGCGAGTCATCAATCATGCTTGTCGCGTTGTCGTATATGTTGAAATTGAAATGAAACAAAGCGCCGTCGCGTGATTATACTACGAGATAAATTCGGCAAATGAAACTTCTCAACACCACTTACATACAAGGACCACATCATAGGTAATTTGTTTGAGCGCTTGTTTATCTTCAAACTTTCACATTAACCTAAAACATTCATTGTATGCGGCGGTGAAGATGTAAACATATCGGCATCTCCTATTCTACTCATATAGCTTCAAAAAAGCGGATGGGTACCATTCGATGCGGTGGCTCCTCAAGCGGGGATGAGGGATCTGAAACAATGCTAACGAGTTGAACCTGAGATGATAGCGGGGGTGAGATAAATGAAGAAAATTATCCAAATGCTACAACCAGTCAAATATTAAGAGATTACTCTAACAAAACAACGGCCTTTGAGGAGCACATGTTTAGTAACAATGAATACGTTCAAGCTTGTCAGTCAACCCAACAATGGGATGAAGAACTAAACTTTGAGGGTCTCCCATCAAATTCTATTTTCTTAGAAGATAATTTTATTCCAACAAACCTAACTGAGGGAATGTGTTTCCATGACAAGAGACACCTAAAGTTTACAGTGTAGGGTTGGTCAATCACAAATAATGTGGAATATGTCACATGTGATTCTAATAAGTCGAGGTTCATGATACGTTGCATTCATAGCAATAATCCTAACAAGTTTGTAGCATCTACATGCTTTCAAGCAAGAGGCTTGGTGGTGCTTGGGTGATTTCAAGTATGTCGGGGCCACACATGTTCACATTCAAGAGCAGGACATAGGCAATCGCAATTTATTAGTTACTACATCGAGCATTGTCGGATGTCGGTTGGACTTGAAAATCATTGGTGAATGGACTAAAGTTTGATATTAGAGTTTCATATATGAAAGCATGGGATGCACGCAGAAGGCCATACAAAGTATATTTGGCGGTTGGGAAGAGTCGTGTCGTTCTTGGGCGGTTCATGGTTGTTTATGTTCGATTATTCCGACCGCGTGTCAATTCGAGCATTCGTCAATTTGAGCGCATTTTCGGGCTTTTGGTCCATCCATAGTTGGTTGGCGATTACGTAGACCAGTCTTCGAAGTCTTGATGGTACTTTTTCTATTGGGAAAGTTGAGGTACATTGTTAACCGTTGGTATCGATGCTAACAATGGTTTGTTCCTTTTAGCATTTACGATCGTTGAAGCAGAATGCAATGAGTCTTGGAACTGGTTTATTAGGAGACAAGACTTGGTTCCAATTATATGCACACGACCTGATTTATGCATTATTTCTGACCGACATTCCGGATTAGTGCGTGCATGCCGTGAGATTCTACAATGGGCAAAACATCGTCACTGTTTACGCCACCTCAGGAAAAATTTCAAGAAGGCATGCAGAACTATGGGAATTTCTGATACAGAGTTCATGTGCCAGAAAATGTATGTTGCAGAAAATACAACTAACATCCACATTTACACATGTTATATGACGAATATCAAGAATATTAAACCAGAAGCTGCAGAGTGGCTACTAGCAAGAGATGTGGCAAAGTGGACATTGTGCCATGATGAGGGGTTCCGTTACGGCACCATGACAACCAATGCATCAGAGTGTTTCAACAGTGTGTTAAAGAGGGCACGTGGTTTACCAATCCAGGCTTTGATCACTTCTATTTTCTACACCGGTGGCGCCTCTTCAACAAAAGACTCGACCGCTCGATTGATCCGGGAAAATGATTCATGGATGGACTACGAGAGGTTGGATTACATTGTGTTTCACAGTTGCAGTACCTCAGACTAGATCACCACTTACTCACAGCTTTGGTTGAGCGATGGTCATCACAGACAAACACATTTCATCTAGCGATTGGTGAGATGACAGTCACACTGCAGGACGTAGCCATGATCCTTGGTGTTCGGATTGATGGACCTCCTGTAATAGGTCCGACAGCTGTTGGAGTGGGTAGACGATGGCTTTCATGGCCGGATTGTTGCAACGAGCTGATTGGGAGACATCCCAAGCCCGATGTACTATACTACGATCCCATTCAGCCACATTTGACATCTACGTTTCGTATGGGGCAAGCACACGCCAGGACCTGCATGCCATTACGATGGTTGCGTTGGACATTCTTTAGGGATTCATATTTGGATATGTCGGATGTTGAGTTCTGGATGCATGTCAGAGCGTACATACTGTTCACTATAGGATGCTTCCTCATGTCAGATACATCCGGGTCAGAGGTACATCTCTAGTACTTACTATTATTAGAGGATCTGACATTATTTAGCAAGTTCAGCATTGGATCAGCCGTGTTGGCACACTTATATAGAGAGCTGAATGAGACAACAAGATCGAAGCGGACGAACATGGCAGGATGTCTGCACCTACTGCAGGTATGATCCTGGGAGCATTTATATGTTGGTCGACCCACATTGCAGGTACCCTACCCAGTTGAGTTGGAGGGTTTGAGTGTTTGTTACAGATGGAATGAGGGTTACCGCAGGGAGATGAAACCTGCTCATGTTAGAGTGTACATGGATGAGCTTGATGGTTTGCTTCAGAGCCAGGTATGACCATTTGCACTTTTGGTTATTATTATTATTTTTTAATTTCATAGAAGACATAAAATTTACTATATGACTACTGTAGGTGATATGGGAACCTTATGGCCATGATCCGCACTGAGTGGTAGATGTCACATTGGTCGGTCGTGAGATATGGTCGTCGGGTTCCATTGATCTGTTGGAAGCGCATCGAGTGGTATCTCCCTGATCGCGTTCGAGCCGCTATCACCTAGAGTTGATGATCCTATAGATCCTTCATTTCGCCGAGTCGATGGACGGGAAAGGCGATGTTGACCGGTTTGATTACCACCAGCTTACATACAGAGAGGCCGCACGATGTCATTGTTGCTGTGGGTGCAGTTTCACCTGCAATTGACCCGACAGTGAGTCGGCATATGAGGTGGTATCAATCCTGGGCCTTCTTATACATGCTTAGGGCTCCTACCATACCGCCGACCACCTACTATCCTCGTGCTCCTGGAGAGAGACTGATGGTAAGTGTTAAAAAAAATTTATGCTATTCATAAATTTATATGTTTAACAGACAACATAATTTTTTTTTCTCCACAGAGGAAACATATCTTGGACACACAGGATATATTCTCAGCTTATTTTGGGAGAGATATGGACATTGATTTCCAGTATTCGATCAATACTTATGAGGAATTATGCAGGAAACTTAATAAGGACATACACATATCGAGATGGGTATAGAGATGCGAGCTAGTAGTTCCGCGGCCACGCTTCTCACCACATGCTACAGGATTCGATGCAGGTCCATCGTCCATGCCAGATGTCGGTCCATACACTTACCCATATAGCACACCAGCTCCGTACTCCAACCAGGAAGGCATGTTCAGTCCATTTCAGTCCTGGCAGGCAGCAGGTTCTTCCATGTATCCTCACCCATCCGTATACATGCCACAGATGCATGCAGTGTACCCCATACACTTTTCGGACCATCGGAGAGATACCAGATGTTACACCTCTCGATGACAATGAGCACAATCGATCAGTTTGGAGATGATGTGCACATCGAAGATCACTAGACCGCCCCTGCCAATCCCGCACATTACACACCAGGAAGTGACGCACTTCGACCACGCAGACACCGCCATCATTAGATGTACTCTAGCATACTCTGTAGTTGTAGATCATATATTACCTTGATGTACATTATTCTAGCACTGTTTTATATTTTTTAAGTACTCTAGCCACATTTCTTTATTTAATAAATTTATGGGATCAATAATATCCTATAGGTGATCATAACTAATATATTATTTTAAAAATATTTTTAATTTTTTTACATTTCTATATTTTTAAAAAATAGTCTAAATATTTAAATATCACTAAGATAAAGAACAAGCACATCGAAATTCTCTAATATGCAAACTACTAAGCATTCAAAATTCAATAATTCACTTTATATTTCAAGTGAGTTTATCTCATATATTTATAAAAAAAATACAAAAAAAAAACATAAAAATAAAAAATAAGCAGTCATCACATTTATTATTCTATTTTTTAATATGATCAAAGTCTACTAATCAAACAAGATAATTCATAGGTCGACATCAAAAAGAAAGAAATATTCCTTATATAAAAAATTAATGTAGTCATTATCTTCATATAAAATATAACGTAATACAAAACTATGTAAAACTTGGGCGAGAGAATCATAAATTATCCTTTAAGTTGAGTTTTCCTTTGTTTTACAAATAGAGCTTATGTATAGGGTTCCTTTTGTGCATGTCATATATATATATATATATATATATATTGAAATTTAAATCATAAATACAATTAAACTCAGTTACATCGAAATTTCTTATGCAAGGCGTCATTTTAACATTTTGTAGAGATTGGAACATCATATAAGTAATTATAAAAAATTAAATGTTAAAGATATAAACAAATAATAATTCAATGATATGTAGAATGCTCTTATGCATAATTGCCAAAAAATTAAAAGATGATATTTATATATGTCTCACAATACATGCTTTCATTTATATAAATATGAAATTTAAATCATAAATGCAATTAAACTCAGGTACATCGAAATTTCTTATGCAAGGCGTCACAATCTCAATTCCGGATCAACATGAAAGTCGTGGCCAATTTCGTGCCGATTCCAACGATATCAAGTTCGCTGAATTCCGATAACAAACGACTGCGATATGATCAAAATACTGCAGCTGGTCAAAATTTTTTTTATTTAATAATTTCAGCTAGTCGCCTGCTATCGGCCGATCAGATCCAATCGCCCGCTTAACGGCGATCAGATATTTTAAAATTTTTTAAAAAGTGCTTAATCCACTAATTAAAGTTTTAATCATACTTATTTTAAAAATTTTGCCTCAATAATATTGAGTCTAAGCTCAATCAATCACTATTGGTGTAACCGCATGAGGCTTTTCATGTAATCACATAATTGATTATACGGCTTAGTGGGCTATATTATTAGATCCATTTTAATGCACTTGAAGATGTTAATGTTTTGCTCTAATTTTTTTTTTTTTTATCTCTTATCTTTACTTATTTTTACTCTTCTTTTTCTCTCATGGTTGATATCTCTATGGTATGAGATCATATAATTCATAGTTCAATATATATATACATACGGCTCATTTCGTCGTGATCTTATCTTGGATTCTCAATACTTCTATTGCTCCATCCTCCCAGGGGCAGAGAACCCGCAGTTGTCTCGGCTATGCTACCGGAGGCTCTGAGGAAGTCAGAATAGGATAGCACTCATCTTGGGATGGGCTTACTATTTTGATGCTTTCAACAATTATTCGCTCCACACTTGGCTACCCAGCGTATATCTTAGACACAATAACTGATATATTAGATGTGCGTCATTCCTGATCCTCTCGTATTAGGAAAGGTCCTCTCAATACTTTAATGTCCGTACCATATCAGACATAAACGGAGCTGTCTCACGACGTTATGATCTCAGCTCACGGAGCTTGCCTTGGATTCTAAAGGTAATGGTACTATTTCCTTAAAGTAAGCAAACGAATTTAATTTAATAAGATTCTCAAATTTTTTAGTCAGTGCGTCTGGCTTGCATGTGAATTTTTTTATTTAAAAATAAATGTATGTGGGTCCCACGTGGCCCATTTCACTAGCTTAACGACTAATAAAATCGTTTAATTAAACTGGAAAACACACAAAAATGCCGCCCACAAAAGCGCAAAGAACCATCCAGCGGATCCCTATGGCGGGCACGGCCCACGTGGGCTTCTAAGATTGGATCGCGGTTTTATCGCGCTATTGAGCCCTAAGGCCTGAGCCCGCTTTGAACACATTTGTTTCCACCTCGAATTCCATTTTCCAATTGACTAACGGCTTACTGTATAAAGCGACCTCTTCGCTGTCCATTACTCTCTGCCAATTTTCCTCTCCCACGACAGACTCTCGGGAGGCTGCGGTCTTCGTACTTCGTTTCTGGAGGGGAAAGGCGGCTTTGATTCGATCCGTGTCCGATTCTTTTGGTTAGGTGAGGGTTTCTATAACCTCGATCTGTGCTTTTTATTATGATTTTTTTAGTAAATTCAGCGGGCCTTTTGGTAGATCTGGGTGTTTTTCTTATTTTGAATGAGTTGCTATGTGGTATTTCGTAGATATTTGGATGATCGGCAAGTATTGATTTGTTTTGTAGCAGGTAAACTTGATTTCTGATGTAGATCTGAGGCACGTTATTTTATTCTGAAAGATGAGATATATTTTAGGGTTTTGATTTGTTGAAGAGATTTATCTTTTTCAGGAGTGAAGCTGGAGCTTCCATGATTTACTGTCGTAATCGCTCATTTGTAGCATGATACCCTGCAAATTTCTGGAGAAAAAAATAATAATTCAGCGTTTATCTAAGCAATCTTATTTTGAACGTTGAGTTGCCCCAGTTCGATGTGGTCATTTCCTTTTTTTTATTCTTTTTATGATTTGCAAGAGAAATATAAACTACTCTGCCTATTTTTCATCAGATTTGTTGATTTTATTCAGATTGATAATATTTAATTTGTGAGGAAACGAGTTATAAAATGACTCGTATGCTTCAGTAATGAGATCCCATGCACTTTACAGAACACTCATGGATTTTTCTTGGATGCTGTAGTTTTTTTCCTGGAAGGAAGTTGTTGTTATTGTAAGTGTCGGTCTGATCTGTTGTCAATCACCGGATCTTCATCAAAATTTGTTAGATAGTTTCATGTTGGTTTCTATGTAGCTCTCTTACCTGAAGTCATACTTTGACTTTTGAAAATTTTCCATTAGCATGGATTTAGATACAGAACTCTAGATTCATTATTGAATTTTATTTTTCTTATGGTAGAATAAGGGGTTCCTTTAACTTCTTATCTGGACTGCCTGATTGTCTTGCAATCATATTGTTGGTTTGGATCTTTACTTGTGTAGCTTGTAAATTATGCCTTGAATTATTTAGGTTACCCTTCTCAAGCAACTTACATTCCAAATTATAATTTTGGATTGTATAGGTAATTATAGTTAATTTTTTTAAATTTATTTTGAGATTTTGATTTTATGCTGTTTACTTGGATAAAATTGAGCTATGTTGGTTTGTTTCTTTGAATTGAAATTGCTCAAATGCAAGAAAACTACTGGCTTTTTAACTATTTATTTGATATGGTTGTGCACAAATCAGATCCTGTGCGTATGATACATTTTTCCAGTTAAATGTTTCCATGGTCTTTTTCTAATGTCATATCAGTTATTCTGCAGATTTGTAAAAGATGGCAGATGTTGATGATATTCAGCCTCTAGTTTGCGATAATGGAACTGGAATGGTTAAGGTAAGCTACAACCTAAGTTCTAGTCTAGAAATAGCACTAAATTTGTCTGACTTTTGTATGTCATTTTCATTTGTTAGGCTGGATTTGCTGGTGATGATGCACCCAGGGCAGTGTTCCCAAGCATTGTTGGCCGACCTCGTCACACTGGTGTCATGGTTGGCATGGGCCAGAAGGATGCTTATGTGGGAGATGAAGCTCAGTCTAAAAGAGGTATCCTTACCTTGAAATACCCTATTGAACATGGAATTGTGAGCAACTGGGATGATATGGAAAAGATTTGGCATCACACCTTCTACAATGAGCTTCGTGTTGCCCCTGAGGAGCACCCTGTGCTTCTGACTGAAGCCCCTCTCAATCCCAAGGCAAACAGAGAAAAGATGACGCAGATCATGTTTGAGACTTTCAATGTACCTGCCATGTATGTTGCCATTCAAGCTGTTCTTTCCCTATATGCTAGTGGCCGCACAACTGGTTCGTATCTTCATTTAGTTATTCTATGATTGATTTCTCATCTTATATTAGTCTCCCACTGAAAATTTTGCTTATTTGCAGGTATTGTGCTGGATTCTGGTGATGGCGTCAGTCACACTGTCCCTATTTATGAGGGTTATGCGCTTCCACATGCCATCCTTCGATTGGACCTTGCTGGCCGTGACCTCACAGATTCACTGATGAAGATTCTTACCGAGAGAGGATATTCTTTCACAACTACTGCGGAACGGGAAATTGTTAGGGACATAAAGGAGAAGCTAGCCTATGTTGCTCTCGATTATGAGCAAGAGTTGGAAACCGGCAAGAGCAGCTCTTCAATAGAAAAGAGCTATGAACTCCCTGATGGTCAAATTATTACCATCGGGGCGGAGAGATTTAGGTGCCCCGAGGTCCTTTTCCAGCCATCCCTGATTGGAATGGAATCTGCTGGAATTCATGAGACCACATACAACTCCATCATGAAATGCGACGTTGATATCAGAAAAGATTTGTATGGCAATATTGTTCTTAGTGGAGGCTCCACCATGTTCCCAGGCATTGCTGATCGCATGAGCAAGGAGATATCAGCACTTGCACCTAGCAGCATGAAGATTAAGGTGGTCGCTCCGCCTGAGAGGAAATACAGTGTCTGGATTGGAGGATCTATCCTTGCCTCCCTCAGTACCTTCCAGCAGGTTCATTCTCTATACTTACTCTCTATTCCCTTTCTATATCTTAGTTACTGAAGCTGTATATATAACTTATGCTTGTTTCTTTTTGTCAGATGTGGATTTCTAAGGCAGAGTATGATGAATCTGGTCCAGCTATTGTCCATAGGAAGTGCTTCTGAGTCGATCATTGGCTTCTGTCTCGTCTGCTATTAGCCGTCTTGTTTGCTATTTTACGCTTTGTTTTCCCAGAGATTGTTGAATTTGGGTTAGTGGTGGGTTATTGGATTTACTTGTTAGATGCCAATGTACCCTTAGTTCACCATGTAATGGTTTTATAATTCTCTCAGATGGTCTTGTATGCTTGTAGTGCTGCTTATATTTGTTATGGCAGTAGAACTTCTGTCCGATGTCTGTCAGACATGCCAGTTTGGTCCAGATGGCTGGTTCATTCTGGCTCTGTTTATGAACTTTTTAAACATAGATATATGGGTCAGTCCCCTGATATTATATTGTTTGGACCTTCTCTCTTCCATAGGAGGATTATGAATGGTTTATAGTTGAGGCGCTCAAGTTGTCTTGAGCTAGTTTTTTTTTTTTTTCCTTTTCTTTTGCATCATCCCCTTAATTGAAGTGAAATTAGTTCATGGCTTAAATCAAGGACTTCGATTTTTGCCCCATTATTTCTCTGATAAGTTCTATATACTGCATCAGTGCCAAACGAAGTGTTTATTTTTGAGGCTGATGGCTCATGTGATGTTATAATTTGATCGTGGTTTTGCTTAGCCAGGCCAAGATGACTAGAGCTTGCTTCCTCTGGTTTGGTTTGTGGCGTCCATTGTGAGCTAGTTATCTTCTTGTTGATTGAATGCTTCTTATGCTTTCGAACAATTTATGCAGCTATTTTTATACGTTTATTTATTTATATTTTCCATGGGATATAATGGGGTTGGGAGCGTTCGCTCCGTGCTGCTAAACCTTCTAATTGTTAACTCCTCTTAAGGCTCAGCTCTCTCTCTCTCTCTCTCTCTCTCTTGGTGGACATGAATATTAAAACTCTAGAATTCATTATTTTAAGTTGTGTATAACATAAAATTTGATTGATTATTCTATCTTAAAATAAATTTAATTGTTTGTAATCGGTCATGATCAAATTTTAATCAAACTTTATTTTCTTATTACATGTTTAAAGCTTGGGTAAAAAATTGATCTGTTAAATATTTTGTTTTGACTTGCTTAATTTGTGAGCTTTTTGTCCCACTAAAATGTCCGTTTTTGTTTGGTTTATTTGACATTGTTCTATTCCCTCTTCATTTTTCAAAATTTAGGAGTTCTTTGAGATCATTTTTTATTTTTTAAACTTTTTTAATTTAATTTAATATTATTTATATTTTATTTTGAAATAAAATATGGTTAGTGGTGATAGAAACATTCAAAATATTCAGAGATTTTTTTAGTGTTTTAAAAAATAACTTGATATACTCTTTAAAAAAAATGAAAAATAAAAATATTTAAGAAATATATTAATAAATTCTGATTTTTGAAATAATTTTTAAACCGTCGTCATATTCTAATAATTCAGTAATTTTTAATTACAAATTTTTTTTCTAAGTAGCTAAAATGCTAAACTGCTAGTAGCAAAATGTTATTGTTATTACTTTATGAATAACAAAGCAATCAAAAAGTTGCTTCAAAGTTCAAATGTATTGTTAGTCTAGATTAGGGTTTCGCTAAATTGAAGGTGGTTGTGAATAACTACAATTTTGCTGGCCGGGTTTATTGGGAAGAGGATTGAAATCCTAAAATTTTTTCTTGTTAGGTTTGGAATTGTTGTCTCAACAGATCAAATGTAGCTTCTTACTTCGTGAAAGAGGAATACGGAGCAAAGTGATTTGATTCTCTTATTCATAATTGCTGAAAGAAAAGTAGACCAAACCCGAAGGACGATTAAGCTGCAAACATAGTGCCTGATGGCTAAGCTTCTCAAGCAAAGCAAGGAGAACTCGACAATGAGTCAAGTTGAGCTAAAGTTATTCTTAGCTCGAGCTTATTAATTAATTGAGTTTGAGCTCGAGCTCGAACTTTTTATTTTAAGAATTCGAGTCAGCTTAGGAACTAGCTCATTAGTATAAAACAGATAATTTTGATTTAATAAATTATTATAATAAAATGATAAAAAAATCAGAAATTAGAAAAATAATAGTAAATTATTTGATATAAGAAATAAAGATATAATTTTAAATATTTTTATTAATTTCATTTTCAAATTATTAAATTATAATATATTTTATATTTATTTTATATAAATATTTTTTAAATGAGTTGGCTCACGAGCCAATGAATCGAGTATGTGTTAGCTCAAATTTGATTTATTAGCTCATCAAACTCAGCTGAGAGTTCGCTAGTATTTTATCGAGCCTAGATTGAGCTAGCTCAAGAACTAGACTCACTTACATCCTTAGACTCTAGCCTTTTAACTGACTTGCAAACTCATCTTAACAACAAGATGATCACATAGCTTGTATTGCATTTGAGAGCCACGGATTTAGACTAGATTAGTTCTCAATCTTTGCATGGTATTTGGATTAATGCACAAAAAAATTATGTACATATTTACTGTTTCTCATGAAATATATGATTACAAATTTATATGAAAAATAAAATATTTATATTAATTAGAAAAAAAATAATATTAAATTTTGAAGATAGTTATATCAAAAAAATGAAAATACTTATGCCCGTAAGTTCTAAATTTTGCCATAAAATACTAAAAAGATGACAACAATTACAATAATTTTAAAAATAAATATTAAAATTCGAAGATAATTTTGTGAAAAGTAGACTAGCTGTGGAGATAGATAGATATATATATATATATATATATATATATATATATATAACGAATACCAAATTTCAAGATTTGCCAAAAATATGTTAAGAACATGTCACGCCTTAGAAAGCATTAATACGTCATTTGGAAGAAAATAAATAAATAAATAACTTTCCAGAAGTTACAAATGAAGCCTAAATTTGGAAAGAATTAAAGCAACAAGAATATATTTGAAACAGTTATAATTTTTTAAAAAATTAATTATATATATGCTAAGGAGAAAATAGATTTTTTAAAAAACTATTTAAAATTTAAAAAATAATTTTTTTACAGCCAACATACTCTAATAGTTCTAGTTTTTAAAATAATTTTTTTATCACAAAATTTTATGAAAAATAACAAAAAAATTAATAGCAAAATGAAACTGTTTTATTTTCTGACTATTTTCTAAAAAAATAAAAAAAAGTTATCCCAAACGTATCTTAAATCATGCCTATTCAGTTCATAGTGTGACAAAGAAAGCCTATTAAAAAGTTTTGATGTACAATAAAATACATAAAATATGACTTAGTGTTTTTACGTAAGTATTTGATAACAAGGAAAAATTTCTGTAATATTAAAATTATCCCAAAGGCAAAATTTCTGTAATATTAAAATTATCCTAAAGGCAAATATTTTTAAGTAATATTAAAATTATCCCCAAAATCCGTTTTTTTTCCCTTAAAACTATCACATGTAGGGACGTTGAAATAAATTTGTTGTTTTAATGAATGGACTTTGTAAAACCACATTTTTAGTAAAAAAAAGGTATATTATTATTATTATTATTATTATTATTATTATTATTTAAGTTATTTACAATTCATTAATTCACTTAAATTTGATAGTAAAAAAAATTGTTATACATGTTGTTTTGTAGCTTGATAGATGAGATTTTGCAATCTTGTACATTTAATGAGATGAATAAGAAGAAGAGTTTATTCAATCATATTCAACTTACACATACCTACGCTCGCACACGCGCGTGCGCACGCACACACACAGAGAGAGAGAGAGAGACTAATTTGATCAAACTATGTATCAAGATTTTGCATTTTATACATGAAAGCTCATGGTGCTCATGTAGTTGAAGGCAGCGTACAAACTTATAATTGTAGAGAAATTATTAAGTGCAGTGTTCGAATGTAACTCTATATTCAACGTTGTGTCATTTAGTTACGTAACATGTGTATATAATTGTTGCGTGCTAGAAAACTAGTTGCGGTAGAATGAAAGTTTACTCCTTAATCTCGTTGTGAAATTCAGTATACACACATGTATTTAAAGAGTGAACAAGAAAACTCCAAAAATTTTTACGTGAAAAAATCTCGAAAAGAGGGAAAAACCACGAGGCCTATCCCAGTAAGAATCTTTCACTATGTATTTGTTTCAGAGTACAAAATTTTTCCGATAATGAGATTACAAAATTGCATATGAGAAGGGAACAACAACTATGTAGTGATGTTTACGTGATAACAATTGTTAGTGGTAGCAGATGATAGAGAACGGTGGGGATCAACGACGGCAAGGATCAGCGGTGGCGACTGGCGGCAGCGACTGGCGGCGGTGGTTGACAACCAATGGGGAGGTCGGCGATCGTCGAGTGGTGGCTCGATTATGCTTGGAGGATCTTCAAGCTTTAGAGCTCTCTCCACTCTTGCTTGGGCTCCTCTCATATGAGGAATGAGGCTATTTATAGATTGGAGGAGTGTCGTCTCTGTAAATACATGCAAAATCCGAACCACTCCACTTCATCAGACGACTTAGAATGATTCCTTTAATCATTTGATGTATTTTAAATATTTGAATGCTCAAACGAAGTCGAAATTATGAGATCTTAGGCTTGTTAGATTCGGCTCGTCAAGACGCTCGATTTGACTATAAACACTCTATGCTTAAGAGCTATTTATGGATTTAACTGATATCCCAAAATTTCAAATGATATTTTAAGTGCTTGATCTCGACTACTTTAAACTGAGGATTAACTTGCGTTTGACATCAAGATTCATGTTTCGACTAGTAGAATTTTCAATGTAATATTAGTTGTCCCCTATTTTTGGATGACATTATCTCAATCATCCAAAAATATTTATGTCATATATTTGAAAATAGCAACTTCTTCAATAAAATTTGCGGGACCATTAATCATACATTTTGAGAGAGCAGATCTTCATGTGAGTACAAGATTATGATTGCGGAAGCGGGTGCAGGGCCGCGGATGTGTGCGGGTACACGCGGACGCAAGATTTTGAGGTTATGGACCTATCTGGGCACTTACAGCCAGTCTCCAGCGGCATGCAAGCACGCGGCACGCGGGTCGTACCTGACGCCATGTGGGCGCTAGCGCGTATGTGCATGCCGCACGTAAACCGCGCTGATGAGGGTATTTTCGTCCGTTTTCTGCCATTTTGAGCGATTTTAAGCCATTTTTCTTAGATTTTTGACATTTTTGCCTCTATAGGGGTCTATAAAAACCCCCTAGGGTCAAGGGAGAAAGCACATTCTCTTCTTCTTAAGAGAAGGTCATTTGGAGGCAATCAAGACCCGTAGTTCATTAGACGAGGCTTCGATTTTCCCTCGAAAGAGGCGTCAATTGCCCTTGTTGGACCGACCGGGTTCGGAGGCGATCAAGGCTCGTAGTTCATACCATGCTTTTCCTCGAAGAGGCCAACCGCCTGCCGACCGACCGGTTCGAGGCGATCAAGTCCCGTAGTTCATATGGCGAGGCTCCGATTTTTCCTCGAAAGAGGCGTCAACTGCCATTGTCGGACCAACCGGGTTCGGAGACAATCAAGGCCCGTGGTTCATACGATGAGGCTCCGATTTTCCTCGAAGAGGCGCCAATCTCGACCGGACCGCCGGGGCGATCAAGGCCGCAGAGTTCGCGCGACGAGGCTTTGGTTTTCCCTTGAAATAAGTGTCAACTGACCTCGTCGGACCGACCGGGTTCGAAGG
The DNA here is from genome assembly GCA_021442155.1 of Cymbidium sinense. Taxonomy (NCBI): domain Eukaryota; kingdom Viridiplantae; phylum Streptophyta; class Magnoliopsida; order Asparagales; family Orchidaceae; genus Cymbidium; species Cymbidium sinense. The sequence continues at coordinate 113,043,462 of CM038225.1, forward strand.
CGATCAAGGCCTGTAGTTCATATGGCGAGGCTCCGGTTTTCCCTCGAAAGAGACGTTAACTTACCTCGTCGGACTGACTGGGTTCGAAGGCGATCATCGGCGACGATAACCGGAGATGGTGTTGATGGCGGTATGGCCGGCGCCGTAGTCGGCCGGGGCCGTGTATGAAGAGTGTAGTACGGGATGACCGACGACGATGGTGGTGACCGGCGGAGATAGCCGGCGATGGTCAGTCGCGGTGATCGATGATTGTGATGACCGGCGGTAATGACCGGCGGCATGGCGACGGCCGAATGGGGTTGGAGGCCAACGGGTGGTCGCAAGAAGAATCAACCAGAATGACGGAGGTGACCATGTCGCGATTCGGGATGACCGACGGCGAGGATTTTAACATATCCGAGATTGTTTGCCAGAGTGTGACTCGATAACGTTAACTTGTATGGAAGAGGTTGAATTGAATCCGGGATTTTGACTATCGAGGTTATTTGTCGAGTGTGACTTCGACGTAACTTATGGAAGAGGTCGAATTGAATCTGCTGAGGATTTTGGACCTATCCGAGATTGTTTGTCAGAGTGTGACTCGATGACGTTAACCTGTATCGAAGAGGTCGAATTGAATCCGTTGAGGATTTTTGACCTATCCGAGGTTGTTTGTTAGAGTATTACCCGATGACGTTAACCTGTATGGAAGAGGTCCCAAGATGTCCACCAAGGACCTTTTGACCTATCATAGGTATCAGCCAAAGTGTTACTTGACTCTTATCTATATGGAAGAGGTCTGATTAAGTCTGCTTGGGATTGATCATGCCCGATTGAGATATAACGTGAGTTGTATATTTCTCAAGTGGGAGGATTAAATGAAGAAGAAACAAGCTTGTAAGAAAAAAAATCATAAACTCATTACTTTGATGATGTTGGTGATACAATATTGTCACAAGATAACTTAACAAAAGGGACGAGATACATTTTTAGAGAAAGTTAACAAAAGTAAAGAGGTGGAGAGGAAAAGATAAATGAGATAAATTAAAGACTACAACATTTAAACACCAAGGATTACATATAACACTTTTCAGAGACCCTCTATATTCCAAGTTTTAGGGATGATTTTTTCCTCTGGATCTGTGGTCATAACTTGACGGTTGGTCATCTGATAACGAAGTGAGGAGCAGGTCTTTTACAGACAAAATTCTCTGTGGTACTTCTTTATCTTGAAGATTAAAATTCTCGATGTTGAAGGTCACCAAAGGACGTGGTTGAGCTTGTTTGAGGGAAAATTATTGTGTTATTTGTTGATTTCCACATATCACTCCAACCCCAATGGGAGTTTAAAATTTCATCTTAAGATGAGGTACTGAAGTGACAACACCGAAGATTGTTTGGAGGGGTCTTCCAAAGATAGCGTTGTATGCTGAATTTGACTTGACCACTATGAATTGAACTGAGTGAGTGACTTGTTGAGAAAATTCTCTGAGAACAACGGGAAGGGTGATCATCCCCTCTACTGGTACAGGGTAGTTATCAAACCCATATAATGGTCCTGCAACGGGTTGAAGTTTCTCCTTAACCATGCCCATGCTAAGGAAGGTGGAGTAAAATAAAACATTAACGGAACTCCCATTATCAATCAAAATTATCTTAACAACATAACATGGGTTACCAATCCTCACACTGATGACAAGAGAATCTTGATGCGAAACTTGGACTCCTTCTAAGTCTGAGTTATTAAAAGTGATGGGATGATTAATACAAGAATTTTTAAACTCCGGCTCTTCAAAGGCGGCGATGAAGACTTGATTAGATAGTAGTGGCCCACTTGCAATCGTTTCAATTTCTCCAACTATTTGACGACTATTATGTTGTTTCTGTGATGATTGTCCCGGTTGCCACCCCTAGTTAGAGCTATATTTCTTTGAGTTGGTTGATTTTGCACAAATTGATGCAGATATCCCTGTTGAATAAGCATCTCAATCTCTTCTTTAAGTTGTTTACACACCTCTGTAGTATGTCCACGACTTCGATGGAAGTCACAATATTGCTCTTGATTTCCTGAAGTTAGTTTCAGTGGATGTGGCCACTTAATGGTCTCTTCATCCCGAATAGCCATCAAGACGCTAACTGTTGTGTTCGATGGTGTAGCTGATGTGAGGGCCGTGGAGGGAGATTACGACTGTCTTATTGCTTTTTCTGATGAGATTGTTGATCCGTGTTTCCTAGAGCACTCTTATGTTTTCCTGTGGATTGTTCAAATTATTTTCGGTGGGCATTAATAACATCATCAGCAAAAATTTATGCTTCCACACGGTGAACCAAGTCAGCGTGTGAACGGACTGCATCTCATATTAGCGATGAGTAGAAAGGTCCAGGACAGAGCCCTCCAAGGAAAACTCCTTTTAGTAATTCAGGGTCTACCCCAGGTATTTGGCGAGCTTCTGAGGAGAATCTCTAGAAGTATTCTTTAAGTGATTCACTCTTATTTTGACAAATGCCAGAGAGATGAGAGGAATCTTTAATGATCCTCCAGTTTGTAATGAACTGTTCTGCAAAAATCTTGGCGAGTTCGTCAAAAGTACGGATAGATCTCCTTGGAAGGGAGTAGAACCAAGTCGCGACTTGTCCGCGAGAACCGGGAAAGACGACAAAGCGGTGTGTCGAGGCTTCGTTGGATATGCATGATAGTCACTGTAATGGTCGATGTGTTCATGTGGGATTGATCATCAGGAATCAATGCTGAAAACCGCAGGAATAGGATGTTGAATAATAGCTTCAGCTAAAGGTAATGATTCCTCATAGCTGCTGTGAGGGGGAAGATGATTTTTGTCTTGAAGATAAAATTCATCTTGCATTAAGCGTCATAATTTTTCATGTATAACATGACGAGTGGGGTCAACAGGATGATAATGTGTCAAGCTACCATCAATAATTGGTGGATTAACAGTCAGTTGAGTTGCACGTGATGGATGAGTAGAAGCGATGTCGAGGAGATCGGCATCGCGGTCTCTATCGCGGAAGAACTTAGAGGAGATTAGCATTTTGACCTCCCATGGTATCGATCTTGGGGAGATGTGTTTACATGATGTGGTAGTTGTGTTCCTCTGTGTCATCTCATTTTGAGACTCTTCCATTGGACCACGATCTTAAAGAGATTCTTGTCGCTCCTTCATCGACAAGGTCGCTTATGCTCGGAGAGAGAGTGAAGCTTGGCGTCCTTAGTTGGATTGATTTTGAGAGTGGCGGAGTTAGAGTGGGAGGCTCGTGGTGGCAGAGTATCGCTATTATTAGCCATCTGAATGTTCACAAATTGTGATTGAGGGGTTCTTTTCGAGACTAAACTATTAGTGTTAGAAAAGTTCGCGATAGAGTAAAGTTCTACCTTAGCATGTGAAATCCACACCTTGAGATATTTAAAGAGTGAACAAGAAAACTCCAGAAATTTTTACTTGGAAAACCTCGAAAAAAGGAAAAAATCACGAGGCCTAGCCCAGTAAGAATCTTCCACTATGTATTTGTTTCAAAGTACAAAATTTTCCCGATAACTGGATTACAGAATTGCATATAAGAAGGGAACAACAGCTATGTAGTCAAGTTCAGGTGGTAACAATTGCTAGTGGTAGCATATGATGGAGAACGGTGGGGATCAAGCCAGGATCGATGGCGATGGCGTGGCGGCCGTGGCGATGGTTGACAATAGGGAGGTCGGCGTCGTCAGTGGTGGCTCGATTATGCTTGGAGGATCTTGAGCTTTAGAGTCTCTCTCTCTCTTGCTTGGGCTCTCTCATATGAGGAATGAGAATTTATATTTATGGAGTGAGTGGCGTCTGTAAATATATACAAAATCGAACCACTCAGGTTCATGGACGATCAAAATGATTCCTTTGATCATTTGATGTATTTTAAGTATTTGAATGCTCAAATGAAGTCGGAATTATGAGATCTTGGGCTTGTTAGATTCGGCTCGTCGAGAGGCTCGATTTGACTATAAACACTCCATGCATAAGAGCTATTTATGGATTTAAATGATATCCCAAAGTTTCAAATGATATTTTAAGTGTTTGATCTTGTAGTTTTATTTGAGGATCAACTTTGCTGACATCAAGATTCGTGCATTGGTAGAATTTTTTGTCATATCAATAATATATATATATATATATATATACACACACACACACATTGGTGACACAATATTGTTGGAGTCCAAACATAGTGCTATATTTGAATTCCACACATAATAATTTCTCCTAATTATGATATAATTTCATCTTGGTTTTTTATTTTTTTGAAGTTGTATTTTTGTGATGATGGCCAATAAAAATTTTTAAATTATAATTTACCTATATTTTTTAAAAGTAAAAAATAAAAATTTTAAAAATTATTTTAATCAAGAGGTATAAAGTTGAAATCTTTTACATAATATTATATATATAAATTTATTATTAAATGGACTCAAGTATTCTTAAAAAATATAGGGGCTTTTACATACACAACCACTCTATTCTTTTATATTTATAAATTAATCACCTTTAATTTTAATTTTTTAAATTGACTTTAAAATATTAAAATTTATAACAAAACTTAACTCATATTTTTTTATTTTTGCAAATTTTTTAATGATTTGATCTTGATATATGCAAATACATGAATTTTATAATTCAAAAAATAAGTTAAGTGATTAAATTGTAAATAGATATATAACAAATAATTGATTTATAAATTTTTCAAAAATATATCCACGAATGTTGTGTCTTCACTCTCAAGTCTCAAGTTTAGTCTCTATAGTCGTCGAAATTATTATTTTCTCAGTAAAAAGAGTAAAAAATAAAAAATAAAAATAAAATCATGAAAGCATGAAACCCAACTCACAACCTCCTCACTCTCAGATCTAATGCCCTTTTGATCGAGTTGCTCCTTGAATCGGTCGGCGTCTTTCTCTTCTTCCCGCCGGCCATGGCCGCAGCTGACATTCCCGCCACCACTTCCAAGTTCTCACTCAAGCTTCTCATCGACAAGGAGCGCAACCGAGTAGTTTTCGCCGAGACTGAAAAGGACTTCGTGGACATCCTCTTCAGCTTCCTCACTCTACCGATGGGTTCCATCATCCGCCTTCTCGGCAAGAAAACTGGCGTCGGATCCATGGATCGCCTCTACGAAAGCGTTTCTAAGTTCGATGAACGCTGTTTTCAGACTCCCGCATGCCGGGCGATGCTCCTCAGTCCGAGAAACGCGGCCGAAATCCACTGTAAAGGACTTGCGCTCGAGCTTGACGAGGAGTCGGAGCCCTGGATCTACTATCGCTGCCTCTCGTCGAGGTCTTGCCGCGCAGTGAGCTCCGTATTTGGAGCCCGGTGCTCCTGTGGCGGGACAACGGAAGCGCCAATTCAGGCGTTGGGTTGGCGAGGATGCGAGGAGTCGGAGAAGGGGTTTGTGAGGGAGGCCGTCAATTTTATTGTCAGCGATGATCTGGAGGTACGACCTGCTTCAATTGGGGCTAGCTTCGCGCTGATCAACGACCTTGGGATCGATGATGGCAATGCTCTTGAGAAGAAGACTGTGCATCTGAGTAGAAAGGAGGTGAGCTTGCTTGACTTGATGATTTTATGTACGTAGGTTTAGTTAAATTGTTCCATAACTTGAATGGTTTGTTCCGATTGACTGAAAGTACTTTACTATTAAGTCGAGTTTCTTCCTTAAATTCTTTGCCGGGAGTCCTGATGCTACCTAATCAGTATTATTGCACAGGACAATACTTGCTATATATCACTTCTTAGTGTGACTCCGCGTTGAGGGGAGTGGAATAATGCTTTTATATTTAATAAGGAAGACTGCAAGCTTGCCGTCAATAATTAATTCTGCTAAGAAGCATATCATAGGATGGTGTTTGATATTTCGCAATTTTATACAGAGGATAGTGTTTCAGTTCCTGGATTGGGTCGAATACTACTAATTAAAGCTTATGCCTTTACTCTTCAGAATTGCAATGCATGGAGTCTAACGAATTTTCTTTTATAACAGCAAATTGAAGTTGTTCTTCGCAGTTACTTCTCTACTCTCTTTTTGAGATTTTTATTAAATTACATCGATTTGAACATGGATTATTTTCTCGTTTGATAGCCCTGCTTAGGTACACTTTGAATGTCCATTTTTTTAATGCCAAGATGTAGGGATCATTTGCCAGGGTAAGTGAGATTTATGAGAAAAAGAATTAGGTGAGGATATTCACTAAAATGTGATCATAATGAGTTTTAAAATCTTTAATTTTGTTTTGATATGAATGCAATGTATGAGTTGATTGATTATTCATATATTATATTTATCCCAAAGAAAATCCAATAGTTTTTATACTCCTAATGGCTAAAAATTTAATCTGCCTATTCTGACCCACATGATTTAATAGATGTGCAAATTTTTTACACATAATTAACATAATTATTTCATTTTACCAATGTTCAGCACTTAAGTTGATGTGTGAAATGTGCAAAACTATCATTATTATTATTATTATTATTATTTTTGCTTTGATATTTTTTCCTTCACTAAATTAGCCTTGATAGCAAGTGCAGCCTTTAAAATATCGACCATTTAGTTATAAGCTAATGATGAACCGCTCATAAGTAAGGAAATTAGATATTTGAACATCTGAAGGTTTTGAGGAATTTTTTGTATCTTTCCTTATTTGAGAAGTGGCTGTCCGTCAATCAATAGCGGCGAGTTTGTTGTGCCGAAATGGCATTTGATGACTTTGTTCACTCTAGATTAGGTTTAGCAATTGTCATTTCATTTACACTGTTTGGGTTTTAATGGTCATTTCAAGGGATGAAATTTTGTTATTTTAAATATGACAAAAATGGTTTAGGAAAATTATATTTCTTTTTTTATACCTCATCTTATATGCCAAAAATCAATTATAATAAAGCTTTCCTAGTGTACTGCTCTAGCTTGTCCAATCACGCGCTCTAACGTGATCAGTAAATTATCTCAATCCATTTTGATTTTTCATAGGTAGATTGTGTTCGAAGTGATTTATGTAGAGCATATTTAATTTGGACAATACTTATTAGGAATGGATGAAAAATGAGTATTTATAAGCCCACTCCAAATACTTAGTACAAGGATAGTGATGATAATAATGATTTCTTTTGTTGGTCACTAGAAGTGCTTATCAGTACCCCATTTGTCATAGCCAAAATTTAAAATTACGTAACCTGATATTAAGACTTTTTTGTGGTGAGCTGTAAGCCTCAAAATTAAATTATTAAATTTATGAAAAATATGAAATATTAGTATATTAGCATCAAAGTAAGATGTTAACATAAGATCATAAAATGCTAAATTAAGTCCATAAAAAAGCCTTATTAAAGTATAAGCACTAAATAAAAGTCTCGCCCACTCATCTCAATTCAACAAAATTAATAGTCTAAGATCATAACATATGAATTCAAAAGTCTCCCTCTCTTTCATTACTTGGTGGGCCTTCATTTAAATCATTATTGTAGTGAATTGCTTTCTCTCCTCTCTCATTGTCAATTGCATGAACATCTTTCAGTTTTTCTCCTCATCTTCACTCAACTATTATTTTCTTTCCTAATCAATAAAAATTAATATGAATAACAAGATAGTTAGGGGAGGAGAGTTGGGGGAGGAGATGCGGTTGCAGCTCAATAGGAGCATCAAGGCGACTCTCATGTATGGCTTCTTCTTGCTGGTGTGTACGGCTATTGGATTAGTGTTAGGTTTTTTTTAGATGGAAATAGTTTTAGATTTAAATGAATCATTATGTTTTTACATTTATTTGAAACTCTAGGCTTATAAAATAAAAGAAACAAACTCAATTTAGTCATGAGCTTTTTTGAAATAGCTTGGAGGTGTAAACCTTAACTTGATCCAATGAGGCATATGTCTTGTTACGTTCCCATATGCCTTAAGAGAGAGGTACACTTCTCATTTTGTAATTTTAGACATTTGTCACAACCAAACTCTCTTGACATCTGGATGGTTCTTGCCTTGATTAAACTCTCAACAGAGTATGGTTATTGATGAGCATTGATATATTCTATATTATCTATCAGTTGATGTTGTATCAGCTGGTAGTATTTTCATTAATTGTGTTTCACCCAAAATACAGTTGTGACTTCACCAACTTATCTTGATGTTTTATTCGCATGAGCTATAATATATCATAAAATTTGAGATTTTACCTGTTGGTTAATTTATCTACTGAGAGTAGTATTAACTAAATTTCACCAACCATATATTATCTAGTATATGGAGAGTTCCATTGTTTCAGACGGAGTGTGTTTAAACAAGGGCAAGGTACTTTGGTGTTTGAAGTTATAAATCCCCATCCTGATTAATGATCTAAGTTGTTTAGGGAACAAACTATGAGTTTGTCTCGAATCAAGTACATTTGCTATCATATACTAGGATGATTGACTATCCCCTTAGTCTTTTCATTATTATTTAAGGTCAACTTGTTGCTTGGAATGATTTATGGTGCAAAATGTTGGCCAATAGAAGAGAAGCATAAAATGAAGTTAATTGTTGCAGAGATAAGGATGCTCAAGTGAATCAGTGGTTTTACACTTAGAGACAAAATGCGAAATGAATTTATACGTGAAAAGATTGGAGTAGCTCTAGTGGCATATAAGATTAGAGAGTGTCGTCTTTAGACGGTTTGGTCACATAAAACATCGGCCGTCCGATGACCCAGTTAGGAGAGTAGGGGTATTAGATTTGGCCTATGTTAAGAAAGATAGAGGTAGACTTAAGAAGACCTAGTTAGGTTGTATAAAAAAATGATCTTATTTTATTAGAATTATATGAGAATTTGATACTTAATAGGACACAATGGAGAAGAAGGATTCATGTAGCCGATCCCACGTAGTGGGATAAAGGGTTATTGTTGTTGTTGTCAGCTTGTTGCTTGGGCAAAGTTCCTTTCACTGCTCATAGGAAGGTTGAAGTTCTAATGATTTGTGAGATGGGTGCTAATTGTTTAATTTGAATGGGAGATATCTTTTAATGATAAAACTTTATATGGGATGATTTGAAATGTGTATCAAGAATTGGAGAAGCAATGATTCTCTTTATAAACATGCTACTCAAATGTTGGTGCAAGAACTAAGTTGAGTAGTAAATATTGAAAATGAAGTAAAAGGTTTCATTACATTTTAATGCAACTTTAAGTATGATATCAAATTGGTCCGTGATTTGTTATTGTAGATTTATAATGAGATGCAGAAATAGTACTTAAACATTCAAATTTGCAGAACACACAAACTTCTAATTTCAACTAATATTAGTTATTTCAATGAAATAAACAATAGAAAGAAACCCACTAATATTTATTTTATGGTTTTTTACTGAAACCAATGCGAAGAAACTTGAAAACATAAGATCAAACAATTTATTGAATGTAAATCATTCAACCATAAAATTTAAATTGTGTCAAATTTGATAAAAATCAATCACGCATGCTCACCAAGTCAAGGCCCTTAGAAAAAAAATCATTAATAGGAAAAAAAAAGATTCACCCGAAAAACCCAATAAATCCAAAAAATAAAAATAAAAATGCAATTGCCATTGATTAAAGCTGCAGCTGCCATAGACTGGACTACATTACTAATCTGGCACTCAAGCAAGATACCGCCAAAACCAGTCCACCGTGCGCAATATCCTGTTGGAATCATAAGCCGTACAGACATCATGCCAAGACCTGCCAAAAAATCTTATGCAAAGCAGAAACTCGTCACAAGCCTCCAAAAATGGCGTACATATCAGATGATCAATTCATGCACTCTTGAGAGCTAATGATGCAACTATGCCTATACCATGCAGCTTCAGTAGGATCCACTTTTACTCCTATGCCCATCGCACTTCAACTAAGCTCTGCCATTGGCATAAAACTTCTGTTATTTTGACCTTTTATAGGAGAATCTGCTTCTGTTATTTGGGAATAAGACTGGTATATCTTCTTTTCTTTCTCTCCACATAATAGCTATGATTCATATCTTTTGCATGAAGACAACAAGGTGGGAGAGTATCTTGTTGCCCCCAGCTGCTTTCCTCTCATCTCTGGCGAAAATTACAATTCATTCACCTTGCATCTCTACTCTTAACGGTCTTCAATATTAGATTGTAAGCTATAACTTGCCCTCTTTTAACTCATATCATGTCAATTTTGCCATCCAAAGTTCTATTGGGTGTACTTTTTTGGCAGAAATCATTGTCATGGCTTTCTTAACAGCCTCTTTATGGTTGTTTTTAACAGGTTTTGAATTTGCTCAAGAGAGCACTTGTCTCAAAGATTCCTCTAACAGATGTCTTCCTCAAAGAACTAGACACAATAGATTGCGCTGAGAAATTGCCGAAAAATATCATTCAAGCAAGAGAAAAGCTCAAAATAAGGAGCGACAACCACACAAAAATCAATATGAAGCTTTTTCTAAGCAAAGATACTGACAAAGTGGTGTATGCTGAAGCAAGTGAAGATCTGGTGGACCTTCTATTCAGCTTCCTTACTCTCCCACTTGGTTCCGTCATAAGCCTTCTGGGAAAGAGCTCCTCTTTGGGGTCCATGGACAACTTGTACAAAAGCATCGAGCTTTTGAGCTCACCTAACTACATAATCTCAAATGAGTGCAAGGAGATACTGTCATCTCCAAAGCTGGCTCCTTTCTTTGGCTTGGAGAAAAAGCTGCTGCAAATCGAAGAAGCTTTGCCTCAGACAATCAAGTCATGTGCCTGCAAATCCTGCTTTTCTTTCTCGTCGGCAAGCAGATGCCTTCATGGACATAATATATCATTCTACCATCAGATGAATCCTAAATTGCAGAACTCTGGTCTCGCAGTAGGAGGAGGTTATGTGAAAGGCATGGGATCTTACCTAATAACAGATGAGATGGAAGTGAGCCCTCTATCGCCAATCACCAGCGTCCACATCATCAACAAGCTGATGGTGCCTATCAGCGGTTTAGAGGAGGTTACAGCCAGTATAGGAGAAGCAGAGGTAAGTTCAATTTTTTGTATCTAAGAGTCTGTTTGTGGCAGCTTTTTTTAATTTTTTAATTTTCTTTTTAAATACTTTCCACAACTTTTGGTGGTTTGGATACAATTTTGTTTGCTTTTTAGAAGTTTCTGTAGTAAGCAGATATATTAGAATGTGATAGTTATTAATAAATTAGGAAGATTTACATACATATCATACGATTTTTATATATTTATATATCTAAAACTTAGATATTTACTTATCTAACACATTCATATGCTTAAAAATGTGTATTTCACTTTTAAAAAAAAATGTGTGATGATAATATTTTTGATGCGATAATGAAGATTGAGGTGTTATATATGTAAACATTATAATTTAGGTATTAGACATGTAAATATATAAGAATATGTATGTAAAATCCCCACAAAACTATTATATGTATAGTACTCACAATAACTTTTAGAAAATCTACATTCCACACAATAGCTCTCTTATTTTTATAGATAGCTGTAGCTATTTCAAACAGATCTTAAGTTCAGTCCTCATCATTTACATTCAATTGAGTGATTTTTAGAGTACAAATTACATTGTGAAGCATAATAGTTGGAGAAGGTTATTTTTTCAAATTCATAAATTGAGCCATATATTTTGCAATTTATTGCTCACTGTTCTTAAAAAAAAAACATTTTTTTTCAGCATAAATATATAAATTAGCATCACTTATTGCAAACAAAACACTCACCAAAGGCTATGGTTCCCTGAAATAAAATTTTCTCCACATCATGATAAAAAATAAATACATATATTTATTTATGCAATATAATTTAAATTTTTTTTCTCTCGTTTATCTTTCTTACGGTGCAGGCTTTGGATCTGTTGAGGGCTTGTTTGATCTCAGATGAGGTTCTTACTGACGTATTTTCTCCCTATTTATTAAAGCTGCTGCAGCAGAGTTGGCTCGGCTGCTTTCCATGCAAATCAGATAAGTAATTTGCGATTTATGAACAAAAATCTGGTAATTCATATCTAATTATTTATTTGCCCGCAGGTGTTTTATTCTGTAAAAAAAAAAAAACATACTTGTTTGGTAATTTATATAATGTCTATATGTCTATAAGTGAACACTTGATACCTATATACTATTGTAAAAAGATGTATGATTAGGAATAATAGTTTTAAAATTCGGCTTAACTTGGCTTCTATGTATGTTTTTGTCCTGTGAAATTATTATTCAAAAAAAAAAAAATCTGACATATCTAAAGATTTAAGGGGCGTTTGGGATCATTTTTATTGTTTGTTTGTCATTTTTTAATTTAATTTTATTATTATTTATCTTTTGATTCAAAATAAAATATATTTGATAATGATAATTATTTTTAAAAATATTTTATGCATTTATAAATTATTGAGTTTTTTTAAATAATAAATTTTAATTTTAGATAAAATTATAAATTTATTTAAAAATGTATAAAATAAATGTATTTTATAAGAGAGATTTATTTATATATCACATAATTTTTATGTATTTATATATCTAATATTTAAAATTAAATATTTATTTATCTAATATTTTTTATATTTAAAAAAAAGTATATTTCACTTTTTAAAAAATGAATGATAGTATTTTTGATGTTATATTAAAAATTAGGGTGTTAGATATGTAAATATATAAGAATTATATGGTATGTATATAAATCTTATTTTATAAATGTAACATAAAAAATAAAAATAAAAAATAAAAAATAAAATTGATCTCAAACTATATCATACAATCTGATGCACCAAATGTTCTCCTTCGGCTACACTATATTGAAGCTAACAATTAACAATGGAAAATAAAAAGGAAAGAATATTCTTATTCAAGTTTGATCAGATACTGTTATTATCTTATTTATTCTGAGATAAATATAATATATAATTAATTGATTAATAGTTATGTTGTATTTATCGTTGTTGCGTGCCGGAAAATTAGTTACGGTAGAAAGATTTCTTTAAACCTTCATTGAAAATTCAAAGACACATGTAGATTTAAAGAAATAATAAACCCGAATTTTAAATCTGAAAAGAGAAAATCATGCCTAAAAAGAAAACCTTCCACTATGATCTGTTCGTAGATAAGATCTTCCGACACGGATTATGTAATCAGATATGGTGAAAGACAACAAATAAGCGAATGTGACACGATGACGACGACGATGTTGATGACGATGATGTGACGATGCGATGACGATGATTGAATTTGGCGGATGATAATAAACGATCGACGACGAGGATCACGGTGATACCGACGCTACGGCGACGTATGGCTTGACGAACCGCCGAGTGGTCGACGTTATGCTTGGAGGATCTTTAGAGCTCTCTCGCTCTCATACGATAAATGATGACTATTTATACGGGGAGTGGCGTCAGAATATATGTAAAATCCAAACCACTCTCCATCTGAGGCTCATGATGATTCCCTTGATCATATGATGTATTTTGTGTATTTGAATGCCCAAATGAAGTGAATTGTAAGGTATTTTATTTGAACCGGCACGAGACGCCGATTTGACTATAAAACTCCATATTTTAGAGCAATTTAGGATTTAACTGATATCCCAAAGTTTCAAGGATATTTTAAGAGCTTGATCTCACCGCCAACTGGATCAACTTGCTTTTAACATCAAGATTCATGCTTCGACTAGTAGTATTTTAAGTATCATATCAGTTGCCCCCTATTTTTGGATGACATTATCTCAATCATCCAAAAATATATATTAAATACTTGAAAATAGCAAATTCTTCAATAAAATTTGAGGGTCCATTAACTACACATTTTGAGAGAACATATCTTCATATGAGCACAATTATGACTTGTGATGCGGGTCACAGATGCGCAGGTGTATGTGCGCGAGATTTTGAGATTACTGACCATCCGGCACGAATCCAAGTTGGCTGCGCTACAATGCATACTGGCAGGCTCGTTTGGTGGCAAGTGGTCATGGGAGGCGGCGATCAGCGGTGGCAACTGACGGTGGGTATTCATACCGACGCAGGTCAATCTGCTACGGCGATATTGAACCATGCTACGCGCTGGTAGCCAATGGTTGGCGTCATACATGAAGGGGCGTACGCCAAACCTTTTGACTTCGCGCTTTTGGCGCTTTTTGAAGAATTTTATCCTTTTCCTAGAAGGGTCTATAAACCCCCAGGGAGAAGACTTCTCTTCTTCTTGAGAGAAGGTCGTCGAGTCGATCAAGGCTGCAGATTACGCCGTCTGTTTTCCCTCGAAGAGGCATCAACCCGTCATCGGGTCCGGTGAGGTGATCAAGGCCCACTTTATACGTCGATTTTCCCTCGAAGAGCGAACCGCCGCCGACCGTCCGGGTTTAATCAGCGTAGTCATCACAAGGCTCCGCTTTCCTGAAAGAGGTGTAATCGACCTCCATACCGGGGCGATCATAACGATAACCGTGATGACGGTAATATGGCCGTCGTAGCGGGATGACCGAGCATGGTGGTGACCGCAAAATGGTCGGGGACAGACGGAGATTTTATGGTTAGCGCGCAATGACCGACCGTAATGGCGTGGATCACAACGAAATCATGACCGGCACCATGGTGGGACTTGCGGGATGACCGGCGCGGAGATATTTGGCGATGGTCGAGCGACCGCCGACGGTAGGCGGGCGGACCGCATGCAGCGGCAATCCGACTGGTGATTTTGACCATCAGGTTGTTTGTCGAGTGTGACTTCGATGACGCTAACGCATCTTAAGAGGTTGAATCAACGGCGATTTTGACTATCCGAGGTTGTCGAGTGTGACTCGACGACGATAATGGGATCGAATCAACCGGCGATTTTGACCCAACCGGTTGTTGTCGAGACTCACGTTAACTGTATGGAAGAGGTCGAATTGAATCCGAGGATTTTGACCTAACCGAGGTTGTTTCAGTGAGATGACGTTAACATGTATGGAAGAGGTCCGATCAAGTCCCCTTGGGATTGATCATGCCCGATTGAGAATCAATGTGAGTTGTATATTTCTCAAGTGGGAGGATTAAATGAAGAAGAAATAAGCTTATAAGAAAAATCCATAAACTCATTACTTTGATAATTTCAGTGATACAATATTGTCATAAGATAACTTAACAAAAGGGATGAGATACAATTTTAGAGAGAGTTAACAAAGGACAAGAGGTGAAGAGGAAATGACAAACGGGATAAATTAAAGATTACAATATTTATACACCAATGATTACATATAACACTTTTTGAGACCCTCCATGTTCCAAGTTTTAAGGAATATTTTTCCTCGGATCGTTGGTCATACATTTTGGTCATCGATAACGAAGTGGGGAGTGTGTCTTTACAGGCAAAACCCTTTGAGGTACTTCTTTATCTTGAAGATTAAAATTCTTGATGTTGAAGGTCACCGGGGAGTGGTTGAAACGTAACATGATTGTCCTATTTGTTGATTTCTGAACACTCAACCCCAATTTGAGTTTGAAATTTTATCTTAAGATGAGCACCAAGGACAAAGATAAGATTGATTGGAGGGTCTTCCAAATATAGCGAATGATTCTTGACCACTATGAGAATAGTGAGTGACTTGTTGAGAAATTCTCAGAACAACGGAAGAGTGATTGTCCCCTCCACTGCATGATTATCAAACCCATGGCGGGTTGAAGTTTTTCCAACTGCACCCATGCTAAGAAATGTGGAGTAAAATAAAACATCAACGGAACTCCATTATCAATCAAAATTCTCTTAACAACATAATGGGGTCACCAATCCACCCATGACAAGAGATCTTAATGTGGAACTTGGACTCCTTCCAAGTCCGAGTTATTAAAAGTGATGGGATGATTAATACTAGATTTTTTTAACTCGGCTCTTCAAAGGCTAGACTGATTAGATAGTAGTGGCCCACTTGCAATCGTTCAATTTCTCCAACTATTTGGTGACTATTATGTTGTTTTGGATGATTGTCGGTTGCCCCGGTTGGAGCTATGTTTGCGTGAGTTGGTTGGTTTTGCACAAATTGATGCAGATATCCCTGTTGAATAAGCCTCTCAATCTGTTCTTTAAGTTGTTTGCACGCCTCTGTAGTATGTCCACGACTTCGATGGAAGTGACAATATTGCTCTTGATTTCTTGAAGTTGGTTTTAGTGGATGTGGCCACTTAATGGTATCTTCATCTCGAATAGCCATCAAGACGTTAACGCGAGATGTGTCGATGGTATTCCGGTTGATGTGAGGGTGGAGGGAGATCACCCTTTGTTGCTTCTTGATGGGATTGTTGACGTTTCCCGAGCACTCTTACATTTTCCCGTGGATTGTTCAAATTATTTTGGGCATTAATAGCATCATCAAGAACTGGCTTCCACACGAACCAAGTCGGATGAAGGACCATTAGCAATGATGAGTGGGTCTGGGACCTGAGCTCCAAGGAAAACTCCTCTTAGTAATTGTGGTCTACCAGTATTAGCCTAAGGAGAATCGAAGTATTGAGTGATTCACCATCATTTTGAATGCAGGAGAGATGGGAGGAATCTTTAATGATCCTCAGGTAATGAACTGTTCTACAAAAACCTTGGCGAGTTCGTAAAAGGTATGGATGGATCCCCTTGGAAGGGAGTAGAACCAAGTGCGAGCTTGCCCCTTAAGAAAGGAAAGACGACAAAGCGGTGTCGAGCTCGCTATGCATGATGGTCCAGAAATGGTCGATGTGTTCATATGGGTCATTTGCCATCATGGAATCAATGCTTGGAAGCTTGAAACCCACGGAATAGGATGTTGAAGAATAACTCCTAAAGGTGAGGACTCCTCAGTGAGGGGAGGATGATTTCTATCTTGAAGGTGAAATTCATCTTGCATTAAGCATCAATTGCAGTATAACATGACGAAAAAACGGATGAGAATGTGTCAAGCTACCATCAATAATTGGATTGGATTAATTCGCCGCGGATGATGAACTAGAATCATAGACGCGATGACTGGCCTCTACCAGGAACTTTACAAGGAGATTAGCGTTTTGACCTCCCATGGCTAACGATCGATCTTGGGGATGTGACGCTTAGTGGTCGTGTTCCTCAAAAGTCGATCATCTCATTTTAAGACTCTTCCATTCTACGGATCTTCTAAAGAGATTTCTACTACCTCATCGTGGGGAAGTGAGGCGTTGGCATCTTTGGTTCAAGGATTGGTTTGAGTGACGGAGTTGGAGTGGGAGGCTCGACGAGTGTGTTGTGCCTATGGCCATAACGAGGTGTTCAGTGAATGTGATTGAATGGTTGTTTCCGACGGCCAAACTTTATGCGTAAAACCTAGAGTAAAGTTTTACTTTAATGAAATCCAAAGACACACACGTATTTAAAGAGTGAACAATAAAACTCAATTTTCATTGGAAAACCTCAAAAGAGGGAAAACCACGGTCTAGCCTAATAAAAGCTTCCATTATGTATCATTTGAGTACAAGATCTTCCGATAACGGGATTACGTAATAGAGAAAGGGACAGCTTGCTAGTAATAGATGATGACGGCGAATGTGATGATGTTGACGACGATGTTAGCGATGGCGACCGGCAAATGTGGTAATGACGGCGAGGATCGAGGTGGCTAGACGGTCGGGCTGTGGCACGACGTTGAGTCGCATTGTCTTTGACGATCTTTTCTCTCCTCTTATTGGGCCCTCATGAATAGGGGCTATTTATAGAGTGAGTGCATCTGTAAATACATGCAAAACCAACCACTCTCTCCATCCACTCATGATGATTCCCTTGATCATATGATGTATTTTGTTTATTTGAATGCCCAAATAATGTCAGAATTGTAAGATATTTGGCTTGTTGGAACCAGCTCGTCGAGACGCTCGATTTGACTATAAACACTCCATATTTGAGAGCTATTTAGGGATTTAACTAATATCCCAAAGTTTTCAAGGATATTTTAAGAGCTTGATCTCGACTAGTTTCAACTTCGGATCAGCTTGCTTTTAACATCAAGATTCGTGCTTCGACTAGTAGTATTTTAAGTGTCATATCAATCGCAAATAAATTTGATGATTATAAAATACACTTTATTTATTTTTAATTATTGTGTTTTAATCGAAGGAAGGGGGTGATAATTATATTATAGTAATGTTGGTTCCCCTTATTAGTAAAGGATTCCTCTTTTTTCAAAAATGTTATTTGGATTAATTCACTGTTATATATATATATATATTTTAAATTTTGTTCCATTAACATTTTATTTGTTACGTACCTATTTAATACTTAATATTCGTAATATTTCTTTAAATTTTGTAAATCAAGCATGAATCTCAAGGCAAGACATGTATATAATCAAATCAAATGATTTAATGAGATGAGTTCAATGATCGAGTCTAGTAGAGCTCAAATGAGCTCGAATCAAGCCTAAAGGCTATAAATGAAAATTTCGAGACATTGATTGAATGATCAAATGACTTCCAAATTTGACGTATTTATAGTCAGATTGAGCGACTCGATGAGACAAATTCAACAATCCCAGGATCACTCCAATCAAAGATCATTTAAATGATCAAATCACTAAAAAATTATCTACGATCAAATGAATCGATATCAACAGTCTGATGGAGTGTTTTGGGGTTTTGACTATAATGACCAAAATGCCCCTCTCATAATCCTATAAATAGGACATCATTCTTCTCATGAAAGTGGGAGTTATGTTTAACTTGGGAGAAAGTGAGAGAAATTTAGAAGTCATTATCACCACCATGTAGCCGATCGCCGTATTATCGCCATGCTATCAATAGATACCAACTATCGAGATAAGTAACTGACATGAAATTCTCATTGTTAAGATTTTCTCTCATATAATCTTGTAATCCCATTATTTGGAAGATTTAAATTTTGTACTTCAAAGCAGATATATAGTGAAACATTTTTACTAGGTTAAGTCTCGTGATTTTTTCACGTAAAAAATTTGGAGTTTTGTGGTGTTTATTTTCGGTTGGTTATGTTAGGAGGTTTGTATATGAGGGATATCACACAAATCTGAGGATGTACTTATTGAGGTGATCAGGTACGATATTGAGGCATAACGTACTATCTCGAAAAATAGAAATCACTACTATACAATGGACTTGATCACTTAATAAGAACCATGTTGACCTCATTTTTAGGATGAGCTCTCAACCCTTCCATCTTAGACATAGGGCTCCTCTTAGACTTTAAGAGTTCCTTAGTCTTAAGACACATCTAGTGATTAGGTGGACACTCAACCTAGCCCTAGAGACTTAGAAGAGTTAGCCATAAGAATAGGTCATGCCTTAGGGGTGTTAGGAAAATTTCGTTCCCTTAGCTCAAACCATTCCTCACTTTCCTTCCTTCAAGTCAAACTCCAAATTAATTTTATTTATTTTTCTCCAAACTAAAATCAATTCTATGATTAAAATCCATGATTGAAATCTATGATTGAAACTCATGATCAAAATTCATCAAAATTCTTAAGTCCAAATCCTTCTAAGTCTTTAATCTTTCCTTAAGGACTTAACCAAGATCATGATCAAAACCATGTCAAATCTTTGAGAATTTCTCATAATTCATTTATATTCTCATATATAAATGAAATATAAATTCAAACCAAATAGACTAAACACAGAATTCCAAATCAATTCATAAAATATTTCCTAAGTCATTAATTCTCCATTAATGGACTTAGCCTAAATCTTGATCAAACCATCTCAAAGTCATGAGATTTTCTCATAATTCATTTATATTCTCATTTATATTCACATATATAAATGAAATATAAATATAAATCAATCAAATCAAACCCCCAATTAAATTTTCAATCTAAAAATTTCTTAAGTCCCTTAATTTTCCATTAAAGGACTTATCCAAAACCTTGATCAAACCATTTCAAATTCATGAAATATTATCATAACTCATTTATATCCTCATTTATATTCACATATATAAATAAAATATAAATATAAATCAATCAAACCAAATTCAAAAATTCAAACTTCAAACTCCAAAATTTTCCCAAGTCCTTTAAATCCTTTTTAATGTACTTAACCCAAATCATGATTAAACCCCTTCAAACCCTTGAAATTTTCTCATGATCCATTTATATTTACATATATAAATGAAATATAAATTCAAACAATCAAAACCAATTCCAAATATCAAACTCAAATCCACTCAAAATCCAATCTAACCTTTCAAGTCAAAATCTTGAACTTAGCCAAATCAATTTCAAATCAAGCCAAACTCTTAATTTTCTCTCATGATTCAATCAAACCTACAATAATGGGCTTATATATAAATACAAACTCCAATCACTCAATCAAAACCAAAGTCAAAAAAATCAAACCCTAAAGCCTTTCATGCTCACCCTTTGAATATGAAATTGTCAAATGAATCTAAACTCATTTGGCTTCAAATCACTTGTAAATAGATTTATATTTCATGAGTCCATGGGGACAAGATCAACCTCAAATCAAGCTTTCAAGTACATTTGACTCACTTAGGCTCACTTACCCAAAGTGACCTAAAGTACCTTATGCCAAATTTAATCCTAACCAAATTGGATTGAACCAAAGTCATCTATGCCTCTCACCATGATCAACAATCATCATGGTATGATCAATCAATCAAATTGGGTCAAACCAAGTCAAACCTAAGGTTGACCAAGTCAACACTTAACCCAAAATGAAACCTAACATAGTCAAATTCCACCATAGGCCAAATTGATTGAAACCATTGATCTAAGTTCACTCATGACCTATGTTTGAACTTGACCAAGCCAACATTTGAGCCTAACCCAAATTTGCCATTTGACCCAAGACCCATTTTGACCTAAAGGGTCAAAATGTTGTCAAAACTTGATCTAAGCCAAATTGATTCAAACCAATGGAATTCATTCCAAATCACTTGTTGAACTTGACCAAAGCCTCAATTGGCCAACTAGACTAACTAGAATTGACCACAACATGACCTAAAGGGTCATGTTGAGCCAAATTGAACTTAACCAAAATTGATTGGAAACAAAGATACCAATCCACTCCATATGACTAACCAAACCTAAACCTACCCTTGACCTACCTCAAATAGGTCAAATGGGTCAAATAGGTCAACTTGACCCATTTGACCTAAATGAAGTCATATGAGCCAAATTCAAAACTATACCAAATTGAATCAAACCAAAGCCACCAAAATATTTCAAATGGTCATATGAACTTGACCCAACCCTTGGTTTGACCCAATTTGACCAATTTCAACTTGACCCAAGTTGACCCATTTTGACCTAAATGGGTCAACATGAGCCAAACCCTATCAAATGAATTCCAAATCTCATGAAGCTTGGCCAAACCTATTTCTCCACATACCCAACATATCCAAAGTGAAAATTAGCAAAAAATGACCATTCTACCCTAGGCCATAGAACAAATTTTGCTTAATCCATGGGTAATTTGGTCATACCCTCTTCATATCACTTGAGGCTTTCCTAAAAGCTCAAGGGGACCTAATGAAGAGTGGTGCACCCAACCCAATGGGTTTGGGTCAACCCAATTGGCCCCAAGACCAAACCCGACCCCATGGGTCAAAATGACAAATTCAAACTCCCTCTCCCACTCAAATTCAAGCACATGGGAGGTTGGCAATCCACTCAAGGCCTCAAACCGACCATGTGCACATACACTCTCAAACAACCCCATTGTGATCAATTGGATCAAAATGGCACAATGGCTCCAGATCCTTCAAGGGGAGATATACTCCCTAATCACCAATTATCAATTTCACATTTGATTGAGTACTAGAGAGTAAGAGCCATCAGAGTGATCCTAAGCTTCTAGAGCTCAGCCATTTTCATATCTCTGCTTGAATAGAAAATGGGGGAAAATCAAGAGCTAACTTTCTCCACTCAATTTCCACCAAATTGCACACCCATCAGAGGCAAAGTCGAGTGCACCCAAGCTCTTTCAAGTTCCCACAAGAGGAAGGAATTTTGATCAAGGCAAGCAAGGGGAGGAGTTGGTCCATAGAGCTCCCACTCAACCTCAAGAGCTCACTTCAACAGCTTCCTCAACCCTAAGCTTCAAGAGAATCGACCGATGATCACCTGAGGTATGATTTTCACCATTAAACTTAATGTGGTGTGGAGCTTTGTGAAAGAAATTTTAATCATCATTTTGACCGTTGGATGTGCCCATGCTTAGATGGTGTGGGTTGATTTCATTCAATCGAGCTCGATCGAAGTTGATCATTTCATGGACGATGAGAGATTGGAGGATAGATCTCAGCCATCCATGCATTTTGGATGGACGACAGAGATTAAAGGCATGTTCAGAAAATCCTTTATCCGTTTTAAAATCGCAAGGAGATCTCTGGTCGTTCGATCTTTGATCGGAAAGATCAAAGCACGCCCCATCACCGCTTTGATTTGATAACTGAGCACCACGCATGCATGTAAAGCGCCGACGCCATCGCCATGCACGTGAGCTAGGATTAGTTAAAATATTTTAATTAATTCTAATTAATCTAAGGATCTTCTAAAATTTATAACTCTCTCAATAAAATTCAAAAAAATGTGAAATAAAATCCTATGGAAAGATAATTCAACCTACAATATTGTAAAATTAATTTCAATGGATTTTAAACTATAATTTTCTCTGATTTTAGGTTTTATTGAAAACTTCATTTTATTAATTACCTTTTAATTAAGCCTCTTATTAATCCCAAACTTCTTAGGTATATTTTAAGGGATGATTGTCTCTCCTAATTTTTTTGGGATTTATTGAATGCTTAATTAGGAGAATTGCATATAGATTTCTTAATTACCCTCCTTATGTAATTAAGCATAATTAGGGTATGATTAGTGGTTTTAATCCATGATTAGGATTGATTAAGGTCAGTTCCAGTAGATAAGAGGTTTAGGGAATAATTTTGGAGCATTTCCCTTAAGCTATTCCCTAAACCTCCATTTTCTCTTCTTAATCCACTCTTAATTAAGGGTTAATTCATTAATTATGCCCTTAATTAATTTAAAAAAAAATTCTAAAAGTTTTAACTTAATCTACTTTGGGTAGATGCTTAGGTGTTTAATAGCCTAAGTTCAATTAAGAAATCAAACAAAATTCATATGTGTGAAAGGGTGTTTTGAAATTACTTAAGCTAAACCCCTTAGCTTAATTAACTTTAATTATGAGCCAAATTGCATTAGGCCTTTCTTATTAGGTGCATTAAATTTAAATTCCTTGTGAGTTTTATGTCATCTCATTGGCTCATAATTATTTGGTTATTATTCTAGGTGGTATAGGTAAGAGTTAATTAAGTTACTTAATTCATACCTTAACCTAATTAATACATAAATCTAATTATCTAAAAATTAAACAAAAATATCAAACACATGTGAATGGGTTAGAATAGCAAACTCATCTCACCTTTCAAAATTAAATCAAACTTCAAACTAAACAAAAATCATATTGAATACACTTTGATTTATTTTAAACTTTCTTATTCCATAAGAATGTCTTTAGGATTTAAGTGAAGTGAACTTGTTTACATACTTTCATTGGTTTGAATATTTTCCCAATATGTTAAATTTGTTTGTCATGTGATTTCATGCATTCATATTTTTCAAATTTAAATTTAAAAAATAAAATTGTTTACTTTATGTCAAATTTGCATGTGTTGGCTAAAGTAGAAATATGAGTGGCTATTATCACTACTAAATTCAAATTATTTTCAAAACATAAAAATCAAATATCAAATTTGAAAGTATGCTACTTATATTTTAATTATGAGCTTGTATGTGAAAGATTATAAATGTATGCTTAGCATATATTTCCTTTCCCTCTTATGTTGGTATAGTTTGAATAGTTTTGATATATTGGTTTCATTATTTAAATCCAATGGACCATATACTTACATACTTACCTAATTCCATATCCTATTCATCCTATGCTACCACTAAGAAGGGTTACCTATACTTGCATACATAAATCAAAATAAATAAAATCCATTAATACAACTTTTGCATTCTCTTTTTTCTATTTCATTTCTTTTATACATATGTTTGTAAAAGAAAGTGGTATATTAGTCTGACAATCAGGTTGATTTAAGTTCTAAGTAGGTCTTGTACCTTACACCTTAATAACAATGGTGTACTCACTTATGCCTTTCT
The DNA here is from genome assembly GCA_021442155.1 of Cymbidium sinense. Lineage (NCBI taxonomy): Eukaryota > Viridiplantae > Streptophyta > Magnoliopsida > Asparagales > Orchidaceae > Cymbidium > Cymbidium sinense. The sequence continues at coordinate 113,067,600 of CM038225.1, forward strand.
TCTACTTTCATGTATGTGAAAATTTGGATAAGAAACCCTTTCTACTTAAAAAAATCATGCATATTCAACTTCTAAATTTTCTTAAATTACTTAGCATGCATCATAAAGTGTGTTAAATATTCTCATTTGTATGTATAGATATGCTTAGGGTCCATCCATATGCATGTTATATATGTTGGGAAAGAAATGAAGTAATGTGTGTTATGTGAATTTTGATTCATTTTATTTAATCTTAAAATGCCTTTCTTTTTGAATAGGTTTGTTTAGAGTTTATCTAAACTTAGGATTAGTTAAAAGATTTAATCAAAATATTCACCTAAACAAAACTAAAATCTGAATCTACTTTAAAAATTACTTGAGTTAGGGAAGGAAAGAGAAGTCTCATTCTCTTTCCCTCTCTTCATAACTTAGTAAATAATTGTAAGATTCACTTGAACAAAATTAAAACATGAAATAAAATCAATCTAAAATAATTAAACAACTTAAATGAAACCCTCTCCTAAGTTGAACATATTTTCACACTTAGAAAATTTGAACCTAAAGCCATAGCTAAGCATACAACACAAGCCTTCAAAGTACACACATTAGCCTAAGTCATCACTTCTAGCTTTAGGTTAGAGCGGTGCATGGTTTAATGTTTTATTTTGTTTGTGATATATATTTTAGACTGGATGTTGAGGTGTATGCTCATAGAATGAATGATAGGATGCTCTTAGTTAACTAATTTTTTTTCTAGGATTGTGCTTAAGCTATCAAAATAAAAATATAAATGCTTTTGCTTGCAAGTGCTTTATACCTAAGCATAATCCATATAGTGTGGACTTAGTCACCCATGTGTGGGGTGATAAGTCCAATATACATGCTTGGGATTTGTGTGGATTTATTTTAGCTAACCTTTATTTTGTTAGTTAGATTTCCACTTTTCTTTTCATGTAAATTTATGCAATTAGGATTTTGGAATGATTTTATGGGGAGGATGAGCATATAAGATCCTATCTTATGCACCATGTGAAGCCTTGGAGCATCCACCTTCCAACCATCCAAAAGAAGGAACCAAAGAAGAAAGAAGAAAAGAAGAAGAATGCTTGAAGACCCCCATAATGAATTCCTTGCTTAATTTTAATTTAATTCATTTGTAAGGTATAAGGTAAAGCTACTACCCAATTTGATATTTTGGGTTTGTGTGGTGCACCACAATGCCTTTTATTCTTTTTGATTAGCTTTATAAATTGATTGATGATTTGTTTAGCTTTTGCATTAAGCATTACATGCTTTTCCTAGTTTCTTCCTTTTTTTATGTATCACGGATGGATTAGTTCTCTAGAAAAATAAATCTTTTACCCAACTTAATAATTCAAAATAAAAATTAAACAATTCATAACCTCACTTAAAGCCTAGGTTTAAAATCAAGATAAAAAAATTAACAACCCCTTAGCTAGATGAGCATTTCTTTTGTAATATCATGCACAATAATATCTTATTTCACTCTTAATTGGAGGGCTTCCACCTTTATCAGAAAAACTTGGCTTGACCTTTGAGAGCCATGGTGGAAACTCACATCCTCCCTTCTCGCTGATTTGGCCAATAACTTTATTTCTCATGCATTAGTCATATGAATCATATTAGTTCGAGTCAAAATAACTGCCCAAAATAAAAATAAAAATGAAATTTGAATTGCATTAGAGTTAGGTTATTTGAAGCATGTCCCTTTACATGATCTAGTCTCTTTAGGGAGTGAGTTAGTCTTCTTTAAATAAATAACAACATCTATCTTGCATAAGCATAAAGACTTGCCTACATGTATTTAAAATCATAGAGGAGTTAGTTGGCAACCCTGCTTGTAAGTCCAAGTTGTGGGTGGTTTGTATCTCTGGAGGCAAAACCAAATACCCTTTTTTGCCTTAGATTTAGGCTTGCCCTCCAAAGCTCCTAGATTTAGTTCAGGTTGCTTCTTCCCTGGGCCATAAGCATAATTCCTCACCTCTTAGGCATTGTCTTAATCTTGTGTTAAGGAATCATAAGTCCTAAATTTCTAATGAAAAATCCAACTCAAACAAACTAAATCAATTTCAAAAATGTAAAGCCCAACTATAAGATAGTTTGAGATGCTCAGAGTTTCTAACATCGTGCATCTCCTACTATTTCATTTTGGCTTGAATAATAACTCCTCTTTGATCAATCCCATTTGATCTTCAAATAAACCAATTGATAGTCCTTCCTATTAAAATCTTCAAAGACAATAATCATTTACCTTAATCGAGTTTTCCTAAGAATCTCATCCTTAGATGTAATTAACTATGGGGCTTTGCCAAGGAACTTAATGAACGCTTTAAATCGCTTTACTTTTTATGTAAAGTAGGAAGAATCTCTGGTACATATGCATCATCGCCCTTAGGAGTCCTTATTGAGGTGATTAGGTCCATTAAAGATTTCTTTCAAGATAATACACTTTCATGATGATCATCACTCAATAAGTACATCCGATCACTGCAATCCTAAAAGATGAATTTCTAAAAGTCTCTTCATTTCTCACATAGATTTGAAAGGCACCTATAGAATATTTTTTCCATTTTTCGACTCACTGGGATGGTTCCTTTCTCCATCTTTGGTAATTGATCGTTGTTTTTGAGTATCGATAGTGGGCTTGTACTTTAGTATGAATCCAAGATTGTCTTTCTTTCCGTTGGCACTTAGCTCATTTCATCCTTAAGTTGAGTGAGCCAACATCTTTAGGTTTTAGGACTGCATTTCTTATTGGTCTTAAAACCTCCGTTAGGTTTTCCAATGGGTAAAATGAAAAGATCCAAATAAAAAAGAAAACATTTGAAAGACTTCCTCCTTAAGGAAAGGTTCATTCCTAAAATAATAAAAATGAAATAAATCTTTCATAATAACTTTGCTTTTCAAAAGCACCTTTTCAAAAATGCACTTAATAAAAAAAAATTTTCTACAAAATTTTGTTACCCTCATTTAACAATTCCCATAATTTTTACATGTAAGGATTTTCAAAAATAAAACTAACAACATTTTTTTAAAAAGCACAAATGAATATCTTCCATCAATTCACTTTGATGAAGATTTCATTTTCAAAATAAAATGAACAATCATCTTTTTCAAAAATCACAATCATAATCATAAAGTTTTCAAAAAGCACACATGATTTTTTTTTCCATTCAATATACTCACACTTATTGAATGGAAGTTTCATTTGTAAACAAAATTAAACTTTTCTAAAAAGCATATATGAATATCTTCATTTAATATACTCAAATTTATTAAATGAAGATTTCATTCTCAGCTAAAAAAATAAATATCATATAGGAAATCCCACTTGAACATATCTCTCATATGTTTTAAGTTGGAATCACACACAAAACAAAAATTTTATATTTCAAAAATAAGATTGATCTCCATTCTACATACCTAAATTTGTTGAATGGAAGTCCCCTTTTCAAAAATTAAAACTTAAACAATCATATTTCAAAATTTTCAAAACACAATTTTGAAACTTCATTTAGCATACTCAAATTTGCTAAGTGAAGTTTTCAAATCCAAAAAAATAAAAAAATTAAAAAACAACAATCATATTTCAAAATTTTCAAACACATTTGGAATTTCATTTAACATACCCAAATTTGTTAAGTGAAGTCTCCAAATTCAAAATCCAAAAATTTTCTAAACACATTTGGAACCTCACTTAACATACCCAAATTTGTTAAGTGGAGTTTCCAAATCCCAAATCAAAAATTTTCAAACAAATTTTTGGAACTTCATTTAATGTACCCAAATTTGTTAATTGAAGTCTCCAAATTCCAAAATATAAATTTTTTTCTAAACACATTTGGAACTTCATTTTACATACCTAAATTTGTTAAGTGAAGTCTCCAAACCCAAAATTAAACATTTTCAAATACATTTTGGAACTTCATTTAACATACCTAAATTTGTTAAGTGAAGTCTCCAAATCCAAAATCCAAAACTTTTCTAAATACATTTGGAACCTCATTTAACATACCCAAATTTGTTAAGTGAAGTCTCCAAAGTCAAAGTCAAAATTTTTTCAAACACCTTTTGGAACCTCTTCTAGCATACTCAAATTTGCTAAGTGAAGTTTCCAAAGTCAAAACAAAAAAATTCTCAAACACCTTTGGAACTTCTTTCTTTAGCATACCAAATTTGCTAAGGAGAAATTTCCATTTTCATAATCAAAATGAAATCAAAATTTTAAACACACCATTTGGAATTTAATTTAGCATACTCAAATTTGCTAAGTGAAATTTCTATTTCATAAAACTAAGTGGGACTTCATCTCTAACATACTAAATTTGCTAAAGTAAAGTCGCCACTTAGAAGCACATCAAAATAAAATGAAACACTTAGGATTCTCTTGGCATACCAAATTTGTTAAGGATCCTACCTTTTCAAAAATCAGAACATCAAAACAAAAATGAAACACTTAGGATTTTCTTAGTATACCTAAATCTGTTAAGAATCCTATTTTCAAAAATCAAACAAAACGCATTTGGATTCTTCACTTAGCATACCTAAATTTCTAAGTGAGAATTCCAAATTTTCAAAAAAAAAAAAAAAAACAAAATTCACAAAAAAAAACAATCACTTTCTCAAATACTTAACTTAGCATATCTAAATTTTCTAAGTAAGTAAATTCCAAAAATAATCAAACAAAAACAAAATAATTTGACCCTTGCTTTAACATACCCATATTTGTTAAAGGAATGGGCCCTCAATATCAAAAATTCAAATTCAAAACAAACATGAACCTATGGAAGCATCCTTATAAGAAATTTTGAATCCATATTTCAACATACCTAAATTTGTTGAAGTTGGATTCATATTCAAAATTCCTCTTTCAATCAATCTTCTCAAATTCATTTGAACCCCACTTAACACTTCCAAGTTGTTGGATGTGGTTCAAATTTTTAAATTCAAAATTCAAAAATCTATAGAGACACAAATATGATACAAGTTCATTTCATTGCAGATCTTACGCAAGTGCATAGTTAGTTTTATATTACCAAAAATGGTCGCTCAAAATTTGTCTTTACCTTCCCCATGGTATGGATCTGTCTTTAGATCATGCCGACTTCTCCTGACCATAATCCGATTCACTTTTTGGGATTGAGGGGATTACGTGAGGGCACTCTCACTACAATTAGCGGACCAAGGTAAAGCCGGCCATCGGATTGAATTACTTACCCTCGACTCGATGTCTCCTCAGAAGAGGTGTGGTAGTACCAGACTTCATTTATAGAGCCGAGTGCCAGCTTCATTGTAGTTTCCCGAGTTGCTCATGCCCAGTGAGGCTAATACCCACCATCTCTGCATACTAAGGGTAGGCTCCCCGGTCTGCTTGCCTCCCCACATTTGAGTATGGGTCTAGCTCGCACTCCATCCTACCCATACACAAGTAGAATAAGAACGCATGATTAAGCACACTGGATATAGCTAGAGTAGAACCCAATCATGGATGAGTTTCCCATTACTTCACCACTTTATAGAAACTAGTTCCATCCTCTCTGATCGATAAAGAGGATGTCGAGGATTGATTCATCACCTCGTGCATTTTTTAACCGAGTGGGAGAGGAGGTCGTATGCGCCCTCCGATCCTTATGCTGTAGTGAGCATACAACGCCGTAGTCTAACACTCTTTGATCTGATCTTATCCCCGCAACATGGGAAGCATTCTAGAGAGGGCCCGTGAGGCCCATACAACCCACATTACTAGTAGAGACATGGTTCACCATCGCCGCACTTCGATTGATTTTCAGCGCTACCCAACCATATGACAAGTATCCTTCTTCTCGGGACTAGCCACCAGAGGGTAGTTCGTGCAAGATAGAGTCGTGTCTCCACCCACCGCTTACCCCTCGTCGCCATCGCCGTAAAGTTACAACATCTCTATTCCATCTAAGGCCATGAAGGCCATCGGGAAAAGTGCACCCGTGGTGATCCGCTATGGCGGGATCCTACCCTTCTCACACCACCAGGTAGTAGCTCTCGCCAACCACGCCTAGTGGTGGTGCGTGAGGATGGCGACCCCAGAATTGTGGTCATCCCTTCACCAACTCGCCCATATACAGGATGTGGAGATGGTGATAGATATTCTGATGATAGTCGTAGTGGAACATTAGGATTTTACCCCTCTTATAGCTAGTGTAGTCGAGTGTCATTCATCCAGAGTACACCCACAAGATTGACTCTCCAAGCGGGTCCTGGTGCATGATAGTGATCACACCGGCTATTTGTACCTAAGATGGATCATTTTAGATGAGATAGTTGCACATTATTTCATGAAGAAGAAGAAAATATTAAGGTACGATTGGTCGGATGAAGAGAAAGTCAACTTTGATCCCAATGAAGATGACTTGATGGGAGACTTAGCTGGAGTTTGCATGGTTGACACTAGAGGATCTCTTCTTAGGGAATAACAAGCCATGGAAGGTGATGAGGTTGATCAAGAAGATCAGATCAGCCCCAAAGACCCGACATCAAAGGATGGCGATGATTGATTGATGGATGACAGATTGACTTGTTAGCAAGTGTCGCTTTGTAAACAAGCCCCTTTACCATTATACTACAATCATGTCAATCAACTGAGTTAGTGCATGTCTTGGACCCAAGACTCTACCTCCCACAGCAAGGTAGCAGGTAGGAAGGTAGAAAAAGTTCCTCCATACAAGAAAAGATATAAATCCATGGTTGAGCGTGAAGGAAGCTTTGGCTCAAGCCCGGGAGGATCATTGGTTCCAAAGGGTAGACCCTAGAGGAATTGATGCTATCCAATATCCCAAGGGTTTCGCCTCCTTCCTTCAAAAGCTTTGATGGTGGGAAACCCGAGGCAACACATAGCATTTTAGGGCATTGTAAACTTGTCAACATGATGCTTTGCTTTTGACTTTTGTAGTAGCCTAGTATTGGTTGGTTGAATGGCCCAATGGTTCAAGAGATATTTGTGAAGTTAGAGCAACTCTTCATCAAGGTTTGAGCTCAAAGGGTTACGTAGTGATCTTGTAGCAACAAAGACCTCGGTGAGTCCTTGTTGATTATATCGATGGTGTAACCCGAGTATGAAGTGTGAACCAATCGAACAACATGCCATTGAGATTCTCTTGAAGAATATTCATGGCCCGATCGCTTTCATACTTAAGGGCTTCACTATCAAGACATTTGAGAAGCTAATCAATAAGGCGACTAGTCTACAAGGAGAGGCCAAATAGTTACCTTTTCAAGATCAGTTGCCTAAGCAAAAGTCGAAGGTCTGGATCGAGAGATAGTGACAAGGTTGATAAGGGAAGCCATAGAGATCGGAGAGAGACCTCAGAACCTCCACCTCCTTTGCCACCACCAGGTACCCACCGGCCTCCACCGCCTCTCCACGGCCGACCACGCCTCATACCACCACCATGAGCATGCATACCTGCCACCAGGTAGCTATGGTCCATCTTCTCTTTTTGATAAGTTAAACAAATCTTATTCTTTTAAGAGGGAGGTAATCAAGAAGATCTTTAAGATTCTCTTAAAGAAACTTGATTTTTAGCTACTGAGGAGACCAGAGGAAGTAGGAAAAAGTCATGATCCAAACTTTTCCCTTACCACAATGCTAGCCATATTTTGGAGGATTGCTTCACATTCAAGGATTGGCTTGAACATAGTTTCAAGACCGTAGTTATCCCAAAGGAATACCTTGTGGAACAACCTTCCACATTAGGTAATCCTTGGGGATACATGTGATCCTACAAAACCAAAGAAGGTTGGGACATTTCTTCTCAAAACCTCTAAGAAAATAATTAAAGATCAAGAAGCTTTCCTCGGTTGAAGTCCTCAAACCTCCAACACCAAGAAAGGTTTGCAAGTTGCCAGTGCCAACTCTAAGAAAGTGGAGCTCAGCAACAGCAACAGCAGCATGTGTCCGCCCGAGATAGCCCTTTAGCACAACCATCATCTGTGTCTAGCCTTAAGCCTTCAATTGTAGCTTCCACATCGGCGAATTCTTCCATTTTAGCTAGTTCTTCTGTTTCTTCTACTAGTAGAACTCTTGTATCAGTGGATAAGGGAATCAAAGCTACTTGACTTCTACTCACTTTACTTGACTTCCACTCAGTGGATAAGCGAATTCTTCCACTCACTTTACTTGACTTCTACTTTGCACCCCAAAATAATTTCAAGAAATTGAAGAATAAAGCTAGTTTGAATTACATCTGTGTCACTTCTGATAGATTGTCTTCTTCTATTCCTAACGATAACTCTTCAAGTCTAAATAACTATAATAATTCTGATCTTCCTCTTTCTGATTCAGAGTTGGATTTTCCAACTCTGAATACTATGGGTTCACCTTTTGAGATAGACTTGAAATCATCCGATTCAGAGAGTCTCATAGGAGAAGTTGTAGTGAGCCTGAAGTGTGGGTAGAACCATCCACCATCTTGCCTCAAGAGATCACCGAAGTCAACCTCTGTAGTGGCAAGGTTCTACCTCCTAGGGAAGCACCTCAAGATAGAGGGAAATAAGTCATTGGTATTGAAGATTGAGAAGCCCTTCCACAAGATGCTCCACCCTTGGATATGCTTGTGGAAGACCAATCGAAGGTGGACTACAACATCCTTTCTTATATAAGAAAGTTGCCATCTAAGCTAAGCATATATGATGCCCTTATCTTATCCAAAGAGATGAGGGAATCACTAATCAAGGCCTCCTTGATCCTGAAATATGCTTAACTCAACTGACCACTATAGGTGAGGAAGCACATTATGCAAAAGAAGCCCAAGGGATCACCTTCACAGATGAAGACCTTCTTCTCGGAGACTTAGAGCATAATCGTCCCCTCTACATCACATTCGACATGGACAGGTTCAGACTCGCCAAGGTTCTCGTGGATTCTGGTGCATCGATGAACATTATGAGTCTAAAGACCCTTGCTTATTTGAAGATTAACATCTCTACACTCTGAGGAGATCGGATGATGTTGAGAGGATTCAACAATCAGGTGAGCGGGCTTTAGGTTCTGTAGTGTTACCATTGGAGATTGGTGATTGGAAGACTAAAGCCAAGTTCTACATCATTGATTCGAATACTTCATTCACTACTTTGCTTGGTAGGCCTTGGATACATCATAACAAGATCGTTCCATCCTCCTTCATCGCATGCATCAAGTTCAAAAGATGGAATTGAGTGTCAATGGAGATGAAAACCATTTGAGAGGTTGAGATCTAAGAGGATGCGACCTACTATCTTCCTCAAAACACCCTTTCTCGTGAACTTGGACAAAATTCAAATGCAAATATAGAAGAAAAAGAAAATGAAGCAAAAGAAAAAGATAAAAGAAAATGAAAAGAAAAATAAAAATCCAATTAAAGAAAGGGAATTGAAGAAGAAATAGATCAAGATATCACATTCCACCCAGTTCATTCCATCATATGGACATGTGAGGATGGCTCAACCTCCACCAGAGAGGAGGAAATAGAGTTCTAGGGGGAGACCCTAGTTGGCCTTCACCAATAGAGGTAATGTTCCAGTTCATAAGAGTACTATTCACATAGACTTGGAATTCAGGATGAGTCTAATGTGATTAGTATCCAACCCTTCTGGGTTCCATTGGAGGTGACTTTGATCCAGAGACAAGACCGGCCTCAAGCAAAGCAAAGTATTCAATCGATGAAACTATTAAAGAGTTGGGAACCTTAGCTTACCTCACTTACATCTCAAAAAAGTTGAAGGTTTAAGTTAAGGAAGTCCCTAAGTCTTCCAAAGGACATGAAGAAAGTTCTTTTGGGATCATCCTTCTCAAGCCCCAAGTTGATGTAGTTGAGGAAGATACTTTAAAGAATGAATGGAATTACCTTTTGACTTACTCATCTTGTGTTCAAAATCTTATCTGAAAGGTTTAGTTCTTCACACATGGTCCAAGCATGTTAGAATACTTTGAAAAGCTATGGAATAATACGTGAAGCACAATCAAGAGCAGACTAGGATTCTGCATGGGTCCTCGATGATGAAGATTACTTGTTACTAACCATTTGGAATCGATAGTTTCTTCTCACACATCCCCAACTCTTATGAGAATGTGTGTTTAGAAATCTCAGATGATCCAGTTGATCTCCAAGTCAAAGAGGCACCACCAGAATTTGAAAAGGAGATTCATTCAATAATCGACAAACTTAAAGAAATCAATCTCGGGACAGAAGAAAATCCACGCCCACATGCAATAGTTCGTTGTTGAATGAAGAAGAAGTCAATGGCTTAGTTAGGCCATTGACTAAGTTTAAAGACTGCTTCACATGGAGTTATGAAGAAATGCTTGAGTTATCTCCTAATGTAGTAGTCCACAACCTAACAATAGACCCTAATGTTACCCCTATTAAGCAAGCTTCTAAACACATGCATAATCAATAATGGTCATGTCAAGAAACCGACGATGCTTGGTTTCATCGAAGAAAAATATTCTACCTTATAGTGTCTAAGAAAAAAGAATGGCCAAATTCACATTCTGATTTTAGGGACTTAAATAAGGCATGTCCTAAGGATGGGTTTCCTCTTACTATACCGAATTAATGGTGGACATCCTCATATCATGCTATCTCTTTCATGGGTCATGCTATAACCAAATCAAGATGTCTCAAGATGAAAGAAACACGCTCAACCCCGACAAATCTTCCTTATAGGGTCATGCCTTTCTACTTAAAATGCTAGTTACATAAATGGGCCATGACTCAGATCTTCAATGAACTCATCTATCATCAGGTTGAGTGCCACGTTGATGATATAGTAGTTAAGAGCAGAGAAAAGGAAGACCACCTCTTTGACTTGAGAGTAGTATTCGAATGGTTAACAAAATATAACCTTAAAATGAATCTCCTGAAGTGTGCATTCAGAGTCGCTTTAGGGAAATTCCTTGGGTTTGTTGTTCGATATCGGGGAATAGAAATAGATCCTAAAAATATTAAAACTATCGTAGAAATGCCACCTCTTAAGAGTTTAACTCAACTTAGATCCTTTCAACGACGGATAGCGTATCTAAGACGCTTTATCTCAAACCTATCCAAGAGATGCAAACCATTTTCAGCACTTGTCAAAAAGGATGCCAAGTTCAAGTGGGATGACAAGTGATAGCATGCTTTCGAAGACATCAAAGAGTATTTGGTGAAGTTACCAGTTCTAGCAGCCCCTATCCCAGGCAGGCCACTTATCCTCTACACTACTGCATCAGATGACTCTCTCAGCACTTTGTTGGCCTAAGCCAATGACAAAGGGAAGGAGAGCACACTTTATTACCTCAACCGTCATTTAATCCCTATTGAAGCAAACTATCCACCGATTGAGAAACATTGCCTAGCATTGATCTTTGCTTCTCAGAAGCTATGACATTACGTGCTTTCTCATAAGGTGAACTTGTTCTCCTGAACCAATCCACTGCAATATCTCATGACACGACCAATGCTTTTCAGATGTTTGGATCATTGGTCCATGATAATCTCATAATTTGATATCATATTTATACCTCTGTGGTGATAAGGGCAGACTAGTGAATTTCTTAGAAGACACCCATTTCTTCCGATTCTGCAAGGATCTATCCCTCGATGAACAAATCATGAACTTAGGGAAGGCCGACAACCTCCGATGGGAGATGTATTTTGATGGTGTTGCTTCTTTTATTAAAGGTGAAGCACTACGATCTATTCTCCCAGGAAAGGCAGGGGATAGAATAGCTCTTCTAACTCCAAACCGTGATGTGATGTGATTCTCATACTATCTTTCCAACCCTTGCACCAACAATGAAGCTGAGTATGAGGCTTTGATTGCTGATCTAGAGTTAGCCATCACCATCAGTGTCAAGAGCATCAACATCTTTGGGAATTCTCAATTGATCATCAATCAGATTGCCGGGTCCTACCAGGTCCTCAAACCCAAGCTTCATGGCCATTTGAGTGTTGGGGTACCAACATTGTGGGTCCAATCAATTCTCTTTCTTTTAAGGCGCATCGATTCATCTTAGCTGCCACCGACTGCTTTTCCAAGTAGGCGGAAGCCATCCCACTCAGAGAGGTTACATCTCACCATGTGCTTCAATTTTTTAAGAACCATATCATATATAGGTTCGGGGTGCCTCAATGAATTATATCCAATAATGGTACTGCATTCAAAAGCACGAAGATCAGCCTTTGCCAAGACACGACATAGATGGAGATACTCCACCTCTACTAGAAAGCAAATGGCTTAGTAGAAGCATTCAACAAAACTCTATCCAAATACTAAAAGACTCTTGAGGACAATAAGGTGAACGAGCTTGGTTGAAGCCTTTGGGCTTACCACACTACATCCGACTCCAACTGTACCCCATTTTCCTTAGTGTATGGATCCGAAGCCATTCTTCCTTTAGAAGTTCAACTTCCATCACTAAGGATAGCATTGGGATAACAAATAACTACATAACAGAATGCAAAGTTGTGGTTAGAAGAGCTCGAAGGTTTGGAGGAGAGTCGCCTACGGTTGTGCCAAAACCTCGAGTTGTACAAAACCAAAATTATTTAAGCTCACAACAAGCTGGTCTACCCTAGGTATTTTTGAGTAGGAGAACTTGTGTTAGTCCTACGGGGTCCAATTATTGCCCATCAAAAGATGGGAGGCAAGTTTGAACCACTTGGAAGGCCCTTATATCATAGAGAAGGCCTACCAAGGAGGATCTTATCAGCTTATTGATTGTAAAGGAGAACACCAGATGTTTCCAATTAATGGACTCTATCTAAAGAAATATTACCCATGGAATAAATCATGTTTGAAAATAATCATTAATAAAAAAACAACATATCTGATTCCATTCATCAAATCTTCTCTTCTTTTCGAAGTTTTATTTGCTTGTCTTGCGAATCCACCGTGAAGTGTTTAGGGTAGGTGTAAGAGTCCCTAGTGGCATCCTATCCCTCCTTCACAACACAAACATAATCTCCTAACGCTATTAGAATAGTTGTAAGAGAACCCAAGAGAGATTCTATTTTGATTAGCATAACTAAGATAGGTGTGAGAGAACCCAAGCGATATCATTTCTTAGTGGAAATCCTTTTTGCCACCCATGACACCATTTCATCAAAATCCCTAGTGTGTTTAAGGTAAGTGTAAGAGTCCCTCAGAGGAGTCCTATCCCTTTTAACACATGCACAAAATAAACATAAATCTTTTATCTTGAGCTATTTTTGATGTGGGAGAAAGCCCCCTGCGACACTCACTCATTAGCTGCTCTAGGTCAGGTCTACATGCTACCTCACTAGTATGTCACCCTGTTGACCTCATATTTAGAATGAGCTCTCAACCCCTCCATCTTAGACATATGACTTCTGTTAGACTTTAAGAGTTCCTAAGTCTTAAGACACATCTAGTGATTAGGTGGACACTCAAACCTAGCCTTAGAGACTTAGAAGAGTTAGCCATAGGAATAGGTCATGCTTTAGATGTGTTAGGAAAAACCTTCCTACCCTTAACTTGAGCCATTCCTCACTTTCCTTCGTTCAAGTCAAACTCCAAATCAATCTTAATTGATTTTCTCCAAACTCAAATCAACTCCATATGATTGAAATCAATGATTGAAACCCATGATCAAAATCCATCAAAAATTCCTAAGTTCAAATTTTGCTAAGTCCTTAATCTTGCATTTAAGGACTTAACCCAAATTATGATTCAAACCTATTCAAATATTTGAGATTTTCTTATAATTCATTTATATTCTCATTTATATTCACATATATAAATGAAATATAAATTTAAATCAATCAAACTAAACTCAAAATTTCAAATAAATTCATGAAATTTTCTTAAGTTCTTTAAGTTCTCCCTTAAAGACTTAGCCTAAACCTTGATCAAATCAATTCAAACTCATGAGATTTTCTCAAAACTCTTTTATATTCTCATTTATATTCACATATATAAATGAAATATAAATTCAAATCAATCAAATCAAATCCAAGAATTAAATTTCCAATTTAAAATCTCCTTAAGTCATTAATTTTCCATGAATGAACTTAGCCTAAATCATGATCAAACCATTTCAAAGTCATGGCGTTTTCTCAAAACTCTTTTATATTCTCATTTATATTCACATATATAAATGAAATATAAATTCAAATCAATCAAATCAAATCCAAGAATTAAATTCCCAATTTAAAATCTCCTTAAGTCATTAATTTTCCATTAATGAACTTAGCCTAAATCATCATCAAATCAATTCAAAGTCATGAGATTTTCTCATAATTCATTTATATCCTCATTTATATTCACATATATAAATGAAATATAAATATAAATTAATCAAAACCAATTCCAAAAATCAAACTCAAATCAACTCAAAATCCAATCTAAGCCTTTCAAGTCAAAATCTTGAACTTAGCCAAATCAATTCCAAATCAAGCCAAACTCTTGATTTTCTCTCATGGTTCAATCAACCCTACAATCATGAGCTCATATATAAATACAAACTTCAATGACTCAATAAAAATCAAGTCAAAAAATCAAAGACAAAACCCTTTCATATTCTTCCTTCGAATATGAAATTGTCAAATGAATCAAAACCCATTTAACTTCAAACCACTTGTAAATGTATTTAAATTTCAATCATGAGTCCATATACAAGATCAACCAACTTCAAATCAAGATTTGACCAAGCCATTTGGCCCACTTAGGCTCACTTGACCCAATGTGACCTAAAGTACCCTTATGAGCCAAATTTTGATCCTAACCAAATTGGATTGAACCAAACTCATATATCCCTCTCATCATGATCAACAATCATCATGGGATGATCAATCAATCAAATTAGGTCAAACTAAGTCAAACCTAGGGGTTGATTAAGCCAACACTTAACCCAAAATGAAACCTTACATAGCCAAATTCCACCATAGGACAAATTGATTGAAACCATTGATCTAAGTTCACTCATGACTTATGTTTGAACTTGACCAAGCCAACATTTGAGCCTAACCTAGCCCAATTGGCCACTTGACCCAAGTTGACCCATTTTGACATAAAGGGTCAAAATATGTCAAAACTTGATCGAAGCCAAATTGATTGGAACCAATGGGTCAAGTCCATTCCAAATCACTTGTGAAACTTGACCAAAGCCTCAATTGGCCAACTAGACCTAACCTAGCCTAATTGACCTTGGACCCAACATGACCTACAGGGGGTCATGTTGAGCCAAAATTGAACTTAACCCAAATTGATTGAAAAGAAAGATACCAATCCACTCCATATAACTAACCAAACCCAAATGTACCCTTGACCTATACCTAAATGAAGTCATATGAGCCAAATTCAAAACCATACCAAATTGAATCAAACCAGAGCCACCAAAACATTTCAAATGATCATATGAACTTGACCCAACTATTAGTTTTACCCAATTTGACCTATTGGTCAACTTGACCTAAAGTTGACCCATTTTGACTTAAATGGGTCAACATGAGCAAACCCTATCAAATGGATTCCAAATCTCATGAAACTTGGCCAAACCTAGTTTCTCCACATACACAACATGTCCAAAGTGGAAAAATAGCAAAATGACCATCCTAACCCTAGGCCACATAATAAATTTTGGCTTAACCCATGGGTAATTTGGTCATACCATCTTCACATTCACTTGAAGCTTTCCTAAAAGCTCAAGAAGACCTAGGGGAGAGTGGTGCACCCAACCCAATGGGTTTGGGTTAGCCCATTTGGTCCCTAGACCAAACCCGACCTTATAGGTCAAAATTGAAAATTCAAACTCCTTCTCAAGCTCAAATTCAAGCACATGGGAGGTTGGAAATCCACTCCTTGGCTCAAATTGACCATGTGCACACTCCTAACTGATCAAATAGCCCTCCCAATATGATCAATTGGACCAAAATGGCACAAAATCTTGCGATCGTTCGATTCTTCAAGGGTACATCATTCCTAAATTCGATTGAGTGCTAGTGAGACTTAGGAGCCATCAGAGAGTGATAGCAAGCATCCTAAAGCTCTTGCCAATTCCCCATTTCTCGATTTTCAAATAGTGAAAACAGGGGAGCTCAATCCATTCTCCAACTTCTTCCACATTACAATCCATTATAATTTCTTTTGCAAGCACACTTAGGTGACCAATTTGAGCTCACCTAAGTTCATTCCCAAGTTATAAAGGCAAGGGAGGATTGAATTGGATTAAAGAATAGCTCAAGCTAAGGAGGAGGTGACCCATAGGAAGATCCACCCAATCTTAAGTGCTCAAACTCAGAAGGCTTGTCTCAACTGACAAGCTTCTCAGGGAATCGTGGATACCTCTGTGAGGTATGGGATTTTTCGACCATTAAACTCAATGTGGTGTGGAGCTTTGTGAATGAAATTTTCACCCCATCAATTTTTTTCCATTGGATTTTCCACTTTCTGTCTTTAGATGGTGTGAGTTGAGTTTGATTGGAATCCATGCTAGATCGAGCTTGGATCTTCCCCTTGATCATGGACGGTCCCTGTTGATCAAGGGGAAGAACTTGGGAGATCTTAGCCATCCATTTGCACATTTTAGATGGACGGCTGAGATAATTTTGCACGTTAGAAATTCCCTTACTCATTTTAAAATGGAGATCGGTCGTCCGATCTTTGATGATGGCGGATCAAAGCATCGCCACACCATGATGACAACTTAAGTAATTCACTCACAACGTGATGCATGTAAAGCGCGATGACTACCGCTGACACGCGTCGCGTCATGAGCCAAGGATTAGTTAAGATTACTTAAAATGCTTAATTAATTCCTAATTAACTTAGGGATCTGTCAAAATTTGTAATTCCTTCTAGAAAATCTAGAAAAATGTGAAATAAAATTCTATGTAAAGATAATTCAACCTAGAATATTTTAAAATTAATTTTGATGAGTTTTGAGTTATGCTTTTCTCTGAATTTGGGTTTTATTGGAAAGTTTACTTTGCTAATTACTTTTTAATTAAGCCTCTGATTAATCCCAAATTTCTTGGGTATATTTTAGGGGATAACTTCTGCCTCTCCTAATTTTCTTGGGATTTATTGAAGGCTTGATTAGAATAATTGCATATGGTTTCCTTAATTACCCTCCTTATGTAATTATGCATAATTAGGGTATGGTTAGTGATTTTAACCTATGATTAGTGTTGATTAAGGTTAGATCCAGTAAGCAGATGGTTTATGAAATATTTTTGGGGTATTTACCCTAAGCTATTCCCTAAACCCCCTCTTCTCTCCTTAATCTCTTCTTAATTAAGGGTTAATTCATTAATTATCCCCTTAATCAATTTCTAAAAATTCTAAAAATTTCCAAAACTTTATTAATCTACTTTGGGTAGATTATTAGGTGTTTAATAGCCTAAGTTCAATTAAGGAAATCAAAACCCAATTCACATGTGTGAAAGGGTGTTTTGAAATTACTTAAACTAAATCTCTTAGCTTAATTAACTTTTATTTGTGAGCCAAATTGCATTAGGCCTTTTCCTTATTAGGTGTATTATAAATTTAAATTTCTGGTTTTATGTCATCTCATTGGCTCATAATTATTTAATTCTTCTAGGTGGTGTAAAGGTTAATTAAGTTACTTAATTCCTACCTTAACCTAATCAATGCATAAAAATGGATCTAATCATCTAAAAATTAAACAAAAATATCAAACATATGTGGGAATGGGTTAGGAACAACAAACTTATCTCACTTTTTAAAAATTAAATCAAACTTCAAACTAAACAAAAATCACTTTGAATTCACTTTGATTTATTCTAAAATTTTCTTATTATATAAGAATGTCTTTAGGATTTAAGTGAAGTGAACTTGTTTACATGCTTTCATTACTTTGAATCTTTCCCTAACATGTTAAGTTATATTTAATGTGATGCATTCAAATTTTAAAATGGAATTGTTTACTTTATGTCAAATTTGCATAAAGTATAAGTGATTATTATCACTACTAAATCCAAATTATTTTCAAAACATATAAAACAAATACCAAATCTGAAAGTATGCTACTTATATTTTAATTATGAGTTTGCATGTGATAGATTATAAAGGTATGCTTAGTATAGGTTTCCTTTCTTTCTTATGTTAGCATAGTTTTGAATAGGAGTTGGCAAGAAGTAGGGTTCATTTGAAAAGAACCCAACACTTACTTAATTCCATACCCTATTCATCCCTTTGCTCTCACCTACAAAGGGTTTCCAATACTTGCATACATAAATTGCATAAACAAAAATGAATCTAGTAAACAAAATTTTTTTGCATTCTCTTTTTCTATTTCATTTCTTTTACACATATGTTTGTATTTAAGGAAAGTGGTATATTAGTCTGGACAACCCCGAGATTGTGAGGCTTTAAGTAGCCCTAAGTAGGTCTTGTACCTTACACCTCTGGTTAACAATGGCAATGTACTCACTTATGCCTTTTTTACTTTCATGTGTGTATGTGAAAATTTGGATAAGGAAATCCCTTTCTACTTAAGAAAAATCATGCATGTTCAACTTCTAAATTTTCTTAAATGGATTACTTAGCATGCATCATAAAGTGTGTTAAATACTCTCATTTGCATGTATAGGTATGCTTAGGGTCCATCCATATGCATGTTATATATGCTATGAAAGAAATGACGTAATGTGTGTTATGTGAATTTTGATTTATTTTATTTAATCTTAAAATGCCTTTTATTTTGAATAGGTTTGTTTAGAGTTTATCTAAACTTAAGATTTATTAGAAGATTTAATCAAAATATTCACCTAAATGAAATAAAAATGTGAATCTACTTTAGAAATTACTTAAGTTAAGGAAGGAAAGAGAAGTCTCCTTCTCTTTCTCTCCCTTCATAACTTAGTAATTAATTGTAAGATTCACTTGAACTAAATCAAAATATGAAATAAAATCAATCTAAAATAGTTAAACAAATTAAATGAAACCCTCCCCTAAGTTGAACATGTTTTCACACTTAGAAAATTTGAACCTAAATCCGTAGCTAATCATACCACACAAGCCTTCAAAGCACACACATTAGTCTAAGTCACCACTTCTATCTTTAGGTTAGGCATGGATGATGTTTTGTTTTATTTTATGATATATGTTTTAGAATGGATGTTAGGGTGCATGCTCATAGAATGAATGGCGAACGCTCTAGTCTAACTATTCTTTATGCGAGATTGGGGTGCTATCATAAATAAAAATATAAATACTTTTGCTTGCAGCTTTATACCTAAGCATAATCCAATAGGCTATGTGGACTTAGTCACCCATGTGTGGAGTGATAAGTCTAATATACATGCTTGGGATTTATGTGGTTTGTTTTAGTTAATCTTTATTTTGTAGGTGCTAGTTAAAATTTCACTTTTCCGTTGCATGTAAATTTGTGCAATTAGGATTTTGGAATGATTGTTATGGGGATTAGGATGAACATTGGTCATAAGATCCTATCTTATACACCATGTGGAGCCTTGGAGCATCCACCTTCCAACCATCCAAAAGAAGAAACCTAAAGAAGAAAGAAGAAATAATAAAGAAGAAATAAGGTATGAAGATCCCCATAACAATGAATTTCTTTGCTTAATTGTAATTTAATTTATTTATAATCCGAGTTGTATAAGGGTAAAGATCGGCTACCCAATTTAATATTTTTGGGTTTGTGCGGTGGTGTTCGACCACAAAGACCTTTTATTCTTTTTGTGATTAGCTTTATAAATTGGTTGATGATTTGTTTAGCTTTTATATTAAGTGGCATGCTTTTCCTAGTTTCTTCCTTGCTTTATGTATGGCCTGGATGTGGATTAGGCTCTCTAGGAGAAAATAAATCTTTTACCTAACTTAACAATTTAAAATAAAAATTAAACAACTCATAACCTTACCTAAAGCCTAGGTTTAAAATCAAGATAAAGGAATTAGCAACCCCTTAGCTGGATGAACATTTATTTTGTAATATAATGCACAATAGCATCTTATTCCACTCTTGATTGGAGGGATTCTACCTATGCCAGAGAAAGTTGGCTTGACCTTTGAGAGCCATGGTGGAAACTCACCTCCTCCCTTATCACTGAATTTGACCAATAACTTTATTTCTCATGCATTAGTCATATAAATCCTATTAGCCTGAGTCAAAATAAATATCCAAAATGAAAATAAAAATGAAATTTGAATTGCATTAGATTTAGGTCATTTGAAGCATGTCCTTTTACATGATCTAGTCTCTTTAGGGAGTGAGTTTAAGGACTTAATCTCTTTCTAAATAAATAATAGCCTAGCTATCTTGCATAAGAATAAAGACTTGCCTACATGTATTTAAACAGGAGGGTTAGTTGGTGGCCACCCCGTGTTAGTCGTTATCTGGGGTTTGTCCTCTCAGGGCAAACCAAATACCTATTTTCACCTTAACTTTATGTTGTGCTTTCAACCCTCGCCAAAGTTCCCTAGATTTAGGTTCCGAGGTTGCCTCTTCTCTTTGTGGGCCATAAGCATAATTCCTCACCTTTTAGGCATTTCCTTAATTTGTGTTAAGGAATCATAAGTCTTAAATTTCTATTGAAAAATTCAACTTAAATAAACTAAATTAATTTCAAAAATGCAAAGCCCAACTATAAGATAGTATGAGATGCTTGCTAGGTTTCCTAGCATCGTGGGCATCTCCTACTTATCTTCTATTTTGACTTCGATAATAACTCCCTCTTTCGATCAATCCCATTAATCTTCAAAGATGAACTAATCAATTGATAGTCCTTCTTATTGAAATCTTCAAAGACAATGATCATTTACCTTAATTGAGAGTTTTCTTAAGGGATCTCATCCCTTAGGATGTAATTAACTATGTGGGCTTGCCCCTACAGGGAACTTAACCAATCCGGTTTAAAATAAATCCTGTTTTACTTTTCCATGTAAGTAGAGGAAGAATCTCTGGTACATATGCAGACCCATCATCCTTAGGAGTCCTTATTGAGGTGATTAGGTCCATTAAAAGATAGTGATTTCTATCTTTCGAGATAGTATACTATTTTCTTGATGACGTACTCGATCACTTGAATAAGTATATCTACGGATCTATGTGGCATCATAAAAAGATGAATTTCTATAAGTCTCCTCTTTCATTTCTCCACAACAGATTTTAAAGGCGACACCCGTTATAGGAAATTTTCTCCACAAACCCTTAAGGCTAGGGGTGCGCATTATTTGGTTTTAACCAAAGAACCATACCGAACCAAAGTTTTTGAGTAATTTGGTTCGATTTTGAACTTAGTAATTTCAATTTTGGTTTTAATTAATGAAAACTTTGGTTTTTGGTTTTTGGATTGGTTTATTAAATAAAATTTTGGATGGAACCAAATAAATTGAATTTATTCAATACTTGGTAATTTTTTCTCAACCATCATAAAAATTTAAATATTTTTAATGCATGAAAGCAATTAATTGCTTTTCTATGATATATATATATATATATATATAGTTGTTCATTATACAAAAAAAATTATATAATGAATATAAATTTCACAAATAATTTTTAAATATAATAACCTTGGTTTATCCAAAACCAGACAAAAATAACCGAACCAAATTGCTATTTGGTTTGTTTGGTCAGTTTGGTCCAATTTTTTTTTGGGAATCCAAAACTAATTGGTTTTTAAAATTTATCTAAACCATCCAAACAAACCAAATGCACACCCCTACCTAAGGCTTGATGGGTATTCGAATATACCAAAAATTTTTCCCCTACCTTACATGGATGAATAAAGTAGCATTTATTTAAATCGGGTTCTAAAGTTCTCTATGGGGGCAAACCCTCATAGTTAATTACATCCTAAGGAAAGTGAATCCCTTAGGAATACTCTCGATTAAAGTAGATGATTTTTGTCTCCAAAGAATTCAAAGATAGGACTATCAATAAATTGGTTATATTTAGGAAATCAAGAGGGATGGATCAAGATGAGAGACTTATTATCGAAGCCAAAGAAAGATGGGTAGGGGATGCTCATGATACCAGGACAATCTAGTGAGCATTCTAAACTATCATATGGTTGGGCTTTATATATTTGAAATTGAAGAGATTTTGTATGTTTGAGTTAACATTTTATT
Source organism: Cymbidium sinense (assembly GCA_021442155.1). Taxonomy (NCBI): domain Eukaryota; kingdom Viridiplantae; phylum Streptophyta; class Magnoliopsida; order Asparagales; family Orchidaceae; genus Cymbidium; species Cymbidium sinense. The sequence goes on from CM038225.1 coordinate 113,089,671, forward strand.
AGAAGGCTATGACTTATACTCTAACAACACAAGATTGTTAGGATGCCTAAGAAGTGAGGATTTATGTTTGTAGCCTGAGGGAAAATAACAACCTCAAATCCTAAATCTATGGAGCTTTGGAGAGGGCACGACCTAAACCTAAGGAAAAAATGGGTATATTATTTAGCTCCACAAGAAAGAGTAAACCACCCGACTGTTGGACTTATTGCTGCTTAGAGTGACAGCCAGCAAACTCTCCTATGCTTTAAATCTATGTAAGCAAGTCTTATACTTTGTAAGATGGTTAGATTGTTATTATTTAGAAAAAAGAAACTAAGTCCTTAAACCCACTCCCTAAGAGTCTAGAGCATGAGTGGCATGAATGATGACTTAATCTAATGTAAATTTGTATCAAGTTTTATTTGATTATAGACTCTTTATTTTGACACAGGCTATATGATTTTATATACCTAAATACACGAGAAAAGTGATTATGGGGCAAATCAAAATAGAAAGAGGTGTTCTTCCATCATAGACTCTCAAAGGTTAATTTATTACTATCTAGCAAAGATGAAAGCTCTCTTTTAGCAAGAGTGAAATAACATGATATGCATGATATTAAACATACAACATCCAATTAAGGGGTTGCTAAATCTTTTATTATCTTGATTTAATGCATAGGATTTTATATGAGATTATGAGTTACTTTAGAAAATTTAGTTATGGGTTGTTAGTTTGGGTAGAAAAATTAAATTTTATTCTAGGAGCCTAATCACATCTAGGCCGTACAATAATCACCAATCATAAATAAACTATGAAAAGACATGCTATTTTTAATGCACAAGTTAACTAAATATCAAATAATTTTTTTAAAGCTAGCACAAAAGAATAAGAGGTCAGTGCGGTCGGGTACCACCGAACAACCCAAAAAAGAAATGGGTAGCCGAGCTCTACCCTTATACATCTCGGTATATAAAAGAATAATTACAGATTATAAATGATAAGTGTTATGGGGGTCTTCATTCTTCATTTTTCATTCTTCATTCTTCATTCTTTATTTGATTTGCTTCATTTGATTTGGTAGGCTCCTAGGCATCACATGGTAAGACTTGATCTTTTAACCAATGCTCATCCTAATCCACCATAACACTTATCCTAATCCTAATGCAAAATTACATTAGAAGAAGTAAAGTAAATCTAACTACACCTGTAAAATAAATGTTATCTAAACACACCATACAACCCAAGCAGTTATATGAATAATTTTGGATTTATCACCTCATACATAGGTAATTAAGCCCACCTGTCCTAACTCAGATTATACTTAGGGGGTTAAACAACCTGCATAACAAAAACATTTATATTTTTATTACAGAAGTCTCTAAAGCACAACCTCCTATAAAAATATGGTTAAGCTAATATCGACCTAACATCCAGACTACGCTCATACACCCTAACATCCAGTCTACAATAATACATCATAAAATAAGCATACATTTAGCCATGCACCTCCCTAACATAAAGCTAGAAGTGGTGACTTAATCTAATGTATGTGTGTTAAGGCTTGTGTGGTATGTATTAGCTAGGCTTTAGAGTTGTAATTTACTAAGTGTGAGGGATTTAATTTATAAAGGGTTGATTTCTCTTTAAGTGATTCAATTGATTTGAAGATTTTACTTAATGTTTTCTTTTGTTTCATATGGCCCACACTTAACAACTAAGTTATATAAAGAGAAGAAAGAGAGAATCACTCTCTTTTACTCCTATCTTAAGTCACATTTAAGGTAAATTAATTAATAAATTCCCTTTAATGAATGACTTATTACATGTTTTAATTAGTCATATGTGTAGGTTCACTTTAAATAAATTCATTCAATGAGAAAAGCATCTTAAGGTTAGTTGAAATGAATTACTATCACATAACACATGTTTATCCATTTCTTTCCATCATGTATATCATGCATAAGGTTAAATCCTAAGCATAGCTATACATGTAATTTGTATTTTAGCACACTTAAATGATGAATGCAAAGAAGTGTGTTTGGAATTTAAATATTTCATTTGATTAAATCATGAATGCATGTCTTTTTAATATAAAAGGAGGATTTTCATTCATTAGCTAAGTACACATCCACATGTATAAAAGTTTTAAGTACGCTACCGTTGTTCTACACCAGGGGAGTAAGGTATAAGACCTACTTAGGGATACTTAAAGCCTCGCATCCCCGAGATGTTCAGCCAAATATATCACTTTTTATGTACATATGGATGTATAAGAAACTGTAAGAATAGGAAAATCCATGCAAAAGTTGTATTTGATTTATTAATCTTATTCATTAGTCATATCATACATAAATATGTATAAGAGTTTTAAGTGAGTACGATGCCAATGTTCTACACTAGGGGCATAGGGTACAAGACTTACGTAGGGCTATTTAAAGCCTCGTAGCCCCGAGATGTCTAGACTAATAATCTACTTTTCTTATATACATATGAATGTACAAAAGAACCATAAGAATAAGAAGTCATAAAAAGAACATTGCATTTAATTTGATTGATTTATTTTGTGTGAATGAATTAAAGCTCTATCTAAATTCTAATGTCCAAATGTAAAAGAATGAAATCAAGTAGGCACATCTCCATTATTCTACACCAAGGGAACGAGGTAGGAACCTCCTTGGGGCTACTTAAAGCCGTGCGTCCCTGGGATGTCTAGACTAATATACCCGCTAACATTCTAACTTATACAAATCAACAGATGAATATAAAGAAGAGACTTTATTTCACACAATAGATTTATATTCACTTGAATTTCCTATGTATATATGTAACTAAATTTACAATATATGCATATTCAATCATTAGTGAACTTTTGAAAACATATTTGAGATTTAATAATGATACTAGCCACACATATTTTTAATTTAAATCAACAAATGCAAATTGACATAAAAGAAATCATTTTTTTCTTTGTTTTATTTGAAAGACATGAATGCATGAGTACAAGTGGCATATAATATTTAGCATGATTGGAAGAAAATAAAACAACATAAGCATGTGATTTCATTAAAATCCAACTAATCCCTAAGGACAATCAAACTAAATAATACTATTTAAAAACAAACCAAAGTTCTTTAATGCCATTTCATTTTCATGTTTGATTTGATTTAAGGAATTGAAAGAAGTTTGCTAATTCTAATCCCATTCCTCATATGTGAGTTTATTTGGTTTAATGAAGAAGTAATTAGATTGATTTTATATCTTGATTAGGTTAGGGTATGAATTAAGTGAATTAATTAACCCTTACCTACATCACCTTAAGTTAATTAACTAATTAATGATGTACATATATGATATGCAACCACATGAAAAGTAAATTTGCAATGCTCTAATGAAATGAAAGGGGCATAATGCAATTGGCTCATGATTAATAATTAATTAGGCTTAAGGGATCTCACTTAACTACTTTTATAGTTTTCTCATACATGTGAGCTAACAATAATTTCATTATCTCTCACTTTGGGTTATTGAACACCTAAAGAGCTACCCAAGATTGATTAAGGGTGATTAGATATGAATGAATGGATTTTAAATTAATTTCATTAAGCCTTTAATTAATTGATTAAATTCTTTGATTATATTTTGATTAGAATTATGAAATTAACATAGGGAAAAGGATCAAGGACAAAGCATTAATCCTAACCCCTAAGTCATTTCAAACACTCAATTAGGCTCTGATTTTTATCTTGAAGATTAATTAATTAATTAGACAATTAATTTCTTCATTAACCATTAATTAATTTGATTTCAAAAGTAAAGAAAACTTAGGAAATAAATTAGGAAAAAATATCCCAATCACATTTCCTAAGCTATCTCACTGTTCAATAGAGGTAATTAGGCTTAGATAATTAATTAAGTTACTTTTCATTCATTAATTATCATTAATTAAATTAAGAGAGTGATTAGGGCTTTGTTGACCTCATTTTTAGGATGAGCTCTCAACCCCTCCACCTTAGATATAGGACTTCTCTTAGGCTTTAAGAGTTCCTTAGTCTTAAGACACATCTAGTGTTTAGGTGGACACCCAACCTAGCCCTAGACTTAAAAGTTAGCCAGGAATAGGTCATGCCTTGGGTGTAAAATTTATCTCTAGCTTGAACCAAATTCCTCACTTCTATCCTTCAAGTCAAACTCCAAATCAAATCAACATCAAAGCTTAAATCAATTCCAACTTAATTGATTTTCTCCAAACCAAATCAATTCTACATGATTGAAACCCATAATTGAAACTAATGATTGAAGCTCATGATTGAAATTCCAAGTTCAAAATATTTCCTAAGTCCTTTGATTCCCTCTCATGGACTTAGCCTAAATCAAATCTAAATCAATTCAAATTCAAGGAATTTTCTCACAATCCACTTATATTCTCATTTATATTCATATATATAAATGAAATATAAATTATAATAAATGAAACTAAACCCAAAAAATCAAATTCAAATTCCAAAATTCTTTCCTAAGTCCTTTGATCCCCTCTTATGGACTTAGCCCAAATTAAGTTCAAATCATTTCAAATTCATGAAATTTTCTCATAACCCATTTATATTCACATATATAAATGAACTATAAATTCAAATATCCAAAACAAAATCCAAAACTCAAACTCAAATCTACACAAAATTCAACCTAAGCCTTTCAAGTCAAACTCTTGAACTTAGCCAAATCAAATTCAAATCAAGCCAAACCCTTGATTTTTCTTCATGATTCAATCAATCCTTCAATCATGAATCCAAATATAAATACAAACTTCAATCATCAATCCAAAACTCAATTCAAAAATCAATCCAAAATCAAACTCATGTTCTCCCTTTTGAACTTGAAATTATCAAATGAATCAAAACCCATGACTTCAAACCACTTGAAAATGGATTTATATTTCAATCATAAGTCCATATGTAGTTCAATCAAACTCAAATCAAGCTTTGACCAAGCCATTTGACCCATTTAGGCTCACTTGACCCAAAGTGACCTAAAGTACCCTTTTTGAGCCAAAATCTAAGCCTACCCAAATTGGATTGAACTAAGCCCAACTAAGTCTCACATTGTGAGAAACAATCATCATAAGATGATCAATCACCCAAATTGGGTCAAACCAAGTCAACCACAATTGACCAAGTCAATATTTAGCCAAAATGAAACCCAACATAGCCAAAATTCACCATAAGCCAAATTGATTGAAACCAATGATCAAAACTCATTCATAATCAATGTTTGAACTTGACCAAGTTTGACTAATTAATTGACCACTTGACCCAAGTTGACAAATTTGACCTAAAATTGTGTCATCTAAGCCAAATTGAAATGGGTCAAGTTCATTTGTGACCAAAGCTCAATTGGCCAACTAGACCCACCCAGCCCAATTGACCTTGAACCCAACTTGACCCAAAAGGTCAAATTGAGCTAAATCAAATATAAACCAAATTGATTGGAAACAAAGATACCAATCCATTTAAAATGATCAACCAAACATAAACCAACAACCTAAATAGGTAAAATGGAAATTGGTTTGACCCATTTGACCTAAATGAAATCAAATGAACCAAAATCAAATATAAATCAAATTGAAGCAAACCAATGATGCCAAATAAATGGTCATATGATGGTCTTGGTTTGACCCAATTTGATCAATTGGTTAACTTGACCAAAGTTGATCCATTTTGACCTAAATGGGTCAAGATGAGCTAAATCACATCAAACAAACTCCAAATTCAATGAAACTAGGTTTGTCCAAGTTTAGATCATTTTATTAATTTTTCTCTTTGGGTATGTTGGGTATGTGGAGAAACTACGTTTGTCCAAGTTTCATGAGATTTGGAATTCATTTGATAGGGTTTGGCTCATGTTGACTCATTTAGGTCAAAATGGGTCAACTTGGGTCAAGTTGACCAATTGGTCAAATTGGGTCAAACCAAGGGTTGGGTCAAGTTCATATGACCATTTGAAATGTTTTGGTGCCTTTGGTTTGATTCAATTTGGTATAGTTTTGAATTTGGCTCATATGACTTCATTTAGGTCAAATGGGTTAAGTTGACCTATTGGACCCATTTGACCTATTTGAGGTAGGCCAAGGGTAGGTTTAGGTTAGGTTAGTCATATGGAGTGGATTGGTTTCTTTAATTCTAATCAATTTTGGTTAAGTTCAAATTTGGGTCAACATGACCCCTTTAGGTCATGTTGGGTCTAAGGTCAATTAGGTATAGTTGGCCAATTGAGGCTTTGGTCAAGTTCCACAAGTGATTTGGAATGAACTTGACCTATTAGTTTCAATCAATTTGGCTTAGATCAAGTTTTGACATATTTTGATCCTTTAGGTCAAATTGGGTCAACCTGGGTCAAGTGGCCAATTGGGCTAGGTTAGGCTCAAATGTTGGCTTGGTCAAGTTCAAACATAAGTCATGAGTGAACTTAGATCAATGGTTTTAATCAATTTGGCCTATGGTGGAATTTGGCTATATTAAGTTTCATTTTGGGTCAAGTGTTGACTTGGTCAACCATTAGGTTTGACTTGGTTTGACCCAATTTGATTGATTGATCATCCCATGATGATTGTTGATCATGATGAGAGGCATAGATGAGTTTGGTTCAATCTAATATAGTTAGGATTAGAATTTGGCTCATAAGAGTACTTTAGGTCACTTTGGGTCAAGTGAGCCTAAGTGGGTCAAATGGCTTGGTCAAAGCTTGATTTGAGCTTGAGTGATCTTGTATATAGACTTATGGTTGAAATATAAATCCATTTACAAGTGGTTTGAAGTCAAATGAGTTTTGATCCATTTGACAATTTCATATTCAAAGAAAGAATATGAAGCAGTTTTAGGTTTGATTTTGGACTTAGGTTTTGATTGTTTGATTGAAGTTTGTATTTATATATGGGCTCATGATTGTAGGTTTGATTGAATCATGAGAGAAAATTAATAGTTTGGCTTGATTTGATGGCTAAGTTCAAGATTTTGACTTGAAAGACTTAGATTGGATTTTGAGTTGATTTGAGTTTGATTTTTGGAATAGGTTTTGATTGTTTGAATTTATATTTCATTTATATATGTGAATATAAATGGTAATATAAATGGATCATGAGAAAATTTCAAGGATTTAAAGGGGTTTAATCATGATTTAGGTTAAGTCCATTAAGAAGGATTTAAAGGACTTAGAAAATTTTTGAAGTTTGGAGTTTGAATTTTTGAATTTGGTTTGATTGATTTATATTTCTATTTCATTTATATATGTGAATAAAATGAGAATATAAATGAGTTATGAGAAAATCCCATGACTTTGAAATGGTTTGATCAATATTTTAGATGAGTCCTTTAATGGAAAATAAAGGGACTTAAGAAGATTTTAAATTGGGAATTTAATTTTTGCATTTGATTTGATTGATTTATATTTATATTTCATTTATATACGTGAACATAAATGAGAATATAAATGAGTTTTGAGAAAGTCCCATGACTTTGAAATGGTTTTGATTATTTTTTTTTGGTTAAGTCCTTAAGGGAGGATTAAGGACTTAGGAATTTTGATGGATTTTGATCATGGGTTTTAATAATAGATTTTAATTATGGATTTCAATGATATGGAGTTGATCTGAATTTGGAGAAAATCAATTAATATTGATTTGGAGTTTGACTTGAAAGAAGGAAAGTGAGGAATGGTTTAAGCTAAGGGTAGGCAAATTTCCTAACATCTCTAAGGCATGTCCTATTCCTATGGCTAACTCTTCTAACTCTGTAGGGCTAGGTTGAGTGTCCACCTAATCACTAGATGTGTTTTAAGATTAAGGAACTCTTAAAGTCTAAGAGAAGTCCTATGTCTAAGATGAAGGGGTTGAGAGCTCATTCTAAAAATGAGGTCAACAATAACTTAAATTGAAACCATCCTCTAAATAAAATATTTTCATACTTAGGAAATCTAAACCTTAAAGCCATAGCTTAGCATTCCACACAAATCTTAAATGGCACATACATTAGGCTAAGTCACCACTTCTAGCTTTAGGTTAGGGTGGTGCATGGTTTGATGCTTGCTTTTATTTTGTGATGTATTATTTCTAGTATGGATGTTAATGTGTACGTGCATAGACGGAATGGTAGGATGATTTAGTCTAATCATTATTTTCTACAGGGGATTGTGCTTAAGGGTCGCTGCAATAAATAAAAATATAAATGTCTTTACTATGCAGGTGCTTATACCCCTAAGCATAATCCAATAGGCTATGTGGACTTGGTTACTTATGTGTAGGGTGCTAAGTCTAATATATATGCTTGAGATTTTTTATGGTCTGTTTAGCTAATCTATATTTTGCAAGTTGTTGACCTCACTTTTGTAGTGAGCTCTTAACCTCCACTTCTTAGACTTAGAACTGTTCTAGACACTAAGAACTCCTTAGTCATAAGACACATCTAGTGATTAGGTGAACACTTAACCTAAGCTTAGAGACATAGAAGTGTTAATCAGAAGATTAGGCTATGCTTAGGGTTTAAGGAAATTACCTATCCCATAGCCTAAACCTAATATAGATACACTTTCTCAAACCAAACCCAGATTCAATTCTCAAACCAAATCTCAAATTCAAATTTAAATTCCAAATCTAATTTCAAATTTCACTCCAAATGATTGAAACCCAAAATCAAATTCAAATCCTAAGACCCTTCCTAAGCCATATGAACCACATTTATAAGCTTAGCCAAAACTCCTTTAGATCAAATAAAACTCAATTGATTTCTTTATAAATCAATTATTCCTTCATTTATATTCACAAATATAAATTAAATCCAAATTCAAATGACTAAAACTATATCAAAAATCAAATCCAAACTCAATCTAAACCCTTTAAGCCAATTCTTTGGACTTAGCTAAATTATATCCAAATCAAGTCAAAACTAAGGGATTTTCTCTTGAATCAGTCATTCATTCGATCATTTATCCAAATATAAATAAAACCTACGATCATCAAACTAAATTCAAGTCAACTCAAGTCAAGCCTAACTTAGCCCTTTTGACTTAAAACTTTTAATTGAGCCAAAACCTAATGGAATCCAAATTTCTTGCTGTTGAATTTATATTTCAATCTAGGGCTCATATATAATTTCAACTAAAGTTGAATCAAACCAAAACCAAACCAATTGACCCACTTAGGTCCACTTGACCCAAAGTGACCTAAAAGACCCATTTGAGCCAACTTCTAATCCAACCCAAATTGGATTGAACCAAGCTCAACAAAAGCTTCCACCATGATTTTTTATCACCCTATGATGATCAATTGCAATCAATTGGGCCAAACCAAGCCCAATTGGCCATTTGATCCAAATTGACCTAAAGGACCAAATCGGGTCAAATCATGATCTAACCAAAATTAATTGCAACAAATGGCTCAAGTTCTTTTCCAATTGATTATTGAACTTGACCAAAGCCATAATTAAATCTAATTTGATCAATCGAGCTCAATTGGTCAACTTGACCCAACCTAGCCCAAATAGGCCTAAAGGATCAATTTGGCATAAATCCAAATTAAATCTAAATTAATTCAAACTATAGATCAAATTCATCTTCAATTAGTCAATTGAACTTTAATCAACCCATAACCCAAGCTAATTTGGCCAATTTTGGTCAAATGGGTCAATTTGACCCAATATGATCCATATGACCCAAATTGGGCCAAATCCCTTGAAACCAAGCCAAGTCCCATTGGGGGCTAATCAAACCTGACCCAAACCCATTTGGGATAAGCCCAAAACCAACCCAACCCATTTAAATCCCTCATGGATCCTCCCCCACATAGGATTCTGCCCAACCACATTTGATTCTCCCCCATCACATGCACTTAACTCCTTCCCAACATTTGCATTGAATAGAGCTGATCATATGGCAGTAAGAGAGGACTTTGGAGCAAAAATCCAAAGTCCTCAATCAATCCATCATCCATCCCAACCACCCAAGCAAGATGACAATCAATTTGGAGCCAAGAAATTAAAAAAAGAGTGGATTTTTAGCCATTCTAAAAGGAGGGGAAATGAGGCATTAGATCTCTAGCTCCCACCATCATTCAGCCTCCTAAAGCTCTCCAAGGCAAAAAGAACCCATCCCCCCCCCTCTTTGAGCCATTTTTGAGCTCAAAAACACAAATAGTTACTTTTCAGAGGTGTAAACATCGGAGAAGACGATGACCAAAGGAAAGTCAAAGATCATTCCAAAGCTTCTTCACATACCTAGGAGTTCGCTTGGATCTTCACCGCCGTCGGAAACCATCCCCGGTGAGATAAATTTCAACAAATCGTAGCTGGCCTTAGGATTTCAAGCATTTTGTGTTAATTTTCTTGAGATTTTAGAAATTTTCCCTAGATAATCTCATATTTTTACTTTAAATCATCCCAATTAAAAAATAGAATTTTTTAGGTGCGAATCGACTCAAAAATGGGTCCATTTGGACAAGTTTTAGCTTAGAAACCCTCATTATTTCCTTTAAAAGCCTCAAAACACTATTCACCAGCCGGCGGGCTACAACTATCATTCGATCCTTTAGTTCGCAGGATCGGATGGCTCAGATTAGGCGTGGATCACGCGATCTGGGCCTTTGGATGGTTTGATGCTATCTGGATCATTTGATCGCATGGTTCGCACAATCGGATGGCTCGGATCGCACGATCCGGCCTGACGTGATCAATCGCTCGATGCGATCTCGTCGATGATCATCCGATCGCAATTAGCCTCCGATCACGAATGACCGACTATCCAATCGGCAATCAACGAGAGAGCCACGTCATTTTCGCTCGCTTCAACTGACGCCGTTATATTCCTTTTATAAAAAAAAATAATTTAAATCACCTAAAACTTTAAATTTTTTTAAAAAATAAAGTATTTAACCAAAAATTGCAAATAAGGATTCGTTGGATTCATCTTTCCGAGAGGAATCCAAAAAAGCCAAAATTCCCAGATTTTATTGAGTTTTTTGAGCTTAATTTGAGTTTTATTGAAAATCAAATTTTAATAATTAAACCAAAAATATATGTCAGATTAAGTTGAAATTTTTAGTGATTGAAACTAATGTTAAAACACACGTAAATAATAATTTTAATTAAAAATAGCTTATGGATTAGGAGAAATTAAATTTTGAAGTTCAGATTGTCCATTTTAATGAAATAAACCAAATAAAAATTCAGAGATTTACAAAATTCTTCAAAATGGCTTAAATCACTTCAATTGACATCTAGGGCTCTTAAGAAAATAACGTGATCTTCTGAACCCTAATGAACCCCAAACAAACACTTAAGAGTAGAGTTTAATCAATTAAGGAGTTAATTAAAACATATGCTAAAGATAATTTAAATATCAAATCGAAGATAAAAAATGAAATAGAACTTAAGCAATCATTAATCAAACCTCAAATCAGAATCCTTAGAGGAAATTAAATTAAATATGATTAAACTTGTCTAAGTTAATAAAACTCAATTAAATTATTAAATCTTAAATCAAACTCAAAATTCAACAAATTTAGGAAACTTTAATCATTTGATATTAATTGAATTAAACCAAATAAAATTAAAGTAAACTTAATTAATATATGATTAAATCACATCCATTTGGAATAAGATAATTAATTAACCATTAAATATTTCAACCTAATAACTAATCAAACATGTTAATGAAATCAAACAAACATAATAAATGAATTAAATCAATAAAACTCTAATCATAAATAATTAAACTTAATTGAAATGAAATAAACAAATAATTCACTTAATAATAATGATGGTAATAACAATAATCCTTTAATCAAATCAAACTTAAGTAAAACAGTTAACTAAACCAAATCACTCACATGTGGAAAATTAAGTCATTAATCTCTAATTAAATAAACCCTTAATTAATCTAATAATTTAAAATTTTAATTACTCTTAATCAAACTTAATTAATCAAACATCTAGTTAATGAGAACTTAATGAATTAATCCATCATCTTAATTAATCAAATAAATTTAAATAAGTTACATTAAAGCTAACTCTAAAATTAAGCTTAAATCAAACCCCTAATTAAATTTAATAATTAATCACACCCATCAAGTAAATTAATTATGTTAATCAAATTAATCATATTAAATCTAAGTTTAATCAAGCATAATCAAAGTGCAATTAAATACTAATCAAAACCTAAATTAAACCTAAATCATTAAGTCATTAATTTTATCATAAAGAATTAAATAAATCTTTATTTAATTTAATAATTAACTTAAACACGCTCCTTAATTAAACTAATTACCCTTAAGCTAATCCAATTGAATAAAAACCTAATTAATGCAAACCTAATGAATTAATCTATCATCTTAATAAACCAAATTAACTTTATAAATCAGATTAAAATTAATTCAAATCAAACACTTAATTAATCTACTAATTAATTTAATCACACCTATTAAATAAACTAATTAAGTCAATTAAATTAATCATATTAAACTTAAGCTTAATTAAACATAAAACATAATTAAATGTTAATCAAATCCTAATTTAAAGTTAAATAATTAACTCATTAATTACATCATTAACCCAAATAAATATGAAATCAAATTAAAAATTAAACAAATCTTGACTTAATTTAATAATTAATCATACCTCTTAAATAAACTAATTAAGTTAATTAAATTAATCATGTTAAACCTAAGCTTAGTCAAACATAAATTCAACTAAATACTAATCAAAACCTAAATTAAACCTAAATTATTAAGTCATTAATTACATCATTAGTCTAAACAAAAATGAATCAAATTGAAAATTAAACAAACTTTTATAATTAACATAAACACACTTGTTAATTAAACTAATCACATAATCATATTGAACCTAAGCAAATTCATAGACCAATAAAGCTAATCAAATCAAATTAAATAAAATTAAATTAACTTAAGAAAGACTCTCATCAATTTAATATATAATCAAATCAAATCTCATTCAATCTACTTAAATAAGATAAACTCATCAACTATCCAATGTATGAAATTAAAATACAAACCAAACTTTGATGAGCATGATAAATGGATGTGATTAAAAATAAAATCCTAATTATGAAGAATCAAACCCAATTAAAATCAAAATATAAAATATCAATTAATCTAATCCGATCAAACTACAAATAAATGATCCACAATCAAATTAAATAAACATAAAGTTAAGTCACATAATCATAATCAAAGAAAAGAATTAAATATTAATTTAAAAAGATATTGAATTATCAAGATTTAATTAAACCAAAACATCTAATCTAAAATTAATCAATCAAAAGAACATGGACTTAAACAAACTTAAACTTCATTAGATATTAAGGATATTGAATTATCAAGATTTAATCAAAAGTTAAGTCACATAATCATAATCAAAGAAAACAATTAAATATTAATTTAAAAAGATATTGAATTATCAAGATTTAATTAAACCAAAACATCTAATCTAAAATTAATCAATCAAAAGAACATGAACTTAAACAATCTTAAACTTCATTAGATATTAAGGATATTGAATTATCAAGATATAATTAAACTAAAACATCTAATCCAAAATCTATCAAATACTTACACAAACTCTAATTCTAAATCCTAAATCAAATCAAATAAATCAAATCAAATGAATTACACAAATTCAAATGGGCTAATTAAGATACTTAAGGACCTTAGTTAGATTATTTAGGTATTAGGATGTAGAATAGGGTGAGTTTTGTCTACAAATGAAATTCATTCTATTCTTCTTTCTTGAAAATCTAAATATCATTTAACCAAATAGAAGTGAAATGAAAAAGAAATAAAAAAATAAAGCATTAAATCATTTAAATTGAAATCACCTAGAGGTAAAATTTAAATAAATTCAAACTCCAAATTGAAACTTAAACTAAAGAAGCCTAATAAAGTCTTGCCACACAATCCTTAAGCACACACATTAGAATACTAAGTCACCACTTCTAGTGCTAAGTTAGGGCGTTGTATGTATGATGTTGTATTTTGTTTTGTGATATATTATTTTAGACTGAATGTTAGGGTGTATGTTTCGTAGACTGGATGTTAGGTCATTATTAGCCTAATTATATTTTCTGCAGGGGGTTGTCCTTAAGGGACTACTGTAATAAAAATATAAATACTTTTGTTGTGCAGGTTACTAAGCCCCCAAGTAACCCATGTTAAGTCCAAATTATTCATAACTTATCAGGGGGTTTTGTAACATTTATTTTAGTGGATTAGATTTACTTTTCCTATTTTTGATGTAATTTTGTATTAGAAATTAGGATTAGTGTTATGGGGGATTATGTTGAGCAATGGCCAGAAGGCTTAGTCCCTAGGGTGCCCTGTGATGCCTTTGGAGCAAATCAAATCAAAAGAAAGAGAATGAAGAAATGAAGATAAGAAGACCCCCATAGCATGTATTATTTTTTTATAATCTTGTATAAGGGTAGAGCTTGGCTACCCATCTTTTTTTCTCTTTTCGGGGTGTACGACGGAACCCGACCGCACTGGCCTTTTATTCTTTTACGATAGTCTATAAAATTGTTTGATGTTGTGTTTAGATTACGCATTAGAACAACATGTTTTTCATAGTTTCTTTATGACCGATGCTTGAATGTGTGGCCTGGAAGCGGTAGGCTCTTAGGATAAAATTAAATTTTCTATCCCACTAACAACTCATAACTAAAATTTTAAAATAACTCATAACCTCACATAAAAGCCTAGGAATTAAATCAAGATAATAAAATTTTTAGCAACCCCTTAGCTAGATGGATGAATGTATAATATCATGCATGTCATATTATTTCACTCTTGTTAAGAGGGGACTTCCATCTTTGCCAGAGAATGAAGGCTTAAGTGGAAGAACATCCCTTTCTTTCTTGATTTGGCCCATAATGAAATTCTCATGCATTTAGGCATCCAAGATCTCATAGCCTATGTCAAAATAAAGAGTCCAAAAGAATAAAATAAATTTGATAAAATTTGCATTAGATTAAGTCATGATTTCATACCACTCGTGCTCTAGTCTCTTAAGGGGTGAGTTTAAGGACTTAGTCTCCTTTTCTAAATAATAAACAACTTAGCCATCTTGCAAAGGCATATGACTTATCTACATGGATTTAAAGCGTAGGAGGAGTTAGCTGACTGTCACTCCAGGCAATAATAAGTCCAGCAGTCAGATGGTTTATTCTCTCTTGTGGAGGTAAATAATATAACCATTTTTGCCTTAGATTTAGGTCTTACCTTTATTTTGTACCAAGGCTCCTTAGTTTAGGAATCTGAGGTAGCTATTTCCTTCGAGCTATAAGCATAAATCCTCACCTCTTAGGCATTTTCACAATCTTATGTTGTGGGATTATAAGCCCTAATAATGGCATAAAATGTCAACTCAAATAATTAACTCTCTCCAATTTCAAAAATATAAAGCCCAATTATAGGGTAGATTGGAATGCTCACTAGGCTTCCTAGTATCATGAGCATTTCCTACTTTCTCCCTTTGGATTCCAAAAATAAGTCTTCTCCTTGATCTATCCAATTTTATTTTCTAAAATAACCAATCCTTTGATAGTCTTAATCTTAAAATCTTTAGAGATCCTATTTGTCTACTTTAATCGAGAGTATTCTTAAAGAATTCCCATTCCTTAGGATGTAATTAACTATGGGGCTTGATAGGAACTTAACTAACTTAAAATAAACTCTACTTTACTTTCTATGTAAAGTAGGAGAAAGATCTCTGGTATATTCGAAGACCCATCTTGCCTTAGGAGTCCTTATTAGATGATTAGGTCCATTATAGGGTGGTGATTTCTATCTTTTGAGATAGTACATAATTCCTTAATGTCGTACCCAATTACTTCAATAAGTATCCCCTAAGATCTACGTGGTGTCCCACAACATCCTCAAAAATAAACACCATATAGGTGTTAGTTAAATTTACTTTTTATTTTCATGTAATTTTGCAATTAGAATTTTGGAATGATTGTTATGGGAGATTAGGATTAGCATTGGTCATAAGTTCTCATCTTATGTATCATGTGAAGCCTTTGGAGCAACCACATTCGAACCATCCAAAAGAGCCAACCTAAGAAGAAAGAAGAAAGAAGAAAGAAGAAAGAAGAAAGAAGAAGGAAGAATAAAGAAATGAAGAATGAAGACCCCGCCATAACATGAATCCCTTGCTTAATTATAATTAATTCATTTGTAATCCGGGTTATATAAGGGTAGAGCTCAGCTACCTAATTTATTTTCAGGTATGTGCGATGGAGCCTGACTATAAATAGCATTTTATTCTTTTGTGTTAGTTTTATAAATTGATTGATGTTTGCTTAACTTGCACATTAAGATGACATATTTTTCTAGTTTCTTCCTTGTTTTAATATATGGCCTAGATGACAATTATGCTCTTAGAGAAAAATAAATCTTCTACCAAATTAATCAACTCAAAATTAAAAATAAATAATTCATATCCTCACATAAAGCCTAAGTTAAAATCAAGTTAAGAGAATTAGTAACCCTTTAGTTAGATGTGTACTCTAACATCATGCATAAAAGCATATTATTTCATTCTTGATTAGAGGGCTTCCACCTTTGCCAGAGAACTTGGCTTGACTTGTGAGATCCATGGTGGAAACACACCTCCCTATTTTGCTAATTTTGGCCCATAACCTATTTTCTCATGCATTAGGCATATGAATCCTAAAGCCTGTGTCAAATTGATTGTCCAAAATGAAAATAAAATGTAACAAAATTTGCATTAGATTTAGGTCATTAAATCATGGCATACATGATCTAGTCTCTTACGGAGTGTGTTTAAGGACTTAGTCTCTTTCTAAATAAATAACAGCCTAGCTATCTTGCAAAAGCATATGACTTTCCTACATGTATTTGAAATCATAAGAGGAGTTAGTTGACAGCTACCCCTAGGAGGTTGTAAGTCCAACAGTCAGGTGATTTATCCTCTCTTATGGAGGTAAACCAAATACTTAATTTTTCCTTGGATTTAGGTCATGCTTTTGGTCCTCGCTAAAAGCTCCCTAGATTTAGGTTCAGAGGTTGCTACTTCCCTTTGCAGACTATGAGCATAAATCCTCACCTCTTAGGCATTTTCGTGGCATTGTATCATGGAATTATAAGCCATAGAATTCTAATTAAAATTCAACTCAAATAAATTAATTCAATTTCAAAAATGTAAAGCTCAATCATAGGGTAATTTGGGATGCTTACTAGGCTTCCTAGTATCTTTAGCATCCCCTACTTGTTTTCATTTGGCTTTGATAAGAACTCCCTCCTCTTGATTAATCTAGCATGACTTTCTAAAATAAACCAATCAATTGTTAGTCTTACCTTTCAAAATCTTTGGAGATAATGATCATTTACCTTAGTCAAGAGTATTCCTAAGGAATCCTGTTCCTTAGGATGTAATTAACTATAGGTGCTTGCCCCTGTAGGGAACTTAAGGAACCCAGTTTAAAATAAACCCTTCTTTACTTTTCTACATAAAGTAAGGGAAGAATATTTGGTACATTCCAAAGACCCATAGTCCTTAGGAGTCTTTATTGAGGTGATTAGGTCCATTATAGGGTGGTGACTTCTACCTCTTGAGATAGTACACTTTTCCTCAATATCGTACCCGATCACCCTAATAAGAACATCTATGGATTTTTGTGGCATTCCAACAAGGCATAATTTTATATATTTCTATTTTTATTTATCCTTGTTTTTCTGAAAGGGAAAGGGATAGATGAGGGCAGAGAAGAATATAAAATTTTCACCATAGATTTTTCTAGCGATTCCTCCGCAGATGGTTCCTCTCTCCATATTTGGTAAATGATCATTGTCTCTAAGTATCGATAGTGGGTTTGTACTTTTGTATGAATCCAAAACTATCTTTCTTTCCGTTGACATTTAGCTTATTTCATCCTTAAGTTAAGCTAGCCAATATTTTTAGGTTTTAGTACCTCACCCCGTGTTAGTCTTAAAAGCCCCGTTGGGTTCTCCAATGGGTAAAAATAAAAATTTAATAAAAAGAAAATATTTAAAGACTTCATCCTTATCATTTTTATGATAAGGAAAGGTTCATTCTAAAAATAAAGAAAAATAAATTCTTCATAAAAGTCTCAATTTCCAAAAGCACTTTTTCAAAATACACTTAATAAAATATTTGCACTACATCTAACAATTTTTATAATTGTTATATGTAGGAATATTTCAAAAATAAAATTACAAGAATCATATTTTCTAAAAGCACAAACGAATTTCCTCATTCAATCCATTTTGATGAAGACTTCATTTTTCAAAAATAAAATTCCAACAATCACAAACTTTCAAAATGTACAAAATTTGAAGATGGGCCTTTCCATTCAATACGTTCAAATGTGTTGGAGAGATGTTATATCTTCAAGCAAAAATACAACTTTGAAATTCCATTCAACACATTCCACATGTGTTAAGATGAAATTTTCACCTTTTCAAAAAAAAAGGACATATGAAACCTTTCCATTCAATATAACCACATTTATTGAATGGAGGTTTCATTTTCAAAAAAAATCAAAAATAAATTTTCCAAAAGCACATATGAAACCTCTCCATTCAATATACCCACATTTATTGAATGGAGGTTTCATTTCCAATCAAAATCAAAAATAAACTTTCAAAAAGCATATATGAACATTTCCATTTAATATACCCACATTTATTGAATGAAGGTTTCATTTCCAATCAAAATCAAAAACAAACTTTCAAAAAAGCACATATGAACATCTCCACAATATACCCAAATTTATTTCAAATAAAATGACACTCTTTTGAAATCCCACTTAACATATTTTATATATGATTATGTTGAGATTTCCTCTTTCAAAAATTGATTTCCATCTTACATACCCCAAATTTGTTAAATGGAAATCCCTCATTTCAAAATCAACAAATTTTTTTTTTTCAAAAACACATTTGAAACTTCATTTTGGCATACCACATTTGCTAAATTGAAGTATCCATTTTTCAAAACAAAAATCCAAAACAAAAGAAAAACTTTTGGAACTTTATTTTGGCATACCACATCTGCTAAAATGAAGTCTCCATTTTTCAAAACAAAATCTAAAATAAAAATTTGAAACACATTGGAATTTCATTTAGCATACTCAAATTTGCTAAGTGAAATCTCCATTTCACAAAAACTCAAAACACAATTGAAATTTCATTTTTAGCATATCACATTTGCTAAAGTGAAGTCTCCATTTCAAAACAAGATCCAAAAATAAAAGAAACACATTAGGATTTCCTTAGCATACCCAAATTTGCTAAGGATACTATTTTTCAAAATAAAAGTATCCAAAAATAAAAGAAACACATTAGGATTCCCTTAGCATATCTAAATTTGCTAAGAATCCTATTTTCAAAACAAAATCCAAAAAATAAAAGAAACACATTAGGATTTCCTTAGCATACCCAAATTTACTAAGGATCCTACTTTTCAAAATCAAATCAAAATCAAAAGAAACACATTAAGATTTGCTTAGCATACTCAAATTTGCTAAAGAATCTTGTTTTCAATTTTTTTTTCAGAAATAGAACACACTTAGATTCTTCATTTTAGCATACCCAAATTTGCTAAATGAGGATTCCATCTTTCAAAATCACAAATGATTTACAAGACAAAGCAAACAAAAGAAAAAAGAAACAATTATTTTCAAACACTGACCTAGCATACCCAAATTTGCTAAGTGAGTGAATTCCAAAAAAATCTCAAATAAAAAATAAAATCAATTGGCCCTTTACTTTAACATACTCTTTTTGTTAAATAATGGGTCCTCAAAATAAATAAAAAAAATCAAAATTTAAATATGAACCTATGGAAGAATCTCTCAAAAATATTTGAACCTATTTTTCAACATACCCAAATTTGTTGAAAGTGGATTCTATATTCAAAAATTCCTCTTTCCAATCAAATCTCAAAATCTCTTCTAAATCCATTTGAGTCCGACTTAACACTTTCATATGTTGAGTATTGGTTCAACTTCTAAATTCAAATTCAAAATCAACATAAATCTAATTCAAGTTTATTTTCAACATTGCAGACTTTCATTCAGCGTCAGTTTGAGTTACAATGCAGTTTCAGTTTCAGTTGATTCTATGGCAGCGCCAAGATATGTGTTCACTTTTCCCCATGGGATGGATCTGGCCCTGGATCAGGCCAACCTCCCATGCTCTTACTATGCCCACCTCATCCACTTTGGTTGAGCTTTTGAGGGGGCCCAAATCACATGTGAGGGCACTCCCCTCATGACTGTTAGTAGGAGCATAGTGGTCGGGAAGGAGCTGGTCATTTAGGTTGACATGTCATCAGATTCTGAGATCCCCTCACTGAAGAGAAAGGAAGTGGAGGTTCCCACAGCAGCAATGTCAATGCTAGTGTTAGTGATATTATCGATGTTTCATGCCATCGCCTGGCCAACACCCACTTACTAGCACCTTCCAAGGGGAAGGCTTCCCTGATCCCTGTGATTGTCTCCCCTACTTTTGAGGTTGGGTCTAGCTCTTACTATACTCGCCCTACCAGGACCTAAAGAAGAAACAAGAATAGCATGATAAAGTGGTACCATATCCGCATTACTAGGGAGATGGAGGCAGCTACCCGGTTAGTTGTTGAGGAGCTCAGATGGTTTCCACTAATATTCCATCCTCTCTTTGGGTCAGAGGATGCCGGGAGGATCTCTTCATCTCCACCAACTAGTTTTAGCACCACTGTTAGAGGAGGTCATATGTCGGCATTTGTTCGCCTATGCCGTTGGTGAGCCTATGAATGATCTAAGTTCAGGGCTCAGATTGATTTGAGATTCGTTATCCCTCACAGCATGGGGAAGCATATTCGATAGGAGAGGGCCAGGGAGGCCCACACTTTAGTTCACATTACCGCCTAGAGATGAAGGTTCAGAATGGCCTCTGACTCATTGATTTTGTGATCGCATGCTACTCGCATCATCATACTTATGCTCATGGGGACTACCCATCACAGGAGAGAAGCTCCCGTCTAGAGAGAGTCGGTGGTGTCTCCACCACACTGCTCTACCCTTCATCCACCATCTCTTGTTCATGTTCCAACATCTCCAGTTCCACTAAAATCCATGAAGGTCGCATCTGGACAGAAGAAGATCCTGTTGGTAATCCAGCTATGGCCAAGGGATCCCATTCCATCCACACCACCTACTATGGCAAGGCTGAACTCTCCTTCTCGACCTTCTGCCCCAGTCACAGTGAGGAAGGAATGACAACCCCAAAGTATCAAAGTCATCACATCACCACCACCACCACTACAATATACGATGGAGATAGTAGTTGCTGAGGGAGAAGGTAATAGCTCAGTTGCACCTATAATGATATATCCTCCTAGGAGTGTCACCCCATGCAAATTTAGTGACAGTCAAGAGCATATTTCCGAGTATAGCCCTCGGTTAACTCTAAGAATGTGGGAGGTCGTGCCTCACAGTACATGATAGTGATCCCACCACCAATCAGCCAAAGTCATTTGCGCTAGTTCAAACATATCATTATCTAGATGATATAGTAGCCTATTATCTCATAGAGAAAAAAGAAATAATAGGATATGACTGGTCTGATGAGGAGAAGATCAGCTTTGACCCCAATGAAGATGATTTATTGGGAGACTCAGCAGGGGTTTGCATAGTAGATACCAGGGGATTCCTCCTTATAGAGCAGCAGACTATGGAAGGTGTTGAGGCAGTAGAAGACACGCCTACTGACCCAACACCTCCTTAGCAGATAAAGCAGAAGGATGAAAAAATAGATATGATGGAGAAGAGGCTTGAAGATCTTAGAAGCTATCTTAAACTTTACATACCATCTAACAGACTAAGCCATATTAGTGGTGCATGTCAACCAAGACTTTACCTAGTGCAAGGTACCAAGCATGTATGGAAGGTGAATAGTACCTCCATACAAGGAAAAGATATCAAGAGCATGGTTGAGCAGTAGGTGAAAGAAGGATTGGCTCAAGCCCAAGGAGGATCATCAGTTCTAAATGGTAGACCCTACCCAGAGGAATTTGATGCAATCCAATATCCTAAGGGTTTCATGCCACCTTTTTTCAAGAGTTTTGATGGCAGTGGGAACCCGAGACAAAATATTACATATTTTAGGGCCAGTTGTTGCAACACAAGTGCCAGTGATGCTCTACTATTCTGCCTCTTCATTAATAACTTAGCGGGTATAGCATTTGACTGGTACATTAAACTTGACAATAGTTCAGTGAAGACTTATGCTGAGTTGGAACAACTCTTTATCAAAAGGTTTGTTGGAGCTCAGCAAAGGGTCACTGTTGGCGATCTCGTTGTGGCCCAACAAAACCATGGTGAGTCCCTCATTGATTACATTTTGAGATGCATAATTTGAGTATGAAATACGAACCTTAGCTGTCTGAATAGCACACCATTAAGATTCTGCTTAAGAATATCCATGGCCTAGTCGCCTTCATGCTCAAAGGTCTCACCATCAAAATTTTGAGAAATTAATCAATAAGGTGGCTAGCTTGCAAGGAGAAGCCAAACAGTTGCCTTCTCTAGATCTTCCAACAAAGCCAAAGCCATAGAAGGTATATGTGAAGAAGCTGAAGGATAAGAGACGGGGAAACAACCGAGAGGCAGAGACCGTTCTACTGCCATCACTTCAACCTCCTCTACCACCACGATACCTACGCCACACAAATGCCATGGCCTACACTCTCCTCAACCACCATCATCATCGATAATACACATACTGCCAATGTAGATATGATCCACCTACTCTTTTAGATAAACTTAACAAGCCTTATTCATTTAAGAGGGAGGTAATCAAGAAGATCTTTAAGAATCTCTTAAAGAAGCCTGATTTTCAGTTACCCGAACCTAAGAGATCAGAGGAAGTGTGCAAAAACCATGATCCTAACTTTTTCCCTTACCAGCATATGCTAGGTCATATTTTGGAAGATTGCTTCACATTTAAGGACTGAATTGAACATAGCTTCAAGACCGGTGCTATAGTCATCCCGAAGGAATACCTTATGGAACAACCATCCAGTTTGATTATAGTAATCCTTGGGGATACTTGCGATCCTTTCAAAACCAAAGAAGGTTTGGATATCTCCTTATCCAAAACCTCTAAGAAAATTACATCGAAGATCAATAAACTTTCCTTGCAGTCCAACCTCCAACATCAAGGAAGGTCAAGAGCCAACCAAGGAAAGGGAAGATGTGCTGTGTAGCCCAAGAAGGTAAACCACCACCAAGACCAACCTCCAGTCCACCATTGCAGCTACCACATTAGTGACTACCTCCACTTCAACTAGCTATTCTTATTCTAGTAGACATCTAATATCGGTGGATGAGGGCATCAAATCCCTCACCCCTCTTACTTTACTTGATTTGTACTATGTATCTCCTATCAAATCCAAGAAATTGAAGAATAAAGCTAGCTTGAATTATATATGTGTCACTTCTGATGGGTTGTTTGAATCTATTCCTAATAACTCTTCAAGTCTAAATAATAACTATAATAATTCTGATCTTCCTCTTTCTGATTAAGAGTTGGATTTTTCTACTCTGAATACTATGGGTTTGCCTCTTGAGATAGACCTGGAATCATCCGATTTTGAGGGTCCCATAGGAGAAGTTGTAGGTGAGCCTGATGTGCAGGTAGAACCTTGCATTACCCTACCACAAGAGATCACCAAAGTCAACCTCCGTAGTGGCAAGGTTCTACCTCCTAAGGCAGCACCTCAAAATAGAGGGAAACTAGTCATTGGTTCAGAGGATTGAGAAGCTCCTCCATAGGATGCTCCACCCTTGGATATGCTTGTGGAGGATCAGCCTAAGGTGGACTACAATATCCTCTCTCACTTAAGAAAGTTTTCATCTAAGCTAAGCATATACGATTCCCTTGTCTTATACAAAGAGAGGGAATCATCAATCTCCTTGATCCCAATATGCTTACCGAATCACTATGGTGAGAAGGCACATTATTCCAGAGAAGCTCAGGGAATCACTTTCACAGATGAAGACCTTCTTCCAGGGGACATGGAGCACAACCGTCCCCTCTACATTATAGTTGACATGGGTAGATTTAGACTTGCCAGAGTTCTCGTCGATCCAGGTGTATTAGTGAAAATTATGAGTCTAAAGACCCTTGTCTATTTGAGGATTGACATTTCCACACTCTGGGGGGATCGAATGATGTTGAGAGGATTCAATGGACAAGGTGAGAGGGCTTTAAGTTCCATAGTGTTACCTTTGGAGATAGGTGACTGGAAGACTGTAGCCAAGTTTTATATCATTGATTTAAATACTTCGTTCACCACTTTGCTCGGTAGGCCTTGGATACATCAGAACAAAATGACTCCATCTTCCTTCCATCAGTGCATCAAATTCAGGAAGGATGGGATTGAGGACTATGTCAAAGGAGATGAAAAGCCATTTTCAGTCAGAGAGGTTGAGATATATGAGGATGCGACCTACTATTTTCCTCAAAACACTCTTTCTCATGAACTTGGACAAAATTCAATTTTGAAAGAAAAGAAAATGAAGAAAAAGAAAGAGCAAAAGAAAAAGAAAAGAAAAATAAAAATTCAAGTGAACAAGAAAGGGGAAATGAAGAAGAAATAGAGCCGCATATCACATTCCACCCATAGTCCATTCTCTCATATGGACATGTGGATGACTACCTCCACCAGCGAGGCGTAGAAATAAAGGCGTGAGGTGGAAGACCCCCTGGTTGGCCATCAGCCAACAGAGGTTATGTTCCAGTTCATAGGAGTACCCTTACTATTCACATAGACTTAGAATCTAGCTCAGAGGATAAGCCTAATGTGATTAGCATACCAGCCAACCCCTCTTAGCGAGTTTCATTAGAGGTGATACTCAAGCCGGACAGCGATGAAAACTAGGCCTCTAGACAGAGCAAAGTATTTAAATCAAATGTATGTAAAACTATCAGGCAATAGTTAGAAACCTTAGCTCTAACCTCACTTTCATCTCAAAAAGTTGAAGGTTTAGTAATTAAAGAAGCCCCTCAATCTTTCAGAGATGTCAAGCTGAAGAGATTCTTTTTGGGATCCTCATCCTCAAGTCCTAAAGATGATGTAGAACTTGAGGATGATTCATATAAAGAATTAAAGAAATTACCTTTTGATTGGTACTCGTCTTGTGTTATGAATCTTGCAAAGAAGGGTTTGATTCCTTATTCATGGTCTAAGCACAGGTCAGAGTATTTTAAAAAGCTATAGAATAACACAGGCAGGGAAGCACAATCAAGATCATGACTAGGATTCAGTACAGTGGGTCTAGTCGATGATTATAACTACTGTTTGATTTTCACCAACCATCTGGAGTCTGATAGGTTCTTCTCACACCAAACCAAATCTTATGAGGATGTGTGTTTAGAAATCTCAGATGATTCTGATGATCTCCAAATCAAAGATGCACCACCAAAATTTGAAAAGGAGATCCATTCAATAATCGACAAGCTTAAAGAAATCAACCTCAGGATAGAAGAGAATTTGTGCCCGACATATATCAGTTCGTTGCTGAATGAAGAAGAAATCAATGAGTTAGTTAGGCTATTGATTGTAAGGATTGCTTTGCATAGAGTTATGAAGAGATGCCCGGATTACCTCCTGATGTAGTAGTCCACAAACTAGTAATAGATCTTAGCGCTAACCCTATCATGCAAGCTCCTAGACGCATGCGATTAGAAATCAAACAATAGGTCATTTTTTAAGTCAAGAAATTGATCGATGCTGGTTTCATAAGGGAAGAAATATACCCTACTTGGTTAGCCAGTGTCATCCCAGTTAAGAAGAAGAATGACCAAATTCACATATAGGTCGATTTCAGGGACTTAAACAAGGCATGTCCTAAGGATAAGTTTCTTCTTCATATACCATAATTAATGATGGACATCGCCTCATCTCATGCAGTTTTCTCTTTCATGGATGGGTCATTTAGCTACAACCAAATCTAGATGGCCCCCGAGGATGAAAGAAACACTGCTTTAAAACCCTGATTGGAATCTATTGTTATAGGGTCATGCCTTTCGGCCTTGAAAATGCTGGTGTTACATACCAACGGGCCATGACTCAGATTTTCAATGAACTCATCCATCATCAAGTTGAGTGCTATGTTGATAATTTAGTAGTCAAGAGCAGAGAAAAGGAAGACTATCTCTTTGACTTGAGAGTAGTTCTCGAATGATTAAGATATTATAACCTCAAAATGAATCCCGTAAAGTGTGCATTTGGAGTAGCTTCAAGGAAATTCCTTGGGTTTGTTGCTCGACACCAGGAAATAGAAATAGATCCAGAAAAGATTAAAGCTATCTTAAAAATGCCACCTCCTAAGAGTTTAACTAAACTCAGATCTTTATAAGGACGGTTGTCATATCTAAGATGCTTTATTTTTAACCTATCAGGGAGATGCAAGCCATTCTCAGCACTTGTCAAAAAGGACACCAAGTTCAAGTGAGATGATAAGTGCCAACATGCCTTTGAAGATAACAAACAGTATTTGGTGAAGTCGCCAGTAGCTCTATCCCTGCCACTCATCCTTTACCGCCAGATGACTCACTCTTTGTTGGCCCAAGCCAACAATGAAGGGAAGGAGAGTTCTCTCTACTACCTCAGCCGTCATCTGATCCCTACCGAAGTGAACTACCCACCTATTAAGAAACATTGCCTAGCTTTGATCTTTGCATCCCAAAAGCTACGACACTATATGCTTTCTCATAAGGTGAACTTAATTTCTAGAACCAATCCAATGTAGTATCTCTTGACATGGAAAATGCTATCTAGATGTTTGGAAGGATGGTCCATGATACTCTCGCAGTTTGATATTACATTCATACCCCTCCGTGCGATAAAAAGACAAGCATTATCAGATTTCTTAGTAGCACACCCATTTATTACTGATTCTCCGCTTAGTGAAGATCTCCCTGATGAACAAATCATGAACTTAGGGGAGGTTGACAACCATAAATGGGAGATGTATTTTGATGGTGCAGCTTCTTTTCATAAAAGGGGAAGCACCATAATCTACTCTTCTAAGAAAAGCCGGGGTAGGAATAGTTCTCCTAACTACAGACCATGATGTGATGAGATTCTCATACTATCTTTCTAATCCTTGCACCAACAATGAAGTCGAGTATGAGGCTTTGATTGTCAGTCTAGAGTTAGCCATCATAGTCAGTGTCAAGAGCATCAACATCTTTGGATATTCTCAATTGGTCATCAACCAGATGGTCGGGTCCTACAAGGTTCTAAAATGCAAGCTTCGTCATTACCATGAGTATACCATGAAGCTGTTGGCCCAAATCCCTGAAGTCTCCATCTAAAGAGAAATGGAGTAGTGTGCACCAAACTTACAAAGAATTAGCAAGTCCAGAAGATGAGTCCATTCCAATAAGAGTCCAAAATAAACAAGTCCTATCCTTTATTGATGCTGAACTTATCGAGATACTTTCTAAGGGGAGGTTGTCGCGTCTATGGAAAGGAAGGGATTTGATGCAACTATTCATAGACTATTTGAACACCAAAAACCTCAAGAAAAACCCATCAGTGAAAAGAGCTCGCTCCTATGCTCTCGTTGATGGCACCCTGTACCAATGGTCTTTTGATCAAATGTGGTTATGTTGTTTAGATAAACATGAAGCCCATGGCATTATAACTGAGGTACATTCAGGTCTATATGAAGCACATCAATCCATCCCAAAGATGAAGATGAAGATCAAGAGACTAGGATACTACTGGCCTTCGATGATTACAGACTACATGGATGTAACTAGGAGATGCCATCAGTGTCAGGTACACGGTGTGGTCTTACATCAACCACCCAATATTTTACACCCTACATTGGCTTCATGGACATTTGAGTGTTGGGGTATCGACATTGTGGGTCCTATCGATCCTTCCTCTTCCAAGGGTCGTCAATTTATCTTACCCACACTACTTTCCAAGGAGGAAATCCCACCGGAGACAACTCAAAGATGTGCTTCAATTTTTCAGGAACCATATGGTATATAGGTTCGGGGTGCCTTGATGAATTATATCTGATAATGATATTGCATTCAAAAGAACCAAGATCAACAGCTTCACTAGAAGACACAATATAGATTGGAGATACTCCACCATCTACTACCCTAGAGCAAATGGCTTAACAGAAGCATTCAATAAAACTCTCATCCAAATACTAAAGAAGACTCTTGATGATAACAAGCGGCAGTGGAATGAGCAATTGGTTGAATCCTTATGGGCCTACCGCACCACATACCAAACTCCAACTCAATATACCCCTTTTTCCTTAGTGTGTGGGTCTGAAGCCATTCTACCTTTAAAAGTTCAACTCCTAGATAGCATTGGGTAGTAAGATCACTTCAGAATAGAATGCAAAGTTGCAGTTAGATGAGCTCGAAGGTTTGGAGGAGAGTCACCTACGGGCATTCCAGAACCTCGAGTTGTACAAGGCCAAAATGATTCAAGATCACAACAAGTTGGTCTGCCCTAGGTATTTCTAAGTAGGAGAACTTGTGTTAGTCCTAAGGAGACCAATTGTTGCCCGTCAAAAGATGGGAGGCAAGTTTGAACTCACTTGGGAAGTCCCCTATGTCATAGAGAAAGCCTACCAAGGAGGATCTTATTAGCTCATTGATCGTAAATGGGAACACCCTATGCTTCCAATTAATGGGATCTATTTGAAGAAATATTACCCATAAAACATGTTTTGAAAATAATTATTAACAAAAGAATATAAATTTAATTTCATTTCATCTAAATCTTCTCTTATTTTGAAGCGTTGTTTGCTTATCTTGCAAATCCACCATAATGTGTTTAGGATAGCTATAAGAGTCCCCCAGTGGCATCCTATCCCTCTTTCACAACACAAACACAATTAAACACAATCTCCTGGTGCTATTAGAATAGGTGTGAGAGAACCCAAGAGACATCCTATTTTGATTAGAACAATTGAGTTAGGTGTAAGAGAACCTGAGTGACATCCTTTCTTAGTGGGAGTTCCCGGTTGCCTTCCATGGCACCATTTCATTAAATTCCCCAAGAGTGTTTATGGTAGGTGTGAGAAAACCCAAGAGGCGTCCTATTCCATTTAACACAAATACATGTACAAAATTAAACACATGTCCTTTCTCAAGCTATTTTGATGTGGGAGCAAGCCCCCTATGGCACTCACTCATTAGCTGCTCTAGGTCGAGTCTACATGCTACCTCGCTAGTATGCTAACCCAGTGGTCACTTGTTTGGAAGATTTGAGTCCCTGCACCTTCTTCCTAACTTGATCATTACAAACCAACGAGCACCTTATTAATATGGTAGACTTCACTGCCCAACTAGTAAGTTACCTCATGTTGATTTTGTTTAAGAAGATGTGAGTCCCTGAGCTTTCTTCTTGAACTAATCATCATGATTTAACTAAGTCGAGTATATTTGAGGCTTAGGATAAGTCCCTTAGTGGCTCCTTTCCTCTTGACTACTCTTGAGTTGATTAAGTCCTCTAGTGGCATTCACCAAGAGCCCTAGTCGATAGCACCTGCCAAAGATAGACTAACCCAATCAATTTCGCCATCGAGAATGACCCCAGCTTTCTTCCTTCGCAAAACGCACCTTAGGTTGGTTGATATTCTCTATGCTGGGAGCGAGTAACCCGGTGGATACACCAATCTTGGCAGATGTGAGTCCCTGAGCATTCTCCTTGAGTTAGCCACTGAATACCTATTTGATATATGACTAGCCATGTCATCTTCTCCAAGGTTTTGGATCAAGCCTTTAGTGGTCCCTCTCCCTGCGGGCATTCTATTTCTATCACATCCTTTGCGACCCCATTTAGACACTACCCAGGTTACTCTTGGATTGGAAAGTCTCCCTTTCCTAGTAGCCACCCCTGTGGTTGGAGAATTTGTTGGATGCAATGATTCTCCCTTGGTTTAGAACTGAGTCTAGTGATATAAACTCCTTCTTAGTTTGATCCCTTGTAAACCAATAGGATCCATGTTAAAACAAACTAAATAAACACATAAATTAATTTGCTTGTGGATTAAGAATTCAAGCCCCCAAAGGGCCCTTTTTCTCAAGCAGACATCCTATCTTTGGAGCAGTGTCAACAGAACTCCCTATTGAAATTGCCTGACTACTTGAGTTGAGATAAATCCCTGAGTTGACACTTTATAATCGCCCTTAGGTCAAGTTCAATCTATTTTGTCATAAGCAGGTTGCCCCGACAGTCATTTTGCTTTGGAATATGTAATACTATTACGCATTCTTTCTAGCATGACTATCGCAAATCAACGGGTAGCCCTAGGTCGGGTACGATTTATTGCCTAAAGCAACCAATCACTCCTATGGTCTTTTATAGTGGAAGATGTGAGTCCCCGAGATTTCTTCCCTTGAATGGATCATTGCAAACCTAAAGGCACTCCTTTGGTTAGATAGTTCTCTCATCGGCCGTGAAGCTACTCCCTTTGGTTTAGTAAGTCTGAGATATGTCTAGATTGATATAAGCTCATTCTCAGTGTGATCCACTGCAAACCAATAGAATCTATCAAAATAAACTAAAAATTAAATTAATCTTCGACTATCTTTGAGCTGATTTAAGTCCCCGCGGTGGTCACTTAACAAATGCCCTGTCATAATGTTGCCAATAGATCACCCCATCAATTGGTCCCGACTTTGGAGGATGTAAGTTTGCTATGCTTTCTTCCTAGTACAATTGCTGCACACTGAAAGATACCCATTTGGTTAGATAGTCCTACCTTGTGGTTGGTAGACTACTCACTTTGGATTAGTAAATATGAGTTAGGCCTAGGCCACCATGGTCCCTACTCAGTGCACTCCATCGCAAACTGATGGGATCCATCATTATCAAAACAAATCTAGAATTAAAATTAATCTTGACTATCCTTGAGTTGATTTAAGTCCCCCAGCAGCATTCACTAAATAGTTAGCCCTAGGTTAGGTTCAATCCAATACCTTGCCAATGGATTGCCCCAACAACTGATCCCTACTTTGGAGGATGTAAGTCTGCTATGCTTTCTTCCTCGTATAGCTGCTGCTCACCAAAATGCATCCCTTTGATTGGTTAGTACCACTATGTGTTTGATAGAATACCCCTTTAAATTAGTAAATCTAAGTTAGGTTTGAGCCTCTGTGGCTCCTACTCAGTGCGATCCATCAAACCAACAGGGCCCATCTAAAAATTTGAAACAAATCCAATGAAGCAAACAAAATAATCAATCAATCCAAATCAAAATCTTTTGCTTCTCCCTAGTGAGATGCAAACCTTTCTAGTTCTCTAGCAGATCTCAAATTCTAATTCCTCAGTGGATTTCACAACCCCTCCATTATGGATGAATTCAACTTGCCTCCCTAGTGGAGAGTTCACTTTTCTATCCCCGGTGCAGTCAAAATAAATACAATTAAATGAACAATAAATTGAATCAAATCGATTTCTCTCCCCAGTGAGAATCAAATCAAACCTCGCATCCCCTTGCGAATGACTTGAACCTGCTCCCCTAGTGGAAGGTTCACATACTCTATCCCTAGTGGATTCCTCCTTCCTCTCTTATGTCTCTGACATGAGTAGGGTCACATTGCACTAAGCTCTAGATTCCTTCTACACCTCAATTTAGAAGTATATCATCTTTGTTAGTGCTTGTGATCGTTTGTTGTTATTGATCTTTAACACAAATAATGCGGTTCCTGCCACACCACACCTATTGGGCACCCTTTGTTGACCTTATTTTTAGGATGAGCTCTCAACCCTTCCATCTTAGACATAGGACTTCTCTTAGGCTTTAAGAGTTCCTTTGTTCTTAAGACACATCTAGTGATTAGGTGGACACGCAACCTAACCCTAGAGACTTAGAAAAGCCATAGGAATATGTCATGCCTTAGGGGTGTTAGAAAAATTTGCCTACCCTATAGCTTGAATCAAATTCCTCACTTCCTTCCTTCAAGTCAAAATCCAAATCAAATCAACATCAAAGATTAAATCAATTCCAACTTAAATTGATTTTCTCCAAACCCAAATTAATTCCACATGATAGAAACCCATGATTGAAACTAATGATTGAAGCTCATGATTGAAATTCCAAGTTCAAAATATTTAAGTCCTTTGATTCCCTCTCATGGACTTAGCCTAATTCAAATCTAAATCAATTCAAATTCAAGAAATTTTCTCACAATCCACTAATATTCTCATTTATATTCATATATATAAATGAAATATAAATTCAAATCAATCAAACTAAACCCAACAAATTAAATCCAAATTTTAAAAATCTTTCCTAAGTCTTTTGATCCCCTCATATGGACTTAGCCCAAATCAAGTTCAAATCACTTCAAATTCATGAAATTTTCTCATAACCCATTTATATTTATATTTATATTCACATATGTAATTGAAATATAAATTAAAATATCCAAGACCAAATCTGAAACTCAAACTCAAATCTACTCAAAATTCAACCTAAGCCTTTCAAGTCAAACTCTTGAACTTAGCCAAATAAAATTCAAATCAAGCCAAACCCTTGATTTTTCTTCATGATTTAATCAATTCTTCAATCATGAATTGAAATATAAATACAAACTCCAATCATCATTCCAAAACTAAATTCAAAAATCAAACCCAAATCAAACTCATGTTCACCCTTTTGAACTTGAAATTGTCTAATGAATCAAAACCCATTTGACTTCAAACCACTTGTAAATGGATTTCTATTTCAATCATAAGTCCATATGTGAGTTCAATCAAACTCAAACCAAGCTTTGACCAAGTCATTTGTCCCATTTAGGCTCACTTGACCCAAAGTGACCTAAAGTACCCTTTTTGAGCCAAATTCTAATCCTACCAAAATTGGATTGAACTAAGCCTCACATTGTGAGAAATAATCATCATAAGATGATCAATCACCCAAATTGGGTCAAACCAAGTCAAACCTAAGGGTTGACCAAGTCAACACTTAGCCAAAATGAAACCCAATATAGCCAAAATTTACCATGGGATAGATTGATTAAAATCATTGATCAACACTCATTCATGATCAATATTTGAACTTGACCAAGTCATCATTTGAGCCTAACTTAGCCCAATTGGCCACTTGACCCGTTGACCCAATTTGACCTAAAAAATCAAAATGTGTCAAAACTTGATCTAAGCCAAATTGATTGAAACCAATGGGTCAAGTTAATTCCAAAATGATTGTTGAAACTTGACCAAAGCCCCAATTGGCCAACTAGATCCAACCTAGCCCAATTGACCTTGAACCCAACTTCACCTAAAAGGTCAAATTGAGCCAATCCAAATATAAACCAAATTGATTGGAAACAAAGATACTAATCCATTTAAAATGATCAACCAAACATAAACCAACCCATGACCTAACCTAAATAGGTCAAATGGGTCAAATTGGTCAACTTGACCCATTTGACCTAAATGAAATCAAATGAACCAAAACCAAATATAAATCAAATTGAACCAAACCAATGATGCTAAAACATTTCAGATGATCATATGAACTCAACCCAACCCTTGGTTTGACCCAATTTGACCAATTGGTCAACTTGACCCAAGTTGATCCATTTTGACCTAAATGGGTCAACATGAGCTAAGTCACATCAGACCAACTCCAAATTCAGTAAAACTTAGCCCACCCAATTTTTCAATCATACCAAACATATTCAAACTGAAATCAAGGTCCAATGACCATTTTACCCCTAGGCCATAAGGTAACCTAAAATCAAAACCACTTGGAATTTGGTCAATTCCTTTTCATGGACACTTGACATCCTCTTAGTGGACCAAATGGTCACTAACACATGGTGCACATGACATTGGGTTTGGGTCAAACCCAACCCAAGGTCAAAACTAACCACTTTCAAATTAAGCACATGAAAATCCTTCCTCCAATTAAGCACATGGGCCACCACTCCGCCTCTCCTCTCACCAATCCACCATGCCACCTCCCAACACAAACCCACTTAAGGAGGTGTATTGAATCAAATTGGAAAGGAAGCTTGCGACCATTAGATTCACCTAGGGGGAGATATACTCCCCCTAATTTCACTTGAATTTTAATCTCTCCTATTTGATTTGAGTTAAGGGAAGCCAAAGGAAACATTTCTAAGCTTCCCCAAGCTCTCTCAAGCCAATTCAACTTCTCCATTTTGAGATTTTCTCAAACAAAAATAGGGGAGCTCAAGCCAAATTCAATCTCACTCCACACTCAATACCAAGCTAATTCTTCTTGCAGGCTTATCAAAGGACTCAATCGAACTTGCCTAAACCTTCTTCCAAGCTCCAAAGGCAAGGGAGGTGCTACTTTGATCAAGGCTGCAAGGAGTTGAAGGTGAACTTGGTCAATAGGAGGATCCATCCAATTTTAACACCTCAAAACTTCAACAAAGCTTCGTCTCCACTAGACGAAGCTACTTCAAGGGATTCGAGCACCTGTGATAGCCTCCGACGAGGTATTCCATTAAACTGAGCTTAAATTAGCCATATTGTGGTCCTTTATGAAGTGAAGTTTCACCCCAAGCAAAGTTAGCCATTGGATGTGTTCCCTGTTACTCCTAGATAGTGTGGGTTGAATTTGGTTTTAATCTGAGCTCAATCGAGCTCGAATCTTCCTCTAAAAGATGGACGGTGGACATCTCCCACAGGGAAGATTAGGGATAGATCATGAGCCATACATCCACGCATTTTGGATAGACGACCATGATCAAGACATGTAGGAAATTCGATTTAATCCTTTAATACCGCAGGCTTAATCTCAATCGTCGATCAACAAATGAAATGGAGAGAAAGATAGCCACTCCGCTATGAAGTGACTACTTAAATAGCCTCTCCTATCACGCCATGTGGAAAGCATGCATCGCGTCATCCTCCACATGGCCCCGATGGGATTAGCTATTTTAATTAGGGATTTATTTAATTATCCTTAATCATTGAATCTGCATAATTGCATAACTAATTCTAAAAAAGTCTTAAAAATATAACGTAAAAAGCATTGGAAAGATAATTCAGAGGAGAATATTCTAAAATTAATTTCACTAGATTTTGAATAATATATTTTCCTTAATTAGAGTTTTAATGAAAACCTGATAACCCTAATTACTCTCTAATTATCTCACTAATTAATCTCAAACTTCTCAAGTGAACTTAGGGGGATGAATTCTGCCTCCCCTAATTTTCTTTGGATTTATTGATGGGCTAATTAGAGAGATCAATTATTGAATTATTAATTACTCTCTTTATGTAATTAAGGGTAATTAAGCATATGACCAGTGGTTTAATCCTTTTATTAAGTCAAATAAGTCTTGCTTAAGTAGAGAAGTGGCTTATGGAATTGATTTGGGGAATTTTATCTAAGCCATTCCCTAAACCCCTTTCCTTCCTTATTCCAAACTTAATTAAGGGTTAATCCCCTAATCACTTGGTTAATTAACTTGATAAAATAATCAAAACATTCCAGAACTTAATCAATCCTTTTTTTTGGGTAGATGCTTAGGTGTTTAATAACCTAAGTGGCTTAAGGAAATCAATACCTAATCTACATGTGTGGGAAGGGTTATGAAAGTACTTAACTTAAACCCTTTAGCTTAATTAATCATTAATTACGAGCCAAATGCATTAGGCCCTTTTCTTCCTAGGTTCATTGCTGATTTAAATTCTTTGTGTGATTTTATGTCATATCATTGGCTCATAATTATTTGATTAAATATGCTAAGGTGATATAGGTAAGGGGTAATTAATACACTTAATGTACACCTTAACCTAACTAGAACATAAAATTGATGTAATCACCTAAAAATTAAACAAAAATAATATACATATGTGGGAATGGGTTAGGATCAGCAAACCCTCTTCACATTTCTCAAATTGAAATCAAACTGAAAATGAAACAAAATTTCTTTAAAGCCAAATTTGTTTTGCTTTAAATAATCTTATTCATAGGATTGTCTTTAAGAATTAATTAGGGTGGATGAACTTACATTGCTTTCATCACTTTATTTCTTTCCTAGCATGCTAAATGTGTATGTCATATGAAAATCATGCATTCATCCCTTTTAAAAATCAAAATTAAAAATGAAATGTTTTCTTTATGTCAAATTGCATGTTTTGGATAAAGTAAAAAAAATATGAATGGCTATTATCACTATTATATACAAAATTGTTTTCAAAATTTATAAATCAAACATTAAAATTGAAAGGTATGCTACTTATAATTATTTATAAGCTTGCATGTGAAAAATATAAAGATATGTATTATATGGTTTTGATTCTCCCTCTGTTTCTTAACATAGAATTGTATAGGATTGGCAAAGTATATATTCCATTTGAAAAGGACATAACACTTGCTCAAATCCATTCCTATACACTCCTATGTCATGACTTAAAAAGGAATTTTACACCATACATACAAATTAAACAACCAAACCAAAAATAAAATAAATATAAACTTTTGCATCTTTCTTTTTCAATTTATTTCTTTTGTACATGCATATGTATTTAAAGAAAGTGGTATATTAGTCTGGACAACTATGAGGTTTTGAGTTTTCAAGTCTTGTACCTTACACCTGGCTAACAATAATGTCGTACTCACTTATGCCTTTCATACATACACATGTGCATATGAATAAAGGATAAAAGAAATCCCTCTTTTCTACTTAATGAAAATCATGCATCATAAAACATTCAAATTTTCTTAAGTAACATTTCTTAGCATTCATCATAAAGTGTGCTAAACATTTTCATTTATATGTATATATATTCTTAGGATTCATCCATATGCATGTTATACATGTTGAGAAAGAAATGAAGTGATGTGTGTTTTGTGATATTAATTTACTTTACTTAATCTTAAAATGCCATTCTTCTTGAATAGGTTTGTTTGGGGAAAATCTAAACTTAGGATTAATTAAAACACATAATAAAATATTTACTAAATAAAATCAAATATGAATCTACTTTAGAAATTACTTAGGGTAGGGAAGGAAAGAGAAATTCTATTCTCTGTTCCCTCTCTTTATAACTTAATAATTAATTGTAGGATTCATCTAAACCAAATCAAATATATAAAATAAAATTAACCCAAAATAACTAAACAACTTAAATTGAAACCATCCTCAAAGTTGAACATTTTCATACTTAGGAAATCTAAACCTTAAAGCCATAGCTAAGCATACCACACAAAGCCTAAATGGCACACACATTAGGCTAAGTCACCACTTCTAGCTTTAGGTTAGGGTGGTGCATGATTTGATGCTTACTTTTATTTTGTGTATTATTTCTAGTCTGGATGTTAAGGTGTATGTGCGTAGACTGAATGGTAGGACGATTAATTCTAATCATTATCTTTTGTAAGGAATTTTGCCTAAGGGGCGCTGTAATAAACAAAAATATAAATACTTTTGTTATGCAGGTGCTTATACCCATAAGCATAATCTAATAGGCTAGGTGGACTTGGTTACCCATGTGTGGGGTGCTAAGTTTATGGTGAATAAATTCCTATAGGAGTTGCCTTCAAATCTATGGAGAGAAAGAAAGCCAAGACCTATAGAAATTCATCTTTTTAGGATGCCATGCAGATCCATAGATGTATTTATTCAGGTGATTAGGTACTCATCAAGGAAATAGTGTACTATCTCGAAAGATAAAAGTCACTGCCCTTTAATGGAGCTACCCCACAATAAGGACTCTAATATGGTGCATATGTACAAGAGATTCTTCCCTACTTTACATGAAAAGTAAAGCGGGTTTATTTTAAATCGAGTTCATTAAGTTCTACAAGCCCCATAATTTTATATGAGGGATGGGATCCTTAGAAAAACTCTCAATTAAGGTAAATGATCATTGTCTTTGAAGATTTTAATAGGAAAGTACTATCAACAGATGGGTTTATGTTTGAAAATAAAATGGGATTGATCAAAAGAGGGAGTTATTATCGAAGCCAAAATGGAAGATGAGTAAGAGATTCCCACGATGCTAGGAAACCTACCGAGCATCTCAAACTATCCTATAGTTGGGCTTTACATCTTTGAAATTGATTTAGTTTGTTTGAGTTGCATTTTTTATTAGAAATTTGAGACTTAAGATTCCTTAACACAAGATTAAAAAAATGCCAAAGAGGTGAAGAATTATGTTTATAGCCCACAAAGGGGAGAAGCAACCTCAGAACCTAAATTTAGGGAGCTTCGGTGAGGGCCGGAAGAACAACCTAAATCTATGGCAAAAAAATGGGTATTTGGTTTGCCTCTGCAAGAGAGGATAAACCACCTGACAGCTTCGACTTACAACCGCCTGGGGGTAGTCGCCAAGTCTTTATGCTTATGCAAGATAGTTAGGCTGTTATTTATTTAGAAAGAGACTAAGTCCTTAAACTCAGTCCCTAAAGAGACTAGATCATGTAAAGAGACATGCTTCAAATGACCTAAATCTAATACAATTCAAATTTTATTTTATTTTCAATTTGGACAATTATTTTGACTCAGGCTAATATGATTCATATGACTAATGCATGAGAAAAAAGGTTAATGGCCAAAATTAGCGAGAAGGGAGGAGGTGAGTTTCCACCATGGCTCTCAAAGGTCAAGGTAAGTTTTTCTATCAAAGGTGAAAGCCCTTCAAGCAAGAGTGAAATAAGATGCATTTGTGCATGATATTATAAAGAAATACTCATTGAGCTAATGGGTTGCTAATTCTTTTATCTTGATTTTAAACTTAGGCTTTATGTTAGGTTAGGAGTTGTTTAATTTTATTTTGAGTTGTTATGTTAGGTAGAAGAATTATTTTTCTCTAAAGAGCTTAATCCACATCCATGCCATACATAAGCAAGGAAGAAACTAGGAAAATCATGCCACTTAATGCAAAAGCTAAATAATTCATCAACCAATTTATAAAGCTAATCATAAAAAAATAAAAGGTCGGTGGGCACCACGACACAAACCAAAATATCAAATGGGTTGAGCTACCTGTACAACCCAAATTGCAAATGAATTAAATTACAATTACGCAAGGAATTCATTGTTATGGGGGTCTTCAAGCTTTATTTTTCTTTCTTCTTTTCTTCTTTCTTCATTTCTTCGTTCTTCTTTGGTTCCTTCTTTTTGGATTGTTGGAAGGTGGATGCTCAATGGCTTCACATGGTGCATAAGATAGGATCTTATGACCAACGTTCATCTTAATCCCCATAATAATTATTCCAAAATCCTAATTATACAAATTTACATTAAAAGGAAAAGTGGAAATCTAACTAACACCTACAAAATAAAGGTTAGCTAAAATAAACCACATAAATCTCAAGCATGTATATTAGACTTATTGCCCTACACATGGGTGACTAAATCCACCTGGCCTATGGATTATGCTTAGGGGTATAAAGCACTTGCAAGCAAAAGCATTTATATTTTTATTTATGATATCGTCCCTTTAGCAAAATCCCCTACAAAAAAATAATAAGAACATCCTACCATTCATTCTATGAGCATACACCCTAATCATCTCCAAAAAACATATATCACAAAATAAAATAAACATCCATGCACCCACCAACTAAGGCTAGAGAAGTGGTGACTTAGCATCTGAAAGCTTGTGTGGTATGCTTAGCTATGGCTTTAGGTTTAAATTTTCTAAGTGTGAAGAACATGTTCAACTTAGAGGTGGGTTTCATTTAAGTTAATTTTTTGGGTTGATTTTATTTCATATTTTGATTTGGTTTAAATGAATCCTACAATTAATTACTGAGTTATGAGGAGGAAAGAGACTTTCTTTCTTTTCCTAACCTAAGTAATTTCTAAAGTAGATTCACATTTTAGTTTCATTTAGGTGAATGTTTTGATTAAATCTTATAATCAATCTAAGTTTAGATAAACTCTAAACAAACTCAACATTAAAAAAAAACATTTTAAGATTAAACATAAATCAAAATAATAAGAAAGGATTTTTCTTATAAATTTTTTCTTTTTCACATTAATACATGAAAGTAAGAAAGGCATAATTGAGTTCAACATGAAACCAGAGGTGTAAGGTACAAGACCTACTTAATACTTAGCCTCACAACCTCGAGGTTGTCCAGACTAATATACCACTTTCCTTAAATATAAATATATGTATAAAAGAAATGAAATGGAAAAGGAGAATGCAAAAAATTATTTAATGGATTCATTTTTGTTTATGTAATTTACACATGAAAATATAAGTAACCCTTCTTAAGTAGTAGCATAGAGATGAATAGGATATGAATTTAAGTAAGTTTTAGGTTCTTTTCAAATGAACCCTACATCTTACCAATTCCTATTCAAATCTATACTAACATGAAAGAGTAAGGAAACCTATGCTAAGTATGCCTTTATAATCTATCACATGCAAACTCATAATTAAAATAGAAGTAGCATACTTTCAGATTTGGTATTTGATTCATATGTTTTGAAAATAATTTGGATTTTGTAGTGATAACAGCCACTCATATTTCTACTTCAACCAACACATGCAAATTTGACATAAAGTAAACAATTTCATTTTAAAATTAGAATTTAAAAATATGAATGCATGACATCACATGACATACAACGTAACATGTTGGGGAAAGATTCAAAGCAATGAAAGCATGTAAATAAGTTCACTTCACTTAAATCCTAAAGACATTCATATAGAATAAGAAAATTTAGAATAAATCAAAGCGAATTCAAAGTGATTTTTTGCTTTGTTTGGAGTTTGATTTAATTTGAAAAAGGTGAGATGAGTTTGATATTCCTAACCCATTCCCACATATGTTTGATATTTTTATTCAATTTTTAGATATGAATTAAGTAAGTTAAGTAACCCTTACCTACATCACCTTAGAAGAATTAACTAAATAATTATGAGCCAATGAGATGACATAAAACCAAAAAGAAATTTAAATTTGCAATGCACCTAATAAGGAAAAGGCCTAATGCAATTTGTCTCACAATTAAAAGTTAATTAAGCTAAGAGATTTAGCTTAAGTAATTTGAAAACACCTTTCTATACTTATGAATTGGGTTTTGATTTCCTTAATTGAACTTAGGCTATTAAACACCTAAGCATCTCCCCAAAGTAGATTAATTAAGTTCTAAAACTTTTTAGAATTTTGAGAAATTGATTAAGGGGATAATTAATGAATTAACCCTTAATTAAGAGGAGATAAAGGAGAGAAGTGGGGGTTTAGGGAATAGCTTA
This sequence comes from Cymbidium sinense, assembly GCA_021442155.1. Lineage (NCBI taxonomy): Eukaryota > Viridiplantae > Streptophyta > Magnoliopsida > Asparagales > Orchidaceae > Cymbidium > Cymbidium sinense. The sequence continues at coordinate 113,130,926 of CM038225.1, forward strand.
GAGGAAATGCCCCAAAATTATTCCATAAATCTCCAGCTTACTGGATCTGACCTTAATCAACCCTAGTCATAGGTTAAAATCACTAATCATACCCTAATTATGCTTACATAAGGAGGGTAATTAAGGAAACCATATATAATTATTCTAATTAAGCCTTCAATAAACCCTAAGAAACTTAGGGGAGCCAGAAGTCATCCCCTAAAACATACCCAAGAAATTTGGGATTAATGAGAGGCTTAATTAAAAAGTAATTAGCAAAATAAACTTTTGAACAAAGCCCAAATTTAGAGAAAACCATAATTCAAAACTTATCAAAATTAATTTTAAAATGTTCTAGGTTTAATTATCTTTCCATAGAATTTTATTTCACATTTTTTTTAATTTTCTAAAAAGAGTTATGAATTTTAGAAGATCCTTAAACTAATTAGAAATTAATTAAGCATTTAACTAATCCTAACTAATCCCTGGCTCACGTCACAACGCGTGGCTATGACAGTCAATGCGCTTTACACGCATCACGCTATGAGGGATTTCTTAAAAATTGCATCCCAAATGATGGCTGGCGGCTCACACGATTTAATCCTCTACCATTCGATCAAAGATCGCACAGCTAGGGATCTCCCCCGCATTTTAAAATGGATAAAAGGAAATCTAAATGTGTGGAATTATCTCAATTGTCCATCTAAAATGTGCGGATGGATGGCTAAGATCTCCTAAGTTCTTCCCCTTGATCCTGCGGATCGGGGAAGATCCAAGCTGATTAGCATAGATTTAAATCAAACTCAACCCACACCATCTAAAGCTAAAGAGTGGCAAATCCAATGGTCAAAAATTGATGGGTAAAAATTTCTTTCATAAAGCTCCACACCACATTGAGTTTAATGTTCAAAAAATCCCATACCTCGCTGGAGGTGATCATTGGCGCTTGATTCCCTTAGAGAAGCTTCGTCTAGTTGAGACGAAGCCTTGCTGAAGTTTTGAGTACTTGAGGTTGAGTGGATCTTCCTATGGGTCACCTCCTCCTTAGCTTGAGCTTGGCTTTGATCCAATTCAATCCTCCCTTGCCTTTAGAGCTTGGGAATGAACTTGGATGAGCTCGACTTGGTCACCTAAGTGTGCTTGCAAAAGGAATTGCAATGGATTGTAGTGTGGAAGAAGTTGGAGAATGGATTGAGCTTCCTTGTTTTCACTATTTAAAAATTGAGAAAATGGGGAATTGGAAAAAGCTCTAGGATGCTTGCTATCACTCTTTGATGGATCCTAAGTCTCACTACTCATCAATTCAGAATCCGATTTGAGTTTGTTTAGGGGAGTACCTTTGAAGGATCTGACAAGCATGTGTGTCATTTTGATCCGTTGATCATATTGGGATGGTTTGATCGCCAGTGTGCACATGGTGGTTTAAGCGAGTGGATCACAACCTCCCATGTGCTTGAGTTTGAGTTTAAGAGGGAGTTTGAAATTTGCATTTTAATCCATAGGGTCGAGTTTGGTCTAGGGACTAAATGGGGTGACCCAAACCCATTGGGTTGGGTGCATCACTCTCTCCTAGGTCCCTTTGAGCTTTTAAGAAAGCCTCAAGTGAATGTGAAGAGGGTATGACCAAATTACCCATTAGTTAAGCCAAAATTTGTTCTATGGCCTAGGGGTAGGTTGGTCATTTTGCTATTTTTCCACTTTGGATATGTTGGGCATGTGGAGAAACTAGGTTTGGCCAAGTTTCATGAGATTTAGAATTCATTTGATAGGGTTTGGCTCATGTTGAAAATAACTGGGTCAAGTTGACCAATTGGTCAAATTGGGTCAAACCAAGGGTTGGGTCAAGTTGATATGAACATTTGAAATACTTTGTTGGCTTTGGTTTGTTCAATTTGGTATAGTTTTTTTTGGCTCATATGACTTCATTTAGGTCAAATGGATCTAGTTGACCTATCTGACCCATTTGACCTATTTGAGGTAGGTCAAGGGTAGGTTTGGGTTTGGTTAGTCATATGGAGTGGATTGATATCTTTGTTTCCAATCTTAAGTTCAATTTTGGCTCAACCCTTTAGGACATGTTGGGTCCAAGGTCAATTAAGCAGTTAGGCCAATGAGCTTTGGTCAAGTTCCACAAGTGATTTGGAATAGACTTGATCCATTGGTTTCAATCAATTTGGCTTAGATCAAGTTTTGACACATTTTGGCCCTTTAGATCAAAATGGGTCAACTTGGGTCAAGTGGCCAATTGGGCTAGGTTAGGCTCAAATGTTGGCTTGGTCAAGTTCAAACATAGGTCATGAGTAAACTTTGATCAATGGTTTCAATCAATTTGACCTGTGGTGGAATTTAGCTATTTCATTTTTTTGTTGGACTTGGTCAACACTTAGGTTTGACTTGGTTTGACCCAATTTGATTGATTGATCATCCCATGATGATTGTTGATCATGAGAGGGAAATATGAGTTTGGTTCATCAATTTGGATTTGGCTCATAATACTTTAGCTCACAAGTGAGCCTAAGTGGGTCAAATGGCTTGGTCAAAGTTTTATTTGAAGTTGGTTGATCTTGCATATGGACTTATGATTGAAATATAAATCCATTTACAAGTGGTTTGAAGTCAAATGGGTTTTGATCCATTTGAAAATTTCATATTCAAACGAAGAATATGAAGGAGTTTTGGGTTTGATTTTTGAACTGGGCTTTGATTGAGTGATTGAATTTTGGATTTATATATGAGCTCATGATTGTAGGGTTGATTGAACCATGAGATAAAATCAAGGGTTTGACTTGATTTGAAATTGTTTTGGCTAAGTTCAAGATTTTGACTTGAAAATCTTAGATTGGATTTTGAGTTGATATGAGTTTGAATTTTGGAATAGGTTTTGATTGTTTGAATTTATATTTCATTTATATATGTGAATATAAATGAGAATATAAATGGATCATCAGAAAATTCAAGGATTTGAAGTGGTTTAATCTTGATTTGGGCTAAGTCTATTAAGAAGGATTTAAGAAATAAAAATTAATGACTTAAGAAGGTTTAAAATTGAAATTTTAATTCTTAGATTTGATTTGATTGATTTATATTTATATTTCATTTATATATGTGAATATGAATGATAATATAAATGAGTTTTGAGTTTATCTCATGAATTTGAATTAGTTTGATTAAGGTTTAGGCTAAGTCCATTAAAGAAATATTAAGGACTTATGGAGATTTTAAATTGGAGATTTAATTTGGGGGTTGGATTTGATTGATTTATATTTTAATTTAATTTATATATGTAAATATAAATGAGAATATAAATGAATTTTGAGAAAATCTCATGAGTTTGAAATAATTTGATCATGATTTAGGCGGATTCCATTAATGGAAAATTAAGGGACTTAGGAAAATTTCATGAATTGATTTAGAATTTTGAGTTTAGTTTGATTGATTTGAATTTATATTTCATTTATTTATGTGAATATAAATGGGAATATAAATGAGTTATGAGAAAATCTCAAAGATCTGATTTAGTTTAAATCATAATTTTGGTTAAGTCCTTAAGAAAGGATTAAAGACTCAGGCAAAATTTAGACTTAGGAACTTTTGATGGATTTTGATCATAGGTTTCAATCATAGATTTCCATCATGGAATTGATTTAAGTTTGGAGAAAATCAAATAGAATTTATTTGGAGTTTGACTTGAAAGAAGAAAAGTGAGGAATAGTTTAAGCTAAGGGTAGGAAATTTTCCTAACACCCTTAAGGCATGACCTATTCATATGGCTAACTTTTCTAACTCTCTAGGGCTAGGTTGAGTGTCCAACTAATCATTAGATGTGTCTTAAGACTAAGGAACTCTTAAAGTATAAGAGAAGTCCTAATCCTAAGATGGAGGGGTTGAGATCTTATCCTAAAAATGAGGTCAACAAAGTCCAATATACATGCTTGGGATTTTTTATGATTTGTTTAGTTAATCTCCATTTTGCAGGTATTAGTTAGATTTTCTTTTTCTTTTCATATAATTTTAGGATTTTGGAATGATTGTTATGGGAGATTAGGATGAGCATTGGTCATAAGATCTCATCTTATGTACCATGTGAAGCCTTTAGAGCAACCACATTCCAACCATCCAGAAGAACCAACTTAAGAAGAAAGAAGAATGAAGAATGAAGAATGAAGACCCCCCATAACATGAATCCCTTGCTTAATTATAATTAATTCATTTGTAATACAAGTTTTATAAGGGTAGAGCTCGGCTACCTAATTTGTTTTCAGGACCGTGCGATGGAGCCTGACCACAAATGACATTTTATTCTTTTACGTTAGTTCTATAAATTGATTGATGTTTGTTTAACTTGCGCATTAAGATGACATCTTTTTCTAGTTTCTTTCTTTCTTTGATGTATGACCTGGATGACAATTAGGCTCTTAGGAAAAAATAAATTTTCTATCAAATTAATCAACTAAAAATTAAAAATAAATAACTCATAACCTCACACAAAGCCTAAGTTAAAATCAAGATAAAAGAATTAGCAACCCCTTAGCTGGATGTGTACTTTCTTTTCTAACATCATGCATAAAAGCATATTATTTCATCCTTGATTAGAGGGATTCCACCTTTGCCAGAGAACTTAGTTTGACCTGTGAGAGCCATGGTAGAAAGACACCTCCCTATCTTGCTGATTTTGGCCCATAACCTAATTTCTCATACATTAGATATATGAATCCTAAAACCTTTGTCAAATTGTTTGTCCAAAATGAAAATAAAATGTAATAAAATTTGCATTAGATTTAAGTCATTAAATCATACCCTACATGATCTAGTCTCTTAGAGAATGTGTTTAAGTACTTAGTCTTTTTCTAAATAAATACAAAATTTATCTTGCATATGACTTGCATATATGTATTTAAACTAGGAGGAGTTAGTTGGCCCACCCTGCGTTGTAAGCCCAAAAGTGGTTTATCCTCTCTTGTGGAGGTAAACAAAATATCCATTTTTGCCTTAAATTTAGGTCGTGCTTTTGGCCTTCGTCAAAAGCCCACTAGATTTGGGTTTAGAGGTTGCTACTTTTCTTTACGGACTACGAGCATAAATCCTCACCTCTTAGGTATTTCTATGACCTTGTATCATGGAATTATAAGCCCTTGCATTCTAATAAAAATTCAAGTCAAATAAATTAATTCAATTTCAAAAATATAAAGCCCAACCATAGGGTAGTTTGGGATGCTTACTAGGCTTCCTAGTATCTTAAGCATCCTCTACTTCTTTTTAGTTGGCTTTGATAAGAACTCCCTCCTCTTGATCGATCCCACTTGACTTTCTAAAAATAAACCAATCAATTGATAGTCTTAGGTTTTCAAAATCTTTGGAGACAATGATCATTTACCTTAATCGAGAGTATTTCTAAGGAATCTCATTCCTTAGGATGTAATTAACTATGAGGGCTTGCCCATGTAGGGAACTTAACGAACCCAGTTTAAAATAAACCTTAATTTACTTTTTCATGTAAAGTAGGGGAAGAATCTCTGGTATATTCTGAAGACCCATAGTCCTTTGGAGTCCTTATTGAGGTGATTAGGTCCATTGTAGGGTGGTGACTTCTATCTCTCGAGATAGTACACTATTTCTCAATATCGTACCCGATCACTCTAATAAGAATATCTGCGGATCTACATGACGTCCCAACAAGGCATAATTTTATATATTTTTGTTTTCATTTATTCTTCTTTTTTCCGATGGGGAAAGGGATAGATGAATGCAGAGAAGAATATAAAATTTTCACCACAGGCTTAATCAATAATTGAGGAGAACTGAAGCCTGCGATGGGGGCCACGGACCATCATAGAGGTCAGTAAAGGACTCCAAAATTTGAAGAAAGTTAGAAGAACCCGGAAGTACACTAGAGCTTGAATTTGGGATATCAATCGTCTAACTTGGTCAATTTTAAACCTCAAGATCGAAGAGAATTGGAGCCTGCGATGGGGGTCACATACTATTATACAGGTCAGTGGAGAACCCCAGGATTTGAAGAAATTTGGAGGAACCTGAAAGCACACTGGAGTCTGAATTTGAGATACGTGCCACCTAACCAAGTCAGTTTTAAACCCTGAGATTGGGGAGAACTAGAGCCTGCAAGGGGGGTCACGCACTATTATATATGTCAGTGGAGAACTCCAGGATTTGGAGAAAGTTGGAGGAACTTGGAAGCACACTGGAGCCTAAATTTGCGATACGCATCATCTAACCAGGTCAGTTTCAAACCCTGAGATCGATGAGAACTGAAGCCTGTGAAGGAGATCACGCACCGTCATACAGGTCAGTGGAAGCCACTAGGGGAGAGGGAGGAAAGTGTGAGTTTTTCCTCTTCTCTTAGGAATTATTTATACATAAAAATTGACTCTTCAAATTCTTAAAAAAAATAATTAAAGAAATTTTTTCATCTTCTTCTTCTTCAAAAAAAAAAAGAAAAATTATTCATATTCTAAATAAAAAACATTTCATTTTCTTCATACAAAAAAAACTCTTCATCTTCTAAAGGAAAAAACTCTTTATATTCTAAAGAAAAAAATTGTTCATCTTCTAGAGGAAAAAACTTTTTTATCTTCTAAAGGAAAAAAAAAACTCTTCATTTTCTAAAGGAAAACACTCCTCATATTTCTCATTAAAAAAAACTCATCATCTTCTTAAAAAAAAAAAACTCTTCATCTTCTAAAATTTTTTTTTTCATATTCCTTATAAAAATCATCATCATCATCATCTATATATATATATATATATATATATATATATATATATATATATATATATATATATATATATATATATAGATATATATATTTAAAGAAAAGAAAACTCTTCATAATTCTGATTAAAAAATATCTTTTTTTTTAAAAAAAAATGAAAAACTCTTTATCTTTCTTTTAAAAAAATTCTTTAATGTTAAAAAAAAAAAGAAAACTTATAATATATATGTAATCTTCATACTGCATATAAAAAAAAGAGAAGAAAGCTCTTCTAAAAAAAGTAAATATATAATAACTCTTTTTTAATTTTTTTTCATTATTCAAATTTAAAATTTTAATTAAAAATAAAAAATTAATAATAATGATAATTAAAATTGCTGGTGCCATTTATTTTAAAATATATAATAATAATAAATATGACAATAATAAAAAATAATGATTTTACACATATTTATATAGCTTTATAAGATAAAAAATTAATATTAATTTTTACTTAATAGTAAAACGACTTTCAAATTTGACGTGCTTATAGTAGAATCGAGCGACTCGATAAGACGAATCCAACGAGCCCAGGATCACTCAAATCGAATGTTGTTTGAATGATCAAAATAATAATAAAAAAATTATCTACGATCAAATGAATCAATATGAATCATCTGATGGAGTGTTTTGAGATTTTGGTTATAATGACCAAAATGCCCCTCTTAAAATCCTATAAATATGACAAATTCTTATCATGAAAAGGGTGGAGTTAAGTTAACTTGAGAAAATGGGAGAGTATAAGTTCAAAGTTCATTATCATCTTGTTATCACCAATTCGCTTATTCTGTCACCAACTACAACAACAACTCTACCACTACGGTTGTTATAACGATTAATTCTCATTATTAAGATTTTCTCTCATTCAATCTTATAATCCCATTATCGGGAAGATTTAAACTTTGCATTTCAAAGTAGATATATAGTGAAGTATTTTCACCAAGCTAAGCCCCATGATTTTTTTCTCTTTTTTTAAGATGTTTCCACATAAAAATTCTGAAGTTTCCTATTTGTTTTTAAATATCTATGTATGTACTGGATTTCTCACCAAAGCTAACCGTAAAGTTTTATTCTATTGCTATTGATTTTCTAGCACACAATAATATATATATATATATATATATATATATATATATATATATATATATATATATATATATATATAAATATATATCGTAAAATAAAACTTCATGCCTTTAACCGTTGAAATCTTGCGCACATAGATAGTTGAAAAGATAATAAGAAACTCCAGAATTTTTACGTGAAAAAATTCCAGAAAGAGGAGGGAAAAAAATCATGGCTAAATCTCCTATATATAAGTTCAAAGTTCATCATCCTTTGCTAGTCACTATTATCATCACACTCATGCAACAATGTTACAACCCAACAACTACTATATAGCTGTTATAACCTGATTCTAGAATTCTCACTGTTAGGATTTTCTCTCATACAATCTTATAATCCCATTATCGGGAAGATTTAAACTTTGTATTTCAAAGTAGATATCTAGTGAAGTATTTTTATGAGGCTAAGCCCCGTGATTTCTTTCTCTTTTAATAGGATTTTTCCACATAAAAATTATGGAGTTTCTTGTTTGTTTTTCAAATATCTAAGTGTGTGCTGGATTTCCCACCGAAGTAAAGCGCAAAGTTTTATTCTATTGCTATTGATTTTCTAGCATGCAATAATATATATATATATATATATATATATATATATATATATATATATATATATATATATATATATATATATATATATATATATATATATATATATATATATATATATATATATACACAAAATAAGTTGCGACAAAATAAAACTTCATGCCTTCTTGTTGGGAAATCCGGCCTGATAGTTGAAAAGAGAATAAAACTATAATTTTACGATGAAAACCCTAGAAGAGGGGAAAATCACCCTAGCTAAAATGTTTCACTATATATTTGCTTTAGAGTACAGAGTTTAAGTCTTCCCGATAGCGGTATTACAAGATTGTATATGAGAAATCTTGATAATGAAAATTCCAAAATCAGGTTACAACAGCTATGCAATAGTAATTGGGCTGTAACGGTTGTTAGTGATAGTTGGTGATGGTAATAGGCTGCGATTGACGACAATGGTGGTGATGACGAACTTTGAACTTCTAGCTCTCTCTCAGCTTTCTCCCAAGGTTGCTTCTGGATTTTTCCTCCCTTCATGAAAAGAATGGGGTCCTATTTATAGGATTCTAAGAGGGACATTTTATTCATTGTATCCAAAATCTCAAAACACTCCACCGGGCGGTGTATATTGATTCATTTGATCATAGATAACTTTTTTGGTAATTTAATAATCTAAACGGTCTTTGATTTGAGTGATCTTAGGCTCGTTGGATTCATCTCGTCAAGCCGCTCGATTCGACTATAAGTACTTTAAATTTGAAAGTCATTTGATCATCCAGTTAGTGTCTCAAAGTTTTATATGTAACTTTTGAGCTTGATTTGACCTGATTTTAGTGTTATTGGACTTATCTCACTAAGTCATTTAATTTGAATGTATTCATGCTTGATTAGTAAATTTTAAGGAGATATATCATTTACCTTTTATTTTTGGATGATAAAACTTATTTCATCCAAAAATATATTAAATAAAATCACTTTAGCTAAAAATTATTAGGATTTATTATATATATGTAATAAACAAATTAATACATATGATAATTATAAATCCTAATAATTTCTTGATTTTATTTAATATATTTTTGATAAAATAAGTTTATCATCAATAAATAAATATATATCTCATCAATAGATGAATATTCAAATAAATATAACACTCAAAATCGAGTTTAATTGATTTGACCTGATTTTAGTGTTATTGGACTTATCTCACTAAGTCATTTAATTTGAATGTATTCATGCTTGATTAGTAAATTTTAAGGAGATATATCATTTACCTTTTATTTTTGGATGATAAAACTTATTTCACCCAAAATATATTAAATAAAATCACTTTAGCTAAAAATTATTAGGATTTATAATTATCATATGTATTAATTTATTTATTACATATATATATATATATATATATATATATATTTATATATATATATATATATATATATATATATATATATATATATATATATATATATATATATAAAGTGATAATTTTTTTTAAATACATAAAACTTATTTTGATAAATTTTCTCTTTTTTATTGGTTGTGTTTGGTTTGAAAAAGAGGGGGCTGTCGGCCCCCCAATTTTCTCCTTTTTTTTCTTTGACATGAGTAAGAGAGAAAGAGGAGATGATGGAAAGAGGGGGAGAGAGAGAGACGTGGAGAGAGAGAGAGAGAGACGTGGAGAGAGAAAGGGAGAGGAAGAGACAAAATTATTATTATTATTATTATTATTTAATGAAGAATGTGAAGAAGTAATTTTTTAAATTTAAAATATCAATAATTTTCTCTTCTCTATTTTTTTTAAAAGAAAGATGAAAAGTTTTTTATGTATATATTTTTAAGAATATTAAGAGTTTTCTTCTTCTTTTTTTATTTTTTAAAAGAAGATGAATAGTTTTTTATTTTATTTTATTTTTAAAATTCTTTAAAGAATTTGAAGAGTCTCTTTTTCAGGTATAAATATCCCCCAAAGGGTAATGAAAAACTCACACTTTACTTTCTTTACTTTCTTTCTTTTTGACAACATACACTGACTTGTATAATGTTGACAACCCCCCTCATAGGCTCTAGTTCTCCCCGATCTCGAGGTTTCCAACTAACCTGGTTAGGCGGTGCGCATCCCGAATTCAGGCTTCAATGTGTTTCCGTTTTCTTCTCTTTGGTAGCCTCCACTAACATGTATAATAGTGCAGACCCCCCTCGTAGGCTATAGTTCTCCCAGATCTTAGGATTTTTAAGTGATCTGGTTAGGCGGTGCGCATCCCGAATTCAAGCTCTAGTGTGCTTTCACTTTCTTCTCTTTGGTAGCCTCCACTGTCCGGTATAACGGTGCCGACCCCCCTCGCAGGCTCCAGTTCTCCCCGATCTCAGGGTTTCCAACTAACCTATTTTGGTGACGCTCATTCCGAATTTAGGCTCCAGTGTACTTCCACTTTCTTCTCTTTGGTGGCCTCCACTAATAGTATAATGATGTCGACCCCCCTCGCAGGCTTCAGTTCTCCTCGATCTCGGAGTTTCCAACTGACCTGGTTAGGCGGCGCGTATCCCAAATTCAGGCTTCGGCGTGCATCCGCTTTCTTCTCTTTGGTACCCTCCACTGACCTGTATAACGGTGCCGACCCCCATCGCAGGTTCCAATTCTTCCCGATCTTGGGGTTTCTGACTGAGTTGGTTAGGTGGCGTGCATCCCGAATTCAGGTTCCAGTGTGATTCCAAACTTGAGAAATAGATAATATTTTCATGGGTGAGCATCCTTCGACAGATATCCCAATGTCTAAAGATACAAGATGATCGGTTGCGGAAGCATCAGGGGACGGTGAGATTTGACGATGTAATGCCAACTATCAACAGTGATACTTTGGTAATCTTCAGGAAGAAGTTTCATTTTCCAAATGATTTGGTAGTTATTCCTTCTAAAGATCACAGCGAGCTTATTCTCCTCCGTTAGGGTATTTATACCTTCTGAGGTTTTTTCCTTCTGAGATTTTTGATGTACATGTACGTTCTGAGACTTTTACCTTCTGAGATTTTTGATGTACCTGTACCTTCTAAGACTTTCACCTACTGAGATTTTTGATGAACCTGTACCTTCTGAGGCTTTTGTCTATTGAGATTTTTGATATACCTGTACTTTCTAAGGCTTTTGCCTTTTGAGATTTTTGATGTACCTATACCTTCTGAGGCTTTTGTTTACTAAGGTTTTTGATGTACCTGTACATTCCGAGGCTTTTGCCTACTGAGATTTTTAATGTACCTATACCATCTGAGGCGTTTGCCTTCTAAGATTTTTGATGTACCTGTACATTATGAGGCATTTGCCTTCTGAGATTTTTGATGAGTGAAGATCCTGTTAGCCACTTGCTCTCTTGGAGTCTTTCTAGTGAGGACATTGTCCACTACTAGCTTCTTATCGAGGCTTCCTCATGGGCGTGCCTTCCAGGAGAGGAATCAATAAAGGATTTTTTACCTATCCAATATTGTTTGTTAGAGTGTTACTCGATGACATTTAACCTGTGTGTAAGAAGTCAATAGTTTTAACTCTCATCCGAGGTTGTTTTGTCAAAGTGTTACTTGATGATGTTAACCTGTGTAGAAGAGATTAAACATTTTGATTCTTCCAAGATTATTTGTCGAACCATTACTCGATGACGTTAATCTGTGTGGAAGAGGTCAAATCAAAATATCTATTAGAGGCTATAGCCAAAGTTTCTCTTTGACCTTTGCCTTTTTCATGAGTATGATTGAAGAATCATAATTTGCGAAGCTATCTCCCTTTTCTATTGAAATTACTCCACATCATTGACTTGCTTCTCAAACTATTAATCAATTAGATATCCAGAATATTAATTTAGATGATCTTTTGAGATTAAGGGTTGTCCCCTAGCTTCTGATAAGAATTGAAGGATTAGCATTTGATGTTTCTTCATTCTTCATATGTGTTACTCCCAAGTAGGATTTTCTTCATCATATAGATGGTGCTGCTTTTAACTTTAAGTCAGATTGTCAACCATTGTGAAGATATAAAGAGAATTTTCTCACAGACGACATTAAACTGTTGTGTGCCAGAAAACTAGTTGTGGTAGAATAAAACTTCACGCCTTAGCTTGTATGAAAATCTTGCAAGCACGCAGATGGTTGAAAAGAGAATAAGAAAATCTAGAATTTTATGCGAAAAAATCCCAGAAAATCTAGAATTTCATAAAAACCAAAGAGGAAATTATGCCTAGGATAAAATGCTCCACTATATATCTACTTTGGAGTACAGAGTTAAGACTTCCCGACATCTCGATTACAAGATTTTATGTGAAAAAATCTGATAATGGAAATTTCAAAATCATGTTACAACAGCTATGCAGTGATAGTTGGGCTATAATTATTGTTGGTGACAGTCGGCAATGGTAATAGGCGACGATCGGCGACAACGGTGGTAATGATGAACTTCGAACTTCTAGTTGTCTCTCAGCTTTCTCCAAAGTTCACTTCTAGCTCCTTTCTCCCTTCATCATAAGAATGGTGTCCTATTTATAGGATTCTGAGAGGGGCATTTTGGTCATTATTGCCAAAATCCCAAAACACTCTATCTGACGGTGCATACTGATTTATTTGATCATAGATAGTTTTTTTTGGTGATTTGACCATTTAAACGATCTTTGATTTGAGTGATCTTAGGCTCATTTGATTTATCTCGTTGAGCTGCTCGATTTGACTATAAGCGCGTAAAATTGCAAGTCATTTCATCATCCAGTCAGTGTCTCAAAGTTTCATACATAACTTTTGAGATAGATTTGAGCACATTTGGGCTCGATTTGACCTGATTTTAGTATTGTTAGACTTATCTCGCTAAGTCGCTTAATTTGATTAATATATATATATATATATATATATATACTACTCTGTCAAAAGGAGATTAATTATATTCAAAATAATTAGTTTGATTATCTATGTAGTTTTTAATCAATTAGTATGTTAAGTTAGAACCAGATTTAGTATTTTATAAAATTCAGTAAAATTAAACTATAAGTGAAAAATCATAATTTATAAATAAAATATTTATCTTAAATTTGTAACCTTTGTAATTGATATGACCCTGAAAATTCTACTAGTCGAAGCACGAATCTTGATGTAGAAAGCAATCTGATTCTGAATCAAGACTAACCTAGATCAAGCGCTTATTATCAAATTGACTCTTAAACATGGAGTTTTTATAGTCAAATCGAGCGTCTTGATGAGCCGGATCTAACAAGTCCAAGATCTTATAATTCTAACTTTATTTGAGCATTCAAACAACAAAATACATCAGATAATCAAGGGAATTATTTTGAGCCGTCCGATGGAGGAGTGGTTCAGATTTTACATGTATTTACAAGAATGCCACCCCTCTAATCTATAAATAGCCCCTCATTCTTCACATGAGGGGAGGCTAAGCTAAAGAGAGGAGAGAGAGCTCTAAAGCTTGAAAATCCTCCAAGCATAATCGTGCCACTTTCGGCTGACCACCCCGTCGGCTACCAACCACGCCGTCTGCCCGTCGGCAGCCGGTCACGTTGATTACCGTCGCGGTCACCATCGCCTTATCGCCGCCATCTCATGGGTCATCCCCATCGACAGAGCGCCGCATGCTACCATTATTCTTGCGTTGCATAGCCAATACCGTTGTCGGCCAGCACCATCAATCCTCATCATCGTCAACCATTGTCGCTGGTTATCCTCGTCGACCACCATCGTCCTTTGCCCGCGAGCATCGCTAATTTCGGGCATTATCGTGCCGCCCGTAAAGCCGCTGGATCGTAGTCGACTATGCCATCTCGCCGGTCACCACCCAACGACCATCATCGTCGGTCCACGAAATTCACCATCATCTATTACCACTTGCAAACATTACACTCTAACCATGGCTATATAGTTTGCGATTATGAGATTCCATTGACTTCTTTCATTTGTTCGTAATCCATTATCGGGAAAATTTTGTACTTTAAAACATATACATAGTGGAAGATTTTTACTACGCTAAGCCCCGTGTTTTTTTTCCCTATTTTCGAGATTTTTTCACGTAAAAATTCTGAAGTTTTATTATTAATTTTTCAAACATCTATGTGTGTACTGGACTCCGTGACAAAGCTAAGGCATAAATTTTTACTCAACCGCAACTAGTTTTCTAGCACGCAACAATTTGGCGTCATCTGTGGAAAACTGATTCCCATTATTTCATCTTGTATGGCGACCAAGTTTTCTAACAAGATCAAAACCACCATCAAGGTGGAGCATTTCAAGCTTTTAAGGAGCGCAAGCGAAGAATGAAGATTCATCAAACTTCTTCGATTTTGTCGGCGGGAAACTCTTAATCTCAGAAGATCGCCCATGTTAATATGTTAAGCATCTAATCGATTACCATCCCAAGAAATAAGTTAAAATTGGAGGATATTTCAACATTGAGAAGAGATATAGCTTTGCAAATTATGATTTTCCAATCATACTCATGGAAAAACAAGACCAAGGTTAAGGAGCAACTTTGGCTACAACCACAAATGGATGTTTTGATTCGACCTCTTTCATACAGGTTAACGTCATCAAGTAATACTTTGACAAACAACCTCGGATAGGTCAAAAATCCTCAGCAGATTCAATTCGATCTCTTCCAAACATGTTAACGTCATTGAGCAAAACTGACAACCCATAGATCAAAACTTTGCACCAACTCCACAGTTAACGTCGCCAGTAAAGACTCGACAAACAACTCGGATAGGTCAAAACTCACCTACTCCACATAAGTAAGAAGTCAAATAACACTTTGGTTATACCAGGATAGGTCAAAAGGTCCAGTGGACTTCACCTCTTCCATACGTTAACGTCATTACGTAACACTCGACAACAACCTCGGATAGGTTAAAAATGCAGGTGGATTCAATTGACCTCTTCCATATAGTTAACGCCATGGGTAACACTCGACAAACAACCCGGATAGGTCAAAATCCTCGATGGATTTAATTTGACCTCTTTCATAGTTGCGTCGAGTAACACTCGACACAATCTGGATAGTCAAAATCTTCAGATTCAATTTGACCTCTTCCATATAGGTTAACGTCGCCTAACACTCTAACAAACCTGATAGGTCAAAATCCTCAATTCAATTACCTCTTAATGATTCGTCATTAACACTCGACAAACAACCTCGATAGGTAAAAATCCTCGGCCGATTCAATTCAACCTCTTCCACAGTTAGCGTCATCGAGTAACACTCGACAAACAACCTCGGATAGTCAAAATCCTCGGATTTGATTCAACCTCTTCATATAGGTTAGCGTCGCCACCTCGACAAACAACCGGATAAGTCAAAATCATCCATTCAATTCTCTTCACAGTTAACATCATCGAGTAACACTTTGACAAACAACCTCCGGATAGGTCAAAATCTTGATAAATTCAACCTCTTCCATACAGGTTAACGTCATCGGGTAACACTTTGACAAACAACCTCGGATATGTCAAAAATCCTCAATGGATTTGATTCTACCCCTTCCATACAGGTTAACATCATCAAGTAACACTTTGACAAATAACCTCAGATGAGTCAAAAATCCTCAGCGGATTCGATTTGACCTCTTTTATGCATGTTAATGTCATCAAGTAACACTTTGACAAACAACCTCGAATGGGTTAAAAATCCTCAGCGGATTTGATTCTACCCCTTCCATGCAAGTTAACGGCATCAAGTAACATCATTTATCAACTGTTGAACCATCCATTAAAGTTTCAAGAAATCTAATTTCCTAAAAGTAGGAACTCTGATATGGTCAGCTCATCGCAAAATACCATCGTTAATCATCTAGAATCTGCGTGCGGTCATTTACCATCACGGTTGTCATGACCAATCGGCTAAACCACCATGGCCGTCGTCTACCGCCATCGGCCACCACGTCATTACCGCCGGTATCGCTGGTCATTCGGCTACTGTCTGGGTCACCGTTCCAATACGTCGTGATCGCTACGCCATTGACTGATGGCAATGGTCATGCGTAGCTGATTGAGTCACCGATTAGTTGACCATTGGAGCCAAACTCCACCATGGTACATTCATTTTCTCATGGTCATCCATAACATGGCTGAATCAGCCATCTCCGTGAAAACATGTCGGGTCATGATTATCACCATTTAACTGCGACCATCGTTAGCCGCCACCATTATCATTGCCGCCTCCTATTTTGGTCATCAATCGCGGTTTCTGCGCTTTGTATGCTTACTGTCTCCGATCAGCCGGCCTACCATCGTCGGTCACGACCATTGCCATCTGGCTGGTACCACCATCGCTCGTCATTATTAACCGCCGTCTTGGTTATCACCAGCCATTGGTCGTGAATCGTCATTATGGTATGGGCCTTGATCATCTCAAATGGTCAGGAGAATGGTTGGCGCTTCTCGAGGGAAAATTGAAGCTTTAGGATGAAACTTCTCTCCAACTCGGTCGGTCGAGGATAGTTCGCCTCTTTTGAGGGAAAATTGGAGCCTCGTCATTATGACTATAGGCCTTGATCACCTCAACTCGTCGGTCCGATGAACAATTCCTCTTTTGAGAAACAGGAGCCTCGCCATATGAACTACGCCATGGCCTCAAACCCTCGTCAAACAAGGGGATTGATTCTTCGAGGGAAAAGATGACTTCGCTCTTTCGAGAGAAGCCTCTCAGGAACTAGCCTTGATCGCCTCACAACGTCGATATGGCGATTGATGCCTCTTTCGAGGCGGAGCCTTAGTATGAATTATGGGCCTTGATCCTCCAGAGGTCCAGAATAGTTCACGCTCTTCGAGGAAAACCAAGCCTCGTCATTTGAACTAAGGGCCTCAACCTCAAATGGTCCGGCGAGGGCTTGACGCCTCTTTAGAGGAAAATGACTCGCCTAGACTACGCCTTGATCACCTTCGAACGACCTTCTCTTGAGAAGAAGAGGAGCACTAGGGTATATAAGGAGTGTGCCTTCTCCCTAGGCTCTAGGGGGATTTTTATAGACCCCCTATAGGGGCAAAAAGGTAAAAAAATCAAAGAAAAATCGTCGAAAACTGCTGAAAATGGACCAAAATGGACAAAAATGGACATTTGGAACGCGTCGATGGCGTTTGCCCGGCCGCCAGACACATCACGCCTTATCGCTCACTCGCGTGACGCGTATCGATATGTGCATGACCCAGGCCAGAGGCTCATGACCCATTTCGCCATTCGCCGTCACACCCAAAGATGGCGAGGATCAACCAGCGGGTATATTTATTACCGTGCTCCATGATTACACTCGCTTCAGATCCGTGCCGCGACCGCGCATCAGCGGTTATCAGCGTAATAATACCGGATGGGTCCGTCAAGCGGTCCATATATTGTCGAGGCTCCATCACCAGGGCTCGCTCGCATTCTGATCAGGTGCCACCATAGCGCACATGCGGTTCAGAAATTTCGTAAGTCTGAGATGGGTCCATTAACCATACATTTTGAGAGAACAGATTATCTAAAATTATATATTTTTAATTTGAATGAATCATCAAATGTATTTTAATATAATTTTTTTATTATCTAAAAATATAATTTTTATAAGTTCATGATAATAAATAGAGTTTAATATTTATATTTTATGCACAGTTGATTAAGTATATACATAAATAAAGAGAGAATTACAAGAAAAATTTTCTAAGGTTTGTCGCATGCAGGAAGATTCGGGTCGGTAGAGTAGGAGAATTTGATATCTTAGCATTGCACAAAAGTTTCGCACATACAACAAAAGAGTTTGAGAGACCTCAAGATTTTTACGTAGAAAACCCAAGAAGGGAAAAGTCACAGAGCCTAGCCCACTTAAAAATAATTTCACTATATCAGCTTCTGTTATAATTATTATCCTTTCTCCAAAGTTAGAGAATGATAGCTTATAAGAATAAGTTTTATGACGAGCTTCACTAGATCAGCGACGAATGCCTTGTTTGAGGTAGTAGTCTGATGATCCGATGGAAACTATCAAAAGATAGTCAGTGGCGGTTGGTAGCAGCTAACGATGATGAAATGACGGCGATGATTCGGCATCTTGTCAGACGGTGGCGGTAGCGGAGTTCGAGTGGAGCGGCCGGCATTGACTGAATGGTGGCCAAATGATAACGCCGATGGTGATTGGCAGTGGTGGCCGATAATGGTGGTTGTGGCGATGGTGAGGTGGTGTGATGATCCTTGATCATTTGGTGATTATGCTTTGAGATTCTTTGAGTCTTAGAGCTCTATCTGTTCTTTAGCTTGAGTCCCCCTCATGTGAAAAATGAGGGGGCTATTTATAAATTATGGGAGTGACATTTTTTGTAAATACAGGCAAAATTTAAACCACTCCATCGGATGACTCAAAATGATTCTTTCGATCATCTGATGTATTTTAAGTATTTGAATGTTCAAATGAAGTAAGAATTAAGAGATCTTAGGTTTGTTAGATCTGGCACCTCAAGACACTCGATTTGACTATAAACATTCCATATTTAGGAGCTATTTAGAGATTCAACTGATATCTCAAAGTTTTCAATTATATTTTAAGTGCTTGATCTGGGCTAGTCTCGACTCAAAATTAGATTGCTTTCGATATCAAGATTCGTGCTTCAACTAGTAGAGTTTTCAGTGGCATATCAAGGTTTTTTTATTTCAATATTTCTACTAATGCATGTTGTGAGTAGCAAAGAATATTCTTCTGATAATTGAGGTTTTGATCAATATATTATGATAGATATGAATTATAGAGGATGTATTCTATCATAGAGTTAGATAAATCTTATAGTATTAGGTTATTTTCAAGAGATCCTTGTTGACCTCATTTTTAGAATGAGCTCTCAACCCCTCCATATTAGACATAAGACTTCTCTTATACTTTAAGAGATCCTTAATCTTAAGACACATCTAGTGATTAGGTGGACACTTAACCTAGCCCTAGAGACTTAGAAGAGTTAGCCATAGGAATATGTCATGCCTTAGTGGTGTTAGGAAAATTTGTCTACCCTTAGCTTGAACCATTTCTCACCTTCCTTCTTTCAAATCAAACTCCAAATCAATCTTATTTGATTTTCTCCAACCTCAAATCAACTCAATGATTGAAATCCATAATTGAAATTCATGATTGAAACCCATGAATGAAATTCCTAAGTTCAAATTTTTCCTAAGTCCTTTAGGTTTCCCTCTTGAGGACTTAGCCAAAATCATGATCTAAACCAATTCAAACTCATGAGATTTTCTCTTAATTCATTTATATTCTCATTTATATTCACATATATAAATGAAATATAAATTCAAACCAATCAAACTAAACTCAAATTTCAAAATTCCAATTCATGAAAATTCCTAAGTCCTTTAAGTTTTCCTTCATGGACTTAGCCAAAATCATGATAAAATCAACTCAAATTCATGGGATTTTCTCATAACTCATTTATATTCTCATTTATATCCACATATATAAATGAAATATAAATACAAATCAATAAAATCAAATCCAAAAATTAAATTATAAATCTAAAATCCTTCTTAAGTCCTTAATTCTCCCTTAAGGACTTAACCTAAATCATATTCAAATAAATTCAAACTCATGAGTTTTTTTCATTTATATTCACATATATAAATAAAATACAAATATAAATCAATCAAACCAATTTTAAAAATTCAAGCTCAAACTCTAAAATTTCCTAATTCCTTCAAATTCCCTTTTAATGGACTTAGCCTAAACCATGATCAAATCACTTCAAATCTTTGAAATTTTCTCATGATCCATTTATATTATCATTTATATTCACATATATAAATGAAATATAAATTCAAACAATCAAAACCAATTCAAAAAAATCAAACTCAAATCCACTCAAACCATATATATCCTCATTTAAGTCAAAATCTTGAACTTAGCCAAATCAACTTCAAATCAAGCCAAACTCTTGATTTTCCTTCATGATTCAATCAACCCTACAATCATGAATCCAAATATAAATACAAAGTTCAATCATTTAACCAAAATCCAAGTCAAAAATCAAACCCCAAATCCTTTCATGTTCTTCCTTTGAATATGAAATTATCAAATGAATCAAAACTCATTTGGCTTCAAACCACTTGCAAATGGATTTATATTTCAATCATAAGTCAATATACAAGTTCAATCAAACTCAAATCAAGCTTTGACCAAGCCATTTGACCCACTTAGGCTCACTTGACCCAAAGTGAGCTAAAGTACCCTATGAGTCAAATTATAATCCTAAATTGAATCAAACTCACCTATGCCTCTCATCATGATCAACAATCATCATGGGATGATCAATCAATCAAATTAGGTCAAACCAAGTCAAACCTAAGAGTTGACTAAGTCAACACTTAGCCAAAATAAAACTTAAACTAGTCAAAATCCACCATATGCTAAATTGATTGAAACCATTGATCTAAGTTCACTCATGACCTATGTTTGAACTTGACCAAGTCAACATTTGTGTCAAAACTTGATCTAAGACAAATTGATTGAAACCAATTGGTCAAGTTCATTCTAAATCACTTGTTGAACTTGACCAAAGCCTCCTAGACCTAACCTAGCCCAATTGACCTTGAACCCAACTTTAAAGGGGTCAAGTTGAGCCAAATTCAAACTTAACCAAAATTGATTGGAAACAAAGATACCAATCCACTTCATATGACTAACCAAACCTAAACCTACCCATGAACTAGCTCAAATAGGTCAAATGGGTCAAATTGGTCAATTTGACCCATTTGACCTAAATGAAGCCATATGAGCCAAACTCAAAACTAAACCAAATTAAATCAAACCAAAGCCACCAAAACATTTCAAATCATCATATGAACTTGACACAACCCTTGGTTTGACCCAATTTGACCAATTGGTCAACTTGACCCAAGTTGACCCATTTTGACCTAAATGGGTCAACATGAGCCAAACCTTATCAAATGAACTTCAAATCCAATGAAACTTGGCCAAACCTATTTTCTCCACATACCCAACATATTCAAATTCAAAAATTAGCAAAATGACTATTCTACCCCTAGGCCATAGAATACATTTTGGTAAAATTCATGGGAAATTTGGTCAAGTCCTCTTTATATCAACTTGATACGTTCCTAATAGGTCAAGTGAACCCTATGGAGGGTGGTGCACCCAACCCAATGGGTTTGGATCAATCCAAATGGACCCAAGGACAAAACTGACCCCCTAGCTCAAATTGGCCAATTTGAAAACCTCCCTCCACTTGATTTGCACATGGGAGGTTCTCCACTCTTGGCTCAAATCTACCATGTGCAACTAAACAAACAACCCTTTCCATATGATCAATTGGATCAAAATGGTAGCCATAGCTTTGGCTGTCCAATTATCATAAGATATACTCCCCTAATTGAATTCACATCCTCATTTCGATTAAGTAAGGAGGCGTTAGGAGCCATCAGAGTGATCCCGCTCCTAGAGCTCTAGTAATTTTCCCATTCTCTATTTTTGAACAATGAAAATAGGGAGAAAATTGAAATTCAAACTCCTCTTCCTCAAAACCACTTCAATTCTCTTGCACACTCCAGGAGGATCAAGTCGAGTCACTCAACACCTTTCCTAAGCTCCAAAGGCAAGGAGAGGCTTACCAGATCAAGCTCACAAGCAAGGAGAGTTGGTCCATGAGCAATCACATAACCTCAAGATAATTCTTTCAACCGCCTCACACAAAGCTCCTCCAAGGAATCGAGCGATGATCACCTTCGATGAGGTATGCCATTTTTCAACCACTAGGCTTAAGAGGTGTTGGTCCTTTGTGAAAGACAGTGTCATGACATGAAAATTCCATTGTTGGATAGGATTTCCATTAGTATATGATGGTGTGTGCCAAATTTTATCCTAATCCAAGCTCAAATCAAGGCTTGGATCATGGATGGTCTCACTTATTCCTCAGGGAAGAATAGGGATGATCGTATCCATTCATGGATGGACTAGAGATTAAATCGATTTATAAATCCTTTATCCTTTTAAAACCAGGATGATTCCTCGTTCAATGACGAGTATCAAGATCCTTTGATCTGATGATGGGACGTTTAAAAATGGGACATAGCTGGCATTACCACGCCATGGTGATGGGATGTTTAAGTAATGGCTCACAACGTGAAGTGTGTAAAGCGCGCTGACCGCCACCACCGCGTGTCGAGCTGTGGGGCTAAAGCATTTAATTAAGGTTTTAATTAATTCTAATTAATCCTCTAAACTTTAAAAATTTATATCTCCCTAAATAAAAATTAGAAAAACATGAGATAAATTTTTACTGAAGGATAATTTAATCTAGAATATTCTAAAATTAGTTTTAATGGATTTTGAATTGTATCTTTCTTTAATTTTGCCTTTTATTGGAAATATTATTTTGCTAATTTCCCCTTAATTAATCCTCTGATTAATTTCAAACTTCTTGGGTATATTTTAGGGGATAACCTCTATCTCCTCAAATTTTCTTGGGATTTTTTGAAGGCTTAATTGGGGGAATTACAAATGTATTTCCTAATTACCCTCTTTATGTAATTAAGGATAATTAAGGTTTTGATTAGTATTTTAATCCCTTATTAGAGTTGATTAAGGCTAGGTTAAGTGAATAGGATGCATAGGGAATAATTTTGGGATATCTCCCCTAAGCTATTCTCTAAACCCCCTTTTACTTTCCTTAATCCTCTTAATTAAGGGTTAATTCATTAATTACCCTCTTAATTAATTACTAAACTTTGTAAAACCTTCCATAACTTAATTAATCTACTTTGGGTAGATGCTTAGGTGTTCAAGAGCCTAAGTTCAATTAAGGAAATCAAAACCCAACTCATATGTGTGAGGGGTGTTTTGAAATTACTTAAGTTAAACCCTTTAGCTTAATTAACCATTAATCATGAGTCAAATTGCATTAGGCCTTTTTCTTCCTAGGTGCATTACAAATTTAAATTCCTTGTGAGATTTTATGTCATCTCATTGGCTCATAATTACTTGGTTAATTATGTTAAGGTGGTGTAGGTAAGGGTTAATTAACTTGTTTAATGCATACCTTAACCTAACAAAAAATCTAAAATGAATCTAATTATCTAAAAATTTAAAAAATGTCAAACACATGTCGGAATGAGTTAGGAACAGCAAACTCAACTCACATTTTTAAAATTAAATCAAACTCAAGATCAAACAAAAATCATATTAAATGAACTTTGGTTTACTTTAAGCTTTCTTATTTCATAAGATTGTCTTTAGGATTTAATTAAAGTGAATGTGTTTACATGCTTTCATTGCTTTAGTTATTTCCCCAACATGCTTAATATGTGTGTCATGTGGTTTCATGCATTCATACTTTTCAAAATATAAATTTAAAATGAAAATATTTACTTTATGTCAAATTTGCATGTGTTGGCTAAAGTAGAAATATGAGTGGCTATTATCACTATTAAGTTAAATTTATTTTCAAAATATATGAATCAATTATCAAAACTCAAAGTGTGCTATTTATATTTTAATTATAAGCTTGCATGTGAGTAAGATATAAAGATGTGCTTAGTATAGGTTTTCCTTCTCTGTTCTTTTAGTATAGTTTTGAATAGGATTTGGTAAGATGTATGGTTCAATTGAAAAGAACCTAACACTTGCCTAATTCTATATCATATTCATTCCTATACTATCGCTTAAGAAGGATACCTATGCTTGCACACATAAATTGCATAAACAAAATGAATGAACTAATACAAATTTTGAATTCTTTCTTTTTCATTCATTTCTTTGTACATATGTTTGTATTTAAGGAAAGTAATATATTAGTCCGGACAACCCCGAGGTTGCGAGGCTTTAAGTAGCCCAAAGTAGGTCTTGTATGTTACACCTCTGGTTAACAATGGCGTTGTGCTCACTTATGCCTTTCTTACTTTCATGTATGTATGTGAGAATTTAGATAAGGAAAACTCTTTCTACTTAAGAAAAATCATGCATATTCAACATCTAAATTTCTTTAAATGAATTACTTAGCATGCATCATAAAGTGTGTTAAATATCCTCATTTGCATGTATAGATATGCTTAGGGTCCATCCATATGCATGTTATATATGTTGGGGAAAGAAATGAAGTAATGTGTGTTATGTGAATTTTGATTCATTTTATTTAATCTTAAAATAGCTTTCTTTTTGAATAGGTTTGTTTAGAGTTTATCTAAACTTAGGATTAATAAAAAGATGTAATCAAAACATTCACCTAAATGAAACTAAAATGTGAACCTACTTTAGAAATTACTTAGGTTAGGGAAGAAAGAGAAGTTCTCTTCTCTTCTCTCTCTTCATAACAGTAATTAATTATAGGTTTAAATCAAATTAAAACATGAAATAAAACCAACCCAAAATACTTAAACAACTTAAATGAAACCCTCCTCTAAGTTGAACATGTTCTTCACACTTAGAAAATTTAAACCTAAAGCCATAACTAAGCATACCACACAAGCCTTCAAAGCATACACATTAGCCTAAGTCACGACTTCTAGCCTTAGGTTAGGTCGGTGCATGGTTTGATGCTTGTTTTGTTTTGTGATATATATTTTAAACTAGATGTTAGGGTGTATGCTCGTAGAATGAATGGTAGGTCATTCTTAGTCTAACTATTCTTTTCTGCGGGGGATTGTGTTTAAGGGGTGCTATCATAAATAAAAATATAAATGCTTTTGCTTGCAGGTGCTTTATACCCCTACGCATAATTCATAGGCCGGGTTGACAGTCACCCATGTTTGGGGTGATAAGTCTAATATACATGCTTGGGATTTGTGTGGTGTGTTTTAGTTAACCATTATTTTGGAGGGGTTAGTTAGATTTCCACTTTTCCTTTTCATGTAAAAATTTGTATAATTAGGATTTTGGAATGACTTGTTATGGGGATTAGGATGAACATTGGTCATAAGATCCTATCTTATGCACCATGTGAAGCATCACCATCCAACCTTCCAAAGGAGGAACCAAAGAAGAAGAAGAAAAGAAAAAGAAAGAAGAAGAAGAATAAAGAATAAAGCTTGAAGACCACCATAATGAATTCCTTTGCTTAAATTGTAATTTAATTCATTTATAATGTTGTATATGAGGGTAGAGCTTCGTACCATATTTTATTTTGGGTTTGTCGATGGTGCGACCTCACCATTTATTCTTTTTGCGATTAGCTTTATAAATTGATTGATTTGCATTAAGTGGCATGCTTTTCCTAGTTTCTTCCTTGCTTTATGTATGGCCTGGGTGTGGATTAGGCTCTTTAAGGAAAAATAAATCTACTACCTAACTTAGTAATTCAAATTAAAATTAAACAACTCATAACCTCACCTAAAGCTTAGGTTTAAAATCAAGATAAAAGAATTAACAACCCCTTAGTTGGATGAGTATTTCTTTATAATAGCATGCACAAATGCATATTATTTCACTCTTGATTGGAGGGCTTCCACCTTTGCTAGAGAAACTTGATTTGACCTTTGAGAGCCGTGGTGGAAACTCACCTCATCCCATCTTGTTAATTTTGGCCAATAATCTTCTTTCTCATGCATTAATCATAAAAATTCTATTAGCCCGAGTCAAAATAATTGTCCAAAATGAAATAAAGTGAAATTTGAATTGCATTAGATTTAGGTCATTTGAAGCATATCCCTTTACATGATCTAGTCTCTTTAGGGAGTGAGTTTAAGGACCTAGTCTCTTTCTAAATAAATAACAGCTATCTTGCACAAGTATAAAGACTTGCATACATCTATTTAAAATCGTAGGAGGAGTTAGTTGGCGGCCACCCCCAGGCGGATGTAAGTCCAAGCTATCGGGTGGTTTATCCTCCCTTATGGAGGCAAACCAAATACCCATTTTTGCCTTAGATTTAGGTTGTGCTTTTGGGCCCTCACCGAAACTCCCTAGATTTAGGTTCTGAGGTTGCTTCTCCCCTTTGTGGGTCATAAGCATAATTTCTCACTTCTAAGGCATTTCCTTAATCTTACATTAAGGAATATTAAGTCCTAAAATTTTAATGAAATATAAAACTCGAACAAACTAAATCAATATCTTAAATGTAAAGCCCAACTATAGGATAATTTGAGATGCTCACTAGGTTTCCTAGCATCATGAGTATCTCCTACTCATCTTCCATTTTGGATTTGATAATAAATCCCTCTTTTGATCAATCTCATTTTATTTTTCAAACATAAACTAATCGATTGATAGTCCTTTCCTATTTGAAATTTTCAAAGATAATGATCATTTACCTTAATCGAGAGTTTTCCTAAGGGATCCTGTCCCTTAGGATGTAATTAACTATGGGGGCTTGCCCCTGTAAAGAACTTAATGAATCCAGTTTAAAATAAACCCTACTTTATATTTTAATGTAAAGTAGGGGAAGAATCTCTAGTACATATGCAGACCCATCATCCTTAGGAGTCCTTATTGAGGTGATTAGGTCCATTAAAGGGTAGTGATTTTTGTCTTTCAAGATAGTACATTATTTCCTTGATGATGTACCTAATCACCTGAATAAGTACATCTGCGGATCTGCATGGCGCCTTACCAAGATGAATTTTTATAGTGTATTACATTTTCTTTCTCCCCATAGATTTGAAGGCGACTCCCTATAGGAATTTTTCTATCAACAGATTTTTATAGCGACTCCGCTGGGGATGATTCCTCTCTCCATCCTTGGTAAATGATTATTATCTTTGAGTATCGATAGTAGGTTTGTAATTTGATATGAATCCAAGACTATCCTTCTTTCCATTGGCACTTAGCTCATTTCACTCTTGAGTTCATTTAGCCAACATCTTTAGGTTTTAGGACGACATTCCTTGTTGGTCTTAAAACCCTCGTTGGGTTCCTCCAATGGGTAAAATGAAAAGATCTAAATAAAAAAGAGAAAACTTCCTCCTTATCATTTTCATGGTAAGGAAAGGTTCATCCTAAAATAATAAATCTTCCATAAAGAACTTTGCTTTTTTAAAAGCACCTTTTCAAAAGTGCACTTAATAAAATATTTTCCACAAAATTTGTCACCCTCATTTAACAATTCTCACAATTGTTACATGTAGGGATTTTCAAAATAAAACTAATAATTTTCCAAAAGCACAAATGAACATCTCTTTCAATTCACTTTGATGAAGATTTCATTTTCAAAATAAAATGAACAATCATCTTTTCAAAATCACAATCATAATCATAAAATTTTCAAAAGCACACATGAATTTTTCTATTCAATACACTCACACTTATTGAATAGAAAGTTCATTTGTAAACAAAATTAAAATTTTTAAAAGCATACAAGAATCTTTCTATTTCAATACACTCACACTTATTGAATAGAAAGTTCATTTGCAAACAAAATCAAAATTTTCAAAAAAAAAGTACACATGAACACCTTCATTTAATATACTTAAGTTTATTAAATGAAGATTTTATTCCCAACTAAAATAAAATATCTTTTAGGAAATCCTACTTAAACATATCTCACATATGTTTTAAATTGGAATTCCTCCCTTTCAAAAAGCAACAATCACACACAAAAAATATTATATTTCAAAAATAAGATTGATCTCCATTCCACATACCTAAATTTGTTGAATGGAGGTCCCCTTTTCAAAAATTAAACCTTCAACAATCATAAATCCAAAAATATTTCCAACATACATTTGGAATTTCATTTAGTATAATCAAATTTGCTAAGTGAAGTTTTCAAATCCAAAATCAAAATCAATAATCATATTTCAAAAATTTTTAAAACACATTTGGAACCTCACTTAACATACCAAAATTTGTTGAGTGAAGTCTCCAAATTCAAAATCCAAAAATTTTCTAAACACATTTTGAAACTTCATTTAACATACCCAAATTTGTTAAGTAAAGTCTCCAAATCCAAAAATTCAAAATTTTCAAACATATTGGGAATTTCATTTACCATACCCAAATTTGTTAAGTAAAGTTTCCAAATCCAAAGTCTAAAAATTTTCAAAACATATTTTGGAACCTCACCCAACTTTGTTAAGTGAAGTTTCCAAATTCAAAATAAAATTTTCAAACATCTTTGGAACTTCTTATAACATACCAAATTTGTGAAGTTTTCATTTTCAAAACCAAAATAAATCAAAATTTTCAAAACACCATTTGGAATTTCATTTAGCATACTCAAATTTGCTAAGTGAAATTTCCATTCCAAAACTATGGACTTCATCATTAGCATACCAAATTTGCTAAGTAAAGTCTCCACTTTCAAAAATCAAAAACAAAATGAACACCTTGGGATCCCTTAGCATACCAAATTTGCTAAGGGATCCTCCACCAAAATCAAAACATTCCAAACACAAATGAAACACTTAGGATTTTCTTAGCATACCTAAATTTGCTAAGAATCCTATTTTCAAATTAAACAAAATACACTTGGTTCTTAGCATACATACCTAAATTTGCTAAGTAAGAAATCAAAAGTTTCCAAAAAAAAATTCAAAACAAAACAAAATTCACAAAAAGAAATAATCACATTTACTTCACTTAGCATACCTAAATTTGCTAAGTAAAATTCCAAAACAATCAAACAAAACAAAATCAACTTGACCCTTATTTTAACATTGCCAAATTTGTTAAAGGAAAGGGTCCTCCAAATCACAAAAATTCAAATTCAAAACATCAATGAACCTATGGAAGCATCCTATTAAAAATTTTGAATCCATATTTCAACATACCTAAATTTGTTGAAGTTTGGATTCATATTCAAATTCCTCTTTCAATCAATCTTTCCAAATTCATTTGAACCCCACTTAACACTTTCAAGTTGTTGGATGTGGGTTCAAATTTTCAAAATTTAAAATTCAAAATCTATAGAGATAGAAAATTGATACAAGTTCATTCTCATTTAGATTCTTTTCATTGCAATACAGTTTGTTAGTTTACTACGGTTTGGATATGGATTCAAAATTGTCTTCACCTTCCCCAGTATGGATCTATCTTTAGATCGGTGAATTCCCTTGGACCATACCCACTTGATCCACTTTGGCCAGATTTGAGGGGGGCCAAGATCACTTGAGGGGCATTCCCCTCACCACAATCGGGACAAAGGTGGGGTAGAAGCCGGTCATCGGGATAGACTTACCATCGATTGATGTCTCCTCACAAGAGGAAAGGCGTGGTAGTGACTTTAGTTTTACAATTCCAACGTGCTCGACTCTAGTTGTAGTACATCCCAGAGTTGCCCATGTTGCCCCAGTGTGAGCTAGCACCCTACCATCTGTACCTTCCAAGGGTAAGGCTCCCCTTATTTTAGGGCTTGCCTCCCTGACATTTGAGTACGGGTCTAGCTGACACTCCTCATCATCTACACAGGAAGAATAAGGATATGATCAAGCGGTTCCACACTCGGATAGCGAGCGTAGATTAGCCATGGATGAGTCTCCCATTATCACTTCATCGTTGGTTACAAAAAACCAATTTCATCCTCTCTCAGATAGGAGGATTTCGAGGATTTGTCATCACCTCCTCGGTGGTGCACTTGCGACAATTCTAGGAGTAGGAGGTCTATGCTAGCCTCATTTCTATGCGTGGTAGAGCATCTGAGCTTAGAGCAATGGTTTGACCTTCAGTCTATTATCCCCCATAGCATAGACAGGAAGATCCATCAGGAGAGGGCTCATGAGGCCCATATATCACACATTACTAGCAGAGAGCGATGGAGGTTCAGCGTCAGTCAGCTGATTCTGCTTTGGTTGATTTTCTAGCTTGGCGTGCTACCCGCGCCGACCATACTGATAGTATTCTCCTCACGGGGACCAGCCACCACAGGAGGGCAGTTCCTATTCACAGAGAGTCGATGATGTCTCCACCCCACCGCTCTACCCCTCATCTGCCATCGCTAATGTAGGTTTCAGCATCTCCCATTCCATCTAAGGCCATGAAGGCCGCATCAGGAAAATGTAGCGTTGGTGATCGGATGGCCAAGGATCTACCCTCCTACACACCACCCATTATGGTAGGGCAAGCTCTCCCGACCTTCTAGTGATGGTGCGGAATGAGTGGCAACAGCATCATGGTCATTCCTTCACCAACTCTCCATCCATACGGTTGGAGATGGTGGATTATCATGATATTCTAGATGGCGTTATTGCGGTGGTAGAGGATCATCCTAGGATTATTACCCCAATACTAGTATCGAGTATCATTCTTAATTAGTCCACATAGGATTGACTCCCCTAGTAAGAGGTCCGTGCTCTCGATTGCATGATAGCGATCACTGCCATCGACTAAACTATTTGTACAAATTGAATTAGATTGTTCCTTAGATGAGATAGTTGCACACGATTTTATGGAGAAGAAGGAGATCTTAGGGTATGTAATGAAGAGAGTCTTTGATCCCAAATGAAGATGACTTGATGGGGGATTCTGCTGGAGTATGCATGGTTGATACTAGAGGATCTCTTCTTAGAGAATAACAGGCCATGGATGACTTGATGGGGGATTCTGCTGGAGTATGCATGGTTGATACTAGAGGATCTCTTCTTAGAGAATAACAGGCCATGGAAAGTGGTGAGGTTGATCGAGAGTAGATGACACATAGATTATAAGAAGGATGAGCAATTGATAGGATAATGTTAGTTACTAGACTTGTTAGCGAATATGCTTGAAACAAGCTCCTCAGTTCATTTCTATCCTGTCGGTCGGCTGAGAGTGCATGTCTTAGACCCAGTTAAGACTCTACATCCCGTTGAACAAGGTAGCACTAGCCTGTATAAGAAGGTAGTGGAAAGTACCTCCATATAAGAAAAAGATCTAAAATCCATGGTTGAGCAACAGGTGAAGGAAGCTTTGGCTCAAGCCCGGGGAGAATCATCAGTTCCATAGGGTAGACCCTACCCAGAGGAATTCGATGTTATCTAGTATCCCAAGGGTTTTGTGCCTCCTTCCTTCAAAAGCTTCGATGGTAGAATGAGGCATATAGCTCACTTGAGGCCTTGTTGCAAGGTGGCAGTGACACTTTACTCTTTAGACTCTTTGTTAGTAGTCTAGCGGGTATTGCTTTTGATTGGTATGCTAAACGGCCCAAAATTTCAGCAAAGACATTTGTTGAGTTAGAGCAACTCTTCATCAAGAGATTTGTTGGAGCTCAGCAAAGGGTTACTGTAGGTGATCTCATTATAGAACAATAACACTCTGGTGAGTCACTTGTTGATTATATTCTTGGATGGCATAGCCTGAGTATGAAGTGTGAACCGTAGCTATCTGAACACCATGCCATTAAGATTCTCTTGAAAAATATCTATGGCCCAGTCTCCTTCATGCTTTAGGGCTTCACCATTAAGACATTTGAGAAGCTAATCAATAAGGCAGATAGTCTACAAGGAGAGGCCAAACAGTTGCCTTTTCAAGATCAGTTGCCCAAGCAAAAATCCCAAAAGGTTTATGAGAAGAAACACAGGCGATGATGGTTGACAGGGAAGCGAGATAGAGATCGGTCGAGAGACCATTACCTCAACAACCTCCACCTCCTTTTCCACCACCAGGGCAACCTTGCAGCCTCCACGCTGCCTCCACCGGCATAACCACCTGACCATACCACCACCGGTAATGGCATGCATGTCATAGGTAGCGGTCCTACTCTTTTAGATAAGTTAAACAAACCTTATTCTTTTAAGAGGGACGTAATCAGGAAAATCTTTAAGAATCTCTTGAAGAAACCTAATTTTCAGCTACTCGAACCTAGGAGACCGGAGGAAGTAGGCAGAAGTCATGATCCAAACTTTTTCGCTTACCACCATATGTTAGCCACATTTTGGAGGATTGCTTTATATTCAAGGACTAGCATGAACACAGTTTCAAGATTGATGTTGTAGCTATCCCAAATAAATACCTTATGAAACAACCTTCTAGCTCCATTTGGGTAATCCTTGGGGATACAAGTGACCCTACCAAAACCAAAGAAGGTTGGGACATCTCTTTGTCTAAAACCTCTAAGAAAATAATTCAAAAGATCAAGAAGCTTTCCTTGCAGTGCACGAGTCGCAAACCTCAACACCAAGGAAGGTTTTGCAAGTTACGATTCAACTCTAGAAAGTGGGAGCTCGACATAGCAGACATGTGTGTGATGAGATAACCTTTTAGACCACCAATGGTGTCCGACCTCAGCCTTAGTTGCTTCCACACGACTTCTACCATTTCATAGCTCTTCTATTTCTTCCACTAGTAAAACTCTTGTATCGTGAGATAAGGGCATCAAATCCCTTACTCTCACTCACTTTTGACTTCTACTTTGTACCCCAAATACCAAGAAATTGAAGAATAAAGCTAGTTTGAATTACATCATGTCTCTTCGATGAGTTGTCTTCTTCTATTCCTAATGATAACTCTTCAAGTCTAATTAACTATAACAATTAATTGATCTTCCTCTTTGATTGAGTTGGATTTTCAACTAAATACTACGGTTCACCTCTTGAGATAGACTTGGAATCATCTGATTTTGAGAGTCTCATAGGAGAAGTTGTAGGTGAGCTTGAAGTGCAGGTAGAAACTTCCACCACCTTACCTCCAGAGATTACCGAAGTCAACCTCCGTAGTGGCAAGGTTCTGCCTCCTAGGGTAGCACCTCTAGATAGAGGGAAATAAGTCATTGGTACTGAAGATCAAGAAGCTCTTCCACAAGATTCTCCACCCTTGGATATGCTTGTGAAAGACTAGCCGAAGGTGGACTACAACGTCCTTTCTCATCTAAGAAAGTTGCCATCTAAACTAAGCATATACGATACCCTTGCTTATCCAAAGAGATGAGGGAATCACTAATCAAGGCCCTCCTTGATCACGAAATGCTTAGCTCATTACTACTATAGTGAGGAAGCACATTATGCAAGAAGCCCAAGGGATCACCTTCACAAATGAAGACCTCCTTAAGGGGACTTGGAACCTCCATATACATCATTGACATGGACAGTTCAAACTCATGAGGTTCTCATTGATTCAGGT
This sequence comes from Cymbidium sinense, assembly GCA_021442155.1. Taxonomy (NCBI): domain Eukaryota; kingdom Viridiplantae; phylum Streptophyta; class Magnoliopsida; order Asparagales; family Orchidaceae; genus Cymbidium; species Cymbidium sinense. The sequence goes on from CM038225.1 coordinate 113,164,307, forward strand.
GGATCAATAAACATTATGAGTCTAAAGATCCTTGCCTATTTAAAGATTGATATTTCTATGCTTTGAGGAGATAGAATGATGTTGAGAGGATTCAATGATCAAGGCGAGCAGGCCTTGATAGTGTTATCGTTGGAGATCGGTGACTAAAAGACTGAAGCCAAGTTCTACTTCATTGATTTGAATACTTCGTTCACTGCTTTCCTTGGTAGGCCTTGGATACATCAGAATAAGACTGTTCCATCCTCCCTCCATCAGTGCATCAAATTCAGAAAAGATGGAATTGAGTACTGTGTCAATGGGGACGAAAAACCATTTTCAGTTAGAGAGGTTGAGATCTATGAGGATGTGGTCTACTATCTTCCTCAAAATACTCATTCTCATGAACTTGGATAAAATTCAAATGCAAATACAAAAGCAAAAGAAAATGAAGCAAAAGAAAAGATAAAAGAAAATGAAAAGATAAAAGAAAATGAAAAGAAAAAGAAAAGTCCAAGCGAGCAAGAAAGGGGAATTGAATAAGAAGTGGATTTGCATATCACATTCTATCCAGTTCATTCCATCATATGGACATGTGGGTAGAATGGCTCAACCTCCACCGCGAGAGGTAAAGCAGGCGAGAAACAGTTGATAGGATGGCATGTTGGTAGACTTGTTAGCGAATATCGGTGATAAGCTCCTCATTCATTATTAGACGTCATCTGGCGGTGCATGTCTTAGACCCAGTTAAGACTCTACATCCCGTTGAACAAGGTAGCACTAGCCTGTATAAGAAGGTAGTGGAAAGTACCTCCATATAAGAAAAAGATCTAAAATCCATGGTTGAGCAATGAAGGAAGCTTTGGCTAGCAGGGAGAATCATCTTCCATTAGACCCTCAAGGAATTGATGTTATCTAGTATCCCAAGGGTTTTGTGCCTCCTTCCTTCAAAAGCTTGATGGTAGATCAGGTAACATATAGCTCACTTAGGCCTTATTACCACGGTGGTGACACTTTACTCTTTAGACTCTTTTTAGTAGTCTAGGTATTGCTTTTGATTGGTATGCTAAGCGCCCAAAATTTCAGCAAGACATTTGTTGAGTTAGAGCAACTCTCAAGAGATTTGTTGCTCAAAAGGTTCTGTAGGTGATCTCATTGTAGAACAATAACACTTGGTGAGTCACTTATTGATTATATTCTTGGATGGCGTAGCCTGAGTATGAAGTGTGAACTGTAGCTATCTGAACACCATGCCATTAAGATTCTCTTGAAAAATATCTATGGCTCAGTCTCCTTCATGCTTTAGGGCTTCACCATTAAGACATTTGAGAAGCTAATCAAAAGGCATAGTCTAGGAGAGGCCAACATTGCCTTTTAAGATCCTTAGCAAAATCCCAAAGGTTTATGAAGAAACCTGGAGTGGTTGGTTGACAAAAAGCAATAGAGATTAGACCATTACCTAACTCCACCTCCTTTTCCTGCAGGCAACCTTAATCCTCCACTAGCCTAACATAACCTCTTTCTACCACCATAATGGCATGCATATCGTCATAAAGGTAACACGGTCCATACTCTTTTAGATAAGTTAAACAAACCTTATTCTTTTAAGATTCAAAAATCTTTAAGAATCTCTTGAAGAAACCTAATTTTACTTACCTAATAAGTGATCATGATCCAAACTTTTAAACACCACCATATGTTAGCCACATTTTGGAGGATTGCTTTATATTCAAGGACTAGCATGAACACAGTTTCAAGATCAATGTTGTAGCTATCCCAAATAAATACCTTATGAAACAACCTTCTAGCTCCATTTGGGTAATCCTTGGGGATACAAGTGACCCTACCAAAACCAAAGAAGGTTGGGACATCTCTTTGTCTAAAACCTCAAGAAAATAATTCAAAGATCAAGAAGCTTTCCTTGCAGTGCAGTCATCAAACCTCAACACAAGGAAGGTTTTTTAGGTTTCTTACTCTATGAAAGTGGGAGCTCGATCTAAATGACATGTGTGTTAAGATAACCCTTTAACCACCAATCGTGTCCGATAGCTTGATTGACTTTCCACATGACTTCTACCATATCAGCTAGTCCTTCTATTTCTTCCACTAGTAAAACTCTTGTATCAGCAGATAAGGGCATCAAATCCCTTACTCTGCTCACTTTACTTGACTTCTACTTTGTACCCCCAAATACTTCCAAGAAATTGAAGAATAAAGCTAGTTTGAATTACATCTGTGTCTCTTCTCATGAGTTGTCTTCTTCTATTCCTAATGATAACTCTTCAAGTCTAATTAACTATAACAATTCTGATCTTCCTCTTTCTGATTCAGAGTTGGATTTTCTAACTCTGAATAATATAGGTTCACCTCTTGAGATAGACTTGGAATCATCTGATTTTGAGAGTCTCATAGGAGAAGTTGTAGGTGAGCTTGAAGTGCAGGTAGAAACTTCCACCACCTTACCTCAGAGATTCAAGTCAACCTCTGGCAAAGTTCGCCTCTATGCACCCTAGATGGGAAATAAGTCATTTGCTGAAGATCAAAGCTCTTCCACAAGATGCTCCACCTTGGATATGCTTGTGAAAGACTATGAGGTGGACTACAACGTCCTTTCTCATCTAAGAAAGTTGCCATCTAAACTAAGCATATACGATACCCTTGCTTATCCAAAGAGATGAGAATCACTAATCAAGGCCCTCCTTGATCCGAAATATCTTAGCCATTCTACTATAAGTGAGGAAGCACATTATGCAAAAGAAGCCCAAGGGATCACCTTCACAAATGAAGACCTCCTTCTAGAGGACTTGGAGCACAACTGTCTCATATACATCAGTTTCAATGGACAAAGATCTAAGATTGATCTATCTAGGAGATAGAATGATGTTGAGAGGATTCAATGATCAACGATAGTGTTAATTGGAGATGTGACTAAAATACCAAGTTCTACTTCATTGATTTGAATACTTAGTTCCTTTGCTTTCCTTGGTAGGCCTTGGATACATCTAACGTCATCCTCCCTCCATGCATCATAAAAAGAAAGATTGAGTCTTGTGTGTATGAAAACCATTTTCAGTTAGAGAGGTTGAGATCTATGAGGATGTGGTCTACTATCTTCCTCAAAACACTCATTCTCGTGAACTTGGATAAAATTCAAATGTAAATACAAAAGCAAAAGAAAATGAAGCAAAAGAAAAGATAAAAGAAAATGAAAAGATAAAAGAAAATGAAAAGATAAAAGAAAATGAAAAGAAAAAGAAAAGTCCAAGCGAGCAAGAAAGGGGAATTGAATAAGAAGTGGATTTGCATATCACATTCTATCCACAGTTCATTCCATCATATGGACATGTGGGTAGAATGGCTCAACCTCCACCAAGCAGAGGCAGAGGTAGAAACAGAGGCAGTTACAGAGGTGAGAGACCCCTTAATTGGCCTTCATCCAACAGAGGTCGTGTTCGAGTTCATAGTAGTATCCATACTACTCACATGGACTTGGAATCTAGCTCAAAGGATGAGTCTAATGTGATTAGTATACCAGCCAACCCCTCTCAGTGAGTTCCATTGGAGGTTACTTTTGATCAGCCAAGGACCAGAGATAAGCAAAGCAAAGTATTTGAATCTGATTTATGTGAAACTATTAGGTAGTAGTTGGGAACCGTAGCGCTAACCTCACTTACATCTTAGAAAGTTGAAGGTTTAGTAGTTAAGGAAGTCCCTAAGTCTTCCAATGACACGAAGTAGAAGAGGTTCTTTTTGGGTTCATCATCCTCAAGTCCAGGGCTTGATGCAGGACTTGCGATTGATACTTTTAAAGAATTAATGGAAGTACCTTTTGACTTTTACTCTCGTTGTGCTCAAAATCTTATACAGAAAGGTTTAGTTCCTCACACATGGTCCAAGCACAGGTCAGAATACTTCAAAAAGCTATGAAACAATACTGGCAAGGAAGCACAATCAAAGCGGGACTAGATTGACATAGTGGGTCGGTCGATGAAACATATTAGTTATTATCAACCATTTGAGTCGACATGTTCTTCTCACATCCCCAACTCTAATGAGAATGTATGTTTAGAAACTTAAGATCGGATGATCTCAAGTCAGAAGAATTTGAAAGAGAAATTCATTCAACAATCGACAATATCCAAGAAATCAACCTCGTGATAGAAGAAAATCCTCGCCCCAAAATACATCTATTCATTGTTGAATGAAGAAGAAACCAATGACTTAGTTAAGCTATTGACTGAGTTAAAATACTGCTTTGCATGGAGTTATGAAGAAATACCTGGATTATCTCCTAACGTAGCAATCCACAAGTAGAAGACCCTATTACCCCAAAGCAAGCTCCTAGGCGCGATTAGAAAGTGCACAAGGTCATTTTGAAGTCTAGAAAGCGATGCTCTTGGTTTTGTGAAGAAAAATATCTACACGCTAGTGTTGTCCCAGTTAAGAAGAAAAATGGCCAAATTCGCATTTGCGTTAATTTTACGGACTTAAACAAGGCATGTCCTAAGGATGAGTTTCCTCTTCCTATACCAGAGTTACTGGTGGACAATGCCTCATCTCATGCAGTCTTCTCTTTCATGGATGGATCATCTGGCTATAACCAAATTAAGATGTCTCCTGAATATGAAAAAAATATCACTTTTCGAACCCCGATCAGAATCTTCTATTATAGGGTCATGCATTACATCATCAGGTTGAGTGTTACGTTGATGATCTAGTAGTTAAGAGATTAGAAAAGAAAAATCATCTCTATGGCTTGAGAGTAGTTTTCAAATGGTTAAGACAATATAACCTCAAAATGAATCACCTGAAGTGTGCATTGTCAGGAAATTCCTTGGGTTTTTGTTGACAAGGAATATAAATAGATCTTGAAAAGATTAAAGCTATCTTAAAAATGTCACCTCCTAAGAGTTTAACTCTACTCAGATCTTTCAAGGACGGATGGCGTATCTAAGATGCTTTATCTCAAACCTATCAGGGAGATGCAAGCCATTCTCAGCACTTGTCAAAAAGGATGCCAAGTTTAAGTGGGATGATAAGTGTTAGCATGCCTTTGAAGACATCAAAGAGTACTTGGTGAAGCGACCCCAATCTGGGTACCATCATCTTTGCATTGGAGATTCCCTATTGCCATGGCAAGAAAGATGGGAAGGAAAGTGCACTCTACTACCCACCATGTCGATTCTGGCTATATCCACCTATTGAAGCCGCAAGCTTTGATCTTTGCATCTCGAGCTTCGACACTATATGCTTTTCATAAGGTGAACTTGATCTCTAGAACAATCCGCATATTCTCATGACACATAATCTATGGACGTTTGGCTCATTAGTCGATGATACTCTACTTAAAGATAAAAGGGCAAGCAGCAAATTTCTTACACCCACTTTCTTGATTATCCCATGATCTCCACGATGAATAAATCATGGACTTAAGTAATAATCTAATGAGATGTATTTTGATGGTCTTTCTTCTCTTAAAGGTGAAACACCACTATCTATTCTCTAGGAAAGGCGTAGAATAGTTCTCCCAACTAAAGCGTGATTTGATGAGACTCTCATACTATCTTTAACCCTGCACCAACAAAGAAGGCAGTATGAGGCTTTGATTATGGATTCAGGTTGGTTCTATGGTGTCAGCATCAACATCTTTGGGATTCTAAATTATTCATCAACCGTTCTTTGGGTCCTACCAGTTCTCAAGCCAAGCTTATCAATAGTATACCATGGGTTGGCCCAATTCGAAGTCACCAACTACTGAGGTTCCCAGAGATGTGATGCTTTTTGGCTTGCCAAAGTTGGCATGTCTGAAAGATGAGTCCATTTCAATAAGGGTCCAAAATAGATAAGTCTTATCCCTTATTGATTCTGAACTCATCGAGAGACTTTCTCTTGAAGGAGAGGTTGTCGTTGCCAAAATGGATAAGGAGCTTGATTGGAGGCAACTATTCATATATTACTTGAACACTAGTAAACTACCTCAAGAGAAATCACAAGCCCATCAGGTGACACAGAGGGTTCTCTCCTACGCTCTTGTTGATGGCACCCTGTACCGATGGTCCTTTGACCAAATATGGTTATGTTGTTTAGACAAACATGAAGCCCATGGCATTATAATCGAGGTACACTCAGGTCTATGATGAGCTCATCAATCTGGTGGTGCATCTCTGACTTCAAGATCATTTGGATCATTTGAAGTTTCTGAACACACCTCTTCATATGAGTTAGCATGATTTGAAAGTAATCTGTCAGACTCCAAGTGATTGGTGATAACTAGGCAATGGTTGTCATTGTCTACTGGACCCACTGTGTCGAGTACTAGTCCTTGCATTGATTGAGAATATCTACTTTGGTTGTCCCATAACCTTTCAAAGTAATCTGACCTGTGTTTAGACCAAGTATATGGGATTAATCCCTTCTTTGCCAAATTAAGAACACAAGGCGAATACCTATCAAAAGGAAATTGTATTAGATCTTTATATGAATCATCATCAAATTCTACATCAGCTTCCTGACATGAGGATGATGCTCCCAATAAAAACCTCTTTAGCTTGACATCTACGGATGACTTGGTGGCCACCTTAACTACAAAATCCTCAACTTTCTAAGAGGAAAGTGGGGTTAGAGCTAAGGTTCCCAACTATTGCCTAGCTGTTCTACATAATACTGACTTGGATACATTCATGCTTTGCTTGGAGGTCTAGTCTTAATCACTATCTGACTCGAATGTCACCTCCAAAGTGACATGAGAGGTTGATTGGGATGCTAATACGAGATCATTCCCTAGATTCCAAGTTTATGTGGATAGCAGTGTACTCTATGGAAAACATAGCTCCTCTTGTGCCACTAGTAAAGGTCTTCCTCACGATTGCCTTTAGATGCCTTTTCCTCAGGTGGAATCAAGCATCTTACTCATGTTTGTATGGAGAGGCTTTGGTGGAATCTAACTTCAGGCTCTACTCCTTCCTCAGTGTCCATTTCTCGCTCACTTATATTTTCATTTTCCTTTTCATTTTTATTTTCATTTTTCTTTTCTTTTTCTTTTTCTTCTTTTTCTTTTTCTTTTATTTTTGAACTTTGACCAAGTTCATCAGAATAGACTTTTTGATTTTGAGGAAGATAGTAGGTCGCGTCCTCATATATGTCGACCTCTCTAACTGAAAATGGCTTCAAGTCTCCTTTGACATTATAGGTCTTTCGGAGTAGGAGAACTTGTGGGTGGAAGCCATCCCAAGGATCGATCAAATATAATGGCATTGATTACTTTTCTAAGGCATGATTCATCTTATTTCACACTACTTTTCCAAGTGGTGGAAGCCATCCACTCTGAGAGATCACAACTCACCATGTGCTTCAATTTTTGAAACCATATATTATATAGGTTGAGTGCCTCGATTTATATCGATAATATTACATGTTCAAAGCACAAAGATCAACAGCTTTGTTAAAAGACACGGTATAGATTGGAGATACTCCACCATCTACTAACCTAGAACTAATGGTTTAGCAGAATCATTTAACAAAACTCTCATTCAGATACTGAAGAAGACTCTTGATGACAACAAACAATAGTGGAATGAGCAATTGGTTGAAGCTTTGTAGGCCTACTGCACTACATATCGAACTCCAACTCAGTCTACTCTATTTTCCTTAATAAACGGGTCTGAAGCCATTCTTCCTTTAGAAGTTCAACTCCCATCACTAAGGATAGCATTGGGTAATAAGATCACTACATAGTAGAATACAAAGTTGCGGTTAGAAGAGCTCAAAGGTTTGGAGGAGAGTCTCCTACAAGCGTGCCAAAACCTCGAGTTGTACAAGGCCAAAATGATTCAAGCTTAAAACAAGCTGGTTTGCCCTAGGTCTTTCGAAGTAGGAGAACTTGTGTTAGTCCTAAGGAGACCAATTGTTGCCCATCAAAAGATGGAAGTCAAGTTTGAACCCACTTGGGAAGGCCCCTATGTCATTGAGAAGGCCTACCATGGAGAACCTTATCAGCTTATTGATTATAAAGGGGAACACCTGATGCTTCCAATTAATGGGCTTTATCTAAAGAAAACCCATGAAATAAAACATGTTTGAAAATATTTCATTAATAAAAAAACTTTAATTCCATTCATCAAATCTTTTCTTCTTTCGAAGTGTTGTCTGCTTGTCTTACGAATCCATCGTAACATGTTTAGGATAGGTGTAAGTATCTCCCAGTGGCATCCTATCCCTCTTTCACAACACAAACATAATCTCCCGATGCTATTAGAATAGGTGTGAGGGAACTCGAGAGACATCCTATTTTGATTAGCATAATTAAGATAGGTGTGAGAGAACCCAAGCAGCATCCTTTCTTAGTGGGAATTCTTGTTTCCATCTGTGGCATCATTGCATAATTCCCCAGCGTGTTTTATGGTAGGTGTAAGAGTTCCCCAGAGCCATTCTATTCCTTTTAACACATGCATAAAATAAACATAAATCTTTTATCTCGAGCTATTTTTATGTGGGAGCAAGCCCTTATGGCACTTACTCATTAGCTGCTCTAGGTCGGGTCTACATGCTACCTCGTTAGTATGTCATCTCAGTGGTCATTTGTTGAAAGATATGAGTCCCCATGCTTTCTTTCTAACTTGACCATTACAAACCAATGAGCGCCTTATTTGTATGGTAGTCTTCACTACCTCACCAGTAAGCTACCTCATGTTGACTTCATTTAAGAATATGTGAGTCCCTATGCTTTCTTCTTGAACTAGGCACCATGCTCTAACTAGGTTGAGTATGTTGGAGATTTAAGATAAGTCCCCCAAAGGCTCCTTTCCTCTTGACTACTTTTGAGATGATATAAGTCCCCCAATGGCATTCACTCAGTAGTCACCCTAGGTCAGATAGCTTTATCGGGCAGACTTTCCAATGATCGGTTTATAGGAGGATATGAGTCCCCGAGCTTTCTTCCTAGGTTGATTGTTGCAAATTGATAGGCACACTAGGTTAGTTTATGTTCGTTATGCTAACAACAACTCACCTGATGAGTACACCACTCTAGGCAGATATGAGTCCCCGTGCTTTCTCCTTGAGTTGGACATCGAATACCTATTAGATATATGACTAGCCATGTCATCTTCTCTAGGGTGTTAGATTAAGCCTTCGGCCCCATCCCTGTGGCACTCTACCTGGATCAAGTCCTTTGTGACCCCATTTAGACACTACTCGAGTTACTTTTGGATTGGACATTCCCCTTTCCTAGTAGTACCACTTGTGGTTGGAGAATTTGTTCGTGGATGCAGATTCTCCCCCTTTAAATCGAGATAGGTCTACACTGATATAAGCTCCTTCTCAGTATAATCCCTCGTAAACTAATAGGGTCCATGATAAAGCAAACCAAAAAAAACTAAAATAAATAAAATTTATTCACTTGTGGATTAGGATTCGAGCCCCTAAATGGCCCCTTTCCCCAAGCAAACATCATATCTTTAGAGCAGTGTCAGCAGAACTCTCTATAGAAATTGCCTGATTACCTATGTTGAGATAAATCCGCGGGTCGGTACTCACTCCATAGTCGCCCTTAGGTCAGGTTCAATTTATTTTGCCACAAGCAGGTTACCCTAGTAGTCATTCCTTTTTGAAAGATATAAGACCATGATGCAAATCGACGGGCAGCCCTAGGTCGGGTTTGATTTATTGCCCAAAGCAACCAACCACCCCAGTGATCTTTTCTAGTGGAAGATGTGAGTCCCCAAGCATTCTTCCCTCCAATTGATCAATGCAATCTGAAAGGCACTCCTTTGGTCAGAGAGTTCTTACATCAACCGAGAAGCTACTCCCTTTGTTTCAGTAAATCTGAGATAGGTCTAGGCTTCTATAAGCTCCTTCTCAATGTGATCAATTGCAAACTGACGAAAATAATCAAAATAAACAAATTAAAATTAAAATCAATTTTAACTATCCTTTAGCTGATTTAAGTCCCCCAGTGGAATTCACTCAGTAGTCAGCCTTAGGTCGGGTTTGATCTGTTGCCCAAAGTAATTGATCACCCCTAATGATTCCTTATTTCTAGAACATATGAGTCCCCGTGCTTTCTTCTTAAGACTTGGTCATTGTATACAAAAAGGCATTTCTCCTTGGTTGGATAGTCCTACCTTGTGATTGGTAAATTATTCCTTTTGAATTGATAAATTTGAGTTAGGTCTAAGCCTCCATGGCCCCTACTCAGTACAATTCATCACAAACCTATGGGATCCATCTTAATCAAAATAAAATTAATCTTTACTATCTTTGAGTCGATCTAAGTCCCCCAGTGGCATTCACTCAATAGTCAGCCCTAGGTTGGGTTTAATCTGTTGTCTTGCCAATAGATTACCCTAGCAACTGGGCTCTACTTTGGAGGATGTAAGTCTACTATACTTTCTTTCTAGTATAGCTGCTACATACCAAAATGCATCCCTTTAATTGGATAGTCTTACTATGTGCTTAGTAGACTACCCCTTTGGATTGGTGAATCTGAGTTAGGTCTTAGCCTCCATGGCTCCTATTCTGTACAACCCATTGCAAACCAACAAGGTTCATCCTAAAAATTCAAACCTAATAAAATTTAAAATAAATTCAACTCTCTCCCCCAGTGGAGATCTCTCTTTAGTGAGATTCAAATCAAATCAAACCTTTCATCCCCTTATAGATGACTTGAACCTATTTCCCCAAGTAGAAGGTTCACACTATATCCCTTAGTGAATTTTTCCTTCTCTCTTATGTCTTGGACATAAGTAGAGCCACATTGCACTAAGGTCTGGATTCTTTCTACACCCTTGGGTCAGGGATAGAAAGTTTCTATTAGTGCTTGTGATCTCTCGATGTCATTGATCGTTTCGGTCAACACCAATACGTGTGGTGTTCCTTGTCAGTCACACCATACCTATTGGGCGCCCTTTGTTGACCTCATTTTTAGAATGAGCTCTCAACCCCTCTAACTTAGACATAGGACCTCTCTTAGACTTTAATAGTTCCTTAGTATAAAGACACATCTAGTGATTAGGGGGACACTCAACCTAGCCCTAAAAGACTTAGAAGAGTTATTCATAGGAATAGGTCATGTCTTAAGGGTGTTAGGAAAACTTCCTACCTTTAGCTTAAACCATTCCTCACCTTCCTTCCTTCAATTCAAACTCCAGATCAATTCTATTTGATTTTCTCTAAACTCAAATCAAATCCATGATTGAAATCCATGATCAAAATCCATCAAAAATTCCTATATCAAAATTTTGCCTAAGTCCTTAAACCACCCTTTAAGGAAACCAAAATCATGATTCAAACCTATTCAAACCTTTGAGATTTTCTCATGATCCATCTATCTTTTCATTCATAATCACATATATAAATGAAATACAAAGTCAAACCCATCAAATCAAATTCAAAATTCAAGATCAATTCATGAAATCTTTTTTAAATCCTTTAAATTCCCCTTAATGGATTTAACTTAAATCTTGATAAAACCAATTCAAACTCTTGGGATTTTCTCAAAACTTATTTATATTCTCATTTATATTCTCATATATAAATGAAATATAAATATAAATCAATCAAATCAAACCCTCAAATTAAAATTCCAAATTTAAAATCATTGAAATTCTCCTTAAGCCATTAAATTTCGATTAATGGACTTAGCCAAAATCTTGATCAAATCAATTCAAACTTATGGGATTTTCTCAAAACTTATTTATATTCTCATTTATATTCACATATATAAATAAAATATAAATATAAATCAATCCAATCCAATTCAAAAATTAAATTTCAATTTAAAAAATTTTCTTAAATCCTTTTTAATGGATTTAACCTAAATCATGATTAAACCACTTCAAATTCATAAATTTTCTCATGATCAATTTATATTCTCATTTATATTCACATATATAAATGAAATATAAATTCAAACAATCAAAACCTATTCTAAAAATTAAACTCAAATCCATTCAAAATCCAATCTAAACCTTTCAAGTCAAAATCTTGAACTTAGCCAAATCATTTTCAAATCAAGCCAAACCTTTGATTTTCTCTCATGATTCAATCAACCCTACAATCATGAGCTCATATATAAATCCAAACTCCAATCACTCAATCAAAACCTAGTTCAAAAATAAAACCCAAAACCTTACCATATTCTTCCTTTGAATATGAAATTTTTAAATGGATCAAAACCCATTTGACTTCAAATCACTTGTAAATGGATTCATATTTCAATCATGAGTCCATATACAAAATCAACCAACTTCAAATCAAGCTTTGACCAAGCCATTTGACACACTTAGGCTCACTTGACCCAAAGTGACCTAAAGTACCCTTATGAGCCAACTTTTGATCCTAACCAAATTGGATTGAACCATTTCCCTCTCATCATGATCAACAATCATCATGGGATGATCAATCAATCAAATTGGGTCAAACCAAGTCAAACCTCAGGGTTGACCAAGTCAACACTTAACCAAAAATAAAACTTTACAAAGCCAAATTCTACAATAGGACAAATTGATTGAAACTATTGATCTAAGTTCACTCATGACCTATGTTTGAACTTGACCAAGCCAACATTTGAGCCTAACCTAGCCTAATTGGCCCACTTGACCCAAGTTGACTCATTTTGACCTAAAGGGACAAAATGTGTCAAAACTTGATCTAAGCCAAATTTATTGGAACCAATGGGTCAAGTCCATCCCAAATCACTTGTGGAACTTGACCAAAGCCTCAATTGGCCAACTAGGCCCAACCAAGCCCAATTGATCTTAGACCCAACATGACCTAGAGGGGTCAGGTTGAGCCAAAATTGAATCTAACCCAAATTGATTAGAAACAAAGATACCAATCAACTCCATATGACTAACCTAACCTAAACCTACCCTTGAATTACCTCAAATAGCTCAAATGGGTCAAATAGGTCAACTTGACCCATTTGACCTAAGTGAAGTCATATGTGCCAAAATCAAATATATACCAGATTGAATCAAACCAAAGCCACCAAAATATTTCAAATGGTCATATGAACTTGTTCCAACCCTTGGTTTGACCCAATTTGACCTATTGGTCAACTTGATCCAAGTTGACCCATTTTGACCTAAATGGGTCAACATGAGCCAAACCCCATCAAATGAATTCCAAATCCAATGAAACTTGGCCAAACCTAGTTTCTCCACATACCTAACATATCCAAAGTAAAAAAAATAGTAAAATGACCATCCTACCCCTAGGCCATAGAACAAATTTTGGCCTAACCCATGGATAATTTGGTCATACCCTCTTCACAATCACTTGAGGCTTTCCTAAAAGCTCAAGGGGACTTAGTGATGAGTGGTGCACCCAACCCAATGGGTTTGGGTCAACCAATTTGGACTTGAGGCTTTCTTAAAATTGAATTTTCGAACTCCCTCTTAAGCTCAAATTAAGGCACACGGGAGGTTGGCAATCCACTCCTTGGATTAAACTGACCATGTGCACACTCAAAATAGATTAGATAGCCCTCCTAATCTCATCAATTGGATCAAAATAGCAAGAGCATTGTCGATCATCCGATCCTTCAAGGGGGAGATATACTCCCCCTAATTCACTTCTATTTTCACCCACTCAAAGTTGATTGAAGAATAGGAAGCCAAGGATCCATTGGAGATTGCTCCTAAGCCTCCTAGAGCACTTCCCATTTTCTATTTTCTTGATTTTGTACAGTGCAAAAGTAGTGGAGGTAGAGTGAATTGCCAACTTCTTCCACACTTGAGCTCCTTTCGATTGCTCTTGCATACTTCATCTAGGAGCTAAGTCGAGTGCACCTAAGCTTCTATTGGAGTTCCCACAACAAGGAAAGATCAAATTCAATCAAAGCAGAAGCTCATGCAAGGAGGAGTTGGTCCATACATTGATCCACTTCATCTCAACTGCTCATACTCTCAGCAAGGTCTCATCTCAACCAGACGAAGCTTCTCCAAGGGAATCGAGCACCGGTGATCACCATTGGTGAGGTATGAAATTTTTTGATCAATAAACTCAATGTGGTGTGGAGCTTTCTGAAAGAAATTTTCACTCCATCGATTTTTTATCGTTGGATTTGCCGTTCTCTATCTTTAGATGGTGTGGGTTAAATTTGGTGTGACTCCATGCTAAATCGAGCTTGGATCTTCCCCTTGATCATGGATGGTCTCTATTGATCAAGGGGAAGAACTTGGATCATCTCAGGCATCCATCGGCACATTTTAGATGGATGGCTGAGATTATTTAGCACGTTTAGAAATATATTTACCCTTTTTAAAATGTGCGGGAATCCTTAGCCATCCGATCTTTGATCGGACGGTAAAGAATTAAAGCGCGTGCACTGCCTCCATCATTTGTGAGGTAACAACTTAAGTCACCCCCTCACGGCGCGACGCATGTAAAGCGCGTTGACCGCCATCGCCACACATCACACCGTGAGCCAAGGATTAGTTAGGGATTATTTAAAATGCTTAATTAATTTTTGATTAATTCATTGAACTTCAAAAATTCATAACTCTTCGTAGAAAATTCAAAAAAAATATGAAATAAAATATATGGATAGATAATTAAACCTAGAACATTTTAAAATTAATTTTGATGAGTTTTGAATTATGATTTTCTCTAATTTAAGGTTTTATTGGAAAGAGTGTTTACTAATTACTCTTTGATTAGGCCTCTGATTAATTCCAAATTTCTTGGATAAGTTTTAGGGGATGACCTCTACCTTTCCTAATTTTCCTAGGACTTATTGAAGGCTTGATTAGAGTAATTGCATATGGTTTCCTTAATTACCCTTCTCATGTAATTAAGCATAATTAGGGTATGGTTAGTGGATTTACCCTATGATTAGGGTTGATTAAGGTCAGATCCAATAAGTAGGAGGTTTATGAAATAATTTTGGGGCATTTCCCTAAGCTATTCCCTAAACCCCCTCTTCTCTCCTTAATCTCCTCTTAATTAAAGGTTAATTCATTAATTATCCCATTAATCAATTCCCAAAAATTCTAAAAGGTTCCAGAACTTAATTAATCTACCTTGGGTAGATACTTAGGTATTTAATAGCCTATATTCAATTAAGGAAATCAAAACTCAATTCATATGTGTGAAAGGTGTTTTTGAAATTACTTAAGCTAAACCCCTTAGCTTAATTAACTTTTAACTGTGAGCCAAATTGCATTAGGCCATTTCATTATTAGGTGCATTGCAAATTTAAATTCCTTGTGGGTTTTATGGCATCTCATTGGCTCATAATTATTTAGTTCATTCTTCTAAGGTGGTGTAGGTAAGATTTAATTAAGCTACTTAATTCATACCTCAACCTAATCAATGCATAAAAATGGATATAATTATCTAAAAATTAAAAAAAAACACAAAACACATGTGGGAATGGGTTAGGAACAGCAAACTCATCTCACCTTTTCAAAATTAAATCAAACTTCAAACTAAACAGAAATCATTTTGAAATTCACTTTGATTTATTCTAAATTTTCTTATTCTATAAGAATGTCTTTAGGATTTAAGTGAAGTGAGTTTGTTTACATGCTTTCATTACTTTGGATCTTTCTCCAACATGTTAAGTTGTATGCCATGTGATCTCAAATTTTAAAATGAAATTGTTTACTTTATGTCAAATTTGCATGTGTTGGCAAAAGTAGAAATATGAATGGCTATTATCACTACTAAATCTAAATTATTTTCAAAATACATAAATCAAATACTAAATTTGAAAGTGTGCTACTTATACTTTAATTATAAGCTTACATGTGATAGATTAAAAAGGTATGCTTAGTATAGGTTTCCTTTCTTTCTTAAGTTAGCATAGTTTTGAATATGAGTTGGTAAGATGTAGGGTTCATTTGAAAAGAACCCAACATTTACTTATTTCTATACCCTATTCATCCATATAACCTAAGAAGACTTACCTATACTTGCATACATAAATTGCATAAAAATAAAATGAATCCCTTAAACAAACTTTTGCATTTTCCTTTTTTATTTCATCTCTTTTATATACATGTTTGTATTTAAGGAAAGTGGTATATTAGTCTGGACAACCCTGAGGTTGCGAGACTTTAAGTAGCCCTGAGTAGGTCTTGTACCTTACACCTCTGGTTAACAATGGGGTTGAACTCACTTATGCCTTTCTTACTTTCAAGCATGTATGTGAGAATTTAGATAAGGAAAACTCTTTCTACTTAAGAAAAATCATGTATGTTCAACTTCTAAATTTTCTTAAATGAATTACTTAGCATGCATCATAAAGTGTGTTAAATACTCTCATTCGCATGTATAAATATGCTTAGGGTCCATCCATATGCATGTTATATATGTTGGGGAAAGAAATAAAGTAATGTGTGTTATGTGAATTTTGATTTATTTTATTTAATCTTAAAATGCCTTTCTTTTTTAATAGGTTTGTTTAGAGTTTATCTAAACTTAGGATTGATTAAAAGATGTAATCAAATCATTCACCTAAATGAAACTAAAATGTGAACCTACTTTAGAAAATTACTTAAGGTTAGGGAAGGAAAGCGAATTTCTCTTCTCTTTTTCTCTCTTCATAACTTAGTAATTAACTGTAGGTTTTACTTAAACTAAATTAAAATATTAAATAAAACTAACCCAAAATACTTAAACAACTTAAATGAAACCCTCCTCTAAGTTGAACATGATCTCCACACTTAGATTATTTGAACCTAAAGTCATAACTAAGCATACCACACAAGCCTTCAAAGCACACACATTAGCCTAAGTCACCACTTCTAGCCTTAGGTTAGGTCGGTGCATAGTTTGATGCTTGTTTTATTTTGTGATATATATTTTAGACTAAATGTTAGGGTGTATGCCCGTAGAATGAATGGTAGGATGTTCTTAGTCTAACTATTCTTTTCTATAGGGGATTGTGTTTAATGGGTGTTATCATAAATAAAAATATAAATGCTTTTGCTTGTAGGTATTTTATATCCCTAAGCATAATCCATAGGTCAGTGGACTTAGTCACCAATGTGTGGGGTGATAAATTTAATATACATGCTTGGGATTTATGTCGTGTGTTTTAGGTAACCTTTATTTTATAGGTGTTCGTTAGATTTTTCACTTTTCCTTTTCATGTAAAAAATTTATATAATTAAGATTTTGGAATGATTTAGTATGGGGATTAGAATGATCATTGGTCATAAGATCCTATCTTATGCACCATGTGAAGCCTTGGAGCATCCACCATCCAACCTTCCAAAGGAGGAACCAAAAGAAAAAAGAAGAAGAAAGAAAGAAAGAAGAATGAAGAATGAAGAATAAAGCTTGAAGACCCACCCCCCATAATAATGAATTCCTTTGCTTAAATTGTAACTTAATTCATTTATAATCTTGGTTGTATGATGGTAGAGCTCGGCTACCCATATTTGATATTTTCTGGTTTATGCGGTGGTGCCCGACCACAATGCCCGACCACAATGGTCATTTATTCTTATTACGATTAGCTTTATAAATTGATTGATGATTTATTTAGCTTATGCATTAAGTGGCATACTTTTCCTAGTTTCTTCCTTGCTTTATGTATGACCTGGATGTGGATTAGGCTCTTTAGGGAAAAAAATCTTTTACCCAACTTAACAACTCAAATTCAAATTAAACAACTCATAACCTCGCCTAAAGCTTAGGTTTAAAATCAAGATAAAAGAATTAGCAACCCTTTAGCTGGATGAGCATTTCTTTATAATATCCTACATAAATGCATCTTATTTCACTATTGATTGGAGGGCTTCCACTTTTGCCAGAGAAACTTGGCTTGACCTTTGAGAGCCGTGATGGAAACTCACATCCTCCCTTCTCACTAATTTTGGCCAATAATCTTCTTTCTCATGCATTAGTCAAAAAAATCCTATTAGCCTGAGTCAAAATAATTATCCAAAATGAAATGAAGTGAAATTTGAATTGCATTAGATTTAGGTCATTTGAAGCATGTCCATTTACATGATCTAGTCTCTTTAGGGAGTGAGTTTAAGGACTTAGTCTCTTTCTAAATAAAAACTGTCTAGCTATCTTGCATAAGCATAAAGACTTGTCTACATGTATTTAAAATCATAGGAGGAGTTAGTTGGCGGCCACCCTCAGGCGATTGTAAGTCCAAGCTGTCGGATGGTTTTGTCCTCTCTTGTGGAGGTAAATCAATTACCCATTTTCGCCTTAGATTTAGGTTATGCTTCTGGCCCTAGTCAATGCTCTCTAGATTTAGGTTCTGAGGTTGCTTCTCCCCTTTGTTGGCCATAAGCATAATTCTTCACTTCTTAGGCATTTCCTTAATCTTACATTAAGGAATTTTAAGTCCTAAAATTCTAATGAAAAATACAACTCGAACAAACTAAATCAATTTCTAAAATGTAAAGCCCAACTATACGATAGTTTGAGATTCTCGTTAGGTTTCCTAACATTGTGAGTATCTCCTACTTATCTTCCATTTTGGCTTCGATAATAACTCTCTCTTTCGATCAATCCCATTTGATCCTTCAAATATAAACCAATTGATTAATAATCCTTTTCTATTTGAAATCTTCAAAGACAATGATCATTTACCTTAATCGAGAGCTTTTCTAAGGGATCTCCTCCCTTAGGATGTAGTTAACTATGAGGGCTTGCCCTTGTAGAAAACTTAACAAACTCGGTTTAAAATAAATCCTGCTTTACTTTTTCATGTAAAGTAGGGGAAGAATCTCTAGTGCATATGCAGACCTATCGTCCTTATAAGTTCTTATTGAGGTGATTAAGTCCATTAAATGGTAGTGATTTCTGTCTTTCGAGATAGTACACTATTTCCTTGATGACGTACCCGATCACTTGAATAAGTACATCTGCGGATCTGCATGGCGTCTTACCAAAACTAATTTTTTTAGTGTCTTGCCTTTTCTTTCTCCCCACAGATTTGAAGGCGACTCCCTATAAGAATTTTTCTACCAACAACCCTCATAATAATGAATTGCTTACTTAATTGTATTTAATTCATTTGTAATCCGGGTTGCATATGGAGTACCAATTTATTATTTTGGGTTTGTCGGTGGTACGACCACTCCTCTTATTCTTTTTACGATTAGCTTTATAAATTGATTGATGATTTGTTTAATTTTTGCATTAAGTGGCATCTTTTTCTAGTTTCTTCCTTGCTTTATGAATGGCCTGGATGTAGATTAGACTCTTAGGAAAAACTAAATCTTTTACCAAATCTAACAACTCAAAACTTAAAATAAAGAATTCATAAACTCACCTAAATCTTAGGTTTAAAATCAAGATAAAAGAATTAACAACCCCTTAGTTGAATGAGTATTTCTTTTATAACATCATGCACAAATGCATCTTATTTCACTCTTAATTAGAGGTCTTCAACCTTTTGCAGGAGAAACTTGACCTTTGAGCCATGGTGGAAACATCCTCCCTTCTTTGATTTTGGCCAATAACTTTTTTTCCATCAACCATATGAATCTATTTAAAAAATAATGAAAAATAAAATAATTTATTCATTTAGGTCATTTGAAGCATGTACATTCAGTCTCTTTAAAATTTAAAGACTCAGTCTCTTTCTAAATAAATAACAGTCTAACTATCTTACATAAAATATAAGACTTGCGTACATGAATTTAAAATCGTAGGAGGAGTTAGTTGGTGGCCACCCTCAAGTGGTTATAAGTCCAAGCAGTCGGGTGATTTTGTCCTCTCTTGTGGAGGCAAACCAAATACTCATTTTCGCCTTAAATTTAGGTTGTGCTTTCGGCCCTCGCCAAAGCTCTCTAGATTTAGGTTCTGAGGTTGCTTCTCCTCATTGTGTGCATAAGCTTAATTTCTCACCTCTTAGGCATTTCTATAATCTCATGTTATGAAATCATAAGTCCTAATTTTTTAATGAAAAATGCAACTCAAACAAATTAAATCAATTTTAAAAATGTAAAGCCCAACCATATGATAGTTTGAGATGCTTTGGTTTCATAGCATCATGGGTATCTCTACTTATCTCTTTCTTTTCGATAATAATTCTCTCTTTGATCAATCTCATTTGATCTTCAAAATGAACTAATCGATTGTTAGTCCTTTCTTGAAATCTTTGAAGACAATGATCATTTACCTTGTCGAGAGTATTTTAAGGGATCGTCCCTTAGATATGATGCTATCTTGCAAAGGAACACGGTTTAAAATAAACTCTAATTTATTTTTTTCATAAAGTATGGGAAGAATCTAGTACATATGTAGACTCATTGTCCTTATGAGTCCCGAGATGATTAGGTTCATTAAAGGTGTAATCTCTCAAGATAGATATTCCATGACGTCATCCGAATAAGCACATCTGCAGATCTGTGTGGCGTCCCAAAAAGATGAATTCTTATATTCTTGCCTTTCACCCACAGATTGAAAGGCGACCATATAGAAATTTTTCTAAACCAACAATCCGCTGTGAGAAATTTAATCATTTTTCTTTAAGAAGAGATCAAAGACTAAAAAAATCCAATATAAATTTTGGTGCTTATGTCTAGGGTTAGAGTTGATATCAATAATATGCATTGATTTTATTGATGATAATATGCATTGACATAGTTGACGACAATAAAAGTCTGATATATATTTGTCTTATAAATATGGTCTATGTCAATATTATTATCGAATGTAGATGACAAAATTGGTGAGTATCGCTTTTATAGATGATAATATGAGTTAATATTATTGATGATAGTGAGTGACTAAATCAATGGATATTTGCATTTATATTAAAATTTATATATTGATTTATAAATAATAAAGTATTTCGATATTATTGATAGCAACAAATAACAAAATTTGTAGATATATAAGTTAAAATAGTTCATGATTAGAAACACAAGAAAATAAAAAGGGTAGAGAGATGAGATGTAATTATTCATGTCACTAGCAGTAAATTTGCAATCTCAACATTTATAAATTATAAATTAAATAAAAAATTTAAACTAATAAATTTTTTTTATAAAATTCGGATAAAAGTGTAAATCACATTTTTAAAAAATTTACATTTGTAAAACATTCATGGCGGTGAATCACCAACGTTTTTTATTTTTTAAGTGGAGGACAGCGCAGCACAAATCTTATTCCCATCCAATTGGAACTTCCACATCTTATTATTATTTTTTAGAGCATTTACATATAATTCTTATATATTTATTTGTGTAACATCTAAATATTAAATTCTTTAATATTACATCAAAAATATTATAATTATTAAATTTTTAAAAATAAAATGCATTTTTTTATGCATAGAAAAAACTCTATTTATAAATATCAATTTTTATGTATTAGATATTTAAATACAAAAAATTATATTTCATATATGTAAATTTTATTTTATTTTTATATGGAGAAGAAGAAGTAGAACAAAAGTTCAAAATATGTGAGCCTAAATGCGACTCCCCCAAAAAAAAGTAGAACAGAATAAAGTGGAGGAATTTAATAAAGTTTCTATATTCGAAGGTTACATGCATAAAGTCTGATTCTTCAATTTGTATCTGCTTCATATTCACTTTTACTTTATTCGCCAATCTCATAAAGTCATAGTTATCATCTACAACAAACGCCAATTACGAGCTCTCAATGCAAGCTTTCTTCCATTTGGCCCAAATTTGTATATAAATAGCACCCAATGATCCCTTTTATTTTCATCAAAATATGGGTGGCAAAGGAAGTAGTAGTAGTGGTGGTGGCTGTTGCAAAGGCTATGGTGGCAGTGGCGGAGGTCAGCATTATTCCGGCAGCAAAATTGACAGTAGTGGTGGGATGATGAAAGCACCTGGAAGTGGCAGAGGTTATATTTCGAGGGCGACTTTTGAAAGTAATCCGAAGGGTTATTTCCAAGATCTTCACGGTAGTGATAGTAGAGTCATGGTGATCAAGATCTTATCATGAATATAAATAATTCTTTTAATATATATATATACCCAAATTAATCTTCTAATTTTCTTACCTTTTTTAGCACATATATTCTAAATTAAATATTTATAATTATTTGCTTATATATATTTTAAATTAATTTACAGTGCAAATCTCTTCTAAAATAATTAGATTAATTAGTAAAAATTAACAATTAATTTAATTTCTAAAGCGTGGTGTAGTCAGTGTAGTTAATCTTTATTTCATATCTAGGAAGAAAGATTATTAAAGGACACCCTCCAAATCAAAGCGGGTATTGCACTATCATATAAGTGACTTTTTTTTGGTTTTTTTTAAAGAAACGAATAATATCTTTAACATTTATAAATTAATATTGTAGGAGAAAGTTATCAAATAATAATTAATTTATTTTTAGCCATGATTTATAAGAAATAAGGTAAAGCTTGATAGGAATAAATGTAAAAGGATAGTTTATAGGTTATTAGATTTATTAAATTATTATTATTAGATACTTATAATACTATAAATCTATCTCCTTAAGGCTATGCAAAATAATAAATGAAAAAAAAAAAAATTTTTTTTTAGCTACTTTCTCTTCTTTTCCAAAGACTATTAGGAGATGTAATCATCACCAAAATGTTGTTTTGTCTGCCTCTCACTCCTTAATTACTCTCTAGGGTTTTAAGCTTCCTCTAATGATCTAATTATCCCATTTTCTTGTTATTTTTTACCGGGTCTTCATTATCTATGCATATTAAAAATATTTATAAAAAATAAAAAAAATAAAACATATGAAAAATACAAGGTCTAAAACTGAGATTATAACTTATGGACTTCAACGCATAAGGCTAAAAATTATCTTAAAGATATTTCATTAATCAAAAAATTAAAATTTTTTTGAAGACATTCAATAACCTTAAGTGAGATAATTTTATAATTTTTTTAAAAAAAAATTAAAATTTTATAATATATTGTGCGTTCTTATTCAAATAATTGCTTTGTCATCTTCATCCTGCTATCCATTAAGACTGTTAATTTAGCATGAAAATTGAGAATCGTTCAAAAAATAAATCGAAATTTGAATCGTATCGAGATAGATTCGATTACATTGAACTGAGTTATGAGCTAAAAATTTGGTTTGAACTTTTTTTTGATCACCAAAACAGATCAATTCAATGCTGAGATAAATCAATTTATCTATTATTAAAAATATTTAAATTTATATATAATATTTTTAAATTTGTAATAATAAAATTATTCCTAAAATTAAATCTATGAAGTTAAATACTTAATTTATTTTTTATTTTTAAAAATTATTTTTATTAAATTCAAATTATTTGATCAAAATGAGTTAATTACATTTGAATTCGAGCAAAAAAAATTAAAATGTTCAATTCAAATTTGAAATTAAATAAATCAAGTCATGAGCCGATCTTGTGCTCAAGAGTAAGTTTAAGAGAAAGAAGATTATATGAATCTAAATTATTTGTGTTGAATGAAGTTTTAAAGAAAAATTATATATATATTATTTATCTGAAATAAATATACAAATTTAAAACTCCCGATCAAAGTTAAATTTAGTAATAATATCAGCGCCAAATATATCTCCTAATTAATTGTTATATTAATGATGTTTGACTGAAGGACTAGTTTGTTAATCTATTAATTAGCCACTAAAAGTGCATCCAATTAACTTTATTGCCCATTACCAATAAAGTCATTGTTATCAACAAAAGTTAGTAAGAGCTTTGAATGCAAGCTTGCGTCCATTACGCCAAATCTGTCTATAAATAGCACTCAGTGGTCACTTCCATTCAAACTTAACGGAGAAAAATATGGGCGGCAAAGGCGGCGGCGGAGGAGGTGGCAAAGGTAGCAGCGGAGGTGGCAAAGGTGGCGGCGGAGGTGGCAAAGGTGGCGGCGGAGGAAGCAATGGGAGAGGCGGAGGTGGTAAAGGAAGCGGCGGCGGCGGTGGTGACGGGATGATGAAAGCCCCGGGCGGTGATGGAAGTTATATTTCAAGGGCAGCCTTTGAAAGTAACCCACAGGATTACTTTTCTGGTCTACATCATGGTGATGGTGGTGGCAGCGGAGGAAAATAAGCGTCGTCCTCGTTATCGTGCTAATATATATATAGTTGTAATTTATCTTTGAAGTAATCTTTTATCTTTTATGCGCTTGTTGTTTGCCTATAATCAAATTGTCAGATTGTCTGTCTTAAAATTTTTTTTTGATTTTAGAAATACGTATGGCAAGTAATTCACTGGGGTGTATAACAAACATAAACATTTTAGTATAATGACTACAAAAAGTAAATTTTAATTAAGATAATACATAGTAAATAAAAAATAGAGTTGATGATGTTAAAAAAGTAGATCTTTTTTAATGATAAATTAAATTAAATTAATAGACTATATATATATATATATATATATAATTTTAAAATTATATAAGGTATAATATAAAAGTATAATGAAATAAGATGAGACAATCTTTTAATATATTTAATTTTTTTTATCTTCTCAATATTTTGAACCAAATTTTTAAAAATGTTAACATATTTTAAAAATAAAAAATAAAAATAAATATACATAAAATTATTATTCATGTTGATTTTATAATTAACAAGTTAATTAAAAATTAAATTTTTGCATAAATATAAAATTAGCTATTTTTTTATAATTTTTGTACTTCCAAATTAATAAAATAAATAAATTTTACTTTTTTATATAAATATTTTTATTATAAAAGATGTATAAAAATTATAAATATTATAGTATATTTAAAAGTAAAATAAAATAAGATAAATTATTACAGACTAAAATTTATTTAAAATTCTACTCTTATAAATACTTTTTTTAGTGTAGGCAGGTTTCCACAAGCTTCCCCTTAACTCCGCCCTTATGCGTATATATATATAGTCAATAGATTAAAAATATGGCTGTCTTTTCTAAAATAAAAAATAATTGTTCTCTCATTAAAAGAAAAAAAAATATATAATTCAAAAAAAAAAAAAATTAAACAATAAATAAAATATCTCCTCATTCTAAATCAAGGAAATAGGTGCAACCACATAACCCAAAATGCTGAATTAGAGCTTGCTAACATAGTAATCAATTATCAAAAAGTCCCATTAATACCATAAATGATTTATACCTATGATGCAAAATACGAAAATAAGATAAATCTATTGTTTAAAAAAATTATATGTATATTATGTTAATTTATCATATTAATCTTTTTGTTTAAATTTTTATAGTTTATTTTCCCCCAAATTTTAATCATTTTATCTTAATCTATCATATTTTGTATCTTTTCATCTTTTGACTATTTTCAAATCAAAAGATAAATGAAAACAACATATTTTAACATTATAAAGCAATCAATATATCATAACTAAAGAGCAAGAAATGAACCAGCGGTCAATAAATTCAGTTAAATAGAAAACATACCTGTGTGATCAAGAGTCCCCAAGTTATCATGCCAGTATTTCTCCAAAATAAACAAACTGCTGGAATGCAATTTTAACTTCACCCTGGGAGGAATCCTTCTTACGCTGAGGAAGTATTATATCGCACAGTTCAGCTAATAATATTTAGCTAAGGCATATCTAATTTTAATTTGGGAGATAATATGGGCCTTGACCCCAAATTTAGGGTGCGTTTGAGACGGTGCAGTGCAAAAAAATGCACTGTATGTATCATTTGAGAAACTACACTAAAAAATCTACGATAAAATAATTGTGTTTTTCAACTTGACCTAGTAGAATATAATGGCTGTCAGAAAGCTCTTCTTAAAATTAAAAGGATTTGTAATACTCGCCGTAACTTTTTAGACAACAGTTTCCTCTGCAATAGCGTTGACTTATATTCTCATACCGCAACAGCCGCCTCAAACGAATCTTAGTCAAAACATTATTACTCAAAGTTGATCACAATGAATTTACCAACAAAATACAATTAGAAAATAATCAATCAACTGTTATATTACACATCACAAAAATGCTCCTTCAAATAAAACTTGAATTGACCTTTTCTTAAAATAGATTGCAACTGGTTAAGGCGCATACATGAACAGGGAAACTCTAGTAGTAAAAAATAGCCATGGAATCACTCACAAGGCAGTAATTTATTAGATGAGTCCAACGTGGTTTCAAAAAAATGTCCACAATTCGAATAATGTGCCACCAGATCCTTTCGATACCGGTCAGCATAATTTATTGGAACCTTCCCTCTCTTTTTCTCATATGCTTATTTCAGATTAGCAGAACCCTTTACAGTAAAAAAAAAAAATTATATTTACCTAAGCAGCAGAAAAGGAGAATTTTCCAGCCCCAGATATTAGGCAATAAAATAAGCATAGGCAGAGGCATATGCTCAAGATGCAGAAGGATGCTCTTCCATCAAATTTTCCTCATTTGAACGGTTAAGTTGATCAGATGAACTATTTACAGATCTTACCTGCAGAAATCATTAATCTTGTTAGACAAGACAATATAATAAAGAGAAAAATTGGGTCAAAATATATGATTTAGTCATCATGAATATTATAATCTTTTAATTTATTTTGAGATGAATGTAATGCATGATCATTCAACTAAAATTTATTATGACACTTACCAACAAAGCACATCCAAATATTATAAAATCCATCGTGTTTAAGTCTGGGTTTAGGATATTCAGGATTTAAAAATTTCCTTAAAATGCTAATATAAAAATTTTTCATGGCAGCAGAAATTATCATAGGGAATGGATGGATGGGAAGGCAAGGCATTACAAAAGAGAGATAAATATAAGTAAAGATTTCCAGTTGTACCTACAAATCAAGCATTTCATTTCTATAAATTCCACATCTAAGAATTCAACTGGAACAACCTATCCCATAAACTATTGCATTGGCAGATACCACAATGGACAAATATGATCATGTTGAATAATGCTGATGTTTCTTTCCTAGGACTAGGAAAGAAAGAGTTTTTATTTTTATTTACCTTTTACATTGTTTGGACATGTGGCCCTCAGTTCTTGGTCCCTTGTTAGTAGGTGTGTTGTTAGGTTTACCTAGTGGCCGAGCTTGAATGCTATTCTACGAGTTCAAGTCAACTCACAAGTCCGCTCATTTAGTATGTAAGAAATAAAATAATTCTAATTCAATTAATTATTATAATAAAATAAAAATAATAATAATAAAATGTTTGATATAAGAAAATGAGATATAATTTTTAAATATTTTTAATAATTTTATACTTAAATTATTAAATTCTAATATATTTTAAATATATTTTATATTAATATTTTTTTAAGAGCATTAGCTCACGAGCTTGTTAGCTTATTGAGCTCGGCTCACAGGCTAATTATTGTTAACCTCCACATCTACGCCATAAATAGAAGCGAGCAAATATTAATTGATATGCCATGAAAGATAAAATCATATAAAACGAGTTCAAACTGCCTAAATTGCGGCCAAAATCATTCAAAATATTGCACGAATAAAATAATGCGGATTCAGTATAAAATGAGGATATAAAAAAAATTAAGCTCGACAAATGAGAAAATATGAAACTTTATCTTAAAATAAAAGTGAGGAAAAATCTATTCTCCCAAGACAGCCACATACAATCAATGTCAATAGGCTCCAATGACAAATATAATATCGATTTTACAATATGAGAATTATTTCTATATTTGGAATGACAAGTATGTGTGAGCTAAATCCTAAATTAGCCTGAGCCTGATCATCGTCAAAGTTGCTTTAACGCCTCTCATTTACAAAAGCAGATTGTGTTGATGTGTTAGACGCATCAGAAGTACAAAATGAATGAAACCTTTATCAAATGCATCGTCGCATGCAAAATTTTACATATTTTACAAGTGTAGAGCCAATAACATGAAACCCAAGAAGCACGAAAACTAATAAAATAATAATAATAATAAAATGAAAATGATCTTAAAATACAGAAAAACAATAATATGTATATATATGCACGAAAACTAAATCTATATATATATATATATATATATATATATATATATATATATATATATATATATATATATATATATATATATATATATATAATATGTTGTCTTGTTAAAAAAAAAAGAGATAGATATATCATAGCATATCTACCAGAAGATAAAATACATGTTGAGTAAAGAAGAAAAAGCATTAATAATATCTACTTTTATGTATAATAAAAATAGATAAAATAAATATATATTATAAAGTAAAACATATCAACTTGGACAGACAATTAATGATATGCTTTTTTTTGGGAGGGGAGACATTTAAGCGAATTTAACCGCAAACTCACACACACAACGCATATGCAAGGACTTGAACCTAAGATCTCTTGGTTGAAAGTAAAAGCTTTCAACTAATAGGCTAAGGTGCCTTGCACAATTAATGCTATGCTGCCATTTCATTTTTTTTTCCTCCATATCTCCACCGCCATTCTCTAATTCCACTGTCTCATCTAGCAAATAACTGGTGGCCACATCATCTTTACCCATGTTTCTTCGCATAGGCAATTTGGATTTTTAAAAAATAAAAAATAAAAAATTTTATATAGAAAAAAGGGGGAATAAGCTGAAAAGGAGGATCCCTTTCTGGTCACTATTTCGTGCTCCAATTTTTTCTCTCGCATCTCAGTGCTCACAAAAAAAGCCTCACAACTCTTGTTCGGAAAGGTACAGCTCGTGACGTCCTCTTCCTTATCCCAACCTCCCTCATCAGATGCTTTTCTACTACTACACACTCTCTCTCTCTCTCTCTCTCTCTCTCTCTCTCTCTCTCTCTCTCTCTCTCTACCTTAAGCTTGATTTCACTTCGATTGTCACCGACGTGGTCCAAATGACCTCCGATCGGGAAATTGATTGCGCTGTTATGTCCAGTACAACGAAGATACCTAAAATCGATACCCATTTTGTTAAGGTTCATCGCAAGAAATAATTTTACAATATTCGGCACAAAATTATTAATAATAATACTGTTATCTTGATAATTCATACTTAAGAGTTAACAGCCGCTTAAATCTTTAATCCTTGCCCTAATCAGCCGCCCCAAGCCACCAATCGAATCAGCCGCCCAATTAATCCTATTGGACGCCGCATAATCGGCCAATTGAACGGCTCAGCTTACCCTAAATGCCGAAATGAGTAACGACCTCCTTCATTCACGCGATTCGTCTCAAGCAACCAAGCGCTCGATTCCTCCCCGAGCTCCCTCTTTTCATTCGTGCGATTCCCTTCCCGAGTGCCCTCTATCGTTTCGTCCCTCTCGAGCGCACTATTCGATCCTCCACCCCATCCTTCATCTGTGTTGCACGAAGCCAAGCCAAAGCTGCTCCTAGTTTTGCCTCTGTTACACGAGAAACCCTTCCCTTTATTTCCGATTTCACTACAGCAGCTGAACCTTAACAGCTTGGCCCTCTGTTCATCCATCCCAAACAGCAGCTGAGCAGTACCCCGTCTACCCTTGCAACAGCCGAACCTCCCGGCCTCTCTTCCTCCCAGCCAGCTCAAAGCTCTCTTTTTTCCCCTTTTTGGCTTCTCTAAAAAAACAAGGGTTGTGCAACTCTCTTCTCAGGTAGCCTCCAACCTTTGAATTGATGTTAAATAAAAAAGAGGTAAGGTTTTGTGCAAGTTCAAAGCTTCTATTTTTGCTGTTTGGTAATATTGAGGTTGTATCTTGCCTATTGCTTGTTCATATTCTACTCACACGTACTTGCCTAGGCTCAACATGCTATTTCTTTTTACAAGATAACCTCTCACAGCCCATTATAGACTTCACTTTTCATTCCCAAAGCCTGAAAACGTTCAGTCACAGAAAAGGGAAGTTGAGTGATGCTTCATAGAGTATAGACTTTCATGTGTAGTAGTTAAGTAGAGGAAGCGAGATAGTGGGTTTAGGAAGTTTAAATTAAATTAGTCTATTATCTGGAATTGGTAAATTCAGCATTTGAGACAAAACCTGAAGGGAATTCAAATTCTGTACAATTTCTTGTTATCATTTTGCTATTAAAACTTGCTCTTATCCTGCTACCAAATGGCCTTCTCTTTTGTAGAATTTGGGAAAGATAAAAAGAAAAATAGGGTTTTGAATTTCAGTTTTGTGCAATCAGATTTTCTCTCTCTTCAAAGCTTTCATATTTACTGATTGGGTTGTATTGAGGCTGAATCTTGTTTAAATCCAGGTCTTATTTTGCTTCCAAACAGTGCATTCATTGTTGGAGTAAAGCAAAATTAACATAGATTAAAAGTCATATGAAGGCACCACCTTGACTATTTGGTAGAGTGGGAAAAACAAAATATGATTCTCTTTGTGGTTTAATGCAGTCATCTCCATCATTCCGTGAGATTTAATTTAAATTCCATTCAGATTTTTTTCTTCAAGTTATATTTTTTTATGACAAGTAGAAGGGAGATGAGACTGCAATGTCTAAAGGAGCTAGTGTTGTCATTCTTGCTATTTGTTTAATGTTTGTTTGATATAAGTCATACTTTAATTCTAAATGATTGCCTTATCATTAGATTGAATTGAAATGAGCAAATAATGAGATTTCTGGTTTATGTAGTGTTCATTTTGTGGACTATGTTATTTGGAATAGTTTGAACCAAGTCCAATTCAAATCCTGCTACCAAGTCAATACCCTTCAAAACAACATAAAAGAGTGGGATTTCATACGTGTGGGATCTAATCATGTTTCTCGTGTTGTTAAAGGCTGAATTCGCCTGCATGTTGTTATTGATGGCCATTTTATTTGTCGAGTTCATTGAAGATAATAATATTTTGATGTTTAACTATGATTATGGTGAAATGATGGAAACATGAACTTCATTAGATTTTTCACATTTAAGGTTTCATCTTGCCATTAAAACTTACCTCATATCTTGCTACCTTATACCTATTTTTGCTATTGGATTGAAGTTAAAGCATCAAACATATATGAGATTTATGAACTTGAAGTTTTCATTTTGCTTTCCATAAGTAATTACAGGTTTGAATGCCATCAAAGTTGTATTATAAAGTGTCCTTGTTCTTAAATCATGCATGAAATTTTCTCCTCCTTTTATTATTATGTTTTGACATTTCATGCGGCATACAACTTGCTATTTCACTTGTCCGATTCAAAAGGGATGGAAGGGAAGGTAAAGTATTTTGTGCGGCCTCTATACTTTCACTTTATTTCTTTCATATTTTTAAAGGTTGAAATTTGTTTATGCCTTGCTAGCGATTTACTATTTCACTTGTTGAGTTTGAGCTTATGTGAGCTCAAATGGTGATGAAAATTATACTATAACAAAGAGGTGTCAGTTGTATTTTAATGTCATGCACATGTAAATAAAAATTTGTGAAAATATGCTTTGTGATAAATACTCGTTCACATTGTTTCAATATGGCAGAGAAACCTGTGATATAACTACTTGTTCACGTTGTTTTATCGTGTCAAGGAAATTTGCTCTGATATAAGTACTTGTTCATATTGTTCCAATGTAGTAGAAAAATCTGTTATGCTATAAGTATTTACTCACGTTGTTCCAACGTGGTAAGCAAATGTGTTTTGTGATAACTATCCGTTCACAATGTTCTAATGTGACGGGAAAATTTGTGCTATAAGTATCTGTTCACATTGTTCCAATGTGGCAGAGAAACCTGATTTGTGATAAGTATATATTCATATTATTCCAATGTGGTAGGGAAACCTATTTTGTGATAAGTACCCATTCACAATGTTCCAATGTGGCGAAGAAATTTGTTATATAAGTAATTGCTCAGATTGTTTCTACGTGGCAAGAAAATTTTCCTTGTGATATAAATACTTGTTCATATTGTTCCGACGTGGCAAGAAGATCTTTATCTACGCACGCGTCTTTTCTTGGCATGGGCAAATAAAATTTTTTTCGATTACTTCACCTATCGTATGTCTTTTCTTGGCGTGGTGGGAAAGCGGGTCTCTGGTAGCCTGCGATGATGATCTGGGAGAATTTTCAATTTTCAATCATCAAATCTATAAAAAACTTGAATTTGATATGATTTCAATTATACTTTTAAACTTGACATGCCACGAAAGAGAACTTAATTAAAATTCAAACTATTCATAAAAAAAATTAATCAATTGATTCAATTCTAAAAGCTCAAGTTAAATGAAATTTAAATCATAAGAGATTTGATAATTTATTCACAAACAGAAAGTATAATTTGATATCTTAATAATGAATATGATTGGATATTTTCAATTACCATTTGAAATATATGTGCTTCATTGAATGAATTAAAAGATGGCTTAAGGAAAATTTGAACCATAAGCTTGAATGAACTTAATTTTAAACCACTGCACTAGGCAATTCTACATCTAAATTTGTCGCTTTATGGTTTATGTAAATGTCCAAATGAGTTAAACTCTTGCACATATCATAGTTTCACATGAATCTATAGCTTTGGGCTTCATGCCAAATGTTTAATGGAATGACTAATAATATATATTCAAAATACTACTACATTCCATTCAAATTAAACATACATATGAATACTCAAGTTAAATAAATTTCATGCTTATTTCATAGAGCGATGTTTTGCTTAATTACTTGATTCATGTAAACTTTTGAAAGAGCCTATATCATTAAGAACATATTCTCACTTGATTAATGCAAATACTTGAAAGAATCAAATTCAAGCTCTACATAACAGATGCATGCTTGATTTATTGCAGAACAAATATATGCTTGATTTAGGATAACTGGTTGATTGTCTTATAGAACATACCTCTACTTGATCTATGACAAACACTTGAAATGGTCAAATTTATATTTGACAGAACGATCTACATTTGAATTATGGGTTCAAGTATCAAAATCTATGCTTTCAATTTGACATTTATGTCAAACATCACATCCACTTATTTAGACATTTCTATCTCAATTTGAAGAATAGATCTTTGTATGCATTGAAGTATTGATAGCTCAAATAGATATTTGCAAAACAACCAAATGAAATGAATGAGCAGATATCTACCACTTTAGTCTTAAGAGGGTTAGTTAACAAAACCTAAAATCTAATAATCTATTATAATATTTTAATTTAATGCTGTCGAAAATTTAATTATCATGAATGGCGAAAGATAAATCTATCGTCATTGTTAATGTATCTTCTCAGTTCAAAATCTCAAGAAAGAAAGTAACCGATCATACATGATGTTAGAGTTGACAAGATTTGGAGAACAATAAATCTTGAAGTAATTAATCTAGATCTGATCCTCTGTAAGAAGATAGACAGAGTTAATAAGGTTTACATCCCGGTTTGATCTTAGGACTGGGTCCGGGTTAACAAAACTCAAAAATTTATATCAAAATATGTACTTGCAATCTGACACGTCTTTCATACCAAACATAATTACTTCAACTTAGATATCTAAATATTCATACAACATTTTAAAAGAACAGATACTTATATATATGTTGAAGTATTTATTAGATCAAGCATCTAAAAAGATATGCAAGTAATATGCAAAATGAAAGAACATATATCTACACCCCGATTTGGTCTTAAGACCGGGTCCGGGTTAACAAATCCTAAAAAAAATTCGATTATAATATCATAAGAATTTCAATTTAATAAAATCTGAAAAGCTAATTCTATCATATAATTATAAAATATGGATCTATTCACATAGCTTCTCATGTTCAAGCTCTCAAGAGGAAAAATCTCAAACCTGATCCTACATGCCAGCTAGTTGACAAATTTGGAGGGTATAATTTTTTGAAGCGATGAATTTGGCCGTCCTAGAAAAATAGAGTTGATAAAGATTACATCGACGAAATAGTCAGCGTGATCCAAAAGTGATCATTATAATGCATCATTACATATTTAAATCTAAATCAATTATAAAATAATCAAATATTCAAATAATAATAATAATAATAAAATATAAATTAAATGAAATCAATTATTTAAATTTAAACTTAAAATCATCCACCCCCATGACTGTTTGTTTGGGAGTGACAAATTAAGAAAATTTTTGCTCATAAAGAGTTAATATCAAATCAATCTATTATTTTTACTCAAATAATCTTAAGCGTTGGGGCGTAGCTTCGTGTCTCTAGCGTAGTTTTCATGAAATACCACATAAATGGATTACGACGAGCCTCGGCCGGTGGTTTGTGTAAAATGGCACCACTAAATTACGGTCATGGCCGCAGCCCGTATGTTCCTTAATGACTTTGCTCTTTGAGTTGTGAATTGTAGAATGTGTTTGATTGGACAAAAAACTCTCTGTTAGCTAAGGTTGACTTGTATTTGTCTGAAAAACTTCATCCAAGTCTGAGACACTTTAGGCACGTACTATATATTCTTGATAAAGATCCTTGATCGGGTTGAGTCATTACCTCTCCATTGCGGACCAGATCTACGTCCCCATAAAATAAGAGTGAAATCTTTGTGCTTGTCTTATATCTTATTCATCTTTTTGAAAATTACAAACTTAAACACTCTTTTTTTCGAAGAGGTGCGTGGCTGGATCTCTGATTCTAACCAAAGTCCTCTAAGGGTGGTTTCTTTGTCAAATAACCATTATATTACGATGTAGCGCATACTCCTTTGCTGTTTTGAGTTGTAAATCATAGGGTGCACCTGATAAGACACAAAACCCTCTGTCATCTAAGGTGGACTTGAACTTATCCTCTTACATAAACACCGTCATAGGTCTACAGGGTTCCCTTAGATGATGCAACTCATGGCTGCTGACAAAGATCCTTGATCGGGTTGGGTTACCTCCCGATTAAAGGTAGGGGCCACAACGGGGGACCACTGGAATCTTGATGGACGCGTCATCATTCCCCAACCATCGCTTTAAGTTAATATGATGAATTTAAAGCTTAAATTTTAAACTCCACATCTTCTTCTTATCTGTATGCATTTAGCAATCGACAGTAATCAAAGTTCTCTCTCGGCATTGGGAGGGGTATTATAGATGCTAGTCATAGAAAACAGGACTAGATCTAAAGTCCTCACAAAATGAGGGCGAAATCTCTGGGTAGTGTCTTATCTACTGTTTCATCTACTTACTGAAAATTTGATCGATATTTAATTACTCGTAATTGAGAGGTAGGTGGCAAATTTTCAGAACCCACATTTATCAAGTAAAAACTCTAGCTAACTCGCGAGTCGATTTAACACACCTACACCCTTAAATGTTACAAATAAAGCAAAGCATGGAATTGGTTGAGTTTTATTCCAACCTTTGACTCATATTATACAATCCTAGAAAAAAAAAGAATCAATGCTATACATAATAAAGAGTAGAGATTTAAAGGTGCAATTAATTACACTAGATTTGCACATACAGACTGGTGAGATGGCATGCAGAGAGTTGATTTAGTCATAATTCATGGAGAGTTAAAAGCATCTATTTACATACAGGAAATGGATATCTCAATTTGGTCAATGCCTTTAAAAATATTTTTGCAATTTGAAAGTCTGTAGAGATGTAAGAAAATAAAATGAGTATCAAAGGTTTCCCAAATTAAGTGGCAATTAACAACAGTATGCTTAGTCCTCTCAAAATGCACGGGATTGGTAACATTTTAGATGGCAATTGTTTTGTGAGCATGTAGAGGGCTGAGACTTTCTTGAGCAAAATTGAGTTCCAACAAAAGTCCACATAGGTCGATAATTTCTAAACATGATGCAGACATTGCATGATATTTAGATTTTGTAGATGATTTAGACATACAAATTTGTTTCTTATGCTTCCATGAGATCAAAGAATATCCAAAAAAATACTCCATCCTATGATTGATCGACGAGTATCAGGAAACCCAGCTTAACTTGCATCATTATATGCACTAGTTGATGCTGAAAATCATGTGAAAAGAACAAACCACAACTTGGTGACCCAATAAGATATCAAATAATTCGGTGATGACAACTAAATGTAAGTGAAGAGAATTTTGGATGAAGTGACTTGCTGAACTGCAAAAGAGATATTTGATCGACTAATAGTCAAATAGTTTAGACTGCCTACCCGTTACTTATATTTGGAGGGATCAAAGAAGATCTCCTTCCTCACTATGATACATTGTGTTTACTCTTGAGATTATGTTATTGTTCTCCACCTGAGTTCGTATAAGATGACCAAAGAAATGCAAGAATATTTACAAAAAATTTACAATCATGATAATGCAACTATGCATTTCAATTAGAAAAGGAGATTACAAACTATACTCAAGAAAATCTCTTAATTCAAGTTACCTTTATGGGATTTTAAATTTATTGATAAAATTAGTTGACACAATCTATGCAAAAAATACCTAATGAGCCGCTTCTGGTTATTCAAGAGATTCATGACCAGAGCAAAATAGATCAATTCGTGATGAAGCTTTATCCTTAATTTGAGTTAATTCATTCCAACTTGATGAATCGTGACTCTTCTCCATCAATGGAGGTGTGCTTTAGAGAATTACTTCATGATAAACAATCAAGTGTGACACAATCTACATTTCAACATCAAGTGCACAAGAATATTTTTGTATATGTAGAGAATATCCCCCATTATCATAATATATTATAATAATAAATAATTCAGATTTTATTGAAAAAGTTGGAATCGCTCCAGTGGCAGATAAGATTAGAGAGAGTCACCTTAGATTGTTTGGTCACATAAAACGTCAGCCATTCGATGACCCGGTTAGGAGAGTAGATACATTAGATTTGTCTTATGTTAATAAAAATAGAGATAGACCTAAAAAGACTTGGTTAAGATGTATAAAAAATAACCTTGGTATACTTGAATTAAATGAGAATTTGACACATAATAGGACACCATAGAGATGAAGGATTCATGTAGCCAACCCCACTTAGTGGGATAAAGGCATGTTTTTGTTGTTGTTGTTGTTGTATTAAGCACATGTGATATTTATAATATGGTACCCTAATAATTCTAATAACTTTTAACACCCTTCCACAAACTCACACTTCTATAACAAAGAGATCAATAGTTTTAGTACAAAAAGAACTGAGCAATCCAAGATAAAAATTGTTTAACAACTTTCCAAAATAACTGATTTGAGCAAATTGACTCTAGAATGAGACGTTCATCAAAAAAAAAAAAAAGAGCAACTGAGAGATTGAAGCTTGGTAAGCCTTTATTGAGATTGAAAGTGACAGAATCGTCAACAGTATTTTCATGAGATCTTCGCAAGATACTCATGAGATTTTCAAGGAATTCCCATCAAACAGAAGATTAAGACGAATCATTGCACATCAAATCAAGACAAAAACACAGGATCAATGTCATAGAAAAGATCAAGATCAACTTTGACTTAAAAGTCATGGTTCTGATTTATGACAAATAAAGTGGAACACAAAATCACTTAAAGTTTAATTCCATCCTTCCTTCGATCCACATTTATATAATCCTAAGAGAATTGAATACTAAAAAGCTTACACAATCAAGAGCAGAAATTTAACATACAATTACTTATAATAATCCATTCACATGGATTGGTGAAATGTGTTTCATGAGCACACCAATTGGTGAGGTGGCATGCAAGGAGCCGATCTAGCTATAATTCATAAAGATTAATTCCAGGAGCACACAGATCAATGAGCGGCATGCAAGAAGCCGATCTAACCTTATTCTGGAAGCAAGCTTTTGAAATTTACCTTTGAAATTGTTTTATCTTCTGTTTTAATAACACGAAAGACCTATGCTTAAGCTAAAAGTGTCACCTTATTCTGGAAGCAAGCTTTTGAAATTTACCTTTGATTTGCTTGAACTCTCCATCAATCTTCTATATTGCTCTCGAGCTTCTTGGTAACGAACCATGGACTTGACTCTTGCTAAGGCTTTCTCAAAACCAGCCTCTTTCTGTTTCCTGCCGACATGGAGAAAATCATATTCATCAGCCTTCTCAAACTCTTGCTCAGCACAACCAATTGTTTTCGCAGCCCGAAAGCCACGCAAACCAGGCCGTTTGCGCCTCCAGCGTAATATTGCCTTCTCTACAATCCCAACAGACCAAACAATCTTTTTATAATGTTTACGAACTTGATGCCCCCTTACATGTGCCTGAAACAAAATGCGACAAACAATAGATAAATAATCATAAATTATGCTATATGATAACACATCTAATTCAATGGCGCAGGAATATAGGCATGAAGGATAACTATTTTAATCAAGCAATAGAAAAATCATCATGAATTATGCTATATGGCAATACATCTCATTCAATAGAACAGAAATACAAGCAGAAAATTCATCAAGTATATGGTTCGATACCAAACATAGATAGATCATCATAAATTATGCTATATGGCAATACATCTCATTCCATGGAACAAGAATATAGGTAGGAAAGATAATTTTTTTCTATGAAACACACATTAGTAAAGTGAAATACATAATCCATTAAATTCATCTTGAACTGCTGAATCTGCTCAAAGTTGAAATGGAATTAGGAAGTCTTTCATGATTAAACTTCAAGGGATTGCTTTTCTTTTTGTCATCCTAATTCACCAGTTTTTACTAGCTAAAACATGTTATCCTGTTCAAATATTTTCTCTAAACTTTGAAAATGCTAGGCTCTAGTAATCCTTCCTGGCCAGATATATGAAACTAACACATCAGCATGTCCTTGGATAAAAATAATTTGTTTTCATAAGCAGCACTGTGCATGATAAAGAAGAGAAATTTTAAAATAAAATTAATTGAAATTAAGCCGCCATTATGGAAACGACTATAAAGCATATGCCGTATACAAGAAAGACTTGGGATCATCATTAGGAATGAAAGTGGAGTTCTCCTCCTGGCTTGCTCAAGGAAAATGTGGGTGGATCTTTAATCTCATATGATGAGGCTAGCATTGTGGCCATCATTAGGGATGAAAGTGGCAGCTTCATCAGGGCTATGGACTATCACTTTCAGCATTGGGACAGAACCTATGTTGAACTTCAAGCCATACTTTCCATCAAGCAGATTGTTGAATCTTGGATGTATGAGTACAAGGGAATTGTGATTGAAGGGGATAACATCAACATTGTTGATTACTTCAAGCAGAGCCTAAACAAAGACATATGAAAGAGCCGACCCCTGCAGAGCTCAGACCTCAACTTCCTCCAGAATTTTCACCCAGTGATCTTCCACTGCACACAAGGACAAAAACAGGCTAGCGGACTTTTGTGCTTCCTCAGCTTTACATTTTGACTTTATTAGAAGGATAGCAATAGGGATATTATTCCTCCTCACTTTTCATCATTTTGGAGGATGATAGGAAAAATGTAATTTTTTTCTTGGTTTTTCTCTTTTCAGACCACATTTTGCACTCTTTAATTAATAAATGCAAATGCATACTTT
Organism: Cymbidium sinense; assembly: GCA_021442155.1. Taxonomy (NCBI): domain Eukaryota; kingdom Viridiplantae; phylum Streptophyta; class Magnoliopsida; order Asparagales; family Orchidaceae; genus Cymbidium; species Cymbidium sinense. Next base: position 113,203,521 of record CM038225.1, read on the forward strand.
CAAGGAAAGAATTTCGAGTAATGAAAAAATTATAAATATATAGGTTGCAACAACTTTCCATCTCCTATATTTCCAAAGATCAACAAAGTACAAGAGCTGAAAGCTGGTGTCTTCCTTGGCTAGATGAGAAATTTTTACCACCAGCCTTACAAAGATATTTACATGCAAAGACTACATATCCAATAAACTAATGTTGAGGTGGAGCATATCATCATACTGATATAATTATCAGAGTAGATAATACATGAGAACCGAGGAGTTGAAACAATTCTAAGTTGTCTTGACAGTGTTACAGCAACCAAACAACTCAGCTTCAAGGTTGGGAGAGAGTCCACCATAGCAAATTGCATAGAAAAAAAACAACAAAAGCATGCCAAAAAAATTAGAGAAGCTACTTAGATAATTGTGTTATAATTGAGATTGCAGATATGGTAAAATTACAATGTGCCACAAAATGTTAAGTACGATTAAAATGCTAGTAGGTGAAAGATGTGTTGCAAGCTAGAATATTTAAAGAGAATTCATTATCTCAGCATTGCACAAAGTCACACTCAGATAAATAGCCTATGGCACATGAGCCACAAGACTGTTATGTGAAAACTCAGAAAAAGGGGGGAAAAAAACAATAGGCATAGCACAGTTGAGAAAGTTCTATGTCGATTTAGGATTACAATGATTCACCCCTCTCCATTGTTGGATGAGGTGAAATTTGAGTTGTAGGGGCTATCTTCTATAATAATAATAGAGAATTCTGAAAAGTATTGGTGCAATAGGCTATTGTTGGCTGATGGTAGCTATCATTGTTGGCTGATGGTGGTGGCAAGCTAGAATAAGTAACAACTGATGTCAGAGGTCAAATGATGATGGCTGTCAACCTTAGGCTAAAAACTCGGTATAGTTAGGTTTGTATACGTAAATCACATTGTGTAGACGATCAGTTTCCTAAAAACTTGAGTAAATTTTGAAGTTTCAAGCTCACGTCTTTCGTGCTTTTAGATCTCAAATTGGCATCAAAATTTGTGCTTGATTAAATGAATTTTTTGGTGTTATATCAATATGATAAAAATATAAAATGAGATTTAATATCAATTTATTGATAATTTCATGGCAAGAATAACACAAACCTCTAGTCATGATCAGCCGGGATGCCAAAGATGAAGAGTGGGCTACCCTTAAAAATAATATTGACTAGAAAATAAACGAATGATTCAATTATAAATGCATCTCTAATAGTGATGGCTTTAAGATGCATACAAAAAAATAATTATTTAACAAATTAAATTCTCCAACATACTTGTATTTTCACAATCCTGTCCCGGATTTTCAGAAATTCCTTGTGAATCCTCCATCCTCGATACATTTGTTGTATTTTAATAGCAGAAGTATGTAAATACTCATTAAAGTGACCAATTTTGTGAATCTTATTTGGAGAAGGATGCAGCATAACTTCACAAGCACTATCAGAAATTTTGGCATTTTTCGTCAACTGTCGTTGGCGGAATGATTGAGCCCTGAAGGCAGCATGAATTCGTGCTGCTGCTTGTGCAGAATTCCTAACAGCAGCAAGCGATTCTCTAAGTGAAATCTGTCCAGTTTCGACATAAGAGGTATTGATATTTTGCACTTCCAATGTTTCCACAGCTTCTTCTGCAGCAAGACTTGCTGAAACACTCTCCATCACATTTTCACTTATAGACATTGAATTTAGGTGGTCGATCAAATCTGCTTCAGCCAAGTACGCAGCAATTCCTTTATGCCCACTGCTTGAAGCTAAATCAGCAGCTGTTTGTCCTACAGGAAATTTAGATGTTGGATCTTCAATGGCTCCAGGAGAAGCACCGAGCTTCATAAGGGTAACAATTGTCTGTTCTCTGATCAGTAAGTATGAGAAGTCAAAACTAGATTTTATTTTTAACATAAAAGATGAAATTAAGATGTTAATGAAAGCTGACATGAGACATGTCGAGATGATACAAAAAATACTGAATGGTCCTTATGTTTAATTGAAATTTGAAAATGAAATAGAAAAAAATACTTGTGGATAAGTTGAACCGTGCTAAATCAGCAAACTTTTTTCAAGATTTAAAATATCTTCATAAATATGTATAGTAAAATATTCAGCATAAGTCCACATCATTCAACGTTATTACCTCAGTAAAAAGTAGCAAACCTTTTGCTAAGACTCTTTTCCCTGCATCCATCAAACAAGAATCTACAGTAACTCTGAACCGATAAATTCTCCTAACCCCCAAACTGTGCCCAACTCCCTGCTACACGACCAAACTCCCATGTGCTCCCACTTGTAATTTTTTAAAATTCAACAGCACTACAAGTTTTCTTTGTAGACTTATGTAACGTGAAAATTACCATAGCACGTCTCCATACAGAGCAGGCCTTACAAACTCTGTCAGCACAATGCAGCATCAATCTATTTATTTATTTATTTTTTTTTTGGTAATGAAAATTCACCTAAGTAGTATGTGCATGAAGGAATAGACAAAGTAAGAGAATCATCCATTCTCCTCCCATTTAAATTTTGATGTTATAAACTTCAAATATTACATTTGAAAATCATTAATCAATACATCAAAATTTTCCCCATAGATAGAAGATGATTTTGAGTTTAAAGTGCAGAGGCTGTCAAACAGTTTGAAATTAAATAAATGAATTCTTGATGATATTTTGCATATATTGGACTGTTTTCATTGGTAACATGCAAGAGAAAAACCAGACTTTTGCAAGCTTATATATGAAATACGATGATTTTTTTGTAAAATCCCTTGCATAATCTTGAGTTTGAATACTACATAAAATGGTAGATGCTAAAAATAAATTTTGGAGAAAAACACTCATTCTCCTCATAGAATGCAAAAAGTCCTTCTAATATATATATATATATATATATATATATATATATATATATTAAAATCCTTCTAGAAGGCTAATAGCCTTGTGCTCACATATCTCCTACCCTTGTTTAAAATTGTACAATAAAATACCCATATTAAAACTTTCTTAAGTGTTTTTTTTTTTAAATCATAATGAGGCTTACGCCTCACATGATGTGAGGCCCACCTCAAGGCTTGTCTCACCTAAGTTTTTGTGAGGTGTGCACTTTTAGATCTAGATTATAAAAATTAAGTATAAGTTTTAATTGTCAAAATAACACATGTCGTACACACATATAGTAGATCTCAAAATAGACATTACCTACGTGATTCCTCTCCTGCCCTTTCCGAGCCTCACGCATAGTGCTAGCCATCGCTATCACCATATTTAATTGTGATATTTTTACTTTGATATTGGATAATTTAAGTGGGAGAGAAAAACTTATTTAGAATTGTTATCATTAGTTTTTATTTTGATATCTTATATAACTTTAATGTTAGCTTAACAATTCTTAACTCATGATTTGAAGTTAAGATATTAATATGTTACTTGATACTTTACACACTTTATTACTCTTACTATATTAGAATATTATTTTATTACATTTAATATGATAATAAGATAGGATATTCTTTGCTTTATAGTTTGATGTATGTATAATACTTCTTACTTTGCACAATTTATTGATTCTAAGGATTATATATCAAAACGCCTCGAGGCTATGCTCACCTCACAAATGAAAAATGTCTCAATTCTCAATTGCACAATTTTAAAATTTACTCCCACCTTTCATTCAATTTGTTGAATGGTGGAGATTTAAAGTTTTAAAAGTCATTTTTTAGTTATTTTTTGCAATATTAATGACATTTAGCTAATTTAGAACCCGACCATTCAAAATAGTTGAAGAGTAATATGCAAATAGCCTTATCTCAACTATTTGAGGGTTGAAATTATAAATTCTTATTTTCATTCTTTATTTTATTTATGTTGTTGAATGATTCTAAGGTGTTAATCATATCCTTCGTAAATCATTTTGAATAACATCTACCCATATAACCTTAGATTACCCATTTTACTTATTAATGTTGGAACACTAATTTTATCAACTTATCAAACAAGGATACCGAAATCACCAAAAATCTATTTTTAGCTCCATTAACTTTAATAAATAACAATCAAAGAATTTCTTAGTATAATCATCCCTAATTTATCCTTCCATCTTTTGCCACACATCTGTGCTAATATTCTAATTTTTGACACACAACTTAATATTAATGTTTTTTTCAACCGAGAATTCAAATCCATGCTAATTGCAATTTAATAAAATTTATCTTGAACATTACATCCATCTATCACACAAAAGTCTCTAAAAACTTCTAAATTTCAATCATACAATTTTGACTTTAAAAGTTATATCTTCATTTATATCTCTATTCTTTTTATATAATAGAGTCAAAATACAAAAATGTATCACACATAATCAATAATATTGAATATTTGATTATCCTTGTTAGCAGCATACCCACTAAAATTATGTACATATACTTCAATTTGTTCGACAAATTCTAAAGCCAATATCTATTACATATTTTCTCCATTATTTTAATTTTTCACTTCAAGTGGCATATCCATAATTAAAACTATATCATCTACAAAAATATATACCACGAGATATCATACTTTGAATATCTTTTGTAAGTATCTCTATAATTAATGTAAAAAATTGAGTCTTATTGTTGATCTTAGTCATAAACACGTGGGAATTAATAAACTATTGAGCCACTATAATTACTTTTAATGCTAGTCAATAATTCATCATATATATCTTTGACACACCTTCGCCAAAAAAAACAAGACAAATTATTTCCTTTGAAACTCGATCATATGTGCAATACTCAAATTCTGCAGAGTTAAAGTCAAATGTCCTTCAAAATACTATTTTTTTGAATGTATATAAAAATAGTCTTTTATAACTATTTTTTGCACCCCCTGAAAATGACTTATTTTTTGCACCCCATGAAAATGATTAAAACTATTTTTATAAAATACTATGTTTTATAAGGATCATTTATATGTATGTGTGTGCGCACATACATGCATATAAGTATATAGGTAATTATAAGTGTATGAATGTATATAAAAAAGTTTAGTACTTTCATTTTTAATCATAGTCTTTAATAATAATATTTCTAGGATTAATTACAGTGTAGCAAAACTGCTGCACTATAATGTTTTAAGGGATTTTGGTTTTTCACTTTGCTTTGCAAGCAATGGCTGATGCCTTAGGCAACGACTAAGATTTGATTAAGAAAATAACACATATATAAACAATTATTTATATATAATAAGAATAACCTAACATTAGTTAATTCCTTGTTTTTCAAAAACATACACTGTTTCAGTAACATAGAGCTGGGTGGTGGAGCAAACAACAACAAGCCTTAATCCCACTAGGTGGGGTCGGCTACATGAATCCTTTCCTATTATGTGTCAAATTCTCATTTAAATCAAGTATACTAAGATCATTTTGCATTGCCCTTTAACATAACAATTTCAATTCAAGATGGCTGTGTTGAAGTCTTGTATGAGGAGAAATAATTTTGAGATAAAAAGTTAATTTCAGGCTATTTTGATTTGAAATTAAGTTACAATCTAGGAACATTATAAATTGAGAAATTTGCAGTTTTTTTAGAATGCATACAAGAGAAAAAGATTTCTAGGTAATTGTAATGGGGAAGTATATTCTGAGGTCAATCACCAATTGGGTAAGATACTCAATTTCTAATTCATTGTTTAGTCATATATCATAAAGCATATAAGTAAGGTATTAGACTTGTTTCATTTTGTAAAGTGTACACTACTGTTGTACCATGTATGACAAAAAGTTAAAAAAAGATGCATATACTTAATTGCACATGAAAGATGAAAGCTATATATATATATATATATTAGAAATGAAAATGTATAAACTTAATAAAGATTATATATGAGAATAGATAAGAAGAAAACGGTGAGACTATAAATGAATCTGATAACATGTATAAGTACGATGATAGAAATAAGCCTACAAATAAATATGATACATGTATCAATAGGGTGAAAAAAATAAGCTCGTATGAAGCAAAAATGATTCTAAAGCTAATATGTTTATGATACATGTACAAGTAAGATAACAAAGGATGACTAATAAACCTAGCTCCACATATATGATATATTCTAAAACTGAAAAATCAAATCTTCTCTTCTATGTTTATTACTGATTAAATTGAAAAAGAAAATGAGGTTTATGAGAAAATTAAACTAACATGATATCACTTATATATAAGTACTAATAATAGTGTTTTATAATATTATAATCTCTAATATTTAGTTAATTGTAAGTTAAATGCCTCAATTATTAATAAACTAGTTACTATTCAGGTAATTTCATTTTGCAATGATTACAAAATATTACACTAATCCCTAATATTTATTTTTTAATTCTTGGAATATTTAAATTATATATTAAAGTTGTTTATCTTGCTAAGCTTCCAAGTTCATCAAATACTAAAAAACAAAGTTTAATCTACTTGAGGATCAATTTTTGATTAATTACTCTTTATTTTGATATATAGCTATGATGTAAGACAAATCATGATCATGTGTGTGCATAATAAATTTGTTTTTATGTTATATAAATAAATGTTGATGTTTGTTAGAAGCTTTGTAGTTGGGAATAAAAATTTTGGAATGTTTGTACATAATTTGCCGACCCCACCTAGTCCGATTAAGGCTTGTTGTTGTTGTTGTTGTTGTTTGTACATAATTTATTGGTGTTAATAATTATATTGCCTTAAAAGTTTATGTTGTATAATCTATTTAAGTAGCTTAATTGAATGCCTTTTTCAGTCACTTTGTTCTAACGAATATATTTTAGAATGGTTGTTAATGATAAATTTAATTAATTGAGTTACTCACCTTTTAATTGACTAGGAGGAACCGTTAAAGGGTGTGACAATATGTTTTCTCAAAATCAATAAAAATGATATGAAGATCCCTTTTTTGTTTTTTATACTTATCTATTAAATATTATACAAAAAAATTATTTTCACACTAGATCCTTCAGGCATGAAATAAAATTAGTTCTTAGAAGATGATGTAATTTTTCTATGCTTATACTCCATTACTATCTATTATAGTCTCATTGTACGACCCATAAGATTAATTCCTTCATAATTTGCACAATCTTAAATGTCACATGTGTTGCTAAATATTAATACTAAAATGCTTCTACAACCATTTGGTGTTTTTTGAGTCTTCAAAATTTTATTATAGAATTTGTTAACTAAATAAAAAAATATACTCCATAACTCTCCAATTTTCAATAGATGTCTTGTTTAAACTTAAAGTCTTACCTTTATGCATCTTTTTTTGAGCGAAACTGCATATAACTTTTTAGATCAATTTATAATAATCTTTGTTACACTCTCTCTTTCCAAAATATTAAAACTCTCATTTAATATTTTTTCTCAGAATAATATCTTCATATATTTTTAATGTTTTTATCTTTAGCCAAGAACTTATTATCTTTACTTCAAAAGCATCTAATTGATCAAAATTCCTAAATCTCTCATGTATTGTCTTAGCTATTCTTTATCTTTTTTTCTAATTTCTTCATACACACCCTAACAAATAAATTGTTAAAAGCTATACCTTTTTTATTTTACTTAGTAAACTCTTTGCAAGACTATTAAACAGGATTTAGGAGTTTGTAGGCTTCAAAAAGAAAACCACCTTGTAGTCCACAATCCAATTCATATCAAAAATCATTAAAACCTAGTATTTGATGTCGCTTCTTATTTTAAGTTAGTGTGAGGTGAGAAGTGATGAGATTTCAGATTTATGAACTTCAACATTGTCACTTTCTGAGGGTATATATTGCTGTTAACTTGTTACTTTATCCACCGGATTTGGGAAGGATAGAAGGAAAAAGAAAAAAATCAAAAGCTTGTATTTTCATTTTCATTCAATCAAGTTGTCTTTAGGATTCTTCTTTAACCTGTGGCGTAGAAACAATAAGATAGAACCTAGATTTGTTGGGAATTTATAGCTTTCATTTGTTGTTTGGTATGTTCAAAAGACAGATCTTGAAATTGAATAATGATAAAAATCATGGCATAAGGTGATGGCTTTATTTGCATGATGATTGTTTTGCCACAATTTATATGTGAACTTAAAATTGCAAATAACTATTAAAATTATTTAAGTAATCATACACATTGTTCTAATATGGTAGAGAAAGTTGCTTCAAAATAAGTACTCGTGCATGTTGTTCCAATGTGACAGAGAAAATTTTTTGAAAAATAAGTACTCGTGCATATTATTCCAACACGACGAGGTACAATTGAAGACATGCGTGTCTTTCTTAGTGCAGTGGGAAGGCCTTGCCTTCCTGAAATAGCCCCTTACGCGAGGATAATGCCAGGAGTCTGCCAGATTTTGGTTTGACAAAAGGCTTGAAAATAAATAAATGACCTAATGAAATAGGTGTCAAATCTAAAAGTGAAGCTAATGTCAATAGAAAATTCACATACACTTATAGCAAATGATGAAATAGAATCAAAATTAACCCAAATTGTAAACAAAATCTGCTTGAACACTTTAAGCTCACAATCTCTCTCACTGGGAAAATGCAAGGAGAATGGAAAGAGCAAATTTTGATGGGAGGGGAATACCTCCTTATTTATAATTAGCATTAGCTTAACATTGGGCTTTTCCTAATTAATTATCATTCATGATCATTAAGCAAATGAATTGAAAAGTCAAAAAATGCATTGAATGGTGGATGACAAAATTAAGGGAAAACCATCAAATAATATTCTCATTAACACAAAGTCATGAAATGAAGTTAAAGTTGAATGAAAAGTCAAAAAAAAAAATGATGGATGAATGAGAAACTACCTTTTAAATGTAAGTCCATTACATTTGAAGAGAAATTATAAAGATAAAGAGGATTCATTAGTTGACATGTCATGACATGAAAAATACAATAAGTGATATTGCATGAAATTAAAGGATGTCCATCAACTGATATGTCATGAAAATAAGGAAGTTCACTAAATATAGCATGGGAACATTGAAATTGATTGAATGCTAAGCCATGAAATCAAGAAAATTTATTGAATGACAAGTTAAGGGAGAGATAAGCTTCTTCTTTTAATGAGATCATATCATATTTAAAAATGAGTTAAGAAATGAGAGGACCCATTAAATGGCATGCCACGAAATATGAAATTTCCAATAAATGGTAGTTACATAAAATGAGGATAATTATGTGTCATGAAGATAATAAATTCATTAATACTTAAGAATGAAGATAATGAAATTTATTGAATATTAAATTATGAAATTAAGAAAGCCTATTAAATAGTAAAATTTAAATTTGATTAGTTTCTTTTAGAAGTCAAAAGTTAGAAGGCGATGAGATTTATATTAATAGATGATGAATTTTTGTGAGGATTGGAGAATGAAATTCATTAAGTCCTAAGGATGAAGATAATGAAATTCATTGAATATTAAATCATGAAATTAAGGAAGCTTATTGAATGGTAAAATTAAAATTTGAGAAGTTTCTTTTAGATGTCAAAAGTTAGAAGGCAATGAGACTCGTATTAACAGATGATGAATCTTTGCGAGGATTGAAAATTTGGGATGTAAGGATTGCTAGCTTTAAGTTGCTAATGCAACCAACATCCGCTCATACTTATGCAAACAGGGTGACATTAAGGTTGATGATTCTAGAGAACATCATATGTGAATGTTTTACTAGAATCAAAGGGTATAATTGAATTATTATGGTGGATCCACCAGACTTAAAGACGAGGAAAAAATGAGGAAACTCATTAAATTGCATGCCATAAAATATGAAAAATCTAATAAAAGGAATTTACATAAAAATGAGGATAATTTGTGTGCTATGGAAGCAAGGAAAATCATTAATGAAATATGAATGAAGTAAACTTTCATATGCATTATAAAGCAATCTTTTTGCTTGATTCAAATATTTGGTGTGTGTATAAGCATCTGAATGAGATAATTTCATCATACATATTACAAAACAATCTCATATCTCATCTAGTTGACTTGAAACTTATGCAAGCTTTAAAGAAAATGATGATAAATGAAAAGCATGTCATGCATTACGAGATGATTCAATTCCAAACCTACTGCATTAGGATGCATATAAATAATTTGAATAGTGAAAGTGTCTCGAGATAAGTGCAAATATTGGAGTGAGTGAATTTGTTTCACACATCTTTGAAGTGATTTTATAGCTCATTCAAGTGCTCCAAAACTCATATAAGCTTTTAAACAAATGAATGAGACATTTATACGTATTACAAGATAATTTTGTATTTGATCTTATTGCATCGAGATGCGTGTAAACCACTTGGATGACGCATTCATTACAAAATCATAATGTTTAAACATAACACTTTTGATATTCATATAAGCATTTTAAAAAGAGATACATGCATTTTAAAGAATTTCTTAAATTCAATTTCAAATGTTCCAAAGCATGTGCAAATGTCTTACGAAATGAATGAACAAATGCATGTAATTATATGAAATCAATCAATTACCCCCATGTGCCACGACATGTGTTAAAAATTTAAATTTAGTTACCAAGGATGCTACGCAAGTTGATTTCCGATTGGATCTGTGGACTGCATCTGGGTCAACAAAAACCTAATGATATTATAGTATTCTCTTCTTAAGAAAAATCTCTGAGAAGCTAATTCTATCATATGATAGTAGAATGATTATTTCTTAATTCCCTGGTGATTGATGTGTTAATAGTAGAATTCAATCGGAGGGGGTTATTATTGTCCAAATTTTAAAATATTGATGTTAAATGGTCTCAAATTCAAATTCTTAAATATTAATTCTAAACCTGATACAACTGACAAAAAAGTATAGTTGATAAGATTTACCCCAATGATGGTAGTGTTAACTGAATATTTCAATCGAATGGATTTTCACCATCAAAATTTCTCAAAATTTTAATATCAAGTAATTACATGTTCAAATCTAAATCAATTATAAAATAATAACATGTCTAAATTAAAAGATATTCATTGAATAAAATTAATTATTTAAAATTTAAAGCTAAAATTCATCCACTCATCCACAACTATTTATCAACGATGACAAATTAAGAAGACTTTTGCTCACAAAAAAGCTAATGTCAAATCAAATACGTCAATATATTCTCACTCAAATAATCTCATGCCAATAAGGACATGACATATATCCTTTGTCCACATGATTTTGTTGTCAAATGACAACACATAAATTGTGGTTATGACTAAAGCCTCTGACAGGTAGTTGGGTCAAATGACCTTAATTAACTACGATCGTGGCTATAACCCATGTTCTAGTGAATTATAGATTGTATTTGATTGACAAAAAGCCCTATATTAACTAAGATTGACTTATAGTTGTCTGTTTAGACAAATACCGCCCCAGATCTACAAGGATATCTTGGATGACGCAACCCATGAATTCTGAGGATCTTTCGATCGGTTGAATTCACTCTCCTCTAACTAAATAGATCTTGGGTATGTGTAGATGACAGTATGAGATCTTGATCAAGCACATCAACATTTCCCCTACCATCTACTTTAAGTTTAAAGATGACGAATTTCATAAATCTAAATTGAAAACTCCACTCACTGCTACAATATGCTAAGCAATTAACAACCTATTTACTAGCCTTAATCGAAAGTTCTCTCTTAGTATTAAGAGGGGTAACTAACTATAGGTGCTTATGGCTATAAAAAACTTGAAACCAGATTTAAAGTAATCAAAAAATGAGGGTGAAATCTCTGGGTAGTGTCTTATCTACAAATGCATCTGCCTTCTAAAAATTTGACTGATATTAATCTAATCTCTCTTTATCGAGAGGTCGGACATGAATTTTTGAAGCCCACAACTATAATGTAAATACAAGTCTCTAAAGAAGTTGAACTTACTGGACTAACAACAACTACACTAAGAAGAAAAGGCAATCCATCATATATAGTTGCTTGGAAAAATCTAAATTATCGAACCCTATTTGGGTTGTACCTTCCAAAATCACAAATCTACAAAAATAACAGCATAGCCACCCAAGTCGCAGGCTAATAACATACTCAGTATCTTGTAAGGATCACCCTTTATAAAGCATTGTACATTTACCTTAATGATCAACACCATCAACTAGTTCAACTTTCATCATGCTAGTTAGTAGATCACTTATGTTAGCTTGGAGCACCAGAGAAAATCAATCTAGTATAGAGCAAAGAAAAGATGTACATGCTTTCAATCTAAAGTAGAAGATGCTATTGGCAGTTGCATGATGATGGGATAGCCTTGATGTAAAAAGTAAGATAGTTACTCCAAGCAACCAAATGCACTGGTATTTAGATATGAGCCCAAATATAAATTTAATACCATAGAAGAACCAAATCTGCATATTGAGAGATATAATTTCTATAATCGCACGCAAAATCCTATATATCCTATTAAGAGTTACAAGAGCCAAGAAGATGTGTTGGTCATGGGAGATGAGGTTCATTAGTAGAACACAGTAATATATATAACTTTCTTTTATAGGAAGAGCACAAAGGTACCCAACCACGTGATTAAAAGGCCCACCATAAATAAGTCCTCATCCATCCCAAAAATGTTGGAGACATGTATTTGATCCCAATAAACAGCTTGATAAATGCTTTTGAAAGATCGTTAGCACATTCCACACCAAAATCAAAGGGATCATGTAGCAAGACAATAGGATGAATCATACTATCCTCTCAAACAAAGCTACGAATCCAAATGTCATAGGGAAAGAAGGCTTGAGAGCTTACTGATAACTTGCCTGCTCTGCATACTTTCTAAGAATTGCATAGTATGTCATGAACAGTAGTTAACAAGATCAACTCCCTTGCATGTTGCAATCAACAAAAGGTCAACTACAAAAGAACTCTTCATTAAGAGGGATGCATTATTCATAGCGATGGCGACAACCATAGGTTGGCAATCTAGATATAGCCTTTAACTTCAACAAGGTGATGGTTAGCTCTTCTAGAACTATCCTTAAAACATGCATTTTGCATTACTATACTAAAAAGAGCAAAAAGTACAACTATGTCTCGTCTAAAGTACTCTTCTCTTCCCCCAAAAAGATAAAAAAAGAAGGAAGAATAGCAATATCTAAGCTATGCCAAACATATAGACCTCTCTTTGGTGGAGAGAAAAAAGGTATACAACCATATGACAACAAGGCCTGTCAAAAATAAGTCTTCATCCATACCGCAAATGCTAGAGACCTGTATTCGATCTTTGTAAGGAATTTGACAAATGCTTCTAAAAGATTGTTGGCACATTCCATGCCAAAATCAAATGGGCCATGTAGCAACACAAAAGGATGAATTATATTGTCCTCCCAAACAAATACAAATATAAATGCCATTGGGAAGGATAGCTTGAGAGCACATATAATACCTAGCCACTCAATATACTTGTTGTTAATTGTCTGATATTCTAGAGAAAAATAACTGACAAGATCAACCCTCACCTTCTTTACTTCTGAAAGAACTCTTCATTAAGAGGGATGCATTCTTTGTAGTGCATAGGTTGGCCATCTGACTATAGCCTTTAACTCCCACAAGGTGACCTATCCTTAAAACATGCATTTTGTGTTACTATACTAAAAAGATAAAAAATGTGGGCTCTAAAAACTCACATCCGACTTCTTGATGAAGAGAGTTTAGAATTTATTGAATAAATTTTTAGAAGTTTGATGAAATAGTAGATAAGACACTACCGAGAGATTTCGCCATCATTTCGTGAAGACTTTAGATCTGGTTCCACGTTTTCTATAGGCGCACTCACTTATAGTTAATTACACCTCCTAATGTTGAAAGAGAACTTTTGATTAAGACTAGTTGTTAGGTCGCTAATTACTTAGCATATAGTAGTAACAAATTAGAGTTTCAAGTTTAGGATTATGAGATTCACCATCTTTTACTTAAAAGCGGATGGTGGGTCAAATGATGACACACCAGATCAAGATCTCATGGTTTCGTTATCACGGATTGTCGTGGTCCCTTACTTTTTCAAAGGAGATAGTCAACAACTAAAGAATCCTAACAACTATGAGTTACTTATAGAAATCTTGTAGACTCGAATTGATATTTATCTAAAGAAACAATGTTAAGTCTATCTTAACTAACAAAAAGATTTTTGTCCTATTAAGATGCACAGGTCTCTTGTTCAAAGTGATGGTGAACTAGATGGGGATGTTAGTAGTAGAATTCAAGTTGGATGGTTGAAGCGGAGGATTACATTGGGCCTGTGTGATTAAAAAGTATCACTTAAACTAAAGAGAAATTTTTGTAAGATGGTGGTGAGACCTACAATGCTTAAAGGCTCATAATGATGGCTGATAAAAGAAAAACATAAATTTAAGTTAAGTGTTGCAGAAATGAGGATGCATAAATGGATGAGTAGCTTTACACTTAGAGACAAAATGTGAAATGAATATATACATGAAAAGGTTAGAGTTGCTCCATTGGCAAATAAAGTTTTAAAGAGTCTCTTAGATGGTTTGTTCACATAAAACATTGGTCATCCGAAAATCCAGTTAGGAGATTCGACCTATCTTAAGCGCTTAGATGGTTTGTTCACATAAAACATTGGTCATCCAAAATCAGTTAGGAGATTTGACCTATCTTAAGAAAAGAAGAGGTAGACCTAAAAAAACTTGGGCAAGAAGTATAAAAAATGGCCTTATTTTATTAGAATTAAATTAGAATTTGACACTTAATAGGACACAATGGAGAAGAAGGATTCATGTAGCAAACCACACATAGTCGGATGAAGGCTTGTTGTTATTGTTGTTACTAAAAAGGGCAAAATGTATACAACTATATCACTAAAAGTGCTCTATCTTCCCCCAAAAGGATAAAAAAGAAGAAAACATATCACTAACCGATGCAAACAAAATTACAATTTAAAGCAAAAGAAGCACAAAACTCAACTACTCTATTACATTCTCTTAGGACAATGAAAAAGCAGGTAATAAAATTGAGATAGGAATGCAATATCTAAACTCTCATGAGCTTGGTTAGACCATTAGTCTCTCTTCATGCTTTGTTAGAAATAGTTCATAACTGTTTCATCATCCACCTTTATAATAATACCTTCCTTTTCAATCATCCATGGCTCAATCAAGTCTTTAATAATAAGTATTGCCTCAATTTCCACTTTGGTGCTATCCTAGTATAATAGTTGCTTCCTAACCACCTTGATGAAGTTTCCTCTATCATCCCGAATGATAGCTCCCAAACCAACATTGTAGGGAGGGCCAAGAACATTAGTAGAGTAGCCTAGTCAGCTTATTAGAACTTGGGCCTATCCAACATGTAGTGTTGATTGGGTCCCTAAATTTAATAACTCTTTTAGCCCATAAAGGAGAGATGGTCTTGAAATTAAATAGGGAGGCATAGATGGTTTCGTATACTCTTGCTTCCTTCAAAGTATTATTATGTGCCTACAAGATGTATTGAGCTCAAGAGATCTATCTATGCACAAGAGCAGAGCTGACGCACCAAAGAGTCTTGAAGCCACTCGGCAAACTAGATCATAAATGACGATGACTTAAAAGTCTTGTGTGCCCGATTGGTTCATATCTTCTGATTATAAAATATCATGCACCTCATAACTCACTTGGTTGATGGTGCTTTCCAAAAAGTTATACTCCCCACATATCAATTTAATAGTGGTTACCCATTCCGCATGATCTTTATCAATAGAATGATCGAGCTCACAAGAGGAAAGTGTGAAAGAGCAAAGAAAATTATCATAAACACTTACCTCTTAGCTTCACTCCATGATGCTCAAGCCTATCATCAACTTCAATAATTCCTTAGGGATCGTATTTATCTATCATAGTTTGCATTGCTTCCTTGGTTCGCTCCATGGCATACCCTAGGGCCATCTTAAATTAAACATTTTTCTATAAAGGTAATAAAGTGAGAAAATGAATAAGAGGAAGGATAAACCCTAATGCATAAAGATAAGTCCAAAATGGGTCAACTCTAAAATATATGCATGAAGAGTCAATTCTTACGAGTGTTGACATCTAAGAACACTTAGTCAGCAAAATCAAATTCTCAATATAAATTTCAGGAGAGTTCTTAAAAATTTATAGGGTCAACTCATTGCAATAACCATGATCTGTTGTAAGTGTGCTATTTATTGGAGAAAATTTATTGACCATTCAAAGAAAAAGAAATTTTTTTGAGGAGGTGAGGGGACACTCCCCATATCACTTATGCGCTAGTAAGGCGACCAAAATCTCCCCAGTTGACCACCCCATTCACAAGATCTCTCTCTCTCTCTCTCTCTCTCTCTCTCTCTCTCTCTCTCTCTCTCTCTCTCTTATGCTTGTGTATCCCTCTCATTTTGTTCATCACTCTCCTGCTTGAGTTGCACACTGACATTCCCATCCCACCTTATACTCGTGCCTAGTCAAGATGACCAAAATCTACCCCAGTCAACCACCCCACTCACGCACAAGTTCTCTCTCTTTTACGCTTCTATGTCCCTCTCATTTTCTTCATCTCTCTCTTATTTGAGTTGCACACCACCACCATTACTATCCCCATCACAGCGAGTGCTGCATCACGATCCTGCACATCGCATTACAAACCTTACCATCCCTCTTGCAGAATTGAAATTGAGATGAAACAGTGGTCACTTGACCAAAAGAACAGAGATCAAATGCAAATGACAAGTGCAAAATGGCATGCACAAGTGCACGTGTTGTTCAAATAAGAAAGTGATGAATAAAGTATCACTCCCACGAATATTTACTGCACAATTTAAAATAAAATTATCTATTAATCTTCTATTAGTTTTTATCCAACAATTTTAAAATGCTTAAATCTTAAAAGGCAAAATATTTAGAAAATGATATGATAATTAACAAGGAAAATGTTTAAGTTGACACTTAATTTAAAATAGTACTCTAGATTTATGTAGATTTTGGTTGATACCTTGCAGTAAGTCAATGTTAAATTTTCAAAAATTATCATTGTTAATCAAAAACTTAATTTCTATATCATTTATGCCTAGATCAATATAATCAAATTACTTCCTTTAATTTACTATGTTCCTACAATTAAATTAAATTTTTATGATTGCATTACCAACATTTCCCTTTAATGATTGTGGATCCAAAATATCATATGTCTATCTATATTTAATAAATCTGATTAATTTTACTGTTGTTTCACTAAGACTCATATGATATCTCTAGATCACAATGGGTATTAACATCACAATTAGCCGGATTACAAGTAAATGAAGCATAAAGAAAGGCAAAGCAACTTAAACTTGAAAGCACAAATAATTTTTTAATAGATTTCAACAACATTGACTTGGTACAAGAATGGCAACACAAAATTACATAAACCCTAGAACACTTCATGTTTTTAGTTGCTTGTATTATGTGGAGAAGAATATTTGCACACAATAATATATAAGACCATTATAGACATTCAGAAAAAAAAGAAAGGAAAGAGTAAACCAAGTAGTTCTTCTACGTTTCCCTTCAATCCCATTCTCTCGCCTCCAAGTGGGCGCAATTCAATTCCTTGTATTGTCTCTTCTTCTCCTTAGCTCAACAACAACACACTAGCACACAACCCCAACAAAGGATTGCACTCACTAAACACTTGGAGTGTCACTATCCAAATATCACTCACACACTCACAATAGGACTCCACCACTTGCCAAAACTTTTTCATGTTGAAAACACACCCCAATATATACTTTTTAAGACCTCTATACACTTCTCTCTTAATTCCCCTCAAAACTAAAATAAAAACCGCACAAACCGACCACTAAAATAGCTCAAAAATGCTCTACAAGGTCGTAGCACCACGGCATCGCAAATGTGGCGCCTAAACACAGAGTATAGAGCTGCGACGCTGACTTTATAGCATTGCGGTGCTCCCTCTTATGCCTTCTTACTTGATTCTAGAGTTCCTTGGCATTGAGACACTATAAATGTAGCGCTTAGGTACTATGCATGTATGTCTAAAGGCTTCTTGTGTTGAAATTTTCTAAGTCCTCAATGTTGCAACGTTAATATTTCAATGCCTTGGCGCTGAACTTAATATCCTTGAATATTGTTTTTTAAATCCATGTAGCTACCGACAGGACTTTCTATCTTTTGGCCAAAATTAATCTGTTATAATGCTATAGTCAGTAAATGAAACACTAGGCTTCTGATTTTTTTGCCTTTTTCTTTTCATTTAGGAATTTCCTAAAAAAATAATAAAAACAACATAAATAAAATAAAAAAATAAATTTAACTTTATTTCACATTAAATATGCATTTTAAACTCAAAAATTTCACCAACATATTTCTACTTATCAACAAATAACCTATAATATTTCAATATTTAACAATTGTCTAAGTCTCCAAATGCTTGCAACCAAATACGCAAATTCACATGCGTGAGCGAACATATTCCTGACGTTAATGAACTTAAAATAGACATTACTATGGGCTCCAAAAAATTCTGCACCTCTCACATTGAAAAGAGTAAATTAAATATCGATAAAATTTTCAGAAGACAGATGGAATAGTAGATAAGACACTACTCAGAGATTTAGCCCTCATTTTATGAGAACTTTAGATCTGGTTCCAGGTTTCTTATAGGCGCAAGCACTCATTTTATGAGAACTTTAGATCCAGTTAGGGTTTCCTATAGCAGCACATAGTTAATTCTCTCAATCTTTGAGAGAACTTTCGATTAAGGCTAGTCGTTAGATCGATGAATGCATAGCTTATAATAACAGCATGTGGAGTTTTGAAATTTTGGATTTAGAATTTATGAAATTCATCATTATTTAACTTAAAGTGGATGGTTAGGGGAACGATGATGCACCCGATCTAGATCTCATGGTTCCATCATCCAGTCGTGGTCCTCTACTTAGTTAGAGGTAGTCGACCCGGAGAAAAATCCTTATCAATGATGAGTTCGTCGTCAGAAATTTTTTGTACTGCAGGTAGTGTTTGTCTAAGAAGACAATCTTAAATCTACCTTAGCTAACAAAAGATTTTGTCATATTAGGTATACCCTATGATTCACAACTCAAAGGGCAGAGTCATTGGGGAGCATACGGGTTACAGTCGTGATCATAATATAGTAGTGTCATTTGGCGGACAACGTCGGAGGACTCGGTAAATGCTGCATCATATGTGGAAGCATCTTGGCCGGCTACCTTGATCGGAGGACAGGTGGTCCGCGCTGGCATGAGATTGATTGAGAGTGAATATAGAAATAAATTTAATTTGACTTTTGATTTCCTTTTGTGTAGAGTTTTCTTAATTTTCCACCGACAAATTGCGAAAGATGAATTGAGTTTTAGCTTTAAGTTCTTTAAAGATTGAATTTCATTTAAGCATTTAACACTTAATAACATGTTGGACTTTGTATTTGAATTGATACTTAATTTATATTAACTTGACTTAAAATTTTAAACATATGTTGATAGTAATATCCCTCCGATTGAAATCTTCATTCAATACAACCATCATCGGGATAGTTTATTGTTTCGCTGTTTCAGATCCTGCGACTCTATTAATTTAATAATGGAGAATCAGATCTACTGTCATGTGACAGAATTAGCTTCTCAAATGTTTTAATAAGTTGACATTCTTATAATATTATTATTAGATTTTTTAGGTTTTAACTTAACATCCTAAGAATCAAAGTCGGCATCGCCCATTAGATTCATCAATTCATTTATAATTGGGGCCCATGCGGTATTCCAATTTCTTGCATATATAATCGCTTATTCATTTCATAAAATACTCATACATACTTTGAGGTGTTTGAAACTGAGGTTAAGAATACTCTGAGAATGTATATGATCATCTCACCTTAAGTTATTCTAAAACATCAAATTTAGATGTGATGTTGTTTTGTAATGAATGCAGTATTTCATCATTCAGGTGATTGATATGCATCTTAATGCAACAGGATTGAGCATATAATCACTTCGTAATGCATGTAAGCATCTCATTCATTTATTTGAAAATTTATGCAAGCATTGAAGTATTTGAACCAGATATAAGTTTATATGAATTTATTTTCCATCTGAGTATTTGCACATATCAATGAAACACTTGAATTGAATAAAATGTTGCCTCTTAACGTATGTCTATGTTCAATTCACTTCAATAAAATATTTGCATGTACTTCTAAACATTTGAGTTGAGCTAATGATTGCCTCATTGCATATACAAGGATCTATCTCTTTGATACTCTGTGAATTTCAAGACATGCATCGAGAGTGTTCGCATGTATCTTAGAGCAATAGATTCGGGTTTAAGATGGATTTATAGTATTCACAAAGGGAGCTCAATCATTTAGGACCTTCACACGAATTAATGAAGTGCTTAAATTAGGCATAATGTTGTTTCATCCAATATGCATAAAGTTCATCTCATCTAGATATTTGAATGTATATCTAAAGCATTTAAATTAGATGAGAGATGGCTAGTGAAAAATGCAACATTCAATCAAAGTCCTACTCTTTTCAATTCTTCGCTTGGTTTGTTTCTTGTTTTTATCACTCGCTAATTAATAAGGTTCTTTATTCTCATATCTTTTTATATAATAGATTTCCACACTTTTATGAAACATCCTTAGATATTTCAAGCTTACGAATAGATCAACTCATGCTATGAATAGAGGTACTCTCTCTTTTCGTTTCAACCTTTAACTCCACAGAATCCCCTTATGCGAGTGTTTGTTTTAATTAGGCATCATTGTCGAGACTTAAAGCGGTTGAATTGGAGTTGGGTCTTGTGTTATGATATGTATAGGAGACTTATTTAAAGTCTCTCATGTTCATGATCTTCCTAATGAGTTTTATTACTTTGTAACATGTCATTTAAGAGGTTTTAACATTTCATGAAATATCGTTGGATATTCCAAACTCAGATACAAGCAAAACTTATATCATGATTGTAGGTGCCTTCTCTTTGTTGAACTTAATCTTCAATCTCATAGAATTCCCTTTGCGATGGTTCATTTCAAGTATTCTCATTTGTAGGTAGACTTACAAACCCTTGCAAATCTTATTGAAATGTTTAGCATTGAAAATTATTTTAATTTGTCTTCATTTGAGAATAAACTTTCAACTATACTAAGATTTGTTCATGCTCAATAACGAACTATTGGGTCACCCGTGAATGCCCTTTTGAATCCAAATCTTAGAAGTTAACCTTCATTTGAGATTTAGAATTTTCATGCTTAAGATTAATATTTGATTTAATATTTAACTTAAGCTCAATGTAACTTCATTTGAACCTTCAATTTGGGTTTAATGATGCTTTTATTTGATCATTGTTGACCTCATTTTTAGAATGAGCTCTTTCTATCTTAGACGTAAGATTCCTCTTGACTTTAAGAGTTCTTAGTCTTAAGACACATCTAGTGATTAGGTGGATACTCAACTAAGACTTAGAAGAGTTAGCCATAGGAATAGGTCATGCCTTAGGAGTGTTAGGAAAATTGCCTACCCTTAGCTTAAACCATTCATCACTTTTCTTCTTTCAAGTCAAACTCCAAATCAATTCTATTTGATTTTCTCAAAACATAAATCAATTCCATGATTCAATTACATGATCGAAATCTATGATTAAAACCCATGATCAAAATCCATCAAAAAAAATTCCTAAGTCCAAATTTTGCTCAAGTCTTTAAGCCTCCCTTCAAGGATTTAACCAAAATCATGATTCAAACATATTCAAACATTTGAAATTTTTTCATAATCCATTTATATTCTCATTTATATTCACATATATAAATGAAATATAAATACAAACCCAATCAAATCAAATTTAAAATTCACAATCAATTCATGAAATCTCCTTATATATAAATGAAATATAAATACAAACCCAATCAATTCAAATTTAAAATTCAAAATCAATTCATGAAATCTCTTTAAATCCTTTAAATTTCCTTTAATAGATTTAACCTAAATCTTGATCAAACCTATTCAAACCTTGAGATTTTCTCAAAACTCATTTATATTCATTTATATTCTCATATATAAGTGAAATATAAATATCAATCAATCAAATCAAAGGCAAAAATTAAATTCTAAATTTAAAATCCTTGAAATTCCCCCATTAATTAATGGATTTAATCTAAACTTTGATCAAACATATTCAAGCTCATGAAATTTTCTCAAAACTTATTTGTATTCTCATTTATATTTTCATATATAAATGAAATATAAATATAAATCAATCAAATCCAATCCAAAAATTAAATTCAATTTCAAAATTTTCTTAAACCCTTTAAATTCCCTTTAATGGATTTAACCCAAATCATGATTAAACTCTTTCAAATTCTTGAAATTTTCTAATGATCAATTTATATTCGTTTATATTCACATATATAAATGAAATATAAATTCAAACAATCAAAATCAATTTCAAAAAATCAAATCCTCAAAATCCAATCTAAGCCTTTCAAGTCAAAATCTTAAACTTAGTCAAATCACTTTCAAATCAAGCCAAATCCTTGATTTTCTCTCATGATTCAATCAACCCTACAATCATGAGCTCATATATAAATCCACTCTTCAATCACTCAATCAAAACCTATTCAAAAATCAAATCCAAAACTCCGTTATATTCTTCCTTTGAATATGAAATTTTCAAATGGATCAAAACCTATTTGACTTCAAACCACTTGTAAATGGATTTATATTTCAATCATAAGTTCATGCAAAAGATCAATCAACTTAATCGAGCTTTGTAAGTCATTTGACACTTAGACTTCACCCAAAGTAGTATTATGAGCCAACTTTTGATCTATTGAATTGAACCAAACTCAATATATCCTCTCATCATAATCAACAATCATATGGGATGATCAATCAATCAAATTGGGTCAAACCAACTCGAGCGCAGGGTTGACCAAGTCAACACTTAACCTACAATGAAACTAACATAACCAAATTTCCTAAAATTGATTGACCATTGATCTAAGTTCACTCATGACTTATGTTTGAACTTGACCAAATAACATTTGAGCCTAACTTTAATTGGCACTTGACTAAGTTGATCCATTTTGACCTAAAGGGCTAAAATGTGTCAAAACTTGACAAATTGATTAAAACAAATGGGAAGTTCATCCCAAATAACTTGGAACTTGACCAAAGTCTCAATTGACCAATAGACCCAATGCTCAATTGACCTAAAGGGTTGACCCAAAATTGAACAAATTGATTGGAAACAAAGATACCAATCCACTCCATATGACTAGAACCTAAACTTACCCTTGACTGCCTCAAATAGGTCAAATGAGTCAAATGGGTCAACTTGACTCATTTGACCTAAATGAAGTCATATGAGCCAAATCTATACCAAATTACCAAATCAAAGCCAAAACATTTCAAATGGTCATATGAACTTGACTCAACCTTGGTTTGACCCATTTTAACCAATTGGTCAACTTGAAATTGACCCATTTTGACCTAAATGGGTCAACATGAGCTAAACCTATCAAATGTATTTCAAATCCAATGAAACTTGGTCAAACCTAGTTTCTCCCAACATGTCCAAAGTGAAAAAACAGCAAAATGAACATTCTACCCCTAGGCCATAGAACAAATTTTAGCCTAACCCATGGGTAATTTGGTCATACCCTCTTCACAATCACTTGAAGCTTTCCTAAAAGCTCAAGGAGACTTAGTGATGAGTGGTGCACCCAACCCAATAAATTTGGGTCAACAAACCCGACCACTTAGCCTAAAATTGAAATTCCAAATTCCCTCTTAAGCTCAATTCAAGCACATGGAAAATTGGCAATTCATTCCTTGGATCAAACCGACCATGTGCACACTCAAAACAGCCTAAACAACCTCTCCAATTTGAGCAATTGGATCAAAACGACAACTCATGGTTTGGTCGTCCGATCGCCATAGGGGGAGACATACTCCCCCTAATTCAATGAAATTTTCATTCACCCTCTGTCGATTGAAGTCTAGGAACTCAGAACAATCATCAGAGAGCACTCCCAACCTTCTTAGAGAGGATTTGAATTCCCTATTTCTCAATTTTGCATAGTGCAAAAACAAGGGAGCTAAATCCATTAGTGAATTTCTTCCACACTTGATTTCTTCCCAATTGCTCTTGCACACTTCATCTAGGAGCTAAGTCGAGCTTGCCTAAGCTTCTATTGGAGTTCCCACAACAAGGATCAAATTCAATCAAAGCCTAAGGCCAAGCAAGGAGGGTTTGGTCCATCCATTGATCCACTCAATCTCAGGGCCTAAGAATTTTACAGGCTGTCTCCACTGACTATCTCACCCGATCACGCACCGTGATCACCTCCGGCGAGGTATGAAATTTTCCGATCAGAATCTTCAAAAATGCATAACTCTTCATAGAAAAATCAAAAAAATATAAAATAAAAACCTATGGATAAATAATTAAACGTAAAACATTTTAAAATTAATTTTGATGAGTTTTGAATTATGATTTTTCCTGAATTTGAGTTTTATTGGAAAGTGTATTTTGCTAATTACTCTTTGATTAGGCCTCTGATTAATCTCAAATTTCTTGGGTAAGTTTTAGGGGATGACCTCTGTCTCCCCTAATTTTCTTGGGATTTATTGAAGGCGTGATTAGAATAACTGCATATGATTTCCTTAATTATCCTTCTAATGTAATTAAGCATAATTAGGGTATGATTAGTGGTTTTACCTTATGATTAGGGCTGATTAAGGTCAGATCCAATCAGTAGGAGATTTATGAAATAATTTTGAGGCATTTTCCCTAAGCTATTCCCTAAACCCTATGTTCTCTCCTTAATCTCCTCTTAATTAAGGGTTAATTCATTAATTATCTCCTTAACCAATTTTTTAAAAATTCTAAAAAGTTCCAGAACTTAATTAATCTATCTTGGGTAGATGCTTAGGCGTTTAATAACCTAAGTTCAATTAAGGAAATCAAAATCCAATTCACATATGTGAAAGGGTGTTTTGAAATTACTTAAGCTAACCCCTTAACTTAATTAACTTTTAATTGTGAGTCAATTTGCTTAAGCCTTTTTATTATTTAGGTGCATTGTAAATTTAAATTCCTTGTGAGTTTTATGTAATCTCATTGGCTCATAATTATTTAGTTAATTCTTCTAAGGTGGTATAGGTAAGGGTTAATTAAGTCACTTAATTCATACCTTAACCTAATCAATGCATAAAAATGAATTTAATTATCTACATATTAAACAAAAATACAAAACACATGCAAGAATGGGTTAAGAACAGCAAACTCATCTCACCTTTTCAAAATTAAATCAAACTTCAAACTAAACAAAAATTACTTTAAAATTCACTTTGATTTATTCTAAATTTTCTTATTCTATAAGAATGTCTTTAGGATTTAAGTAAAGTGAGTTTGTTTACATGCTTTCATTGCTTTGGATCTTTCCCAACATGTTAAGTTATATGTCATGTGATTTCATGTATTCATAATTTCATGTTTCAAATTTTAAAATGAAATTATTTACTTTATGTCAAATGTGCATGTGTTGACTAAAATAAAATATGAGTTGCTATTATCACTACTAAATCCAAATTAATTTCAAAATATATAAATCAAATACCAAATCTAAAAGTGTGTTATTCTTATACTTTAATTATAAACTTGTATGTGATGGATTATGAAAGCATGTTTAGCATAGGTTCTCTTTCTTTCTTATGTTAACATAATTTTGAATAGGAGTTAGTAAGATGTATGATTCATTTGAAAAGAACTCAACATTTACTCAATTCAATACCCTATTCATCCCTATGCTATCACCTAAGAAAGGTTGCCTATACTTGCATTCATAAATTGCATAAACAAAACAAATCTATTAAACAACTTTTGCATCTTCCATTTCTATTTTATTTCTTTTATATGCATGTTGTATTTAAGAAAAGTCAAATCTATTAAACAACTTTTGCATCTTCCTTTTCTATTTTATTTCTTTTATATATATGTTTGTATTTAAGGAAAGTGGTATATTAGTTAAAACCCCGGTTCGAGAAACTTAAGTAGAATAGGTCTTGTACACCTCCTGGTTAACAAATGGCGTTATACTCACTTATGTCTTTCTTACTTTCATATAATGTGAAATTTTGGATAAGGAAAATATTTTTACTTAAAAAAAATCATACATATTCAACTTTAAATTTTCTTAAATGAATTACTTAGCGTCATAAATCGTAAAGTGTGTTACTCTCGTTTCACATATATGCAGGGTCCATCCATATGCATGTTATATATATTGGAAAAGAAATGAAGTAATGTGTATTATGTGAATTTTGATTCATTTTATTTAATCTTAAAATGCTTTTCTTTTTGAATAGATTTGTTTAAAGTTTATCTAAACTTAGAATTAATTAAAATATTTAATCAAAACATTCACCTAAATAAAACTAAAATATGAACATAATTTAGAAAATTACTTAAGTTAGGGAAGATAAGAGAAGTTCTCATCTCTTTTCCTCTCTTCATAACTTAGTAATTAATTGTAGGTTTCACTTAAACCAAATTAAAACATGAAATTAAACCAACCCAAAATACTTTAAATGAAACCCCTCAGTTGAACATATTCTTCTAGAAATTTGAACCTAAAGCAACTAAGCATCAAACAAACCATCAAAGCCTTAGCTCAATTTCACTTTAGATTAGATTATGCATGGTTTGATGTTATGTTTTGTTTTTATGATATATGTTTTAGTATGTGTTAGGGTGTATCTGTAGAATGAATGAATGGTAAGGCGTGTTTAGCTTCTATTCTTTTTTCGCGATTGAAGCGTACATAAATAAAAATATAAATCTTTGCTTGCAGGTGCTTTATACCCCTAAACATAATTCATAAGTCAGGTGGACTTAGTCACTCATGTGTGGGGTGATAAGTCCAATATACATGCTTGGGATTTGTGTGGTGTGATTTAGCTAACCTTTATTTTACAGATATTAGTTAGATTTTCTACTTTTCCTTTTCATGTAAAAATTTGTATAATTAGGATTTTGGAATTATTGTTATAGGGATTAAGATAAGCATTGATCATAAGATCCTATCTTATGCACCATGTGAAGCTTGGAGCATCCACCTTCCAACCTTCCAAAGGAGGAACCAAAAGAAGAAAGAATAAATAAAGCTTAAAAACCCCTAACAATGAATTCTTTTGTTTAAATGTAATATTCTTTTGTAATCTGAGTTGTATAAGGGTAGAGCTCGGCTACTTACATTTGATATTTTCGGGTTTGTCGGTGGTGCCCCAAATGAATTATTTATTTTTTTTTGATTAAACTTTATAAATTGATTGATGATTTGTTTAGCTTTTGCATTGAGAGGCATGATTTTTCTAGTTTCTTTCTTGCTCTATGTATGATCTGGATGTGGATTAGACTTTTTAGAGAAAAATAAATATTTTACCCAACTTAACAATTCAAATAAAAATTAAATAACTCATAACCTCACCAAAAGCTTAGATTTAAAATCAAGATAAAAGAATTAACTCCATAACTGGATGAGCATTTTCTTAATAATATCATGCACAAATGCATCTTATTTCACTCTTGATTTGAGGGCTTCCACCTTTTCCAGAAAACCCGGCTTGACCTTTGAGGATCGTGGTGGAAACTCATCTCCTCCCTTCTCGCTGATTTTAGCCAATAACCTTCTTTCTCATGTATTAGTCATAAAAATCATACTAGTCTGAGTCAAAATAATTGTCCAAAATAAAAATAAAATGAAATTTGAATTGCATTAAATTTAGGTTATTTGAAGCATGTCTGAGTCAAAATAATTATCCAAAATAAAAATAAAATGAAATTTGAATTGCATTAAATTTAGGCCATTTGAAGCATGTCTCTTTACCTGATCTAATCTCTTTAAGGAGTGAGTTTACGGACTTAGTCTCTTTCTAAATAATAACTTATTTTATCTTTACGTAAGCGTAAAACTTGTACATGTATTTAAAACCGTAGGAGTTAGTTAGCGGCCACCCGACAGAAGTCCAGTCTGATTTTTCCTCTCTTGTGGAGGCAAATCAATTACCCATTTTCGCCTTAGATTTAGGTTGTGCTTCCGACCCTCACCGAAGCTCCATAGAATTAGGTTATGAGATTGTTTTTCCCCTTTGTGAGTCATAAGTATAATTCTTCACCTCTTAGGCATTTCCGTAATCTTGTGTTAAGGAATCTTAAGTCCTAAAATTCTAAATGCAACTCAAACAAATTAAATCAATTTCCAAAATATAAAGTCCAACTATAGGATAGTTTGAGATGCTGGCTAGATTTTCTAGCATCATGGGCATCTCCTACTTATCTCCAATTTTGACTTCGATGATAATTCTCTCTTTTGATCAATCCCATTTTGATCTTCAAAGACATAAACCAATCGGTTGATAGTCCTTCCCTATTGAAATCTTTAGAGAAAACGATCATTTACCTTAATCGAGAATTTTCCTAAGAGATCCGGTCCCTTAGGATGTAATTAACTATGGGGGCTTGCTCCTGTAGGGAACTTAACGAATCCGGTTTAAAATAAACTCTGCTTTACTTTTTCATATAAAATAGGGGAAGAATCTACGTACATGTCTGCCCAAATAGTCCTTAGAGTCCTTGTGAGGTGATTGGTTTTAAAGGATAGTGACTTATCTTTCAAATAGTACGTTATTCCTTGATGACGTACTCGATCTGAATAAATACATCTGCGGATCTACGTGACTTCTTACCAAGACGAATTTTTATACAGGTGTTGCCTTTTTCATTTCTCACCAACAGATTTGGAAGGCGACTCCCTCGTATAGAAATTTTTCTCCACAATCGTGTTTGAACACTTTATCAGTTCAAATTTCGGCAACATCTCGATATCGTCCCGTAGAAAGGCGCATCGAGTGAGACTGCCAGCTACAAAAACGCGTATAAGTGGTATAAATTATGGCCTAAGTCTTCATCTTCCCTACCACGCTACAAAGAGCATGCATATGTTTCCTGCACAAAAAGAAATCATATAATTTTCTTCATCGTGCCGCGAATATCGCCTACGAGTTTTCCTGCCGTGCTACAAAGAGCGCGTACAAGTTCTGCTTGTTGCGTCAAATGTGTCGCATACAAGATTTTAGGAGCATTTAAGATTAAGCATTTTATACCTTCAACTGTTTACGTTGAAAATCAAACATGTCCAACAGCACAATTATATCACTTTCCCTTTTTGGCTAAAATCAAGTTAGGGGAGCTTAACATATTGAGGTAGAGGGGTTGTTCGCCTTGCCGGAAGTAGCAAGGGAAGGAAGGGAGATCCTTACCTTGGTTAGTGGTGCGCTAGGGTTGCCAGGGACTGGACAAAACAGATGGAGGATGTTGTTTTGCTGAACTGCAGTCGGAAAGAGCTTAAAGGGGGCTGAAGCTTTGTGCAACAAGTGCAAGGGATAGGCTTGGAACGGGTGGTAGGATCTCACGGGTTGGGAGGAAATAAGAGGGACAGCCGCTGTTCAGTTCAGCTGAATAGTGGAAACGGGAGAGAGAGAGAGAGGGCTCGTGCACAAACGGGAGGAAGAAGCTTCGATTTGGCCTTTATAGGGACAGACGGCCAGCTGGCCGATCGGGATGCGAATCGCAGGGAGATGGAGGGGTTACGGTTCGGCTGTAACCAGATGGACGGACGGTTGGGGGGATTAGGATGGGAGGAAGGAAGTCGTGCAGTCGGTAGCTTGGTACATCATGAAACAGCAGCGAGGAGACGACGATAGTTCCTACCGAGAAGGTCGGCCAAATGAAGAGGGAGTTCGATCGCTCGGCTGGGAGGAACAAGCTTCGGCAAGGTTGCTCATTCGAACGGAAGGAGAGAAGGAGACAAACTCGTTCGGTTGAGATGAGGGAAGAGGCTTGCGACTATGGGAGAGTTATCTCTTCTTAGGGTTAGATATAGAAGAGGTGTATATAGGCCTGTCCATATTTTAGTGAAAAAATGAACCATAACTTGAATTTTAATGACGACATTATTATACAATTAACATATATGTTGATTCTAAGTTATTGTTTGACAACAGCGTCGTTTCGTCGAGGCCGTTTGGTTTCAAAGGCGTCGAATGGGTCAATTTCGGTTCAAATTTGCGCGTTATCGCTTCGACCGCCGACATTCTAGCGACTCGTCAAATTGAGCGCCTCATTTGATAGATTTCGACGTTTCGACGCTGACGGCGCAATCAATTTCGTGAACAGAGGTCGTTTGGGCAACATCGCGGCTTCCCGACCTCGATATGTGTGTTAGCGCGTCGACAAACTTCTTTCTTGATCGATCGACCATCGAATTGTGCAATATATATATTCTGATCAATTTCGACGTTCTGAACGCGACGGCGAAGTCCGTTCATCAATCGGAGGTTGTTTCGACCAATTTCGACGACGTCAAGTGTATTTCAGCTTCGCTTTGTGTGTTGTTGCATCCGAAGCCCATCAAATTCGGCTCGTGAGCTCGACTCGATTGATGTAACATACATGGAGGTCAACAATTACGTGCTTCAGGTGAAACACCTCAATTACCAAAAGCAGCCTAAACATGTCACAAATATCGATACACCCATGAGTGAAGCTTTTCCAAGAATGGGGCCCCATAATTCACTATCACGTGTCATGGGTTGTACAGTCATTTCAATAAGGTGTGCATCACATATCAAATCATCAAAAGTAAATTTGTCCAGAAGTGCTCTAATGAGTAGGTTAAATGTTGAAATCTCATGCTTAAAGATAATATCAGACTGAAAAAGTTTAAATGGTTTAAATTGAACTAATTTAGAGAAATTTGCAATCATTTTAAAAGAACTAGAACTTTTTAAACAAAGCACATACAAATTGTGTCTTAAATCCAAATCTCCAAGCTTAAAGCCCAATGAAACCTTATTAATAGTAACTTGATGATATAAGTAACTTAGCTAAACATGTTGACCGTCATAGGTTAAAGAATCCAATGAATTACGCCCAATAATTCAATGGTACTACTTATCATCCAAATCCAATGTATGCATATAATGCAAAAAAGTGCATCCACATGATAGTGCATAATGATTTTAAAGATAAATCTATCCAACATAACGGATGCTTGCAAAGCTAATAACAATGTCAAAATTGAGGATATTAATTTTTCAAACCTCCTTATGAAATGAAATGAAAACCTTCAAGCTGCACCACCTACACCACTTATAGAGTGAAGTTGTAATCCCACTTGGTCAGCACAATCCTCTTCCTCACAAAGACTGTTAGTAGACAAAATTGAGCTTTATAATCGATCCAATCATCTGCTAATCAGCTTGCATAGTCTTTTAATGCAAACGCATGAATCCTTCTAGTAAAGCCATGCTGATTGAAGTTCAGCCGAAGGGGACACTTTCATCAAAAATACTTAAGTCTTAGGGGCTGTTTGGTTGCCTGCATTTGGAATGCAGTGTAATAGGAATGCAGTGCAAAACGAATACAGTGAATTCTGAATACTTTATTGTGTTTGGTTGTGTGTAAAGTAAATACATGAAAACTATTTTTTCTGTTTGGTTGGATGAATGTAAAGTAAATATTTGTATTCTGAATATTTTATTATATGTAAATTAATTATAGAATTTATTCACTAATTAACGTATTCAATTAAAAAATAAATATATATTAAAATATAAATAAATTATAAATAATTTAAATATATAATTTAAATATATAATTTAAAACAATATACAATATATTAGTTTACCGGAGAACTTGGACCATGATTTAAAAATATAATTTAAATATATAATTTAAATATATAATTTAAAATAATTTAAATATATAATTTGAATATATATTTTGAAACAATATACAATATACAATATATAATTTAAATATATAATTTAAAACAATATAAATATATAATTTAAATATATAATTTATAAATACTTTACATTCATCTTCTTTTTACCGGAGAACTTGGACCATGATGCGAAATGCTCTTGTTCATACTCTAAATAATATATATTAAAATATAAATTATTTAAATATATAATTTCTTCTTCCCAGGCACCTGCTCCGCTCGTTTGGCAGTCTCGAAAAAGCAAATTAAAAAATCTCTTCTTTCCAGGCGCTTGCTCCGCTCTGTAATTTCAAAATACTGCTATTATTTAGTCACATAAAATATATTATTGGGATTTGAATTTACCTTAAAAAATTACCTTTGTATTTACTTTACTTCCATCCAAACAATAAAAAAGAGAAAAAATATGTAAACTAATTACGATTGCATTCCATTTACATAAACTTTAGTGCAAATTACTTTGGGCTAAAAACCTATAAAATATAAGAAATTTTAACGAAAATTATAAAATATAAAATTATTCTAGTCAAACCTATTACTTAAAAGAGCTTATGCTATGTCAAACATTAAGTTTATTGTCACACTCAAATGATCTCACAGTAGTAATGACGTGGCTTGTGCTTTCTATCCTCATAATTTTGATGCCAAATGACACCATAGAAAATAGCGATTATGATCAAAGCCCTCTAATCGGGTGGTTCATCATAAATAAGATCATTAAATTATGGTCACAATTATAGCTCATATATTCTCCAATGGCTTAACTATCAGGAATTGAGAATCATAAATTATGTTTGATAGGACACAAAGCCTTGAGTTAGCTAAAGTTGACGTAAAATTATCCTTTTAGACAAATATCCACCCCATATCTACAAAATACCCTTGGAAAATGTAACCTATGACTGTAAATAAGGATCTTTCGATCAAGTTATTACATCTGACTAAAAAGAATAGGGACTATGATAATTTAAAATGACAAAACTATGAGATTTTGATCAGGTTCATCACTACTTCTCCGACCACCCACTGTAAGTTAAGAATGATGAATTTTTTAATCTTAGACTCTTAAATTGTTGTGACTATATGCTAAGCAATTAGTAGTCTAACTACTAGCCTTAATTGAAAGTTTCTCTCATTATTGAAAGAAGTAATTAACTATAGGTGCATGTGCCTATAAAAAACCTAGAAATAGATCTAAATCCCTCACAAAATGTGAACTAAATCTCTAGGTAGTGTCTTATCTTAAACTTAATCTACTTTCTGAAATATTGGCCTGGAGCACATGGATGCAACAATTACACAATGCTAGATCTAAAGCATGTGCAATACTAGCATCATAGTTCAAAATGATTTTAAAAGTACATCAGCAACTACAATGAGAGTGCTCATCATCAATGCAACTAGAACTGCATAGGAAGCGATATTTCTAATTAGTGGGAAGGAGGCTGCATTATGCTGCAATATATTTTGACTACATGAATCCAGCAACCGATGTTTAAACTAGAAAGTGGGATTCAAAGAAAATAAGTCTAGCTCATTCCCAAGGTAATCCGAACCAACGGATTCAAAGAAAAACCTAGTCTCCAAAAACAGGAACAGAAGAACTAAGTAGGCAACTTCATCTTATATTTAAATACAACAGGAAATTTAATAAAAATAATAAAAAAGAGAAAAGCAAGAAAATAATTGTGTGCACCACTAAACAGCTTGCCATCCTCATTAAGAATGGAGCCAAAAACCTTATAAATGATTAGCTGACTAGTGGTATTGCTGGTTATGTGCAATGGAAGTTCAGGACTAGACTCTCATAATATAATACTTCCCTTTTCTCTATCAAAAACTGTAGACACAAAAGCAATGAAAGGCTCATGAAACATAAAACCACGAATGATACTAATTTTAGGTCAACTAGAAAAATTTATCATTTCCATAAACCCAC
Organism: Cymbidium sinense; assembly: GCA_021442155.1. Classification (NCBI taxonomy): domain Eukaryota; kingdom Viridiplantae; phylum Streptophyta; class Magnoliopsida; order Asparagales; family Orchidaceae; genus Cymbidium; species Cymbidium sinense. The sequence continues at coordinate 113,237,307 of CM038225.1, forward strand.
AAGTTAATGAATTTACAAAACTATTATCACATAAGAAGAAAATCTAAAAAGACAACCTCCAAGAAACTATTAGGTCCTTGATTTTGTTAAAGCTCCTTCAAAGCATTAAAAATTTTACATCATACATGATAGGATGAAAAATATTTACAGAATCAGAAGGAAATTTCTTTGAAGATTCACTCGCAGATTATCTATTTAATAAATAATGGTGCCTACGTATTAGATTTAAGCAGTTAAGGCGTGGAATCTAACCTTCCATAGTAAGCAGCCCAGTGAAGTGCAGTCCTTCCACGTGCATCCCTAAAATTTGGATTTACACCAGTAGCAATGATTGAAGTCACTGCCCACTCATAACCAAGAGCAGCTGCTAAATGAATAGCTCCCTGGCCTCTATCATCCAGAATATTTAGCCCATTGCCATCTTCATGCAATTTGCAAACTAGCCATTCATGAAGTTTTCCCTTCAGTAACTTCTCAAGCAACGCATCTCTAAGATTCCAGAGATATCCTTCACAGGTTTTGATCTCCTCCTCAATCTTTTCCCACTCAGGTTCCTCATAAATCAACATATGGGACAAACTTTTCATTATGATGCACTTAGCACAATTTTCGATGGAGCATAGTAGCCTTTTTTTATCTGATCCGAGGAATAATATCTTTGCAAATCGGAATTGGAGGTACATTTCATCTTCTGATTCAGCCTTAAGAGATTCTAAGATTGCTGTGCTAGGTGGATTTTCTCTATATTCAAATTCCCTGACTTCACTGCATGCTAACCTATTGTTGCAGGTAATGTAAAATGGCACTCTTCCAGGACTGTGAGGAGGGGCTTGACAACGGATGGCATTTGTTGTCAACACCTCAGCAGAAACCTCAACTTCCCCAAACATGCAACACCATTTTATCCTACTAGGTTGTATTCCGCCAAGAAACACACCTGAGATAAGAACCTGTACAAAGTTATGTTAATCAAAGAAGATGCCATAAGAAATATTTGGTAAACTAATAGCTGATAATTACCAAAACAGACCTTTTGTGGTTTATTATCTTACAAGAAAGCAACCAGTACGGCAACATACCTTGGTTTCAGTCCCCGAATAAGCCCAGTCAGGAGAGAAGTCATCAATACTAAAGAGCTGCTCCTGTGATAAAAATGGAAGCATTGAATCAGCATCAATCTCAAAATGCCGAGACATAGTGGAAAACACCTTATCATTTTGTATATCAAAAGCATTCCAGTAAAAAAATGAATCTGAAGCCATAAGAGAATCATTGCAGCCATAGCCTAGTTCCTCATTCATCCATCCTCCGAAGTTGTCAATTTTTTCCAAGTATCCAGGCTCATTATCATATATATCTGTTCCTAAAGAGCTCTTAAAAACAGAGGGAACCTCTTCTGCACGTTCACTGGAATCAGATGGAGGTGCAAAATCATCTTGATACATCTGGGACATGTTATGTGTTTGAATAGAAGCATTACTCACGTTATCTTTAGCCCCACGATGATCAGCAACTTCAGCATTCTCTTCTTCAACCTAAATGATATACAGCAGGTTACAGTATTAAATGAATATATAAAACAAAAGATATTGATTCCAGTCAAAAAATACAAAAAAAAAAAAAAACAACAACAAACAAACAAACAAACAAACAAATCTTGAGACATCAATTTTGTCCATATATTTTGTATGCAGAGAAAATAAGTTGTAATTCAAAAACATCACTGCAGACAAAAAAATGAAAACTAGAAATACCAAGACATTTAGAGATACATAGAAGACCTTAAAATCAGCATTTGTTATATTTGAAAACTCAAGCAATGTTAACCAATCCTTTTCTTTTTAATGAGACATTACATAGGATTCAGGTACTTCAAAATACAATATAATGCTAAGGTTTGGGTAGAGGCCTATTTATGTAGTTTCACCCTTATATTTGCAGAAAGAGTTTTATGATTTGAATTAGGGCCTCCAAAATACACTAGAAAAAACGTAGCCATTATTCTCAATTAGACGGAGCAAGCATTATAATTTTCCCTTTATAAGCAGTTGAGAATAGTTGGGTATGTAAAAAGCAAACCATTGATCAAGTAACTCGAACAAATCCTGAGGACCTAAATGTTCAGAATGGCACAACAACAAGTTGATAGGCCTTAACCAGGCCAGCTATGATGGACATAGGAGGGGCCACCTTATGATCTCCCACTAGTGGCATCCCCCAATGTAGATGCTCCGTTGGTAGCATTGACCTCACATGTAAGCCTTAATGGCTGTCAAGAAGGTTTTCACTACTTACAAAAATTCAAAGCATCTCCAACACCTTCCTATTTCACTACAAAAGTACGGTCCTTCTCATGAAGAGCCATAGGTTTCAAAAGATTCCCCTATGGAGAAGAAGGGCCTTCTATCTTTCTTTAGTATCAATGGTGATTTTTTTTCTTTCTGAGAGGGACGGGAATGAGTTGAGAGACCACATTCCTAATTTTATTAGTTAAAAGAAAAAAAAAAACTTGCCTAATGACCAAGGGACTATAAAGTAGTGGCAAAAGAACAAACTTTGCAAACAAAATGAATACAAAAAAATGATAATAGAATATGGCTTAACATAGCTCAGAGATAACAAAACATATAACAAGGAACAAAAAGGATTATGCTAAGCATTTTAGAGCAAACCCCTTGTTGATCTCTATATATATTCCACAAGTCAATTCAAGCAAATATGATAAAAACAATAAACAACGAATGCAGATGATAGGTGACAAATGTGGCATTGACTAGGACTAGTTCAAAGTGTATCAATTACAGTGATAGTCATTCAACCATCACTCGTTTCCTAAAATAAGTTTCACCAATGCATTCAGAGCATCAAAATTATTAAGATAAGATTCACTGCAACTTGTTTGATCAAGTATGTGGAAGACAATGAATGATAGAAGCAACATCACGCAAATCAAGTTCGAATTGTCTGGCCTACAATCAAAATCTATTCAAATGTCATTGTTTAATAAAGTGTGCCACGTCGATGCATACGGAGCGCAGAAATGCCAAGAAGAGTCCTCATGACATCAATTCAATTAAATATAATAATGACGAAAGAACTAATCTAATTGAGGATTAACCTCTTCTCATTAATTTAAGAACAACTCCTTTATTTGCTATCAAAATCATACAATTTTAGTATTGCTAAAGATCTAACTCAATGCTACAAAACTTTCCTATTCACCACCTTTGTTAATTTCTATTAGATCTAAATACAGTTTTTGCATAATTAAAAAAGAGAACAAAAAATGTAGTATGTTATTTCATTTTGAATATCCCTCATATTTTAAAAAAATGAAGAATTATTTTCACACCATGCAAGCTAGTTAGTCCACTAAACTTAGGAAAAGGTGGTGGTATTAATGCTTGTCAATGCCAAACAAAAAAGCCTGGCTGCTTTTTCTACCTCTCATTCCGTTGATACTAAGTACCAAGTCCTAGAATTGAGCTCCACTCCACATACGGAGTTGCAAAGATTCATGGGTACAATCCAAATTCAAAGCTCAAAAGTAGTTGTATCTACTAAAACAAGCACCCCTTCCACACAAGGTACAAAACTCTAAGCTTTAACAATTTCTTCCTCCATCCATCATATACATACCACAATTAACATATATTTATATATTTAACACTTAACTTTTGATATTTACATTTACAACACTCAAATATTTAATATTATATTGTTGATCTCCACAAATGATTCACAAATGCAATGAAGCATTAAAGATAAAACCAATCATTAAGGGAAGTAACATCGCATGAATCGGGATTAAAACCCCCTAATCGCAATCGGATTCGATCAAATTCGCTTCGATTTAAAAATTCGGCTTCGTAATGCTCTTAAACTATTAAGATTAATTAAATGAAAAAATATCGAATCAATTAATAACCGATTAATTAATTAAAATCAAATTTTTATAAAATAAATCAATTACACATATATCGTCGGGAAGCGGCATCCGAAACGACCTCGCTTGAAATTGATCGTCATTATCGCAAACGCCGAAACTATCAAACGACGCTTCCGATCAATTCGCAGTCGAGCGTCGAGCTATTCAAATGCGACGTCGTGTAATTTAAGCCTAATTTTACTCCGACTGTCGTCGATGTGATCCAAACGACCTTCGATCGCGAAATCGATCGCGCCATTGCGTCTGGCACAACAGAAACACCTAAAATCGACATTCATATTGCTAGGGTTTATCGCACAAAGTAAAATCATGATAAAATTTGACGCAAAATGATATTAATTTGCATTTAAGATGGTTAATAACTGCTTAATTACTTAAACTCCTATAATCCTTATCCTAATTCAGCCACCCAATCCTACCAATTAGATCGGCCGCCCATTTATTTCCTATTGGCTGTCGTTTGGACAGTCAATTGAAATGAGCGGCTAACCCTAAATCCCTAACCGAGCTCGACTCCCCCATTCACGCCATTTTTCCACTCCCAAGCTCTCTGTGGTAGCAATTCTCTCTCATGGACAATTAAGCTCTCTCTCTCCCTCGAGTCCCTCTCTTGTTTTCTCCCTCTCTCTCCGGTGCGTTCGTCCTACATAGCCGAGCAAGGCTTCCCTTGTCATCAGCAGAGAGCTTGAGCTTCCTTGTTTCTTCCCAAAAAACTAAACCCTAATCGTTGTTGAACCCTTTCTCCCCGTTCCTCTCTTGCAAATCGACACCTCCAGGTCGTCTCGCTCTAACCCTAAAGCTTATTCTCATGCATTTGAATTCTTTTAAAAATTAGGGGTTTGGTAAATTGCTCTTAATATATGCTTGAGATGACGTTATAGTTTTAATTTTGAGATTTGGGATGATGTATGGCCCAAATCTCATATCACCTGCTATTATTTAAGGATTTGCATGTTTCCATTTTACCTAAAACAATTTTTTTATGGCTGAAATTGTGTTGGTTATGCTTCTTTTGTGAACTTAAAATGAAACTTGAAGTTTAAAATGATTTTGAGATGGTGTATGGTTCAAACCCTAAGCGCTGTGCAAGTTTTCTTTCTCCTTATATTTCAGTTTTTGCTGTTTGGATAAAAAATATTTGTTGGAATTGTTTTACTCGTTGAAAACACAATTAGAAGCATGGAAATGAATTTTGGGGTATTGTGTGGTTCAAACCCTAAACTATTAGCAAGTTCCCTCCTCTTTTAGATACTTCACTTTGCTGTTTGGACGGGTTGATACTTGTCAAATCTTTTTTATATGCTGAAAATTAAAGTAGAAGCATGGAAATGGATTTTGGGGCATTGTGTGGTTCAAACCCTAAGCTATTAACAAGTTCCCTTCTCTTTTATGCTTTAGTTCTTGTTGTTGAGAAGTTAACACTTGCTAAGTCTTTCTTATATGCCTAAAAATGAAATTTGAAAACATAGAAATGGGTTTAGAAATGTCGGATGACTCAAACCCTAACCTATTTGCAAATTGTGTTCCCTTTTCATATTCAATTTGTTGTTTGGGCGGAATGATACTTGCTAATCCTTTTTTACATGTTCCAACATGAAGTTAGAAATGTGAAAATAAGGTTTGAAGTGATGAATTCTACACATCTTTTATGTCAAATGAATCTCTCCTTTCCTTATGGCAAGTGAAGTAATGAAGTCCTAATATCTTAAGAAGCAAGCATTATGACATGATACGTTTGTCAAATTGTTATGAAAAGATTCATTTGAGCAAGTTGTTGTTGAAATCTTCATCTCCTATGCAAAACTGAAATAATGTGGAATGCATATGAAGTTGGTGTAGTAAAATTTTCTTACATATATGTATGTCATACCTTGAGTTGCTCTTTCATGGAAATATCTAGATTAAAAGGGGGGAATATTATCCATATACATATTCATTCATTGCATATGTTTCCTTTGGATTGCTAAGCAAAAGAGAATGAAATACACAAAGGTTGTTGCTTACCTAAGCCCTCATTTCTTCATCTTTAACTCTTTCTAACATTTGGCAATCTACTACCATGCAAATAGCAATCTATCTAAATCTGAATCTGAAATTTCAGAATTCTATTTGGCATGATTATGTGCAACAAAAGAGGAAGAAAAAAAAAGCCATGACCTTGTTTCGTTCTATTGTTTAGTGATGAATTGTTTTGCAAATAGCTGTATATTTTAAACGAAAAATCCTCAAATTGAATAAGTATGAATTCAATTTTACCTTATGTGTATTGAATCCTATTCAATTATCATGTTGAGGCAAAAGAGGATATAAGGTATGCATGTGTTTGCTTAATTTTATTCTTACTTCCCTCACTAATTGCCATCAGATATTAAGTTCCTCTCTATGTTAACATGAATCTAGAAAGATGTTTATGGCTAACTTTATTGTTAAGTTGAAGTAAAGAAATAGATATTTTAGTTTGACATTGGTACAAAACCACTACTTATATTTGAATCTCTTGTTCTTTATAACTCATGTAGCCATGTTCTTGCTCCTTATAATATGACTTTGAGATATCATTCTAATTTTCATGTACCAAGATGAATGTTTCTCATTGTTAAGGATGAATGAAAGTTACATGAAGATTGCAAACTTTATTTTAATTACAATGCATGCCTATGATTTGACATCTAATTGTTATCTCACTCGTTGAATTTGAAAAAAATACTTCACCTAGCATGCTCAAAAAGAAAATCATGTAATGACATTCATATGTGATTAAAAGTTTAGGTGATGACTTATTATTTATGATGCTTCAAATGCAATATTATATATCATGCACATATAAATACAAGTTAGGAAGTATGTTTTGTTATAAGTACTCATTCACATTGTTCCAATGACACGGCCAACGTGGCAGGGAAATCTGCTGTGACAAGTATCCGTTCATATTATTCCAATGCGGTGGGGAAAACTTGTGATAAGAACCTGTTCACGTTGTTCCAACGTGGCAGGGAAATCTGTTGTGATAAGTACCCGTTCATATTGTTCCATCGGCGGAAACTTTGTGATAAGTATCTTCACGTTGTTCCGGCGTGGAAAATCTGTTGATATAATTTTGTATCGTGTTCCAATCTTCTGAAAATGTTATTAACTCTGTGCTACGTCTTTCTTGGCGTGGGCTGAATAAACTTTCGATCGCGGTGTCTCACACCACCTGCATACGCCTTTTTTTGGCATGAAAGTGAATCTCGGCATGCGTATCGAGGATGACGGAGGCGTCGAAAATTTAAAATAAAAAATAAAAAAAAGAAGATATGCAAATGCTTGAGTTACTATTTGACTTTTCATACCAAACATATGTGTATTTATGCTTAACTCGATATCATGCAAATTATCCTACCATGTAACAATTATGATGTGTTTATCAATGGTTAGCTCAATTGTCATTTGAATTGTCATATTATGAAGCAAATACTTGATTAGAATTCAAATTTTTTTTGCCAAAATGGTGATTATGTGTCACGTGACTTAAATATTGTCTTATTATTAAGCATATATTTATAACATAATTGCCTCCCTTTTGCCTAAGTCATAAAATAAGATTGAGATAAAGAAATCAGCATAGATAATTGCTTAGTCAAGTATAAATTTTTGGATATATGACCATGAGTTTAGTATGTTTATTTATCATATCTTACTTGTTCATTTTGCAACAATTTTTACATGCTTATGCATAATTGAAAATAGAAAGGGGATGTATCTTATTGTTGCATGATATAAATCTTGTTTTATTATCAAATGTCCATTCATATGAAGTAATGATGGGTAAATCTAAAACATCAAGCTAGAAATAACTTACAAGTCAATGTGGTATGAATTGGACCCTTTCCTTTGCAAATTAGGCAAACTCCTTTAGAGGACTTAGGCTTGCAATATATCTTGAAGGAAGAGGAGAGAAGTGGGAGAGTAAAGCCTCATAAGAGAAGGATTCTCTCTTATTTATAAGCCCCTTTGGATGAGGCCAAGAAAAAAAAAAAGAGAAACAAAAAAAATGAAAGTGGGACTTGTGTTATCCCATTAATTTCTTTTCTTTTATATCATTTATCATGAACTTGCATGTAATAAGATTAATTTTGTTTTGTCACTTGTCTCCTAATGGCATATGATATGCACTCATATCTTTGTCATTTTCTTTTAATGTTACACGACAAAAATGTGAATCTAAGGGGAGATTAACTTGCTTTTTATCATTTTTCCCTAATGACATTTGACATATACTTGTGTCTTTGTCATGAACTTGCATGTAAGGAGATTAACTTTATTTTGTCATTTATCTCCTAATGACATATGACATACACTTATATCTTTGTCATTTTCTTTTAATGTTACGTGACAAAAATGTGAATCTAATGGGGGATTAACTTTCTTTTTGTCATTTTTCCCTAAAGACATTTGGCATATACTTGTGTCTTTGTCCTGAACTTGCATGTAAGGAGATTAACTTTGTTTTGCCACTTATCTCCTAATGACATATGGCATGCACATATATCTTTGTCATTTTCTTTTAATGTTACATGACAAAAATGTAAATCTAAAGGGAAACCTTTACTTCCTTTTGTCATTTCCTTCTTAATATCTTATGACATGAGCATAGATCTAAGGGGAGATCTTAACTCTTTTGTCATTTTTTCTCTTAATGCTCTCATGACATAAACATAGATTTAAGAGAAAATCTTTACTCCCTTTATCATTTTCTCTTAAAGCCTCATGACATGAACATGGATCTAAAGAGAGATCTTAACTCTTTTGTCATTTTTCTCTTAATGCTCCCATGACAAATATGGATTTAAAGGAAAACTTTTACTTCCCTTTGTCATTTCCTTCTTAATATCTCATGACATGAGCATAGATCTGAGAAGAGGCTTTTAATTCTTGTCATTCTCTCTTAAAGCTTCATAACATAAGAATGGATCTAAGGGGAGATCCTTACTCCTTTTGTCATTTCCTCTTCTCTCATTTATGAGTGCATATAATGATAAAAGAGGAACATGGGTCATCCTAAATAGGATTGGATCATAATATCATGGGCTATCTTTTAAAATCTAACCTCTAAAAAAAATAAGTGGCCCATTTATAATTGGTGAACTTTCTTTTTACAAAAAAAAAGGGTCAATGGGCTTAATCTTATAAATGGGTTTATGCAAAAGTCATGAGGTGCAAATGGGCTTTTAAAATGCCATTTTGAAGAAAATATTTAATGCAATTTCAGCCCCTTTTTAGCTTGCTGATTGGTAATATTAAATGGGCATTTTACCTAATGAATGTTCATGTTGTACCCATAAATAAGTATCAAACTTATATCTTGCATGAATGGCTTTATATTTGAGTTAATGGGCTTTTAAAATATCATTTTGAAAAGATGTTTAATGTAATTTTAAATCCCTTTTAGTTTGCTGATTGGTAATATTAAAGTGACATTTTACCTCATAAATGTTCATATTACATCCATAAGCAAGTGTTAAATTTATAGCTTGCATTAATATGAAGATAGGACAGATCCTCCAAAATTACTTGTTTTACATGAAGCTTAAAGTTCTAGTTGATTTTCATATAAAAGAATTAGAGAATGAAATATGGGAAGTAAGTAGGTAGCTTCATTAACATTAGTATCATTCTTTCCTTTTTATGAATATATAAATGGTGTTATTAAACATAAAACTTTCTTTCAAATTCGAAGAGGCATCGAATGGAAACTCATATGCATGCTTATATTTGAATTGACCTTTATCCATCCAAATCTAATAATGGGATTTGGTTGTGACTAAACTTATCTCTGATCCAAAACCTTTCTTCAAATTTCTTTAAGACAGATATCACACTCGATGCTTAGTGAATTCTTTAAAAGGTTAAAACTGTCCTATCTCTTTCGAACAGATGTAGACTTGACTATCTAGAACATATATTCATTCGGTCTGTATTTGAGAATGTTAAATACAAAAAAATAGACACATGCTTGATAAAAAAAAATAGATCGCTACTTATTTTATAACATGTATTAAAGGTGACATGTCATACTAAACATAGTTATTTTAACTTAGACATTCTCATGTCCATACAAAATTTTAAAAGAATAAATGCTCGTATGTATGTTAAAATGTCTATTAGATCAAACATTTATGGGAGATATGTAACCCAAATGCAAAAAAAAGAACAGATGCTACACACCCCTATTTGGCCCTAGGACCGAGTCCGGGTTAACAAAACCCAAAAATGTCATATAAAAAATCAAACTTGCAAATTGATATCTACATTTCAACATTAGCATTCATACAATATTTTAAAAAGAATGATATCTTATGCGTTGAAATGTTCGGTTTAAAACATATGCAAGTTGGATAAAAAAAATGAACAGATATTACACTTCATAGTTTGATCTTGGGGTAGATGCAGGTTATAACCTAAAATCCATGTCAAAACTCATGCTTACATTTTACGATACATCATCAAACTCATTTCTTGAACTTAGGCATTCACGTATCCATATAATATTTTAAAGAAACGGATCTTGTATGTATGTTGAAGTATTATTAGATCAAATATCTGAAAGATATGCAATCTAAATAAAGATAAAAGAATCTTCTGCTCGGTTTGGTCTTGGGGCCGTGTTAAAAACCTAAAAATAATTATGATATTATAGAATTTTAATAATATAAAGAAGTTAATTACTATATAATTACAAAATATGAATCTAAAATAACTCAAGTTCGTCAAGAGGAAAAGTTTAGCCGTCTCATATTTTGAGTTGGAGGTTTGAAAGATTATACTTTCTTGAAATAATGAATTTATATCGATCAAAAAAAAGACGTAGTAGATAAGATTATTAATCGATATTAGTCCATGATGAGAAAGGTGATTCTATTAAAATTCATAATCGATGATCGTATATTCAAATCTAAATCAATCATAAAATCAAAATTCAAATAAGATAATAAAATATAAATATGAAATTAATTATTTAAATTAAAACTTAAAATCAATCCACCCTCTAAATGCAAGATAAAAGAACAGTCTCTTCGGTTTGGTCTTGGGGCGTGTTAACAAAACCTAAAAATCGATTATGATATTATAATTTCAATTAATAATATAAGAAGTTTACATTTATATAATTACAAAATATGAATCTAAAATAAACTTCAGTTCAAGCGCCGAGGAAAAGTTTACATCCATCTCGTAGAGTTAACAAGGTTTGAAAGATTATCTTCTTGAAATAATTTATACCGATCATCAAAAAAAAAGGCAGCATAGTAGATAAGGTATTAATCGATATTAGTCGCATGATCGAAAGGTGATTCTTATTAAAATTCAAAATAATCGATGATCGTATATTCAAATCTCAATCATAAAATGATCAAAAAAAATTGAATAAGATAATAAATATAAATAAAATGAAATTAATTATTTAAATTAAAACTTAAAATCAATCCACTCTGTTGTGCGGGGTGACAAATTAAAAACTTTCGAAAGAATCCACGTCAAATCAAATTCATAACTATCTTCACACTCAAATAATCTTAAGCGTAGGGCGTGCCGTGTCTCGTGCGTGATTTTCGAAAAGCACATAAATGGCGATTCTGTTCCTCGGGGATGGTTCGTATGATATGGCACCTAAATTACAGTACACATTATGTTCCCAACGCTTTACTCTTTGAATGGGAAATGTATTTGGTTGGAAAAAACCTCTGTTATTTAAGACTTATATTTGTCTCTTGACAACTCCAGTCTACAAAGACATCTTGGATGGCGTAACATATGTATTCTTGTGAGGATCCTTCAATCGTTGGGTATTCCTCTAATTAAGCGGACAGGGCAATGGCGATGATGGAACCATAGGATCTGATCAGGCGTCATCGTTCCCCAACCAAAAGTTTTAAATTAGAATAATAAATTTTAAATTAACTCCACTCACTATTATTATATCTTAGTTATTTAACGATTAATTAATCGAAAGTCTCTCAATTGGGAGGAGTAATTAACTATACACTATAAGAAACTTGGAACCAGATTTAAAAAGTTCTCACCAAATGAGGACAAAATCTTTGGGTAGTGTCTTATCTACTATTCATCTGTCTTCTTAAATTTTCACGGACACTAAAATAACTCTTTTCATTCCAAAAAAGGTTGGTGGCGAATTTTCGGATTCCACATATATCAAAAATACAACTATAATTATTTTTTTCAAAGTGAATACACCTTTTCATGAATAGTTAAGGTGTTAGATAAGTAAATATTAAAGTTTAAATGTTAGATATGTAAATACATAACAATTGTGTGGTATGTATGTAATTTTCTGAAAATAAATAAGGATACAACAATGATTAAAACAATTATTTATTTAATTTTTAATTAGCAAAGTAAAAGAAATACAAACATTCTAACTTTTTTGTGTTTGATTGAAGTAGACTAAATACAAAATATTTGAATAGGGGATTCCAATATCCCAGAATACTTACATCTTATGAATTTGAAATTCTCCAAAAAAATGTAAGGAAACTCACATCCAGTCATCTCATATTCCCTGCATAAAGCTACAGCTAGCTGCTGCTACCATCCTCACCCAACACAAAATACCCTTGTCCCCACCAATCACCCGCTATCATCCATTGCATTTTAATGCATTTCAAATTTATCATAAAACAATTTTAAGAAAATATTTCAATGCTTTTGATTTTAATCCAAACAAAACAACTCAAATTTTTCTAAAATGCATGCATTCAAATTACTCTACACATATAAAATACATGTATTTCAAAAACATGACCCGTTACATGATTTTTTTTGAGCTAGCAAACAACAAAAAATTTCTAATTTTAAATTTAAGAACGTCTTCTCAGTTCTCTCAAAAGGCTTGTTTCACTATGCTTTTATTTAGCATTTGGCTTTTCTCAATAGGTTTTGTTGCTCTCTCTACTCCAATTAATCGTTTTTTACCTTTATTTTGATGAGCACAGTTCCTTTAGGTTTACAAAGTAGCATAGCACCATACCTGCTCTCTATTATCCATTTGACTTTAGTAACATATTTAACATTTTTGGCTGTTTGTTTCTGGTTCGTATAATTCTCTAAGTTTCAAGGATATTTTTTTCCCAGCATGTACCATTTCAGCATGCTAATCTGCTAAATCAACTTCTGTTTTTAACTTGTTGCACTTAATGGCACTGTGAAGTTGGTTTCAACATGAACAAGAAACTACGAATTGGAAGTAAACAGCAAAGAAAGATTCAAAATTCCTAAAGCCGCCTTCCCCTAATAGCAGTTAACGGGTAGCTGTGGGTGACAACTACCATCTCTCCATCATTCAAATAAAGGTGATAGATCTACGAATAGATACAACTATGGGCTCCGAAAATTCACCACCGACCTCTCGCAAATAAAGATAGTATGATTTAAATGTCGGTGAAATTTTCAGAAGGCAGATGAGACAGTAGATAAGACATTACCCAGAAATTTCGCCCTCATTTTGCGAAAACTTTAGATCTGGTTCTAGATTTCCTATAGGTGCAAGCACCAATAGATAATTACCCCTCTCAATGTTGCAAAAGAACTTTCGACAAGCAATGTTAGATCGCTTAATGTAAAGATATAAGAAGAACATGTAATTTTAAAATTTAGAATTTATGAAATTCATCATTTTAACTTAAAGGATGGTTGGGGGTATGATGGCGTCTGATTAAGATCCTATGATCATTATCCCAAACTCGTTCCCCTCCTATTTAGTAAGAGATACGACAACTCGACAAGAACCTCGTCACAAGTTGCGCCATCCAAAAGCCTTATAGACCCGGGATGGTATTTGTCTAAGAATATAATTTTAAGTCCACCTTAGCTGACAAAGGGCTTTTTTCCCTAACAAGTATACCCTATGGTTCACAACTCAAAGGGCAGAGTCAATGGGAAGCATACGGGCTACAGTCATGACCGTAATAGAATGATGTCATTTGGCGACAACCACCCTGGCCGTAATCCTAGAACTACATCATACGGATTTTACCCAAAACCACGCAAGAGATAAGACCGCCACGCCCCATCTGGCATGAGATTAATTGAGAAATATAGTTGATGTATTTGATTTCGGCCTTTGCGCTAAAATTTTCTTAATTTATCACTTCTGACAAACAATTGCGGAAGGTGGGTTGGATTTTTTAACTTTAAGTTTTTAACTTGATGATTTTCAGTTAATCATTTTGAGCTTAATAATTCATCAGAATTCTCATTTGGATTGATATTTAACTTATATTAATTTGATTTATAACTTTAAACACATTTTGATGGTAATATCCCCTCCGGTTGAAATCTTCATTCAACACAACCATCCTCGAGGTATATATATTGTTTAATCATTTAATTTATTGTTTCAGATCCTATCGACTCTATTAGTTTAATAATAGAGGATCAGATATATTTTCATATGACAGAATTAGCTTCTCAGATATTTTAATAAGTTGAAAATATTATAATAGCATTGTTAGATTTTTTAAGTTTTGTTAACACAAACCCAATCCTAAGATCCAACCAGGAATCAACCCGCGCAACATCCTCAGACACTAAGTTTAAGATTCAACGTAGTGTCGGGGCCAATGCGGGTATATTTTAAGAATGCTTGCATAATTTTAAAGCATTGAATTTGAGTTTTAATCATGACTTATGATATGTGTAAAACTCATCACATTAAGTTCTATGCATGTATTTTAATTCCATAAATTTAAGCATGTGATTGCCTTATAATGTGTGCACTGCTTGTTCCATTTAAAGATTTATACTTATTTTCATACATTTTGCTATCATAAATTCAAATGCAATGCCACTTCAAGATGGTTTATTAACGACTTTTGTTCGCTTGTACAATGTGTTGCGACTCATGTTCAACTCATGTTCAATTATTTGCATTGGATAAACATCTAATTTGTTGTAGAGTATTATTAATCAAATAATTGAAAGTTCAATCTTATCTCAACAGCTTAGTATACTAGACTTAATTCAATTATTGATCGAGTTTAAGGTCCTCAACTATTTATGAATTTAGTCCTGCATAAACAGGAGGACCAATTTGATCCTCGACTATTTGACCAGACGGTCCTTCCGGCGCTGAAAAAAAATGAGAAGAGGGTAGGGTTTATTAGTTATCTACTTATTTTTATTTTTTGTTATTCCAAAAATGCCTTGTAGTATTCATTATTTCTCTACAACTTTCCGTTAAATTTCAAATGGAAGGACCAATTTGGTCTCTAATCAAATAATCAAGGTGCTAAATTGATCCTCCTATTTAGTCTGGGACTAAATTAGTCATTCATAAATAGTTGAGGGACCAATTTGGTTTTAAACCCATTATTGATCTTATTACTCGTTTAAGCTTCAAATATTATTCTTTGCCTATTTCATTTGTTCATTAATTATCAATCTCTATTTGATGAAATTTCTGCCTCTGGGTCATCCTCATGGGTCTTTTGAGCCTCTTCCTACCACGCTAAAGTATACATAGTTAGTGTCTATGACCGCTTAAAGAGTCTTCCAAATCCACCACGCTTAAGAAAGCGTGCATAGGCCTTCAAATACTTATTTTGAGCTTAGAATTCATTTTGTGTTAAATTGATTAAGTCTTTTATCAATCTAAATTTTGGTAACCTCCCGACATCTTCCTCGTGTAGGGGGCTGCATCAGGAGTGTTGAGGCATTCCTACCATGCTTAAGAAAGCGTGCATGGTATGTGTCTTGCGACATCGCGGCCGAATGATTTTCTAAACCCACCACGCTTAAGAAAGCATGCATAGGCCTTCAATATCTCTTTGAATGGTTTTATAACCTCCGACATCATCCCCTTATAGGGTCGCCGGAGAGTGCTAGTCTTCCCACCACGCTTAATAAAGCATGCATAGGCCTTCAATATATGTATTTGGAATGAAATTCGACAACCTCCCGGCGTCATCCCAATATAAGAGGCTGCTTCGGGAGTGCTAAGGCCGAATGATTTTCTAAACTCACCAAGCTTAAGAAAACGTGCATAGGCCTTCAATATATGTGCTTGGAATGAAATTCATCAACCTCCCGGCATCATCCCCTTATAAGGGGGCTGCTCCGGGAGTGCTAAGGCCTTCCCACCATGCTTAAGAAAGCGTGCATAGTAGGTGTCTTGCGACACCACGGCCAAGTGATTTTTTAAACCCACCACGCTTAAAAAAGCGTGCATAGGCCTTCAATATATGTGCTTGGAATGAAATTCGGCAACCTCCCGGCATCATCCCCTTATAGAAGTCGCCGGAGTACTGCGCCTTCCCACCACGCCAAGAAAGCGCATGGTGTCTGCGACACCACGATCGAATGATTTTCTTGCACCTACCGCGCTTATGAAAAGTGTCGCATAGGCCTTTAAACCGGTATGAAAATCATCCTGATGTCCTTGACATGCTGAAGCAACATGCACGAGCACTTATATCTAGCAAATATTTGCAATTACATTGAAATAGTAAGTAGATAAATTTAATATGCTAGGCAAGCATATGCACAGACTTTTGAAATGAAATCCGACAACCTCCAACGCCATCCGCAGGTCGCATCGAGAGTGAAGCTCCACCACGCTTATGGGAAGCGTGCATGGTGGGTCTATGACAACGCATGAGTGATTTTCTTATACCGTCGGCTTAAAAGCGCCGATAGCCTTCAAACTTGTATGAAAATCATTCTGATTTCCTCGACATGCTGAACCAACATGCACAAATACTTATATCTAGCAAATTTCCCTATAATTTCATCTCTATGTACACACAAGGGCAAGATGCAATCTTAATGAAGTTAAACAACGAAAATGAAAGCTTTAATTTGCACAAAACTTCATCTTAGATTGCACTTCAAAAGTTAATTAACTTAGTGATAGCAAAAGAGAGTAAAACAAGGCCAATGTTAACAAAACCAATCAACTCTCTCTTCATCCCTTCCCTTCATGATTGCAAGTAATCGAACTAAGGAAAGAGGCAAAATAAAGCATAAAATCTTCATGAAAGACTACAATCCTATTAATTTTTTTATCTCTCACTTGTTTAATGACTCAAATAAATGCACAGTTGGAATGCTTAGTAATAAAAGCAAAGCAACCTAAGCCATGCCATATTAAACACAACCTCCCCCTTCTACTGCAATTGCATAAAAGAACAACCCAAGCACAATACATAGATGAAAGAAAATCTAAACGAACTCATTTCATCCAAACAAAAGGAAATGAAATAACAATAGGGAACTTAGGGTGGAGTAGAAACAACCTAAAAATTTGATTGGAAGAAGAGGAAGGAGGGAGCTTGGCTAAGGTCGGTTAGCTAGGGTTTCTCGGTTGGAGAAGAGAAGTTCGGCCGGCTGTGTGGGACAGTCGAAGAAACAAGAGGTCGGGAGTGAGGAGAGCCGACCAACTGTCGTGCGTGTCGCTCGGTTGGGAGGGATTGACGGGAGCTATTGCAGACGAGTGGGAAGGTTGGCTCGGTTCGGTTACTCACGTGCAGCTTGTATTGCGAGAAGCACTCGGGACGGACGAAGGAGGAAGGAGGATCGTTCAACTCGCGTGCAGCTTGTATCGTGAGAAGCGCTCGGGACGGACGAAGGAGACCGAATGTGCGAATGGAGGTTGATCGGGTCTGGCTGCTCGCGAACGAGAAGAAAATGGGAAGTCACGTGCGGTTGCTGTTCGATCCGGAGGAGATCGAACAAAGGAAAGGGGCTTGCGGCTTCGTTCGACCGAGAGGAAGGGAGAAGGAGGAGTTTTGCGAAGTTTGAATGGGAGTATCGAGCTGTGAATAGGGGTTAGGGTTAGGTTTTAGGGGTACATATAAGTCTTTTTTTTTAATGATTAAATCAACCCTAATTCATATTTTTGCGATGATATAATCATATATTTAATATATATGTTGATTTGAAGTTATTCGATATTCAACGAACGGCCGACCTTTTACATCGGCCGCTTGCTCAAGAGATCGATCAATTTCAATTCAAATTGCCGCTTCCAACCACGCCGAAAACCGAGTTCTTCTCTTGGTTTCCAATCTTCGCTGTCAAGAACCGAGAAGAACACCGCCAAGAGGGGTTCTTTTGATTTTCGCGCCGCCTCCTCAGATCACCCTTCCAATCTTCACTTCGCAATCGGGAAGAACACCACAAGAGCGGATTCTTCTTTTCGGTGACGTCGATTCTCAGATTACCTCTTCAACGCGCGTAGAAGCAAAACCTTCAAGAGGCGAGTTCTTCTCTTGGATCGACGAACAGTTTCATTTGATAAGTTTCGACGTTTCGATGCTAACAATGTGATCAATTTTGTGAACGGAAGTCGTTTGAGAACGCGCTTTCCGACCTCGATATCGTGCCGCGATCGGCCTTCCTGATCGGCTGACCGCCAAATTGTGCATATGTATATTTTGATCAATTTCAACGCTCAACACGATGGCTAAACTGCTCACGATCGATTTCGACCGACGATCCAGCATTTTAGTCTCAATTTGTGCCCTATTGTTTTTGAAACTGATCGACTTCGTCTTATAAACTTGACCCGACTGATGTGACATACATGGAGTTCAACAACAACCTTCAATCTTTGCTTCTCCAACTCTCTTGTGATTTAGCTTGGATAATTGACTATAGATTTTTAAGTCTTGTTTTAATGATGAATTTCAAACATAGTAATATGATGTTGGATCCGAAGTATACATGTAACTTGCCTGCATACTTATGTTTTCTAAGATTATGAAATAGTGCAGCAAACTTAAAACTATAATGAGCCACAAGAGGTTGATTTGGATTTCATTTCATATTAAGAAGCTAAAGCATAGGTATATATTACATATCAACTAATTCATCCTTTATACATTTATGTTTAAGCTGTTTACTCCTAGCATAGCTCCTCCTTTTCCATTAATGGCTTGAGCCTCATAATTGAAAGACAATGCCGACTTATAAATTACTCTAATGTTTTCACTAATTACAGTCTAAAACATTTAGTTTTTAATAATGTGGTTCAATCAATCAAAAGCCATTCAACAATTCAAGATTCAATTATAGTCTAAAGTCCTCACATTGCACATTGTTCATTCACAAAGGATTCAAGAAAAAGCAGTTTAAGATCAATGACATTACTACTGACAACTTACTAGAACTTCTAATGTAGTTAATTATAGAATGTTTAGCAAATAAACATCACAAAATGCTATTATATCAAGTAATATTATATGAATTAGGATCTCTGACTTTTGCATGAGAACAAACCTGAATAATGTCATCTATAGTAAGCGATTGAGAATGTGGTTCAGGCAGAACAGTAATACCATCATGCAATCTAAACTTACTTCCCTCATCAATCTGTGCAATATAATCTACTGTTCTTGTCTTCAGAGGATCAGTACAACTCGGCCGTTGAAACAAAAATTTATGTTCCTCATTATCAGTGAACTTCTGCTCTGAACAATGAAACTCAGATGACGGAGAATTGTCATTGTTGAACTGAAAACCAGATGAACCTGTCTGAACAAGTTTTTGTTCCTCGTTATCTGTGAGCTTCTGCTCTGAACTATGAAACTCAGATGACCGGGAATTATCATTGTTGAACTGAAAACCAAATGAACCTGTCAGGACAAGTTTCTGTTCCTTATTGTCAATGAGTTTCTGTTCTGAACTATGAAAGTCAGATGATGGGGAATTATCATTGTTGAGCTGAAAACCAAATGAACCTGTCAGAACAAGCTAGCTTATCTCAGCAAAGATAAATGGATATTAACATACTTAGTGTACTACAATCCCACAAATTATATTTTCTTGTTCGATCATCATTCCTCTACAAGTACTAAACTGATATAAAGAAAGGAAATTTTGACTAATTAACTTCAAAGTAGGAATTAACTTGGAGTATACCTGCTGCAGGGGAAGTTCCATGAGCATTTTGTCCTTCGTCGAGAATAAGATTTTGTGATGTAACTTCATTCAAGGAAAAAGGATTCACTGATCTATTCAAGCTAACAGTATTCATTGACCTGGCTGTGTAAGGCTGAAAAGTAGAGCTTCTGAGCACCGAAAAGGGTTCTGATATGCTATTTCCAGGTAATGATGCAATTTGAAATTCTGAACCCAGTACAGACACAGCAAGTTGAGCACCATTCAAATCATCGCCAGAATCAGCATCTTTGAATTCAGAAGATGCTGTTTGTATCTCTGCATTACTAGATGTAGGGTTCACAAAGGTAGAAAAATCGATGTGTGCAGAACATGCAACTGAACTAGTTTGATCACTTTGAAATGTCGGACCTGTGCTGGATAACTCAGGGGTGCTAGAACTAGCTTCCTGCATAACTTTCAATTAGTCAATATCCCAGTAGCATATCAAATCAATAAACGAAGATTCCAGCCTTCAATACCCATGATGTGCTGACCCGGTCATTACAAGGGTAAAGCACAAAAGACATCAGTAAATAAACAATTAAATAAAGAGATCTAGTCATTTATAAAAGCATGAATTTGAGTTTATAAAAAAAATTAGAGGAATACCTCGTTTACATCTCTATAATGGACAAGAACAATATGCTCCAACTGCCTGAAAAATCAAAAGAAAATGGAAAGATTACATTTAACAAACAATTAACATTAATTAAAATAATTATACCATCAATCATGTCATATGACCCCTACTTTCAGTTTCAGCATAAGAGAATCCATGCACCTCAATTTCATGGCCAATATTTTAAGTTTGAGCTTCAGGAAGCTTTCAGTGCCGATCATCCCTATAATGAGCTCTCAGTGTATCAATTATTGCTCTAATAAATCCAGATGTTTCTTTATCACAATTACCACTGCAGTTACAAAAGAACTAACCAACCTATAGTATTATTACAACATTAGGATATCTAAACTATCTCAACTATGTTACCAACAAATTTCCACCAAGATATACACTGCACTTGCATGTAGCATTTGCTTAGAAAAGTTTTTCATACTCTTCCTTCATACGCCAAAAGAAAATGCAACGAGTGTACAGGCCATAAATTATTCTCATGAAACTATAAACTTGTGGGATCTGAAAATTCGTTAGTGGCCTCTCGATAAAGAGAGTCTTGTCTACTGCGGATCAAACAATCATAAGATAGATGAGACTGTAGATGAGATACTATCTAGAAATTTTGTCCTCATTTTGTGAAGACTTTAGATCTTATTTTAAGTTTCCTATAAACACAAGCACTTATAGTTAATTACCCCTCCCAATATTGAAAGAGAACTTTCAATTAAAGACTTTCGTTAGGTCGCTAAATGTTTAGCGTATAGTAAGTAGCAATTAAGTTTAAAATTTGAGAAATTTATCATCGTTAACTTAATGTGAATGTTGGCGAAATGATGACAAGCCCGATCAAGATCCCATATGCCATCTCGCTCTGCTCTACTAGCTAGGAAGTAGTCAATCCAACCTGATCGAGATTCTTATTGGCAACCATGAGTTGTTTCATCCAAGAAGACTTTATAGACCTGGGATGGCTGTTTGTTTAAAGAGATAATATAAAATCAACTTTAACTAATAGTGGGTTTTGTGCTTTATGAAATGTACACTATATAATCATGATCGTAATTTAAAGGTGTCATTTGACGGCAAATCATCTGATTATAGGGCTCTAGTCGTAAACACAATTTATGAGAAGTCATTTGGCAGTAACATCAGGTGGACAAAGGACACAAGCTATGTCTTTATTAGCATGAAATTATTTGAGAGTGAATACAATAATACACTTGATTTAAAATTGACTTCTTAAACTAAATGTCACCCCCAACATACATTTGTAGTAGAGTAGAAGGTGAATGATTTTTGTTTAAGTCTTAGATGGCGAATTTTCATTTGGTTAAATTTTCTAAATTAAATAAGTTATTGAACTTGGGATAACTTCACGTTAAGGTTTAAAAGATCTTGATATTAATAATCCCTTCAATTGAAATCTACAATTAGCACGGTCATCATCGGAGTGTGAATTATTTTAACATTCACAATTTGAGAATTTTTTGAGATTGAACCCCTTTGATTGAGATCTTCCTTCAATATGATTATCATCGGAATATTTAGATGACTAATTCTTGTTATTTTAGATCTTGTCAACTCTATTTACCTGCCAATAAAAAATTGGGTCTGTAGCGTTTGTTTAAATATTGCTTGTATTAATTTAGATATTTATCACAATACAAACCCTATCGACTTTATCTTCACTCAGAGGATTACATCTATTATTAGAATTCGTGATCATATACAGTGGAGAGTTTGCAATTTTAAATATGAAATTTATTTAATAAGATTTTGATGGATGTATACAAATGTAAAAAAATGAATTATTTTTTTAGAGCATGAATATTTAACTTTCAACCAATTATATCAACTCTTATCCTTATGTGGAGGATCAAATTCGTTAAGTGAGGCTTACGACCTTACGACTTCATTATGCAAGTAAAGCAGCCTACTCAAGAATGTACATGATCGATAATTCTAGGTTTAGCTTTAAAGATAAGAGACTTCAATTTTATGATAATAATAGTTTATCATTAAAAATACTTATGCAATTATCGAAATAGAATGAACTTAGCATGACTATAATCATAATCTACACGGTATTCTCAAACCATATATATAAACATTTAGAATACTGGTCGGAGCATATGCAAGCACATTAAAATTTATTTTATATTAACCCACACAACATCCTCAGACACTTAGTTTGGACACTCAACATATATGTTGGGGCACAAGCAGATAAGTTTTCAATTTCAATAATTTTTGGGCACTTTAAGAAATTTACATGCTTTCAAGAAACTTGAAGCTAAACTTAAGAAATTTCTCATAAAGTAAATCATTCAAGATGTCTACATACTTTTTGAAGCTATAAATTTAAATCTTCAATTTTGTCTCAAGATGTGTGCACATTTCATCTTATTTGAGTGCTTGCACAAATAATAGAACATTTGGGTTGAATGCAAAGTCACTCTATATTGCATGCAAAGATTCATTTAAAGCCTTCAACAATCACTTATGTCCACTTGTATATTAGGATTGCAAATCTGGTGGCAATGGCATTTTAGGTTTTTATTGTAGTTAAGAAAAAAAGAAACTATGTTTCATCATTTGTGTTGGTATGTTTAACATGAAATGTTCAACAGGATCACATTCATGCTTGTTAAGAAACTTTCACCTTCATTGCAAGTCTTTATTCAATTATCTTGATTCTTTTAAATTTGTTTAATGCATAATATAAAGTTCAAATGTCTATTAAAACATATCAATTATGCTCATTAATGAGCATCAAGTTTCTCATAGGTCTATTCAAATTCAAATTTTGGCAAAGCCTATTTATTTGGAGTTTTATATTTTCATATTTAATTCAATATCAATTTAATTTTTAATTTAAACTTACAAAAATTCATTTAATTTTGTTCTGATTGAAATCTCGGTCATAATGAAATACGATAAAATTTCGACAGTATCCAAACGTCATCCCTGCATAGAGACAACTTCGATAATGCTAGGTCTTCCCACTACACTGTTGACCTACATGCATGCGCCATAAGTCAAGTCGAGCTCACGACTCGAATTCGACAGACTTCGAGTACAACAGCGTGCAAATCAAAGCAAAAAGGCACTAGACAACGCTGAAATTGGTTGAAATGTCATTCGATCGAGGAACAGACTTCGTCATCGCGTTCAAAACGTCAAAATTGATTAGAATATACATATTACATAATTCGACGGTCAACCGATCAAGAAGAAAATCCGACGCCTACGCTGCATAAGCTCTCGACGACGCTCAAACGACCTCCGCTCGGAAATTGAGACCGCTAGACGTAACATATCAAAAGAGATCGCGCCAATTCAAACGACCGTGAATATCGGCGATTGAAGCTAACGCACAAATTTAAATTGAAAATTCGGCCGACTAACTAAATGGTCTCCATCTAAACGACGTCGTTGCCAGATTCTAACATCAAAATAATCTAGAATTAACATATATATTGTATATGTAATAATGTCATCGCAAAAATTCTAATTATGGTAAATTCTCACTTAAATAAAAAAATCTTATAAATACCTACTTATCCCTAACCCTAACCCCAACTCATACAGCCCCTCCAAACCACGATTCTAATCCTCGCAGATCAACCTCCCGATTTTCTCAGATCTTCCTCCGATCTTGTTCCCGCAGCCATCTCCCTCTCGATTCGTCCGTCCCATCTATGTCCTCGCAGTACACAATCAAGGCACGCCTGCTCAAGACGCTGACTAGCACCTGCGGACGACTGAGCCCGCCTCCCTGAGCACCACAACCAAAGCGCCTCTCTCTCACGAGCGATCCAGAGTAACGCCCGCCCGGTGCACCTGAGCCCACTTTCTCACCACGCCTCAAGAGCGCTCGTACAGATGCCGCACGTCGTTGAAATACAAGTATTCATAATGCCTTTTCTTGATGCGAAAGAAAGTTGTGTTTGTAGTATATAAATCAAGAGCCTTTCTTAGCGTGGCGGGGAAATATGTGTTTCACACAGATATCTTAGAGCCTCATACATGCCTTTCTTGGGATGGTGAGATGGTGCATTCAGGCTGTAGTTTTTACCACTCATGCACGTCTTTCTTAACAGACGCAAACCCAAAGATACCCGGGCAACCTCACGCGGGATGGCATGGCCTTAAATATCTTTTTCACACCGCCAGAGACCTAAACATTGACGAATTCAAACATATAATTATAAAATTGTTGTTTAAACTGACATTGCAGATGTATAAGTACACATACACGCATTTCTTAACGTGGCAGGAAAATCTGTTTCACACAAGTACTTCAAAGCCCCATACATGCCTTGGCATAGTGGAAAGGTGCATTCGGCCGTGGTATTTATATCACCCATACTTGCCTTTCTTAGCATGGTGAGAAGACCTAACATACCCGAGGTTGCCCCCTACACGAGGACGACGCCGGAATGCTGCCGAAATGCTGTCAAACTTCTACATCGATAGGAGGTCTATACAACTTAATATAAAATTAACTATAAATCCAAAATTGAAGTTTAAATTGACATTACAAGTATACGTAATACGTACATGCCTTTTTTTAGTAATGGAAATGGTTACATGCAGGTATGACCCATACATCGCTTTTCTTTGGGATAACACATTCTCGCGATGTTTACACCACCCATACATGTCTTTCTGCATGGGGTGCTCAACCCCTGTCATTTCTTATGTATGTGAGAAAATACTTATTAAAATTTTATCTAAAATCCTAAACTTGCAATAAAACTCAATCAAAATAAGCAATACAATTCAAATCCCATAAACTTAAATCAATTTTAAATTAAATAACTGATGGGCCTACACTGAATGCTTAACCTGTGTCTTGGCGGATGTCTGGTTGATTCATTGGTCGTAATGACCGTCCGAAGTTAACAAAACTTAAAAACCTAATAATAATATTATAAGAATTTCAACTTAGTAAAATATCTAAGAAGCTAATACTGTAATATGATAATCTCTATTATTAAATTAATAAAGTCGACAGGATCTGAAATAGCAAAATAATATATATACCCCAATGATAGCTGAGTTGATTGAAGATATCAACTATGGGAGTCATTATTATCAAAATATCTCTGATATTTATATTCAATATTCTCAAATTCAAGATTCTCAAAATATAAATCTAGATCAGATTCTATATTATTAAATTAATAGAGTCGACGGAGTCTAAAATAGAAAAATAATACATCTACCCCGATGATGGCTGTGTTGAATAAAGATTTCAACTGGAGAGGATACTACCATCAAAATATGTTTAAAATTTCAAATCAAATTAATATAAATTAAATATCAATCTAAATGAAAAATCAGATGAATTATTAAGCTCAAAATGACTAAATGAAAACCATCAATCTAAAAAATTTAAAGCTAAAACTATTTGTCGAAGGTGACAAAATAAGAAAATTGTAGCTCACAAAAAAGTCAATGTCAAATCAAATGTATTTCTATATTCACTTTCAATAAATCTCATGCCAGTAAAGATGTGACGTGTCCTCCAATTACTTGCCTAATAGCTCCATATGATGCTTAATTTACGAGTCTAATCGAATGGTTGTCGCCAACGACACCATTATATTACAATCACGATGTATGATGTTCTAAATGGTTCGCCTTTGTGGAACCATAGGTGCACTGATAAGGAAAGCTATGTCAACTGGACTTATGTTTGTCTCCTTAGACAAAAATCACCACAAGTCTACAACGTTCTTTTGGACGACGCAACCCATAGCTACTGACAAGGATCCTTCGATCAGATTGGGTCGACTACCTCCTCTGACTAAGTAGACTAGGGACCACGACAGCCCGGGATGATGGAACCATGGGATCTTAATCGGGCGCATCATCGTTTCCTCAATCATCCGCTTTAAGTTAAATAATGATAAATTTTACAAATCTAAATTCTAAAACTCCACATGCTGCTACTATACGCTATCCATTCATCTAACACAAATTTAATCAAAAGTTTTTTTATTAATTAACTATAGGCTAGCCTATAAAAAACTTGGAATCAGATCTAAAGTCCTCACAAAATGAGGATGAAATCTCTGGGTAGTGTCTTATCTACACTATTTCATCTGTCTTCTGAAAATTTGACCGACACTTATATCATACTCTCTTAATCGAGAGGTCGGCGGCGAATTTTCGGAGCCCACATACACTTATAAGAAGAGTGCACCAACGATGTTTTATGACACCATGGCCAAAGATCTTCATGCCTACCATGCTTAAAAAGCATGCATATGTCTTCAAAAGTACATGCATGAAATGCCAATATGAGATTTTATCGCCGCATTGGAACACACAAATACTTAATTTGTAATTTCCCTATCACGTTAGAACGATGTGCACTGATACTTGAAAATTAGAGATTTCACCCATTTTTACCTTCATGCATAAAATGAGTCAATGTCGACGAAATGAGTTTGCACGAATTTTTTAAGTTTTCCCCTTTTGTTTCACCAATTATTTTACTAATATATAATATATGTAGAGAGAGGAAAAGAGAATTAGAGAGAGATAAAAATTTCTCTCTCAAGTTAAGCGAGAGATTTTTTCTCTCTTGATGTGGAAAAATCTATCTCTGTTTAGAGGCTACAAGAGGGAGTACGAAGCTGGGTGTGTGGAGTTTGCTTAGCGTAGAAATTGGGTGAGAACAGGAAAGAGGAGCTTGGGAGATAGGTCAAGCAGTAGGAGACAGGGCTAGCGGTTGTGGTTTTTTTGGTGAGAAAGAGATGGAGGAGCAATCCGCATTATGGGGCAGTCAGATTGGAGGTTGGTGTGGTGCGAGCGTGAGCAAGGAGATGGAAGGAGTTCGATTGGGACTGAGAAAAGAAAAAGGGTGTTATGCGGGCTGTGAGAAGGCATGAACTAAGACCTCTTTTATGTAGGATAGAGGGACAACAAGGTAGGAGGAAGCTAGTCTGGTATGAGTTGTACAGTTGAGTTGACTGGGTTTAGGGATGGAGGCAAGAGAGTGGAGAAGAAGAGGGAGATGGCTAGGAGAAGAGTGGGGCGAGAGAGAGAGAGAGAGAGTGGCGTGTGGGTTTGGCAGAGAAGGAAGGGGAGTCGTGTGGTTCAGGTTTTGCATGAAGTAGAGAGGGAATAAGGGTCAAGGGAGTGTGTGCAAAAACAAAGATGAGAGGGAGAGTTTTGGGTGGCATGCATGCACGAGGAAGATTAAAGCCAAAATTGAGATGAGCTTTTTTTACTAGTGAATAGAAAAATCGGCCCCTTTTTTTACCTATTCTTTTTAGGGGGATTTTCATACATACCACCAAAAATATCATAATTTCTCTAACATCTTAAACTCTAACATTGCATACATACCACATAAAAATTTTTAATACATCAAATCTATCACTCCACCACCTCTCCATTAGTCTCCATTAATCCATTCCACCATCACTTTGTCTAGCATAATCATCTGCAGCTAGAGTTTATGACATGAACACCAGAGAGTTCTGAGGATCTTGAGCCAAGGTGAGCTTTTCTTTCTCCAATGTGGTAGAAGAATCAAGTATAGTTGTTCCACAAAGTCTCAACCATTGCTGCGCAAAATAATTTTTGTTTCAGAAATTTCAAAAGGTGGCGGCAGCGACAATAGTGCAGCCTTTCATTTTCTATAGTAAATCCAATGAAGTGGGGATGATGGCATTGACAGCGGTGCAGCCAATCTTGTTGGGAGTGAAGAAAGAATCAATCTAGCTAGTCATTATAAAATCTTGGAAGTTGTCATCGCTGGCGAAATTCTACTTGCGAGGTATTGATCTAAATTGCTGAGATTGCTAGTGCTTTGACTCCGAAGACTATTAGTCTATTTGCCATGGTATTCAAAAAAGCAAAAAAAAAAAAAAAAAAGCAGCAAAAGCAACCATTAATCGCTTTTCCAATAAAGCAAATTGAAGGAAATAAAAAACACTATAAGAGAAGATTTTAAACAAGAAAAGAAATGAACTCTCTCTCTACTCTATTCACCAAGCTCTCCACCATCGAGAACCTCCCCATTACAAAGCTCCACCGCTCAGTTGCCGAAAACTTCATTGGTGGCATCTTAGTCGTCGACCTCACCTCACCTGCCATAGCAGCTCAGGTGGTCGCCGCTTGTGAGGAACTTGGCTTCTTCAAGCTCATTAACCATGGAATCTCCTTTAAGCTCGTGGATAGGCTTGAGTCGAAGGTAGCAAAGTTCTTTTCCCTTCCAATTTGAAAGAAAAATGGCACTGGGCTGCAGCTACATTCAGCTATAATAGCCGCAAGATTTGCAAGTAGGGAGATGTTGACTGCATTGAGTATCTACTTCTACAAGCTAAAGCAGCATCCAAATCTTTCTACTCTACAAGTTTTCTTAATCACGACTTTATCTCTATCTCTAGCATTATTTTTGGAAGGCAGAGGCGATTGTAGGTGAAGGTGCTGAACGGCTGAGGGATTAACGGAACTAATGGGGAGGTGATAAAAAGGTAGATTTTATATATTAAAAACTTTCTGGTGGTATATATGTGATATTAGAGTTTTAGATATTTGATAGGTAAATTAGAATGTTTTATGTGGTGTGTATGTAAATTCCCCTTCATTTGATTTAATCAGGCATACAGGGTAGATATATAAGACAAGTTGTTGTTAGAGTAGTTGCTACCGGATTTTTGGGATTTGGGCGGCTATAGTAACAATTAAGTTTTACAAAATTATTTTTATATAATAGAGTTATATACACACACAAATATATATATATATATGGCAACAAAAAATTTGTTGGATAAATACTTAATTCATTTTAATTAATTAATAATCTAATTAATTAACTACTGTTATTATTATATATATGAATATATTGTTATACTACTTCCATTTGTAAAATTAGTCATGTTTCATGAATCATGAGTTGTGTCAGAAAAAAATAGCTCCAATGACAAATAAGATTAGAAAGAGTTGTCTTACATGGTTAGGTCACATAAAATCTTGTTCGATGTATTAAATCCAATTAAGAAAAATCAAGGTAGATGTAAAAATACTTGGTTATGAATTATAAAAGATGATCTTATTTAATTAAAATTAAACGAGAATATGACATGATGGAGAAAAAGGATTCATATAGCCGACTCCATGTAGCGGGATAAAGGCTTGTTGTTGTTGCTTGAATTATGTAGTCACCTCGAATGTGAGAAAATTTCATGAACCTTTTGTGTGCAGTAACCCACGCAAAATAAATGTCTTTTCCAACAATTCTTGACTATTCAAATTCATCAACACTTTGTTTTGAGATCAAATGTCATTTTGGGTGATTTTGGTGTCGATGGAAGCATTTCAATTCTAATTCACATGACATCGCTTCTATGACATGTGATTTGCATGATGCCTAATTAAATTGATTATAAAGGATCTCTTTTAAATGATTTTGACTTTTTTAACGGCATAGGCATAGTCCATTTCAAGAATGAAGACTATTTAGATGATGTTGAGACCCTCTGACTTCAATATGCACAAAGTCATACCTATGGCTCACTCACTTTGTCAGGTCACTATTTGACGATGCGAAAAGCTTATTTTAGGTAATTTCGGCATTCAAAACATATCAGTGTGATATTTTTCTTTGAACGGAGATTATTTTAATTGATTATGGATGCCATCAAGATATCTCAAATTCGATTCGCACAATCACGTTCACCATCCACCAATTTTACTATGTTCACTTTGGTTTTTTGTAGAGTGAATGCAATGTAATGCTTTACGCTTTTTTGTTGTTTGGATAAGTAAATGCTTGTAATTTTTGGCGATTTGAAATACACCGCTAACATTTGAGATTTGAATTCGCCAACTGACGAATTCCAAATACACGCCAATAAAGTTATGGGTCGCTGCCGCCGCGCCGCCGGCCGCCGCCGCCACCCGCCAGCCGCCGCTCGCCGCCGCTGCCGCCGGTGGCGACGGCCGGCCGGCCGTACAGACCCCGCCGACGCCCAAATTCAATTTACTTTACATTACATTTGTCAACCAAACAAAAAATGCAAAGTCATGAATTTGAAAGTTCTCAACCAAACAACTATAAAGTAATCATTTTACATCAATTCCATTTACATCGATTCTTTTTACATCGTGATTCCAAATACGAACCAAATTTAATCAAGGAATACCTTTAGAGATCAACATAACCGACATAGGAAAATTACGCCAATTCTAAAGAAGCAATTTTGTTTCATGCAAAGAAGATCTACTATTAAATTAATTTTTGTGTTAAGGCAATTGATGAAGTATAGAAAAACAAAACAATCTTCATATGATTTTTATGAATCTTGAAAAGTCATTTGATAGAGTATCATGAGAATTAATTTAATGTACATTAAAATAATAAAGTGTGTCAAGGATATGTTAATGTTATTACATACACATTTAGTTCAAACTACTTCTCAATCTCTTGACAAAGTCAGCTATACTCAGTCTGGACCACTTGCACTTAACTGAATCCAGACTTATAGCTTGAGCTTAGATTGGAGGTGTTCCAAGCAATCTTGAAGTCGTTGTAAAGTAACCAATGAATTTTCAATTATATTAGGCATACATCAAAAATCACATTTATGGTAAGGAAGATACTTACAAAATATTTTCAAAGCAAGGTCCCATAATATATGCTTTCTATAAATAATATAATCATAATCAGAGAAATGTCCATTAAATGAAAAGTACAAAATATTAGGAAAAAAATAAGAGATTGAAAAGTTAAAATTAGTAAAACAAATACTAAATGTATGATGACTTTAATGACTGTGATATTAGCACTTTTTATTCAATACTACTATAAGAAAAGATGATACTTAGATGCGATAAGTTTAGGTATCTTAGATCTAGTATATAGAAGAATTGAAGTATATATGAGAATTCAACTTTAACAATTATGATTGGTTGATTAAAATATAGTGTCATAAAAATTGTGAGTAAAAGGATATCATGAAGGCTTAAAAGACAATTTTCTAAAATTATTACAAGGTTAAAGATGTATGGATCCAAATGTTGGACTACAAAAAAATAATTGATATCTACTTAGCATGGCAGCAATAGAAAAGTTAAGATAAATGTGTAGCAATACTATAAGTAAAAAAAGATTAAACAAGAGGTCGATTCGACTGAATCTATTGAGGACAGAAAATTTAAAATATATTTTAGTGGTTTGAACATGTGTAAGGAATAGTAGAAAATATGATCATCATATAAATAGATAGAATTAGTGTCAGAAGAGAGTACAACTTACCCATCAAGCAGCCAGTAGCATCTTCTTTGAAAGTTTTCATTGTCCTCTCCGTGAGCATAATAGCAATGAAGAACATCTACATTGCCACACTAAAGAGGGAAGAAAGCATGACGTATTAAATGAAGTATGACAACAAATCCAGATATCAAAATAGCTACTTCAGAAAACCCCAGATCACCAACTCGAAATCTAAATTGTTTTCTTCATTCATAAGAACGAAGATGTAGACTGCTATCCCGCTATAAGGAAGCAGACACTTAAGTGCACAACTTTTTTATTTCTCTCTCTTTATTTTTATTTTCTTTTAAGCATGCAAAACACAAACTACAGATCGAGAGCATTCACCTGGGTCCATACCATCAAAAGTAGCAGGATGGCAAATTTTAAACCCTTCTAAGCTACTCATGCATCAGACACGTTAAGTAACCACCAACATGGGGGATTGATATAGAAAGATAAATGCCTAAACATTGTCACGTTGCATGTGTTCTCAAATAGAGTAAAATTCCAAACATGTACTAGCAACATCCAGAGAAGATTCAAGAAACCAAGTTTTTTCAGTTAGCATGTTATAAATCATCCATTATATTCCGTACTTGCTCTATGGTCACATAATCATTAAAGATGAGATTTTTTGGCCCAAGTTTCTTACAGTATAGTACGATCAATAGCCTTGACAATATGATTTGATGCACCATCATAAAAGCTAAATCTATAGAGACAGACACTCCCAAAATACAAGGATAGTAGGCTACCTCAAATAAGATATATAGACACTACGGCATTTTGATTGCTGATGTATACTAATAAAAGTGACAAACTAGAAAGTAAATATTAAAATTTAAAATAAAAAAAAAAATTTGTAAAGTGCCGCTAGAATAGAGTTTGCCCAAGAAAGCTGTTCATTCGTCTCAGATTTGAAATTTACTTTCATGTGCAGGTGACCTAAGAACATGCTATAGATGAATCAGCAAAGCTAGTATTTTCAGAATTAACATGCCAAGAAAAGTTGTTCCGCAGCCAAAACTTCAGTAATGTTTTAACCAAGTTTCTCAATATACATATCAAAATAAACAACTAGGCAGATTAGAGTACTGACGCAATATGGAAACAAAAGTTTTGGTATTTTTCCTTTATGGGTAGAATCTATGTTTCAAGTAACACAAACAACGTAGCATGCCATATATAAACACTACAAAATGCTTACTGTACTAATATGAATAGGGATAACTCTGTTCTTGAGTACAGCATTGCATAATATAGAGAAACCTACATTTCCTTTTGTTTTCTTTATCAGAAAAAACTAACCAAATTATCACTTCTTCTCAATGTACATGATATGCAAGCCAAAGACACGTCTCGAGAATGTTCATGAAATGTATGGCTCTTCATCCATACTATTTCTGAACCTAGAACCACATATCAAACCAAATTTACATAAACATCCCCACTAGTTTCATAATCAAAAGCTTCAGCAGCCACCATAACACCGTTAAAGGATACTATCTTTCTCCCATACACTAGGACCATAGATATAAGACCCACAGCACAAAGATGAATCAAAATCAATCAACATGAATAAAAATTTTTGAGTAAACTAAAATTTTACAAGGGGGACTATGCAAGTAAAAATGATGTAAATTTACCAAATTTAAGAAATCTTAAAAATGAATATTTATATAAAAATAATCATCTAAGTTTAAAAAAAAACTAGGTTAGCATGAAAAACTAGAACATAACATGCAAAATACATAAAAACCCAACAATCAACCATTTCAAATGTTACTAATTACCATCCAATGATACCTACATCTTGAAAATCTCTCTAATAATCCGAAGCTCCTTCATGCAATTTCCAGATCTTAATGATCGAATGGACTCTAAGCATAACCATGAAAAGTTTATGTGCATAGGTGCACAAGAAGCCACAATAACAACAAGCCTTTATCCTACTATGTGGGTCATACACAAATTTTTTTTCCATTATATCATCTAAATTTAAGCAAGTTGCTAAAAATATATTTGGAGAATCAAAAGAAAAAGCTTCTTTTAATAAAAATAGTTGGTAGTAGAATCAGAATGTGTAAGAAAAAGATAAGAAATAAGAAGCATTATTATAAAACTTTGTTTAGATGTAAAAATTTGGAGAATTGGAAAGATATAAAGTACAGAGATTCTAAGAAAGAATATAATGCAAAAAAATTAGTGATTTATACAATAAATTAGATACTAAGAAGGTGAAAAATATATATATAAGTTAGCACCAAAGAGAGAGAAGTAAAAAATCTAGTTCAAGTGAGGTGTATTAAGAATGAAAATCATAAAGAATTTTTCTTAGAAAATGATATTGAAAATAGGTAGATGATGTATTTTGATAAACTTTTCAATGAAGTATCTGAAAATACGATTGATTTTAACAACCTTAATACCTTAAATAAAAATTGAGAATTTTATTTTTATCGTCGTATTAGTAAATCAAAAGTTAGAGAAGCTTTAAAAAAAATGAAATGTGAAAAACAAGAGACTGATGATATTCTAATAGAAGTGTGAAAATATTTAGAGATCAAAGAATTTTTTATAAATCTTTTAATGTTATTTTAAAGACTAAAAAGATGTCAGATGAGTAGAGAAAGAGTTTGTTGGTTCCTATATTTAAGAATAATGGTGATGCACAAGAGTGTACAAATTATAGAGGAATTAAGTTAATATGTCATGCATTAAAATTATGGGAGAGAGTAATTGAGCATAGGTTATGATGTGATACAAAAGTTTCTCACAATCAATTTGATTTCATACCAGGTAGATCTACTATGAATGTTATACATTTGTTAAGACATTTGATGGAGAACTATATAGAAAGTAAGGAGGATCTACATATGATATTTATTGATTTAAAGAAAGCTTATGATAAAGTTTTAAGAGATGTTCGTTGGAGAGTTCTAGAAAAGAAAGAAGTTAATATTGGTTATATTCAAGTCATTAAGAATATGCATACTAGAGTTGTTACTTGTGTCCAAACACAAGGAGGATTAACAAAATATTTTCATGTTTCAGTTGGACTACATCAAGGATCAGCTTTAAGCCCTTATCTTTTTGCTTTAGTTATGGATGTTCTTACTAGGCATTTACAGGAAGATGTACCTTGGTGTATGCTTTTTGCTAAT
Organism: Cymbidium sinense; assembly: GCA_021442155.1. Taxonomy (NCBI): domain Eukaryota; kingdom Viridiplantae; phylum Streptophyta; class Magnoliopsida; order Asparagales; family Orchidaceae; genus Cymbidium; species Cymbidium sinense. The sequence goes on from CM038225.1 coordinate 113,272,253, forward strand.
GACATTCTTCTTGTTGATAAGAGAGAGGAGTCCAAGAGAAACTTGAATTATGGAGGTCAACCCAGAGTCTAAAGGTTTTGTTTAAGTAGATCTAAACCTAATATATGGAGTGTAATTTTAGTTGTAAAAGTTCTAGTGATAGTTTTTATGTGAACGAGTCATTAAAAAGAGTGATTCGATATTTAGGCTCTATTGTTCAAAATGATGGTGAAATAGATGGAGATATTATTAGTAGAATTCAAGTTGGATGGTTGAAGTGGAAGAATGCATCCTGTCCTGTGATAGAAAAGTACCACTTAAACTTAAGAGAAAATTTTATAAGATGGTGGTAAGACCTGCAATGATTTATAGCGCAGAATATTGGCCAATAAAAGAGAAGCATAAGACTAAGTGTTGCAGAGATGAGAATGCTCAGGTGGATGAGTGGCTTTACTTTTAGAGATAAAATGTGAAATGAGTATGCTCGGGAAAAAGTTGGAGTAGCTCCAGTGGCAGATAAGATTAGAGAGAGTCGCTTTAGATGGTTTGGCCACATAAAGCAACGCCATCCACAAGAAGAGAGTAGATGCAGATTTTCCTTATATTAAGAAAGGTAGAGGTAGACCTAAAAGACTTGGTTAAGATGTATAAAAATGACCTGATATTTGAACTAAATGAGAATTTAACACATAATACATACAATGGAGATGAAGGATTCATGAACCACTTATGATGGCTTGTTGTTGTATTGAGATTCAATACAACAAATTAATAGTAAAATTAATTATAATATATATGATGCCTTTTGATATTATTTTGGAGAATGGATTGGTTATTCAAACACTTTATCATAATTAAATATTAAAAAAAGAAAGTTAAATTTGAATTGTCAAATGAAAAACTATTTCATTTTTCTTATGATAAAAATATTGTATCTTTCCAAGTTAGTGCATTAAAATTTAATAAATTGTTGAGAAGTAGCGACTTAGTGTTCTTGGTAAAGATTAAAATTTTAAATAAGGATGTTCAACAATTAAGTTATATCCCAATTGTGATGGAATTTCTTGATGCGCTTCTTGAGGAATTACTCGGATTGCCACCTATAAGAGAAATTGAAATTGGAATAGAAATGCAGCTAGGAACATCGGCAATACACATATCTTTCTTACAAAATGGCTCAAAAAAATTGCAAGCTAAAATGTCCCTATCAAGAATTGACGAGTAAAAGATTTATTAAAGTAATTCATCTTAAAGTATACATGTGCGTTTTGTTAAGAAGAAAGATAGATTCATTAGAATATATAATGATTATAGAGAGCTGAATAAAGTGGCAACTAAGAATAATTATTTATTGCCAAGAATTGATGATTTATTTGATCAATTAAATGATATTATTGTATTTAGAAAATTAATTAAGATCAGAATATCAAGTCAAAGTTAAGAAAACAAATATAATAAAGATAACTTGAGGAATCAAGTATGATTATTTTGAATTTCTAATAATGTTATTTAATTTAACAAACACATTTGTAAATTTTATAAATTTGATAAATTGAATCATCCAACCATAAATAAATTAGATCAAATTATGATTACATTTATTAATTATATTTTGATATCCTTTAAGAATGATGAAAGTTATGCTAAACATTTGAGAATAGTATTGGTCCATTAGAATTGTTGAAAAGAATCAATTGTTTGTAAAGTTTTCAAAATGTGAATTTTAGTTGAAAAATATCATATTTTAGGATATATTATATGTTGTGAAAAAATCTTAATCAATCCTTAAAAGGTGAAAGAAATAATAAAATTGTTTAGGAGTTTTGTTAAGGGGTTCTCACAAATAATTTTTTTCATTATCTGAAATGATGAGAAAAAAAATGTAAAATTTGAATTCTCATAAGAATGTGAGAACAATTTTCAAGAATTAAAAGGGTAACTAATGAATGCACCAATGTTAGTTATCCCATCAAAAACAAATGTATTTCAAATCTATAACGACACATTATTAAGAGAGCTAAGGTATATTATATTACAAAATAGAAATGTGATTGCCTATACATCAAGATAGTTAAAATCATATAAAAAAATTATGTAACTCATGATTTTAAATTAGTAGCTACAATTTTTTCTTAAGATATTTAAAGATATTATTTATATAAGATAAAATGTGGCATACTTACTAATCATCAGAGTTTTAACCATATTTTCACAGAAGAAGCATTACATTTATGGCAAACAAGATGGCTTAACTTATTAAAGACTATGATCAAGATATACAATATTGCCCAAAAAAAAGCAAATATTGCAATTGATGCTTAGAGTTGAAAGTCCACAGCTATTGTAAGTTGGATGCTCACTCAAGAAACAAAAGTTATTTAAGATAATGGAAGATTTGCAATTAGTTGTTAAGAGGTTTAATGACATTAGATTTCTCTATCAGATGATTGTGAAGCCAACTTTATGAGATGGAATTAAAGAAATTCAACTACTTAGTAGTGAGTATCAAATATTAGGTAAATAAGTTCAATTAGAGAAAAAAAATTACTTTCAAGAACAAGAAATTTTTAAGAATAAGCTGGGTATATGGACATCAAGTGCTTCTGATTTGTGACAAGAGATTTTTGCAAGAAGCTCCTCACTTAGGATATACTATTCATCTATGGCTAAGTATGAAAAAGAATATAGTTGAACAAATGTTTAAGAGTGAAGATTGTTAGATTGCTAAGGTTAGACATAAGAGATCAAGTAAACTAATCCAATCAGCACTAATTTTAGAATGAGAGTGAAAAAAATAATTATAATGAATTTTGTTATAGAATTTTTTAAGTTCGGATAAGGACATAATTGCATTTGGTGATAGTTAATAGATTGATATAATCTCACTTTTTGTTTATCAAGTAGACAATCGCAGATGAAAAGTTGATAAAGTTATATCTGAAAAAATTGTCACATTATATGGCAAAAAAAAAAGTAATTGTATCAAACAGATACAACAAATTTACTTCTAGATTATAGAAAGATATTTATGTGAGTTTAGGCACAAAGTTAAATCTTAGTACAGTAATTTCAGAGTTTGAAAAGTTAGCTACCTTAACCATGAAATCATATATAGCATTATTTTTAGAGAATGGTATAAAATATAAGCCGGCATATGAATAATCTTCTAAGCCTATTCCTTTGATTTGACTTTTGCAAAGCATCTTTCGGTTGAAAGAAGTTGAGATCATCTTTTCCTCTATTGTCATAGCCAAGATATAATTCAATGGTTAATGGCAGAGTTTAGATATCAACATCCTAAGGATAATAAGAACCATATTCTCTTTTTTTTTTCCTTTTGCTAGTCATGGCTTTTAATTCAATGTTGTAGCTTTAAAAGACAAATCAAACATGGGTTCAAAAAGGATAACTTGCTTGGCACCTTCATAGATTTTTGACTTCACAGATTGCGAAGGGTTACCTATCACATGAGAGCCAAAAAATTGAATCAAACTGAGTCAACCATGAAATAGTGCACCAGTAAATTCAATCCACATCTAATATTATTTTTTATAAGAAGTGAGTAAAATCGAGAAAAAATAATGGTAAAAATATTGAATTGATGAATCAATTATAATTTTGTGAGACTATGTGGTTCCTTCATGATTTAATTATCACCATTTATTTTTAATCAAATGGTTAAAAATTAATCTAGATTCAAATAATTTAAAACATAAATTTACAAAATAAGATTTTAGAAACAAAATCCCTCAATTTTCCAGTCACTTTCATCGATTCACCCCTTCCAGTCAACCCCGATTCCTCTTTGACTCTTCCTCTCTTATCTTCTTGCTATGTAATCTTCCATGATGGACCCAAGCAGCCCCTTCAGCAACCGCCAACATGCCACGATAGTCCCAACCTCATAGGTTTGAGCAGTTCCTATGGCTCCTCTATTCATTCACCAATGATGACTTAACCACAATAGTCACCAGTTTGTGAAAAAATTATTCCCTTGCAGTTTCATGGACATCACATGATTGTGATAAACACAAAAATATTAGGGAATGTGACGAATATTAACTTTAAATGCAAGTCAATGAAAGTAGTCTACCATGCAGGCTTATGTGGACATCATTAGAAATCCTTTAAATGGATTTGTTCCTGTATAATCTAAAATTTTTAAAACTAATTTCTATATCTACACTTGTAGAATCAATCACGATTTGATTGAAATCAATGGATATGAAATTTAAAGGTCATATAAAATTAAGAATGCTATTTCAGTAATTATGTCAATTAATGTGGTTTATATTTTATAAAATAATTATCTTTTTTTATCATATATTTACATCATTAATATGTAATTTAAGTAATCATTAAATAATTCTAATAATTACTCTATCATCATAGTTTACCACCACTTCAATTATAAATGAACCTTTAACTGTTGAATATTTCCTTCTTTTGTTTCAATATTTAGTCCTATTTTCAAAATCGTGATGTCACCATAGATTTGGTGATCTTCTTCACCCTTGCATATTTCAAGCATTGATGTTAAGTAGATTGAATAAGGTCATTCTTATAAAACTACATCAATGTTAAAAGAGTTTCAGAGTCAATGTCAAGAAATTCTGCATCCGTGAAGAATTTCTCAAATTTAAGTGATAGAATAAATACAAAAAAGCCTTCTGCCTTTGTAGTTGAAACCTTGAAAGCGAGATTTAGCCCGTCCAAGATGCAGGACATAAAGGAATGGGCATCTCAACACCTGCATGCTCATAATTTTATCTGAAAATCCAGATCAATAAGAATTTGATCCATCAACATGACAATGCTCTCCATTATGATAGAGGGAATAATGTCGTTCTGTTATACCTATAAGTAGATGAGCACTGAAGAAAGTGATGACATAAAAATTAAAGGGCCTCAATCATACACCACTCAACAATCATGTCAAATTGCCCTGGGTTCTGAATTACCTTATACATTGAACTACACTGGCACCAATCATAACTTTGACAGGATGTTGTGATCACTCCCTTGCTATGGTTGAGGTTTTGCACTACATTATTGGAAGATATATCCTTCCTTTTTAGTATAATTTTTTTCCGCAACTTAGAATGCTCCAAAAACAACTAACAAAAGGAAGAAGAAGAATCTTAGAAAACATAATTTGAAGGTACATCATCTTTTATAGACTGTAGACCACTACTGCTAAAACTTTTAAAAGTGCAACTTGACAATATTATTTTTTTTGGAAGTGCAAAAAAGTAGGCTCTGAGGTTTAATAATAAACAGCCAAGTAGCTCACAGCAATCCAACTAAACTGCCATCACACAGAACAACTATAGTATCCTTTTCAGCAAAAACTTTTTTTTTTCTCTTTTTAAGTGCAACTTAGTATGCTTATTTATTTTGGAAATGCAATCTTATTCATGGAAGAACAAATTTACAACACAGGGTATTAAGTCTAAGGGTTTAGGATATACTACTTAGACTTACAACCGGTACCTATCAAACTAAAAATCATTTACTTATAATAAATCCCCGTATCCTCATATATATTTTTATTTTTAATGATTTTCCAAAAACACATTGCATGTCATGTTAGTGGTTCATTGACCAAGGAAGAAGGATGCAAACATTAAAAATGCATATATATATATATATATCAGGTAAAATGGCCCCAGCAGGTGATAGGACCCTTGACATTGGAACCAAAATCAACAACCTACCACTTGTACAGTTGAATTGCGAGATTCTAAAAAATATAAAAGATAAAAAAAAACTACACTACACAAACAGAAAATGGAAAAGCTAACATGAACCAATGCAAATAGTTTAAACCTCAAGAACAGGAAAAGGCTTACTAAAATGAGTTAAATTGTTTATATATATATATATACATATATGTAAGCGAAGTAATTAAAAACCTTTAATTTTTCATGGGCCTCGCGAACAGTTTTACCATCTTTCTTTTTCTTCCACTGATAGCCATCTTTACGAAAATAACGGAGTGCCTTTCGATCAAATAAAAATAAAGAACCACCTAACCCACAATATCAAAGATATTAATATGCGCTTCATACATTTGCATTACATAAATTTTATCTATCAACCATATATTCAAACAACAGGTATGTAAAAGAAAAGTGAATGCCAGAAGATTTGACAGAAAAATGGCAACTGTGCAAAATAAGTTATTAAGTGATTTCTTTTTGGGATGGGCATTATACTAGAAAGCTAACAGAATCAATGAAATGAAATCATAAATAAATTCACAATCAACAAATACTAAATGAACTGAAAAACTTCAAAAAAATGCATTTATTTTAATATGCCTATCAAAAAAGTGTAAAAAGCTTTCCTATTTATAGTCATCTACACTAACAAAAAATAGTTAATATATGGACGAGGAGGATCCATAATGCCAGACCCAAATAACTAAGGCAAAGCAAACGATGACGCTGATTATAAATTAGAAGGTAAAGGTATATATTATTGAGAAAAGGTAATAACAAGTACAGCCAACAAATATGTCATTGCTACTTTGCAGGGAAAAGTATATCTTGCGTCCACTTTGCATTCCAAAGGACCTTTAAACAAAACACAGACCGCCGACTCTATATTTCACCTTCCAACTAATTTTCTCTATATAAGTTCCCCCGGTCAAAGTTTGAAGTTCTAAGCATGCTTATCCTTCAAATTTTCAGATACATAAGAATAATAAGATCACACAGCAAACTAGCACATTCCAAAACAATCAAGCTAGGAAAAAAATGCTTTGGAAGGACCAACATATCATGAAATATAGATACAAGGCAATTCAAGAAATACAGCCGATATTCACCACATAGAAACAGCATCTTGCCCACAACCTAGACTTATAGAAAGCCCTACTTACTCGTTTAAACCATGATATTTTTTGTTATTTATCTCATAGCGTTTCATTCACTTCAATGTTTTTGACTTGCTTGGGAGAATTATGGTTTGATGTTTATACATTTATATTTAATATACTATAATCTAAATGAAGGTGCTAGAATAAAAGAAAACACTATACCCATAGTTTGTAGAGAAATCAACCACCAAATGTGCAATACATTATCTTGGAGTATGTATGCATCTATGCAAGCATTAAGTCATGTAAGGTACAGCCTTCAATTTCCCTACTATCATGTCCGCTCTCCTACAATTTAAATTTTTAAGGTGGAGTAGCTAGAAGACGAACAGTAAGCCAAAATACTTTAATAGCAGATCGTTGTAGGTTTGGAGTAGCATCATCAAATTGAATCCACAATTCAACTATTTTTGAAAAAAAAAAAAGTTAAAATAGACATTAGACAAAAACAACCAAGGTTCATTAAGTTTGGAAATCTAACTAAAGACCTATAAAAATTACCTAGGGAACGTTTTGTGACTGTATCTTTAGTTTGTTGCAATCCAAAGAAACTTTCATTATTCATAAATGCAACAAGTTGTAGGTTTGTACTTACCCTCTTAAATGCATCTTTAATTAATATATTCATGTAGTGGTATAAACTCAATTTGATCTCAAGGTTGGTTGTTTTATTCTCAGCATATTGAAATTAAGGATTCAGATAATATCTTTGAAAGTATGCTATTGCATTAAAATATCAAAAAAAAAAAAAAAAAAGTTGAAAGCACGGTACAAAAAGAAGTTCCATTAGGCACTAGCAAATTGAGACCTATCTTCCAAAATAAAGGGAAAAAGAGCATGATGCTCATTTACATTTCCCAGTACACACTCACTCTCTAGACCTAACTGAGCACACTAGTGTGCAGCCTTGTTCCTATCTCTAACCTGTGGCATGTAAATGGCAATAAAGTTTAAGCTCCGACATTTAATCAATTATCTCTCAAATTTTCTTATAGTTTGATTCCTCTCCTCTCAAGTTTTGTACAATCATCTCTTTAGCCTCATTCATTTCATTGTAAATGAAGCTCATAACTTTTTTCTACATATACCATCCTCAGCTATTCAACGATCTAAACCATTGCCCCAATAATGGGGTTTTGTGTCGAGATATTAAGGGAGCAAACCTTCCCATTAATGATGATCTCCAACAACAATTTCTAATTATCCAAAAATAAGTACTCATACAAGACTTTTTTTGGCATAGCGGGGAACTTTGTGTTTGCTTGCAGATGCATAAGTGCCCATACACGCCTCTCTTAGCATGGCAGGGGTTACGTCGAGAGTCTACTCAGCCTTCTCGTAAGCTCTACTGAGCATAATGATTAGTGTTTTACGACACTACGACCGTGGTATTCTAACCCGTCAGCTCTACTAAATATAATTGGGTCTTCAAACTCGTCATGCTCTTACGAGATCTTTGGACCTCTCTATCTATCTATCTATCTATCTATCTATCTATATATATATATATATATATATTTGGATGGAGGAAATGAGGTCAGATGGAGGGATTATTCCTCAGTTCAAAGAGAGGATGGCCGATAGGGGTGAGTGGATAACTGCAGAGGCTTGTGAAGGAGTATAGATGGGAGGAGCTATGAGTTGGTTTGTCCTGACGGAGTGGCCATCACTGTGGATGCATGAGGGAGGCTAGTTATAGGTTTAAAATAGCAGGTTATAGTGGAAGGAGAGGATAGAGGAATTTAGTCGGAGCTTTGTGTGCAGATAAGGGGATGAATGTGAAGATGAAGTTTCACTAGTATGTAGTGGGAGGTGAGGCTCTGTATGGCTGACTTGCTTCGGCCAAGCGAAGCAAGAGGAGGTGGAGACAGGTGTGTGTTTTCGAACAAGGGAGGCGAGACTTGGGGAGAGCGGCTTGGAGAGAGAGAGAGATTTTGACTGGCGGCTCGGAGAGGAGCACAGAATCAAGCCTGGACGAGAAGTGGAGCCTGAGGAGTTCGGCTATTGGGGATTTCGGTGTGCTACTGTGAGGAGGTGAGATAGAGTCGGAGTTGAGGCAAGGTCATGCAGCTGGAACGAGCCTTTGTGCGTTGATTTGGCCGGCGAGAGATGCAGAGGAGGCGAGGAGTTGGTAATGACTTGCTGCGGCGAGTTAGGAGGGTGTTGTTTTAGATGGTTCGCCAACGAGAGATGAAGAGGAGCCGAGTAGTGAGAGCTGCTCGGTTTGGAAGAGATGGAGAAGCCGGTTCAATGTTGGAGACGAAAAGGGAACGAAGAGTATAAAGGTGAGCTCCAGTGTGAGTTTAATGAGATTTGGGTGGCCATTTGCGGCTGCAGAAATCACGAAGGTAGAAATAATGCAGTTTGTGATTCCATGTGTTTCATTCAATTTAGTCTAGTTTTAATTTATATAACAATAGTTATGCACTTAACTTCAATTAATGCATATAGATCTATCCAATTGTGAATAATAATACATCTTTAATTCTAACTCAAATTTAGTTGCATGTGTTCAAGGTTTACCAACTAATTAATATATATAATTTCTATGTAAATTCATCCCCATAAATTTTTGTTAATTAATTTGTATTTCTTCGAATTGAGTATGAATTTTATCTTGCGACAACCCCTAGTTATATGAATATCTATTCTAAGAAATATCGATGCTCCCGAACGCAACATTGCAATCCATTTCAAGATTAGAGGTCGTTTGATTGATATAGGCTCAAGATGAGAGTTTTCGTATCCCATTTCGGTTGCTAAACTTATCCATCTGAACAGTCTTATTTAATATATTTTGATGTTTCGACAGTGGCGGTATAATCAATTTTGTAAGCAGAGATTTTTCAAATATCATCAAGGCCTCCCGACTCCAATATGCGTGTAGGTAGTTGATAACTCTTCTCTTCTATTGATCGATCATTGGATAATATGAAACATATATTTTAATCAAAAAGACTTGGTTAAGATGTATAAAAAATGATCTTAGTATACTTGAATTAAATGAGAATTTGACACATAATAGAACACAATGGAGACGAAGGATTCATGTAGCCGACCCCACCTAGTAGGATTAAGGCTTGTTGTTGTTATTGTTGTTGTGTTGTTGTTGACATTTCGGATGTATTGAAAAAGTCTGTTTGTCAGTTGGAAGTTATTTCGGTGACAGTCAGAATATTTTGGCTTTGATTTGCATGCACTTCATTCATAACTCACCAAATTAGTCCTGTAAGTTTAATTCAAATTATAGAATATGTGTGGAGGTCAATAGTTCTCTCTTAGTATTGGAAGAGATAATTAATTATAGGTGTTTGCATTTATAAGAAACTTAGAACTAGATCTAAAGTTCTCACAAAATAAGGGTGAAATCTTCGGGTAGTGTCTTATCTACAATCCTCGCCTTGTGAAAATTTCACCAGACAAATTATAAACTCACTTCATCAAGAAGTCAGATATGAACTTTCGTAGCCCACAAACCATTGACCTAATATTATGTAAATGAAGATAAAGTCAGTGAGGTCTTTCATAATGCATAAATAAATATCACAGATAGGCCTGCAAATGAACCGAGCCGAGCTAAGTATGTATGTGTTCAAACTTGAGCTTGTTTAACATTATCAAGCTCAAGCACGATTCGAACTTTTTAGAATGGTTTTCAAACTTAAGCTTGTTTACCATTATCGAGCCCAAGCTCAATTCGAGTTTGTTCACGAGCTTGGTTCAAATTAGATTATCGAGCTTTTTAATGAGCAACTCGTTTAATGAAATAAATAAGCTTTAATCAAGTCTTAATCAAGCTTGTTCGCGAGCAGCTTGTTGAGAAGTATACATGACCTGTATCAATTAAAACTTATTAAGCCTAAAAAAGAATAATTTAAATAATATTATTCACAAACAAGCCTTAATCAAGCCATAATTAAGCTCCTTAGCAAGCTTGCTCACGAAAGCTTTAAGTGAACATAAATGAATCGAATAATGGCTGAAAACTTGTTCATTTAGCAATCGAGTATTTATAAAAGTGTTCAAGCTCATTTGATTAGTTAATCAAACGATCATGAACGAGTTCTAATCGAGCCAAGCCACGAGTAGCTTGTCAAACGCTTGATTCATTTGCAGCCTTAATCACAGACCTAATTTTCTGCAAGCAAAGAGGTAAAGTTGGCAAGATCTAAATACCCTAATGATGATAATGTTGATTATAAATTTCAACCAAAGGGATTATTACAATCAAAATTTCTATAATTTTTAATATTAAATCATCTCAAATCTAAACTCCTGAAAATATAAATCTAGGACCTAATCCTCTATGTTCAAACTAGAGTTGACAAAGATTGTAAAATAGTCGATCATTAGATAAATTTCAATTTATAATAGATCGCAAGCTCAATCCTCTGCGAACAAATAACCAGAGTTAATACAGTCTAAATATCTAGATAATGATTATGTTGAATAAACATCTCAACCATATGGAATATTATTATCAAAAATATAGTAATTTGATAAGTTAATAAGCATAATATGTTCAAATAAAATTTATTATTTAATAACTTGAAGCAAAATCCATCAACCGATCAACAACTGTGCATTATGAATGATAATCTAAAAAAATTCTAACTCACAAAAGAGTCAACATTAAATCAAGTGTATATTTATATTCATACTCAAATAATCTCACTTAAATAAGGGCATAACTCGTGTCCTATATCTATGTGATTTTATTGTCAAATTGCAGTTACAATCAGAGCATTTTGATTGGGTGGTTAACAATTAAATGACACTATTAAATTACGATCACGACTGTAGCCCGTATATTCTTCAATGACTCTATCTCTTAAGTTATAAATTGTAAGATGCACCCTATTGGACACAAAGCCCTTTATTAGCTGAGGTCAACTTAAAATTATCTTCTTAAATAAAAATCAACACAAGTCTACAAGGTTATCTTGGATAAAGCAACTCATAACCCAAGGATCCTTGGTCATTAAGTTATTACCTCTAACTAAATAGGATATGACGGGATGATAGACTTATGAGATATAAATTGAAATCGTCATCCTTTCCCCAATTATATCTTTAGGTCAATAATGATGAATTTTATAATTTTTAAGCTCCATTTATTGCTACAAGCCTACAATATATTAAGAAATTAGCGACCTAATAATTAGCCTTAACTGAAAATTTTCTCTCGTCATTGGGACTATAGGTGTTTGTGCTTATAAAAAACCTAGAACCAGATGCAAAGTTCTCTCAAAATGAGGATAAAATCTCTTAGTGTCTTATCTACAAATCTATTTGTCTTTTGAAAGTTTGACCAACACTAACTCTAAACTCTCCTCAACGAGAGACCTGGGATGAATTTTCGATGCCAACATATCGATCTAAGCATTCATGTGAATACTTTCATACAAGCAAGCATAATAATCAATATATTTTGATTTTGAAGAAAGAAAATACTTACCATAAAGTATAAAATATAATTATCCATCTTATTTAGAAGATTAATTTTCCTATTATCCTTTGATCATCACTTCTCTTAATGTGATACATATTTCAATAAATTTTTTTTAAAAGTATAAAATTTATCAAACTTTCTCCTTATCATCTCAAATCGAAATAATCCAATCCCAATTAATTTTATGAAAATTTTACTCACTGTACAATCCTCAGGCTCCACTTTAAATGTCTAAAAATATTTTATGCATAAAAGATTTAATTAAATTATTTTTAAATACTCTCTTAAAATTATAGTATATTTATTTAAATTACATATATACATATATAATCATTTTTTGAAATAAGATTCTAATTACTAAGCTGTCAATATTTATTTAAAATAATTTATTTCACTTATTTATAATTTAAATTTAATTAATTGAATTGCAAAATAACTCCTTTTTTTCTTTAAAAACTTTATATTTTGTTATATATTTATCAATTATAATTATCTATCATTATTATTTACTGTTGTACTAATATTATTTATAATATTACTATTATTATTATTTATGATATTATTATATTAATTTAATATTATTATGTTATTATCATTATTTCTATTTGACATTAATTACTATTAATACTATATATTATTAAACTATTAATACAATTTTATTAAATTATTTAATATTTATTTTATTATATTAAAATTATAAGCATATTATTATTAGTTATTATTACATTATTATTGTACCATTATTATTATTATTATTTACTTTCATTATCATTATTATTAATCAATGTATATATTAATACTATTATTACTATAATTAACTATATTATTATTAATATTGTTAAATTATTATTAAGATCATATCTCTTATTGATTAATATTTATATTAATATTAGCGTTATTAATATTATTATCATCATCATCATACTAATATTATTAGAATTATTTTATTATTACTAATAATATTATTGTCAATATTATTATATTATCATTATATCACTACTACTGTTATTAATTAATATTTATACTAATTCTTTATTATTATTATTATTATTATTATTATTATTACTATTATTATTATTATTATTATTATTATTATTATTATATATACACATATATATAACCCTAAATAAATTTTCCTCCCATTTGCTCTTCTTAGTTTGACTCGAGACTAGATCACACTCATGTGTCGGCTATGCTCAATCTCCCATTTGTATATGTGTTTCTATTATTTTAATCTCTTTAATATACTTCAAAAAAGTAATAATACTTCAAAATTATTAAAATTTTAAAAAATAACAAATATGTATATATATGGTAAACTTTCATAGGGATTCTAAATTAGGTTCACTTATTATTGGTGAGTAAATTTAATCATGTGAATCCTCTATTATCCTTAGAACTATCATGAAGAGAATGTTAAACTGAGGTGACTTGAAAAGCATTCCACTTCATCATTCTTAGCAAAGCTAGGAAGTTTTTTTTTTTTTTCCAATTAGTAGCAATAATGTGGTCCTTCATAGAGTTATTACATTCTTAAAGGTTGTGTCAAGACATAAAAAATTGCTCATCCTAATAAACTTCTTGGGACCAAGGACCATATGAATTCAGAATGGTAAGACAGGCAAACATGAAATATAAATGATTCACAAATGAACCATTTTGAGCTTGGCTAGCACAATCTCACAATCACTGTATATCGGTTTCATCTCGTCTGTTTGATTTGATTCAAGAAATATATATGAAGGTCAACAAAAATATATCATACAAACATGACAGTAACATAAGATATCAAAGTCAGTAAGTAAAAATAAAGTTAAATGAATGAAAGAATATGAAGAAGCATAAAAATTTTTCACTCACTGGAGGTTGCATTGATTGTCAAACTATTTCACTTTAATTGAGATTTTTTTAAAGGTTAGCTATGAGTAATGCTTCTAAAATCCATTAATGATTTGCATCGTAATGTCAAAGAAAAAACATCATATATGTTTTCACTATGAGCATTGGAAACATGTACTACAATCTGCATAATAATATTAAGAGAAAACTGCAAAATATATTCACATTAAAAAGCATTTCAATGTGAAATGAATTTTATTTTCATAGATTTCAAGAGAACACATGATACACACTTGCTCATATCATTGTATAAACATGGCATGAAACAAAAGCATACCATGAAATATGTGGTAGGTTAGGAGCAACGTTGAACATAGAAGTAGATTGATATATTTAATCGAGTGCTCTTCCGAGAGGAAATGGCGACTAACTACAAGCGATTGCACCTATAAGGAATCTCAATCCCTGGACTATAATAAACCCGAACGTTCTCATCCAAGAAAATTTCATTATATCAATCTACATTTGGAAAATGTGTCTAGTTTCCTCATATGTAACACAACAATGAGAATCTTTCCTTCAAGAGTCCACACTTCTATTCCAAACAAGTTATACTAACTAGTGCTCACATTGTAAAGATTATGCAGTAAATGAAGCACATTCTGCATAACAATAGACATATTATATAGCCTCCTAGGATTGCCTTACATATTCTTCAATGAATGAAAGAATATGCACAGATATTAAAATCTTCCGCTTAACAAAAGTAGAGATTTAAAAATATTCCACTTTAATTGAGATTTTAAATAAGGTTAGCTGTGAATAAGGCTTCTATGTGCAACGATCTGCATTGTAAAGTTGAAAGATATGCAATCATAATGAACATTAGAAACATGTGCTTTAATCCACACAAAAACATTGTAAAGAAACTACTATCAGATGTATTCTCACATAAAGCATTCTAATGCAAAATTAATTTTAATTTCATAAAAATTGGAAGAGAATCTATGAAACACGGTGCTCATGGCAGCATGAAATAAAACATACCAAGAGGCATATACGGTGGGTCTGGAGTAATGTTAAACATATGGTAATTGCGAAGGATCTCGCAAACCTCACCCGGCCGAAGCCAACGGCTTTTTGACTCTGACAAAATCTGTTGCATGTCTGTTCACAGTGAATAAAATTTTTCTTAGCTCATAAATATAAAAATTCTCATATGCACATATGAGAACTACTTACCATAACAAATGATCATTTATTATTTGCAATATAAAAATTCATGTGAACAAAGATTCTAAGGTTTCCTTTTTATTACATCAATACAGAATATAGAACTTCACCTCCGACAAACAAGTATATTTTTCAGTCATGTGCATGAAATTTTGTGCCAAAAAACTTCTAAGATCCCAATCTCATAATTTTTATTTGAAATTTTGACAATGACTGTAAAAAGCACACTTATCAGAATAGACGTTAATAAACTAAAGGCATAAGATCAGAAAATGCAGTTACAACTACTATAAAACACTAAGAACTCTTAAAATCCTTCACCATAACCATACTTTGGCCACAGAAAAGTTAGAAAAGGTCACAAATATTGTCAACCAAGACTGGTACAAAAATCACTATAATATTTCCATCAATAACACCATGCCAGCATTTAAATGCTCCTTAATGACGTAAGGTGGCTTGCCATGAACTGGGTCAAACAATTTTATGCTTATTGTTGCTTCATCACGGTAAATACATAATTAAAATGCCGTTGAAGTTAATTTTGAAATGTAACTTACCAAATCTTGAAATTTTCAAAACTAAGCTATAATTTTGCATCATCTTGTCCATGGATCAAAAAGAACACCAGTTTGAGTTCAAAACCATTTTTTGAAGCCCGGCACAAGAATTAATGTACATCACAGCTAAAAGTATTCCAGATAATTGCAGCTAAATAAACAAGTGACAGTGGATCTTTTAATAAAAGCTTGCCACAGCTCACCAAAGGACTGATAACTTAGACTCAAAAGAATTTGTTTGCCTCTTGCAAAAGAATTAACTATTTCAATCAACAATGAAAGCAACTTCCTGAGGGTGGTTGTGGCACTCTAATGCTAAGAACACCATGACAGACGCATCATATGGCATGTCACATTTTTTAAATTAAAAAGAACGCTAAAACCTCTTTGCACATCTTGAATGTGTTGAGAATCTTAATACATATAAATAATGTCAATATAATTATTTGAATTAAGAATTAGCAAATTGTTTTAGAAGTCCCATAAAATGATGGGAAATATAAAATGTTTTTTGAATTATGAAGGATCAGAAAAATTTATTTTACTTAGCAACATATGTATATATATATATATATATATATATATATATATATATATATATATATATATATATATATATATATAATATGCTAAAAGCTTCGTTCAATCCATGTCTATGTACTATATTTTCTTAAGAAAAAAAAAGTATTTATCACATCCCTGACCCCTTATTTATGTTATTGCATCATATATCACATGAATTGCTTCTTAGTCGTTAAACCTCACAAAGAGCATGGAGATTTGCATATGTAATAAAACCCAAAAGTTTCTCCAAAAAAGATAATTTCTATAAAATATGAAATCTGATCATGCAATAATAGTTTATAGAAAGGAGCATCTTCAATCCCCTTGTTAACATCAGTTGTAATCTAAGTATATCAAGTTGGCTTTAGATTGCCTCATCATCATTTACCATAGATAATATGAAAATCTTTCTTATTATTTAAAGTATTCGATGCAAGTTCATATATACATTGATATAAAAAGAAAACAAGAAATTAACCTATGTAAAAATAGGAAAAATATCTACAGCTATATAAATACAAATAATAACCTTTTTATTTTCAACATATACAATCAACTTTCTTTTTTCAGCAAACTGATCCTAATTTTTTTGCCATAAAACCGTAGGATCCTAGTTTGTTAAATTGAATTTATGGATCCAATATGAATCTATGTGATCGTCATTTCATTCATTGGCATGAAAATGTGGAATCATGATTTCCTTCCTACTCATAAGATTGTCCTCATCAAGCAAGAAAATAGATATTTTTCATTACCAATTTGAATACAATTGTTTGAAATGCTCCACTTTTTAACCCCTTGTAAGCATATCTACAAGTTGTCAATCCATACATACTTAAGACGAGCAAATCAATCCACTATCTAATTTTTCCTTGATGAAGGGTCAGTCAACCCATATATGTTTTATTTGGATGCATTAGATCATGAATTGTGTTGATTGCAAACTAATTGTTGCAATAAAGTCTCATCGAGTTGTTGCATTGAATCTTAAAATTACTTAATATGATGTTGTACCACGAAAGTTAACAAAACACCTTAAGCCATTGCTCGAAACTTCATTTTCATCACTTAATCTTGCTACCGCATTTGACTTCTTATTTTTCTATGCCACAAAAAAATTATCATCGAGAAAAGTGCAATATCCAAAAGATGATATTCAATCTAAAATAGATCGAGCATAATTGCATTTGCAAATACCTCAAGTATTATACATGTTTTAATTTTTCTTTAATAAGTGTTGATCTACCTCAAGCATAACACTACCATTGTCGGTCGCAAGTCCGGATGTGAAAAGTGGAGGGTTGCAATAGGTAGTCGACAGCTAGCGTAAAACTTGTCGAAATAATCATGACATGAATCCTTTAAATCATTGTGTTAATGTTAGGGCGTTCCAGAGCGGCAGCGTTGTATGGCTTAAATCTGATGAAAAAATGTGCAAGGCTCGCATGGCCGTGCGATGTTAAATAAGCAAGGTTCCCACAATATGGACGGATGATGCAAAGAAGTTAGTCCATGAAACTAGAATTAGGTTAGGATCTTGGAATATAGATACTCTTACAAGTAAATTAATGGAATTAATAGATATTTTGGTTCATAGAAAAATAAATATTTTATGTGTTCAAGAAACTAAATGGGTTGGGGAGAAGGCCAAGGAGATTGATAGTTTAGGTTTTAAACTTTAGTATTGGTAGAAGTCGAACTAGAAATGATGTAGGTGTGATTATAGATAAAAGTTTGAAGGATAATGTTATAAATATTAATAGATGTGGAGATAGAATTATAGCTTTAAAGATTATTGTTGATCTTAAGATTATCAATGTTATAAGTGTTTATGCTCCTCAAGCAGGTTTGGATGTAAGCTCAAAAGTAAAATTTTGGAATGAATTAGAGGGATTAATACAAAAGATACCTCTTGAAAAAAAAATATTTATTGGAGGAGATTTAAATGGACATGTTGGTAGAGTGGTAGAAGAGTTTAAAAGTGTTCATAGTGGTTATGGATTTGGAGTGACTAATGAAGAAGGTAGGACTATATTAGATTTTGCCTTAGCTTATTATTTTGTAGTTGCTAATATTTTATTTAAGAAAAGAGATGAACATATTATTACTTATAAAATGAGTAAAACAGATTGATTATTTTAATGAGAAAAATAAATCGTTTAAATTGTAAAGATGTAAAATTCAAGTGAAAGTTTAAGTACAACATCGATTATTAGTTTTAGATTTTAAGATGAAAGATTGTAAGAGGAAAAATAAATCAAATTATTATCTAGGATTAGATGGGGACACTTAAAAACACAAATAAAAGTATTTTAATAGCAAACTACAAAACTTAGAATTTGGGATGTTCATAAAAGAAATTTAATATTATGTGAGAAAAAAAGTAGAGTGAAATTAAGCGGTTCTTAAAAATATATTTGGAGAACCAAAAGAAAAACTTCTTTTAATAAAATAGTTGGTGGTGGAGTCGAGTGTGCAAGAAAAGATAAGAAATAAGAAGCGTTGTTATAAAATTTAGTTTAGATGTAAAACTTGGAATTGGGAAAGATATAAAGTGGCTTGTAAAGATTCTAAGAAAGCGATATATATGATAAAATTTAACTTTTAGTGATTTATACAATAGATTAGATACAAAGAAGGTGAAAGATGTATGTATAAGGTAGCCAACCAAAGAGACAGGAGAAGTAAAGACCTAATTTAAGTGAGTGTATTAAGGATGAAGATAATAAAGTGTTTTCTTAGAAAGGATATTGAAAATAGGTGGATGAGATATTTTGATAAACTTTTCAATGAAGGATCTGAATATACAATTGATTTTAGCAACCTTAATACCCTAAACAAAAATAGAGAATTCTATTTTTATCGTCGTATTAGTAAATTTGAAGTTAGAGAAGCTTTTAAGAAAATGAAATGTGGAAAAGCGAGGACGATGATATTCCAATAGAAGTGTGGAAATGTTTAGGAGATCGAGGAATTTCTTGGCTTACAAATCTTTTAATGTTATTTTAAAACTAAAAGATGTCGGATGAGTAGAAAGAGTTTATTGGTTCTATATTTAAGAATAAAGGTGATGCACAAGAGTGTAAATTATAGATTAAGTTAATGTGTCATACATTAAAATTATTGGAGAGTAATTGAGCATAGGTTACGATGTGATATAAAGTTTCTCTGTCAGTTTGGTTTCATCTTGGGTAGATCTACTATGGATGTTATACATTTGTTAAGAGGTTTGATGGAGAAGTATAGAGAAAGTAAGGAGGATTTACATATGATATTTATTGATTTAGAAAGCTTATGATAAAATTTCAAGAGATGTTCTTTGAAGAGTTCTAGACAGAAAGGAGTTAATATTGGTTATATTCAAGTCATTAAGGATATGTATACATTTACTTGTGTCCAAACACAAGAAGGATTGACAAAATATTTTCCCATTTCAATTGGATTACATCAAGGATCGACTTTAAGCCCTTATCTTTTGCTTTAGTTATGGATGTTCTTACTAGGCATTTATAGGAAGATGTATCTTGGTGTATGCTTTTTTTCTTGATGACGTTCTTCTTGTTGATAAGACTAGAGAGAGTCCAAGAGAAACTTGAATTATGGAGGTCAACATTAGAGTATAAAGGTTTTCGTTTAAGTAGATTTAAAACTGAATATATGGAGTGTAATTTTAATTGTAGAAGTTCTAGTTGTAGTGTTATGACATTAGGTGAACAAGTCATTAATAAGAGTGAGCGATTCAGATATTTAGGCTCTATTGTTCAAAATGATGGTGAAATAGATAGAGATGTTATTAGTATAATTCAAGTTGGATGGTTGAAGTGGAGGAATACATCGGCTGTTGTGTGATAGAAAAGTTCCACTTAAACTTAAGGGAAAATTTTATAAGATGGTGGTAAGACTGCAATGACTTATAGTGCGGAATGTTGGCCAATAAAAGAAGCATAAGACTAAGTTAAGTGTTACAGATGAGGATGCTCAGTGGATGAGTGGCTTTAGTCTTAGAGATAAAATGCGAAATGAGTATGTTGGAAAAAGTTGGAGTAACTCGTGGCGATAAGATTAGAGAGTCGAGATGGTTTGGTACATAAAGCGTCGGCCGTCTGACAGGAGAGTAGATGCATTAGATTTGCTTATGTTAAGAAAGGTAGAGGTAGGACAAAAGACTTGGTTAAGATGTATAAAAAATGACCTTAGTATACTTGAATTAAACATAATAGGACACAATGGAGACGAAGGATTCATATAGCCGACCCCACTTAGTGGGATAAAGGCTTGTTGTTGTTGTTGTTGTTATTGTGAAGTGTTGATCTACCCACAGTTGAATTTTTTTTATTATTAAATATATTAATATTTAAAAATATTAGATAGAAAAGCAATATTTAATAATGTATATAATCATTTTTACTATTAGCAAAACCCTTCATCCAAAAATTTACTATTTGATTTAAATCTAACAATTGTCTTTGCTTCTAAAACATTTCTTATATAATATTTAAACCAAAACTCCTTTGCTAATGTTATGTTATAGCCACATTAAGTGAATTAAAAGTCATTTCACAAGAAATAAAGTGCAACATGTTAGAGAATCAATCCACCACCACCACCACCATGACCGAATCAACTTTATGTTTAATCTTTGGCAAACTGTGGATGAAGTCAAAATTAATATCTCCCATATTAAATCTTGAGTTGGTAGTAGATTGCATAGTCCTATGTTTTGAGTCATCCCTTTGTATGTTTGCTAAGTGTAGCACCTTCCAATACACCGACTCATAACACAGCATGGCTTTAGCCAAAAGAAATGTATTTGCAAAAGTGCCAATGTTTGCCTTGACTGGTGTGAGTTAAAAGGCCTCCACTATGCATCTCATTAATCAATTGAACATAGAAAAATGTATTTGGAATACATATTTGATTGTTTTTAATTAAATTAAAAGTGTTCATTTGGTCAATTCAAATGAATTGATTGACGAATTTCTTAAATCAATTAAACTAAAATAGATTATAGGCATAACTGAACAGACCAAAGCATAGGCGGAATCAAATCAACTTGTTGTTGACCTCCACATATGATTCACAAATGCAACGAAGCATTAAAGATAAAACCAATCATTAAAGGAAGTAACATCGCATGAATTGGGTTTAAAATCCCTTAATCGCGATCGGATTCGATCAAATTCGCTTCGATTTGAAAATTCGGCTTCGTAATGCGTCGAAACTATTAAAATTAATTAAATGAAAAATATCGGATCAATTAATAACCGATTAATTAATTAAAATCAAATTTTAATAAAATTACACGTATATCGAGGTTAGAAGCCCCGACGACGTCTGAACGACCTCCGTTCGCGAAATTGATTGCGCCATGTCTTCGAAACGTCGAAATCTATCAGACAACGCCTTCCGCGGTCAATTCGGCAAAGTGTACGCGAACGTCGATCGATTCGAACGCAATGTCGCACAATTCAAGCTCAATTTCACTTCAACCATCGCCGACGTTGTCTAAACAACCTCTAATTGTGAAATCGATCGTGTCGTTGCGTCCGGCATAACAGAAACACCTAAAATCGGCATCCATATTGCTAGGGTTTATCACACGAAGTAAATTCATAAATTTGACGCGAAATTACATTAATTTATAATTAAAATAATCAATGGCTGCTTAATCTCTTAATCCCCCCTAATCCTTATCCTAATCTAGCCGCCCAAGCCCACTAATTAGATCGGCCGCCCACTTAACCCTATTGGCTACCGTTTGGGTAGCCAATCGAAACGAGCGGCTAGCCCTAAATTCCAGCCGAAGGAGCTCGATCCCTCATTCTTCACGCAACGACCGAGCACTCCTTCCCTCTCATGCGATCCTCCTCTTTCGGTTTTCCCCTTTCTCGTGTGATTTCCTCTCTTTCGTCCATCCTGATCAGCGCAAGGGGCTCCAAGCCGAGCCTCAACGCCGTTCGTCCATCTCTCGTGAGCCCTAGCTGAACCCTAGTTCGACCGAACCCCTTTCTTCCCTTCCTCTTTTGCAAATCAACACCTCCAGGTCGTCTCTATCTAACCCTAAGCATGTTTTATACATTTGGTTTCATTTGGTGTGATTTGCTGAATCTCCTCTTTTTCATGCTTAGAATAATATCGGAGTTTCTATTCAAAGATTTGGGATGATGTATGACCCAAATCTCATGTTATTTTTATTACCAACAGATTTTTATGTTTCTATTTTACTTGAAATGATTTTCCATTGATGAAATTACATTTGTTAAGCCTCTTTCATATGCTAGGATGAAATCTGAAATTTGAAATGGGGTTTGAAGTGTTGTGTGGTTCAAATCCTAAATTATATACAAGTCTCCTTTCTCTTTTATGATTTAGTTCTTGCTATTGGGAAGAGTTGACACTTGCTAAGTCTTCCTTATATGCCTAAAATGAAAATGAAAAAACATAGAAATGGGTTTAGAAATGTTGGGTGACTCAAATCCTAACCTATTGGCAAATTATGCTCCCTTTTCATATTCAATTTGCTGTTTGGATAAAAAAATATTTGCTGAAATTGTGTTACTTGTTGAAAACTGAATTAGAAGCATGGGAATGAATTTTGGGATATTGTGTGGTTCAAACCCTAAGCTATTAGCAAGTCCCCTCCTCTTTTTGATGATTCACTTTGCTGTTTGGATAAAATAATACGCGCTAAAGTCTCATTACATGTTCAAAGTGAAGCTAGAAATGTGAAAATAGGGTATATGAGTCAAACTCTAAGTTATATGTGAGCTTCTTTCTCTTTTCACGCTTCAGTTTTCCTATGGATGGATTGATACTCACTTTGTCTATCTTATGTGAGTTGTTATCATGACTTGGGATGAGGGTTAGCTTTCAGTTTCTCTCTTAGCTTGCTAAATTCAAATGAAAAGTGTTATTATATGCTAATCTTCTGAATTTACTTGCTTAATCTTATGAGAATGATCCTACTTTTCCTTCCTTGGTGTTTTACTATCATAAAGAAGGGGATTTGAGCAAAGTTTACTTTCATATTTCTTGGTTCTTAAATCCAAGTGCAAATATTACTTCATATTTGATTTTTTGGATCTTGCCAAGTTTAAATGCAATGGTATGTCTCATGTGGACCAAATTCATTAAGAATTTTCATCCAAGTGATAATGTTTTGAAATGACTTATGAGATCTTTATATAAAATTTGTTACTTTGGCTTCATTTTCTATCTCTCTTTACTACTTAGCAAGAATGAATGTGATTTCTTTTCAAAACTTCAAATTCTTGAAGATGAATGCTAATTTTAGAGATCTTCTCATGAAATTATGTAATATCAAGCATATATTATTATCTAGTAAAATTCAACCTAAGTATCCTTTAAGTCCTATGGGTTTTACAAATGTTTTGCTAAACCTGAAATTTCTCTTTTGGGCCTATGTAATACCAAGCTTAATGTGGCTAGGTGTTTAAGTAGCTTGAACTCTTGTGGCTACATGATTTTTTTTTTAAGAAAAGATTGTTACATGCTACTTGAATGCAATTATTCATGGAATGGGGAAAGTAAATATGAAGTGCAATGTTTCTTTATTCACTTAGTAACAATAAATGAAACATATGTTGATGATATGACACTTGAATGCTTTTTATTTATCAAATTAGAGAAATATATTGCATCTCTTATGTCCAAAAAGAAAAGAATAGGAAAATGGTATATGCAATTGAAAATTCAGTTGATGTTTCCAATGCAATGCATTTGTAAATATCATGTCTTGCTTAAGTACATATACATGCATGCTTATGTGTAAATGCAAGCTTAAAATTATTTGTTATAAGTACCCGTTCACATTGTTCCAATGCGGGAAAAACTTGTGATAAATACCTGTTCAAGTTATTCCAACGTGGCAGAAAAATCTGCTGTGATAAGTACTCGTTCACATTGTTCCAATACGGTGGGAAAACTTGTGATAAGTATCTGTTCACGTTGTTCTAACGTGGCAGGAAAACCTATTGGTATAAGTACTTGTATGCATTGTTCCAATGCTACAAGGAAATGTTATTGCGATGTTAACCCATGCACGCCTTTCTTGGCGTGGTGGGCAAATAAATTTTGGTCGCGGTATCTCACAATACCAACCATGCACGCCTTTCTTGGCATGATGGGAAGGTCTAGTCTCTCGAAGCAACCCATATCTTTGGGATGGCCTTGAGGCGAAAATTAAAAAAAAAAAAAAAAAATATATATGCTGAAAGTTACTATTTGACTCTTTTACCATATATATGTATATTTATGTTTAACTTCGATTGCAAAACTATCCTACCATGTGACAATTATGATGTGTTTATCAATGCTTAGCTCAATTGTCATTTGAATTGTCATATTATGAGATAAATACTTACTTAAAATTCAAATCTCTTTTGTCTAAATGGTGATTATGCTACATGAATGAGTTATTTGAAAATAAGACACCTTATGTGTCATATGACTTAAATATTGTCTTATTACTAAGCATATGTTTATGACATAATTGCCTCCCTTTTGCCTAAGTCATGAAATAAGATTGAGATAAAGAAATTAGCATGGATAATTGCTTAGTCAAGTATAAATTTTTGGATTTGTGACAATGAGTTTAGTATTGATATTTATCCTATCTTACTTGTTCATTTTGCAAGAATCTTTACATGCTTATGCATAGTTGAAAATAGAAAGGGGATGTATCTTATTGTTACATGATCTAAATCTTGCTTTACCATCAAATGTCCATTCATATGAGGTAATGATGGATAAATCTAAAACACTAAGTTAGAAATAACTTACAAGTCAATGTGGTATGAATTGGACATTTTCCTTTGCAAGTTAAACAAACTCCTTTAGAGGACTTAGGCTTGTAATATATTTTGTGAGAAAAATGGGGAAAGATGGGAGAGTAAAGTTTTCATGAGAGAAGGATTCTCTCTTATTTATAATGATTAGCCCCTTAGCATGAGGCCAAAAAAAAAGAGATGGGACTTGTGTCATCCCATTAATTTCTCTTTTTTATATTTATTTTACATACCATTAAGAGGGAGACCTTTACTCTCTTTTGGCATTTCTTCTTAAAGCTTCATGATATAAACATGGATTTAAGGGAAAACCTTTACTCCCTTTGTTATTTTCTCTTAAAGCCTCATGACATGAACATGGATCTAAGGGGAGATCTTAACACTTTTGTCATTTTTCTCTTAATGCTTCATGACATGAATATGGATTTAAGAGAAAACCTTCGATTCTTTTTGTCATTTCTTTCTGAATATCTCATGACATGAGCATGGATCTAAGGGGAGATCTTAACTCTTTTGTCATTTGTCTCTTACTGCTTAATGACATGAATATGGATTTAAGGGGAAACCTTCACTTCCTTTTGTTATTTCCTTCTTAATATCTCATGACATGAGCATGGATCTAAGGGGAGATCTTAACTCGTTTGTTATTTTTCTCTTAATGCTTCATGACATGAACATGGATCTAAGGGGAGATCCTTACTCCTTTTGTCATTTCCTCTTCTCTCATTTATGAGTGTATGTTATGATAAAAAGAGGAACATGGGCCATCCTAAATAGGATTGGATCATAATATCATGGGCTATCTTTTAAAATAATTTTTTTTTTACCTAGACCTCTAAAAAAGCAAGTGGCCCATTTAAAATTGGTGAACTTTCTCTTTATAAAAAAAAAGTTCATTGGGCTTAATCTTGTAAATGGGCTTATGCAAAAGTCATGAAGTGCAAATGGGTTTTTTAAATGCCATTTTGAAGAGATGTTTAATGCAATTTCAGCCCCCTTTTAGCTTGCTGATTGGTAATATTAAAATGGCATTTTACCTAATGAATGTTCATGCTACACCCATAAATAAGTGTCAAACTTATATCTTACATAAATGGCTTTATACTTGAGTTAATGGGCTTTTAAAATGTCATTTTGAAGAGATTTTTAATACAATTTTAAACCCCTTTTAGTTTGCTGATTGGTAATATTAAAGTAGCATTTTACCTCATAAATGTTCATATTACATCCATAAGCAAGTGTTAAATTCATATATTGCATTAATATGAAGATAGGACATGATCCTTCAAAATTACTTGCTTTATATGAAGCCTAAGTTCTAATTGATTTTTATGTAAATGAATGAGAGAATGAAAGATGGGAAGTAAGTGCGTAGCTTCATTAACATTAGTATCATCCTTTCCTTTCTATGAATATATGAAGGGTGTCATTAAACATAAACCTCTTTCAAATTCGAAGAGGCATCGAATGGAAACCCATATGCATACTTATATTTGAATTGATCTTTATCCATTCTGATATGCATAATGGGCTTTGGTTGTAACGTGCAAACTTATACGGGATTCGTAACCTTTCCTCAAATTTTTCTTAAGATAGATATCGCACTCGATGCTTAGCGAATGCTTTAAAAGGTTAAAGGTATATCCTATTTGATTTATGATGAGCCGAGAAAGGTTTAAGTTCATATCGCTAAAGAACAAATGTTCACTTGACGTGAAGGTAGCTATCCTATCTCTTTCAAACAGATGTAGACTTGATCATCTAGAACAGATATTCGTTCGGTCTGCATTTTAGAATGTTAAATATAAAAATAGATACATATTTGATCAAAAAATAGATCACTACTTATTTTATAACATGTATTAAAGGTGACATGTCATACTAAATATAGTTATTTCAACTAAGACATTCTCATATTCATATAATACTTTAAAAGAACAGGTGCTCGTATGTATGTTGAAATGTCTATTAGATCAAACATTTAGGGGAAATATGCAACCCAAATGCAAAATAAAAAAACGATGATACACATCCGGTTTGGTCTTGGGGCCGAATGCAGTTAACAAAACCTAAAAAATGTCATCAAAATCAAACTTGCATTGATATACATTTCAACTGACATTCATATGTTCATCTGATATTTTAAAAAAGAGCAGAACTTTATGCGCGTTAAAATATTGGACATTTAGGAACATATGTAAGTTAGATATAAAAAATGAGCAGTCTTATACCGGTTTGATCTTGGGGCGGTTAACAACTAAAATTCATATCAAAACTCATGTTTGCACTTTGAAGCATACATCATGT
Organism: Cymbidium sinense; assembly: GCA_021442155.1. Lineage (NCBI taxonomy): Eukaryota > Viridiplantae > Streptophyta > Magnoliopsida > Asparagales > Orchidaceae > Cymbidium > Cymbidium sinense. The sequence continues at coordinate 113,299,877 of CM038225.1, forward strand.
CAAACTCAATTACTTGACTTACGTTCACCTTCAATATTTTAAAGAACGGATATCGTGTATATGTTGAAGTATTCATTAAATCAAATATCTGAAAGATATAATCCAAATCTTAGATAAAAGAGCATGCTACATCTCGGTTTGGCACTGGACCCGGTCGTTAACAAAACCTAAAAATGACATATCAAAATCAAACTTTGATGATATCTACATTTCAACCTGGTTCATATGTCCATCTGATATTTTAAAAGAATAGATACTCGTATGTGCGTTGAAATATTCAGACATTTAGGAACATATGCAAGTTAGATATAAAGCAAATGAACATATGCTATGCTTCCCGGTTTGATCTTAGGACCGAGTCCGAGTTAACAAAACATAAAAATTCATATCAAAACTCATGCTTGCAGTTTGATGCATACATCATGTCAAACTCAATTACTTCAACTTAGACATTCACATGTCCTTACAATATTTTAAAAGAACAGATACCTGTATGTATGTTGAAGTATTCATTAGATCAAATATCTAGAAAGATATGCAATCCAAATACAAGATAAAAAGAACAAATGCTGCAAATCCCGATTTGGTCTTAAGACAGGGTCCTGGTTAACAAAACTTTAAAAAATCCGATTATGATATTATAAGAATTTTAAGTTAATAATATATAAAAAGCTAATTCTGTCATATAATTACAAAATATAAATCTATTGACATAGCTTCTAAAGTTCAAGTCCTCAAGAGGAAAAGTCCCAAACTCGATCCTCTATGCTCAAGCTAGAGTTGACAAGATTTGAAGAATTATACTTCTTGAGACAATGAATTTAGATCCGATCCTCTATAGAAAAACAGGCAGAGTAGACAATGTCTATTAATCGATATTAGTCTTATGATCGAGAAAGGTGATTATTATTAAAATTCAAATAACCAATAATCATATATTCAAATCTAAATCAATCATAAAATGATCAAAATTTCAAATAAAATAATAAAATATAAATGAAATGAAATTAATTATTTAAATTAAAACTTAAAATTAATCCACTCCTATTATTTTATGCGGGGTGACATAATTTAGACCCATGTCCTTAGTGTAGTTTTGCGAAATGACACATAAATGGTGGTTGGAGCCCTCGTAGGGTTGTTAGCACGCTATAGCACCACTAAATTATGGCGTCATTCAGTATGTTCCCAAAGGCTTTCCTTTGAAATTAAATATAGAATTATTTGGTTAAGCAAAAAACCCTCATTGTTAAGGTTGACTTATATTTGTCCCTTAAACAAACTCCACCCTACAGTCTGAGGGCATCTTAGATGGCGTAACTCATGTGTTCGATAAGGATCCTTGGTCGGGTTGGTCGTACCTCCTCATTAGCGGACGCAACTTGACCGGGATACGAAACCATGGGATCTAGATCGGGCGTCGTTCCCCCACCAAAAGTTTTAAATTAAAATAATAAATTTCATAAATCCTAAACTCCACTCAATGCTATTATATACTCGTTATTTAACGATTCATTCTTAATCAAAGTGCTCTCAAGCATTGTGAGGGTAACTATAGAGCTTGCGTCATAGGAAACACGGAATCATATCTAAAAGTTCTCACAAAATGAGGACGAAATCTCTGGGTAGTGTCTTATCTACTATTCATCTGTCTTCTGAAATTTTCACCGACATTTAAAACAACTCTTTTCATCCAAAAGAGGTTGGCGGTGAATTTTCGGATCCCACACTTGTGTTGCAATATACTTTGATTTTTTTAGGTTCGGTTTTTTTTAACCGAATTTTGATATTCTAATGCAGGGGTATGCATTCGACTAGTTCAGATGAATTAATTGATTTTTTTTTGTTAAATTGATTGAACTAAACCAAATTATAAGAAAATCAAAATTTTAAGTAAAAATAATCTTATTTTGTTAAGTTAGAGAACATTTTCAAATAATCACGAAGGTATATTAGACAGTAACATAATTAGACCAAAAACAATTGAAATACCATTTTGGTTTTCAGTTAAAACAAATTTTTTTAAAAAAATTAAACTGATAACCAAAATCCAAATATATGATTTATGAAATTACATAACTAATAAAATGATAATATACATTATTAATTTTACTACTCGATTTAATTTCTTGAATATTAACATATTTTATATTTAAAATAACTCATAATTAGTTTGATATATATACATGTGTGTGTGCGTTGAATATAACATAAACATTAGAACCTTTACAAATCAGAAACCAGATTTTCCAGAGAGAGATATTCTTCTTCCAGCAAGACCTAATGTTGCAAATTCTATGCTACAAAATTAAATATAACTTAAGATGATGACAAACTTGCCAACTACCAAATGTCTATAATAAAATCAGAACAAATCCTGAAATTGGATACTATATAAAGCTTATTCACTAATATTCTTAACTTTTGCAATCATAAAATCAGATTATGCATCTCCCTATGATACACACCTGCCTTCATATACGCACCAAAACAATATCATTTGCAATCAATATAAATCACAAGATTAACTCATTAAATTAAAAGCAGAAAATAGAAAACATATGATTGCAAATCAACTTCCGCAAAACAGTTAGATAATAAAAATGAATAAAGAACACAAAAGGAAAAAAAAACAAATACACAAAATATACCTGGGTTGGCTTGAGGTGTCTCCATCCACGAGGAAGAAAATGGGCTTAATTTCTTTTTATCGAATCGCGTTCTCAACCAATACACAGGTGCGCAAGACTATCACTCTTCGCGTCGGCCTCCTCAAAAAGATATTTCCGGCGACCTCTTCTAAAGGATCTTCTCGTCAACCTCCAATCCAATGTCACCCGTTGGCTGGCATTGCCCGACCCAAGGAAGAAGAATGCAACCATGCAACAGTGCTCGATCTCGTAACCCTCTTCCACCTCACGCTCTTTTCTCTCCTTCTCAGCTTTTGCACGCACCTTTCGCTTCGATGAACTATTCGCACGGTTCGGTGCAAAAAGCCGGGAAACGAAAGGCGTTGCATCCATCGCATCGCATCGGACTTAACAATAGATAACGAATGCAATCACATTTTATTAATTATTTTAAATATTTTAAATTTATTTAAATCATTTTTAAATATTATAATTATTTTATTTTTAAAAATAGCTCACCATGAATTGACTATAACTATTATTTATATTATAAGTTTAATATAAATTTGTAATTCAGCTTTAAAAACATATATAGTTAATTTAAAATATTATAAATTTTATATAAAATTAAATCCTATTTCACTTGCTTAATTTAGCCTAACTAATTAAATGAAGGACATAAGGGCGGATTCAGGCACAATTGAGAGGAGGCAATATGTACAAATTTATTTTGTTAAATTTGAAATCTCGTCTATATGTTGCTCATGGATTGGATTGAAATTTACTAGTTGAAGGTATTATATTATTGAGTTCATTAATATATGAAATTAGCATAATTATTGATTATTTAATTAATTTGGATTTTTGGAAGTCACAAAACATTTAAATTTCTTTAAATTCCAAAACAATCAAACTGATGTTTAACTGTCAAATAAAATTATGCATAAAATACTTTTTTTCAATTATTGTGAACCGCCTCAACAGAGTGCATTTTTGAAAAAATTATAACCATATCACTCAAAAAATATATATTTATTTATTTATTTGAACTGTCAAATTTATGTATTTAAATTTTATTAAGAGGGTAAAACTATTTTTACAATCCCTAAAATTGCTTACCATTAGATATTTAATCAGATCATTTGAATTGCATTGAATAACATTTAGACTTGAAGAACAATGTGCACAAAAGAAGAAAAGTATCTCGTTCAAGTCTGTGCAGATTCACTTTTAATTATATTATTTTAAAAAATTAAAAATAAAATAATAAAAATTTACTTAATATAAAAAATAAAATACTTTTTAAATATTTTTAATAACTATAAAGTAAAACTATTAAATTATAATATATTTTAACTATATTTTCTATTGATATTTATTAAAGATGTCAACTAGTCTTAACAAGTCGAGCCTGAATTAACTTAAACTTGACTCGAAGCTCATTGAGCTCAACTAACAAATCATTTCCCTAAACCCTGATTCATCCATAGGAATTTGAGATGGAAAATATTCCTAAATTTTGTGACATTTCTTCGGACCTATTTTCACATTCATCTAGACTAACGATCATTCAAAAATATCAACCAAAACAAAATCAAATAATATGATAATTTATCATCCAATTAAATAAATATTTTTATAACTAAGCCGATAAAATTAATTACAAAATAGAGTTCTCATCTTGATTTAATCAAATATGGTAATCAAAATGCCTTGCAAGCTTAAATTGTATGCAATCCGAGATTTCCGCTATTAACTTAACTCTTATGGACTGTTTGGTTGACTGCATTTAGAATACAATGTAAAAGGAATGCAATGTAAATGAAATTCAATATAAAAGGATTACTTTATAGTTATTTGGTTGAGAGCTTTACAAATTCATGACTTTATATTTTTTTGTTTGGTTGACAAAATATAATGTAAAGTAAATTAAAGATTGGGCGTCGGGTGGAGGTCGTCATGGCGGCCGTTTAGCGACGGTGTGGCGCAAGCTGACGGCGGTGCGGCAAATCATGGCGGTGGCGATATGGCGGCTGGCATGGCGGCAATAACGACGGCATGCAGCGTGGTGGGAGCCGGCGTGCAGACCGGGGCCGGCGACGCGACGGCAAGCGCTGGCCGACCGGTGAGGGTGGTGAGTGGCGTTAGGGAGGCACGTGGCGACTGACAGGAGGTCCGGCAACGACAAGAACCATCACTTTACATTGCATGTATTTGAAAATTCGCTAATTTGAGTATTCCAAATACATAATACTTTCCAGTGTATTTAAATCTGAATTTCTTTACTTGAAACCGAATCTTAAAGTACATTCCAAATCGCTACCAAATAAATAGAATAGGTTACAATATATGAAATAACTAAATTTTAAGTACACTTATTACATTAATATATTTAATACAATTAAAAGACATTCATTTGTCATTAAATTTGCTCATATGTCCCAAAATGTTTTAAAAAAAAAAGTTTTGGACATACATAGTAACTAACTAATTAGTTTTACATACATAGCACACAATTCTTATATATTTGCATATTTAACACACAAACATAAATATTTATATATATAACACCTAAATTTTTATTATTACAACAAAAATAGCACTTTTCTTAATTTTTTTGAAGCATAGAAAAGGTGTTATATTTATAAATATCAAAATTTTAGGTGTTAGATATGTAAATGCATAAGAATTGAATGCTATGTATGTAAATTTCCTTTTTAATTATTCATAGTAGCATAGATAACAAAACTACAAGAATTTCTATACTGAAACATAATAAGACTGGAGAAAAATACAGTACATATACTTTCTCCCTACCAAAAAATAATAATAATAATTAAGGAAAAAAAGATTGCTTCTTGAACATCAAGAGACTTAAAAGAATACAAAAGAAATCAACCATAAATAACTATATGTATATAAGGATTGGACTATGCAGCATGGTTGTTGAGTTGGCTTCGCCCAATGTAAGACAAAGCTCTAGGACCAGGTAACAGCGGTGCTTCCTCATCCACAGCGGTTTCTAATGCAGAAGCAAGTCCCGTTATGTTTCCCCCACCCACGCTGTTATTATTGATTTTGTCATCCTCTCTGTGTATATCCGACGTCTTCTTATCCAGCTTCCAATCCTTTCAATATGTTCAGTCACAAACTCATATTAATGGTTATTGTACATACATAGCATTCAATTCTTATATATTTACATATTTAACATCTAAATCATAATATTTACAAATATAGCACTCATATCTTTGATATTAAACCAAACATAGCATCATTGTTACTTTTTTTTAAGTAAAACGCACCGTTTATAAGTAGAAAGGATGTCATATTTGTAAATATCAAATTTTTGATATCAGATATGCAAATGCAAAAGAATTTTGTTGTGTATGTAAATTTCACTATTTTTATCATATAAAAAAAAGCAGGCTTATTTAAATTAAAGCAATGACGATGGAACTTTTTGAAATTATGAATCACTTGTGTCTTAGAAAGCTTGGTATGTTACTTGGTTGAGGAAATCAAAAAGAAGAAATGTTGAATATGAATTTGTTCTCTGTTAAAAACAAAACAAAAATCCTAAATCCCAAATCCTAAACCCTAAAAACCTTAAACACTAAAGCCTAAATACTAAATCCTAAATTGTTCGTTACATTTAGATCGATAAGCGAGTCTGTTACATAATTGACAAAGGTTAAGGTTGATCCATTGCTATCGCCTACCGAGGTTTTACAACAAGTGGTAAAACCTCGATCCTAAAGTACTAAATTTGATTTTCAGGGTTTAGCATAAACTCATGTGTATCTCCATCTTTAATTTAATGGTGAAAAACTACGTGTGTTGGCCTTTAATGATTTGCCAAGTATCTATTTTAAGTTTATCATTTCATAAAAATGATAGGCATGATATATTGACTGCATGGAGGACTATTTGGAGGAGAGCCATAGTGCTGAAGATATGAAGGCTCCAAGAATTTTGGTATAACTTACTGCAATGAGTTTAGATTTCATCGTATTGATTGTCTTGATTTCCATTTAAATCATACAGAGATGGACACAGTTAAAATTGAAAAATACCTTTTTTATTTATAATTATATAAAAAAATTGAAGTGCTTATATCATGTAAATTGATAAAGCTTTTGTCATATAATTGAATACATTAATTAGACAATTGACCTTCAGTGGATGATAAAAGAATATAATTTTCATGGTTTAGTGGTGGGCATAAATGATGATTGTCATAATATAAATGAAATAGACCGTCCAAGAAAAACAATCATACAATACGATCATGCCCCATGCAGATGTTGAGAGCTAGTCATTGTAAAGCCATCAGCAACTAATTTAAGAAAGTTTCTAGATCATGGTCTTAGTTCAAATCCTATCTATAAATTTTGAAATGATTATTCTAGGATTTCTAGGATGACTAGGATGGTATTGTACGTTGATCAAGGTAGTGATTGGCAACCTTTTGATTGGAATTCTTCTTGGGTTTTGGACCAAGCAGAATACAAAGTCCTCGAGTTGGTTTAAGGCTTATATATAGGTCCCTATGCATTTCTAAACAATAACAAAAAAAAACAAACCTTTATCCCACTGTATGGAGTCAGCTACATGAATCTTTTTTCTCCAAGGTGTCCTATTTAAGTGACATATTCTCATTTAATCCTAATAAAATAAGATCATTTTTTATACTTCCTAACCAAGTCTTTTCAGGTCTACATCTACCTTCCTTAACATAGGCCGAATCTAATACATCTACTTTCCTAACTAGATTATCAAATGTCTGGCATTTTATGTGACCAAATCATCTACGGTGACATTTCTAAAGCTAACGGAACAAAAAAAATAAAACACTCATGCTTATGTGTTAAAACTCTTGTAAGATATATTTTAAAAAGAGAAATTGTTCGGTGCTCAAGTTTCATCATTAACATTCTAAAACATTAAGGTGAGATCGTTTTGTTACAAGCACTAGAACATCTTGTAAGTTTGTTTCATTAGTTTATTACTTTCTTGTAAGTTGAGATTCTAAGATTATTAGTATTATAAGTCTATACATCTCAGTAGGTTTGGAGGTAGCTCAAAAGAAAAATTTTGGAATGAATTAGAGTTAATCTAGATCTCTTGAAAAAAAAAAGTATTTATTGGGGAGATTTAAATGGGCTTTGTTTGGTAGAGTGATCTGATTTTAAAAGTATTCATGGTGGTTATGGATTTGGGTGGTAATGAAGAAAGAGACTACATTAGATTTTCTTTACATGATTTTGTAGTTCTTAATATATTATTTAAGAAAAGAGATGAACATATTATTACTTATAAAATGGATCTAGTAAAACAGATTGATTATTTTTTTATAAGAAAAATAGATCGTTTAGATTGTAAAGATTGAAAGGTCAATCCAGTGAAATTTTAAGAAAGTCGGCATTATTATTAGTTTTAGATTTTAAGATGAAAGGTTGTAAGAGAAAAATAAACTAAATTATTGTCTGGGATTAGGCGGGGACTAAACAACACAAATAAAAATATTTTAAGAGCTAAAAATTAGAGTTTGAGAGGTTCATGGAACGTTATGTGAAAACAATATCAGTGAAATTAAGCAGTTCTTAAAGATGTCTTGTGAATCAAAGGAAAAATTTCTTTTAATAAGAATAGTTGGTGGTGGAGTCGAGTGTCGAAAAGATAAGAAATAAGAAGCGTTATTATAAAATTTGATTTAGATGTAAAATTTGGAGAATGGGAAAGATATAAAATGGCGCGTAGAGATTAAGAAAGCGATATATGATCTGAAAATTTAGCTTTTAGTGATTTATCTGATAGATTAGATCTGAAAGAAAGTGAAAGAAAGATGTATCGTAAATTAGCCAAGAGATAGAAGAAGTAAAGACATAGTTGAGAGGGGTATTAAGGATGAAAATAATAAAATCTTTAGAAAAGATATTGAAAATAGGTAGATGATGTATTTTAATAAACTTTTGATGAAAGATCCGAAAGATCGATTGATTTTAGCAACCTTAATACCCTAAACAAAAATAGAGAATTTCATTTTTATCATTAAGTATTAGTAAATAAAGTTAGTGAAACTTTAAAGAAAATGAAATGTGGAAAAGCGAGACCTGATAATATTCCAATAGAAGTGTGGAAATGTTTAGGAGATCAAGGAATTTCTTGGCTTACAAATCTTTTAATGTTATTTTAAAGACTAAAATGATCGAGATGAGTGGAGAAAGAGTTTGTTGGTTCCTATATTTAAGAATAAAGGTGATGCACAAGAGTGTGCAAATTATAGAGGAATTAAGTTAATGTGTCATACATTAAAATTATGAGAGAGTAATTGAGCATAGATTACGATGTGATAGTTTCTCTGTCGGTTTGATTTCATGCCAGGTAGATCTACTATGGATGTTATACATTTGTTAAGAGGTTTGATGGAGAAGCATAGAGAAAATAAGAAGGATCTACATATGATATTTATTGATTTAGAAAACATGATAAAGTCTCGAAGATGTTCTTTGGAGAGTTAGACGAGAAAGAAGTTAATATTGGTTATATTCAAGTCATTAAGGATATGTATACTTGACATTACTTGTGTCCAAACACAAGGAGGATTGACAAAATATTTTCCTATTTCAGTTGGATTACATCAAGGATCAACATTAAACCCTTATCTTTTTACTTTAGTTATGGATGTTCTTACGAGGCATTTACAAGAAGATGTAAATTGGTGTATGCTTTTTGCTGATAACATTCTTCTTGTTGATAAGACTAGAGAGGGAGTCCAACAGAAACTTGAATTATGGAGGTCAACTTTAGAGTCTAAAAGTTTTCGTTTAAGTAGATCTAAAGCGAATATATGGAGTGTAATTTTAGTTGTAGAAGTTTTAGTGGTAGTGTTGTGACTTTAGGTGATCAAGTCATTAACAAGAGTGATTGATATTTAGGCTATTGTTCAAAATGATGGTGAAATAGATGGAGATGTTATTAGTAGAATTCAAGTTGGATGGTTGAAGTGGAGGAATGCATCCTATTATGTGATAGAAAAGTTCCACTAAACTTAAAAGGAAAATTTTATAAGATGGTGGTAAGACCTGATGACTTATAGTGCGAGAATGTTGGATAAAAGAAACATAAGACTAAGTTAAGTGTTACAGAGATGAGGATGCTCGTGGATGAGTGGCTTTACCCTTAGATAGAATACAAAATGAGTATGTTAGGAAAAAGTTGGAGTAGCTCAGTGGTAGATAAGATTAGGAGAGTCGCGAGATGGTTTGGCCACATAAAGCGTCGGCCGTCAGATGACCTTAGGAGAGTAGATGCATTAGATTTTCCTTATGTTAAGAAAGGTAGAGGTAGACCTAAAAGACTTGGTTAAGATGTATAAAAAATGATCTTAGTATACTTGAATTAAATGAGAATTTGACACATAATAGGACACAATGGAGACGAAGGATTCATGTAGCCGACCCCACTAGTGGGAGTAAGGCTTGTTGTTGTTGTTGTTGTTGTTGTTGTTGTTGTTGTATTTGTAAGGTAGCATCCTTAAAGACAACTCCAAAATTCAAGTCACTTCAACTTACGAGTTTTGTGTAGTTCAAAGAGTGGGTCACCAAAGCTTTGATAAGATTAGATATTTGTGAAGCACTCACACACAAAGAAAGTGAGATGAGTAAGGTTTCTCCACTGCTGATGAGCAAAGTTTGCATTAGCAAACTCCAAATAGTGGAACTCTAGTCCAAAGTTAGTGGCCAAGAATGAACATAGGCATAGAGTGGCCTGTTAAACCATGTAAAAAATCTGTGCTATCCCGCTACTTTATTAGCACACTTTAACTCTACATTTCTTGCAAGTAATTTATCAATCACACACATTTAAATTAGTTAAGAAATTTTTAAAAGCACAAATTCACCCCTCCCGCTCTCAGTGTGACTCCTTGCCTATTAAATAGTATCAGAGCTTCAACTCTATTTTTATATTAAAATACCATGAGTTTGGATCCATTTTGGAAGCACACACTGCTAATCTTCATTTTGGTTATTCTTATAATATTCCACCAGATTTTAATAATTTTAATTTTGATAGTTTAGAAATTATTTTTTACGAACTATTCGTAGTATTAGCTTGAAGCTTTGGCTTTGAGTTCACTCACAATAAGAGAAGAAATTTTCAAGTCTCGGGGCATGGGTAGAATTCAAAAGCAGAAATTTGATTTGGATTGGATTTATTTGAGCTTCGGCTTGATTTAATTTATATAATTTATCTTATATGATGATTATTAACTCAAGAAAGAATCATGATGAGTTGGAGTGTGGAAGTTGTCATGCCATCATTTATAAATCCTCACATTCATTTTTTAAGAGTATTATTCAATGTTGGAACAAGTTATAATCAATTTTGTTGAATTTTTATTCGTTCTACTAGGAGACATTCCAAGCCATTGATCCAATAGTTTTCATCCAAGCGTCAACAAAAAGGCTGACACTCACATGTGAAAGCCCATTTTTTCACCCCACTATAGAGAAATGCTATTTTTCCATATTTTCTTTGAAGTATTCCATCATTTTGTAATTTAACAATGAGCTTAAGTTTATCTGCCTCAAACTAATGACATGCTGGTAAAATTTTGATAGCATTTAGGCTTAAAAATCTCTGCATTTCACTAGAAATTTCAACAAAGCTTCATCATATCAATGTTCATCATGGAGCGACAGGTGGTGCATAGTACTTCTAAAATACACAAATGCACCACAGCACCACATCGACAATCACACTAGGAGTAAAAATTGACATCGACTCAACTAAGTCAATCAACATTGATGAAATTATGGTTGGAACTGTAACATCACATAGTATTAAAGGATCGCACCACCACACGATTCTATTCTCTAATGGATATGGTAGATCATGAGCTCTTTGGCACATAGATTTATCATAATAGCACTTCATATAAGCACGACAATGTAAAAGTAAGATGAGGTATAGAAGAGAGAATGAGACGCTCGAGTTAAGGAACCACTTCACCTCTCTCTTCATTGAGATTTCCTAAAAATGGGCATGACAACATTTTGGTAGGGCTTTTTGCCATATTGGAGGCGGAGAGGAAATAGTATATGTAGAGAGAGAGAGAGAGAGAGAGAGAGAACAATCTCCCATTTAAGACATAGAAATAAAGAACTTCACTACTTCACTTGGCTGGTTAAGTGAAATGAGACCTAGAAAATGGGTTGGGGTTCCAATAAGTAAATAGTGATCCATAAAATGGTTAACGTCTCATTATTAACTTGTCAACATTCCAAAGGCTTAATGGCAACTTGTTAACCTGCTAGGAAAAACTTATCTTGAGCAATCACTTTGTGGAGCCACTGCAAGAGTTCATGCCATGTTTCTTAAGTTTATTTGCCTCAAACTAATGACATGCTAGTGAAATTTTAATAGCATTTCGGCTTAGAAATCTCTGCATTTCACTAGTAATTTCAACAAAGTTTCATTGTATCAAATAAAGGTAATGTTCGTCACAGAACGATAGATGGTGCATAGCTCAGAGGTACTTCTGAAAGACCTAAATGCACCACACCACCACATTGACAATCACACTTGGGGTAAAAATTGATATTGGCTCAACCAAGTCAATCAACATCAATGAACATGTGGTTGGAACCATGACATCACAATATTAAAGGATCGCACCACCACACAATTATATTCTCTAATGGATATGATAGATCATGAGCTCTTTGGAACATAGATTTACCAATAATAGCACTTCATATGTAAAAGTAAGATGAGACATAGAAGAGAGAGCGAGATGCTCAAGTTAAGGAACCACTTCACATTTCAGTAGGGCTTTTTGCCATGTTGAAAGCAGAGAGGAAATAGTATATGTAGAGAGAGAGAGAGAGAGAGAGAGAGAGACTCTCCTTTAAAACATAGAAATAAAGAACCTCACTACTTCATTTGGGTGGTTAAGTGAAATGAGACCCACCAAATGGGTTTGGGTTCCAATAATTTAATAGTGACATAAAGTGGTTAACGACTCATTATTAACTTGTCAACTTTCCTAAAGCTTAATGGCAACTTGTTAACCTGCTAGGAAAAGCTTGTCTTGAGCTATCACTTCGTAGAGCCACTTAAGTAGTTAATGATATGTTTCTTAGTGGCAAGTAGTTAATACGTTAGCAACAATTCATTAACTCTATCAATTTTGTATGGCAACCAAGCCTTTGTACCGCACACTTCAACAAACTTAACACCATCATTGAGCAGATATTGAAGTACAATTGATCGATGTTTGACTAATTAGACTTGTTGATGCTCTAACTAGGGATTTGTGGAAAATGACTCATAGAACTTTAAGAGACACTTGCTGATGTCTTTCTCTTCCAAAATTGTCAATGTGATTTCCCTTTCAATATAACAACTTGAGTAGAATTACTGAGTCGCTCCTACTTTGGGAACATTTTAGAAGTCAACTCTAAGTACACTTCGTAATTTACCCTTCTTCATACAACTTTCTTTTGTATCAGGTGGAAAGAATGGGCTTCAATTCACATCATGATCTCAAGTATGCATGTATTTCTACAATTTATTTCAAGAATAATACTAATGGAAACCAATAAATACATGTCATCACTGAGATTCTTAATAATCTGATGCCAACTAGTCACACACAAAAGGCACACAATGTGACTTTGAAAAGTCATCTTAGAGATAATTTCCCATATCTTTAAACTATATATGACAATACACCGCCAATGTGGCTTTGTTCAGTAAAGTCAAGTGGAAGATGGTACGACTTTAACTTTTAGAAACGTCAATACAACTTCTCTCGACTAACTAAAAACCAACTTGATTAGCACAGTGTTGCGCATCGAGTAATGAAAAGCTTTAATGTTAGAAGAGATGAATAGTTGGATTTTAATTGTGCTTGTTGGACAAAGATGGATAGGAATGGAAGGTCACATGTCACATTAAGGCCGTTTTCACAGGAATAAAAAGATATCAAATCATTCAGATTAAGTAGCATCTAAGTACAGAAGAGAACAAAATAATGCAGGCTTCAGCTGATTTTCAAACTGAGATGTCACATATCATGAAAACAAATGGGATTCAAATGAAACTCAAAAATAATACCTTCGTTGCTCTTTCAGGAATGCTTTCCATCGAAAGTTGACTACATGCTCGAACATCTTTCACCTTCAAATAGTTATACATTACAACCCCCAAAAGAGCTGAGAAGGAAAGTCAGCTGAATAAACAATCCTAGTTTTTCATAAAAAAGAGTACATCACGGATAAAGAGAAGTTCAAAAAAATATCTATACCTATTGCATAGCCAATAACATTCAGACCGGTGATGGTAGACTCAGGAAACACAATGGTTGAAAGAGCGATTAGTATCCAATCTTTCAAAACTCCAGCAACTCGGATAGTCACAGCCCCAGTTCTACCAATTACTAAAAATATGGAGAAATTCAAAGCTAATGCACAAAGTGCATTAGTGAAAAATATCCAGAAATTGAATTGAATCTGTGAGATGTCCATTTCTGATTTTTCCAGTAAATACCAGGGAACAAACAAAAATACAAAGCTGCAAAATAGATACCATTGAAGTTGTTAAAATTAGAAAAAGAGAACTAAATAATATATCGAAAGAGGTAAAAGCAAATCTAAGCCTCTAGTAGCAATATGAAACCATCCCATTTGACTGATATCAACAATTTTATGAGCACTAAATTCATTAACAGAAAAAATATTGATGAAACAAACTATGGCAGTGGGGGTAGGAGTATTGGAATACCTGCAGGGTGCTATGTAGTAAAGGCTGGTAATGGGATTTAGAGTCAAACCCTTCTTCTGAAGGAGGACCTGCGTTAATACCAACCTGAGAGCTTCTGCAAATATTCCAGTAACCTGGAAAACTGTCCCTATCGCATTAAAATGAATTTCTCCGTATGATGAAATTACAACCCCAACACTGACCAGCAACATATTCAAGAATAAATCACACTTCAACTTGTCAGTGCCACAAACAACAGCAACAAGAAAAGTTGCTACAGGCACTGCAATGTATCGCATAAATAATAATTAGAACTTAAAGTCATGCTTCAGTATATAGCTAGTGCTAGAGCACAAGTAGAGAAAGTCAGCTCACTCAAGGCTTTGAGCATTTGAATAAATGCAACCGAAATATGAAGATATGCAGTGTTACCAAACCTGATAAAATGAAGCACTGTTTACTACCATATTACAAGTTATAACATATGAAAAAATATCAGCAGCATTTTTAAATAAAAATGTTACGCAAAAATAATTCCATATGCTTACCAAAGACTGGATGCAAAGAAAGCGCTAATAGGTATCACACATGTTGCATATCTGAAAAAAACAAAGGATTCATTTAACAGGAGAACAATCATGGTACGCTAAAAATGATAATAGATCCCTTACATTTGAAATGTCATCTTGACAGGTGCAACAATCTGTTAGGTTAAAACAATAAAAATAATTAGTTAAGCGTGAATATGCAGAAAGATTACCATAATTAACTCCAAAGCGCAGTGCACAATCCTACTCGAGCAATACATACATATTACGGCAATTGAAAATTTTACACAAGTAACGGCAATGCAAAGAAATTCTTACAAAAACAACTTTAGTCAAATTTTGGTGGAATAACTTTATAGACGACATACATTTAAGTTCTATAACTAAAATCAGCTCCCTTTTCCCTGCATTTAAACTTTTTTTTCTTAAAAGCATGTAGCCTCATAGCATCATAGAGATGGTGGAAATAGCAAGTTGTAACAAGAAATTGTGAAAAATAAAATTAGATGATTTGGATTTGTGCAAGGCATAGTAGAAGATGTATAAATAGAATGGACGGATCAAAATAATGTCAAAGAATCATGGAGAACAACAGAGGTTGAATGTAGCATGAGTAAAAGTTATTTTAAAAAAAAACTTGCACATGTACGCTTAAAAAATCATGCAATACTCATCAGCAGAAAAAGGTAATGAGGATTCATATAGCCAATCAAAAATTACTAGGGCAATGCTAATGATGATAATGACCGAGAATATGCATTTTCTTGTAAGCATAAACAAATCTCCAAAGCACTCAAGCACAAGGATACGGACAGGTAGCACTAAAGACTGTTTGGAACAATCAATGTTGATCTTCTTAAATGACACATGATCAAGGTACATCATTGTCAACAAGTGATCCAAACTGTTTTGGCATCCCAACCGATTAAAGTCAAGCTATTTTGTGATGATAGAGCCAATGAGCATTAGCTCATGTGGTATTGCTCCCATCTCACAAATTGTGTATAACAACCAATAATTTTAATACATAGATTTTTCTTATAGCTGAATAGATAAGGCCAATCGTCCAGCTAGGTCAAATAAATAAAGCCTGGGCAATCAAATAATGTAAGTCAACCAATCTTCAAATCTGACAGACCTAGGAGTTCAACTAGAAAGAATAAATGGCCAGGGGGATTGAAAGCAAATAGTAGTGCTGCCCAAACAAGCTGAACTAGACAAACCTATGGCGAATGGAGAGCCAATCAAATATATGCTAACTTCTACCTTTGTCAGAATTTTTTGGCATTTGCAGCGAACCATCAATGGACCCTCCTATCAAGCCTTGCAATCCAAAAATTGTCCTTATAATAGTGATAGGTGTTCAGATTATTAAAAGGTTGTCACTGCATGCTGGCACGCTATGAGTGCCAAGTAGTTGGTCAATTAATTGTTGATCTCCTATTCCTCTCTCAAAATATTGATTCACGTTGTTGACAACACTGAATAAAACTAGGTGCTATAATGTCTGAAGTTTATTATCCCTTTGAGTAAGCCACGAAAAAAGGGTGCTATGTGAGCTGAATCCTTGCTAGAACAAAGCAAAATGAGGCCTCAAATCGTTCAAACAATTGAGGGCAAGAGAAAGGATATTGGCTTCAATTAATTCTTTATGACTATTTTAGATGGGAAAGTTTCATTCTCTAGGCTCTGAAAATTTACATCAGGCATCTCTTTGAGAGAATTTTTTGGTTCTAGATCAAACTTTCAAAAGCCAAATTAATTTTGAAGATAAGATACTACCTCTAGATTATACCCTCATTTTTATGAAAACTTTAAATCTAATTCTAAGTTTTTCATATGCACAAGCACCTATGTTTAATGGCCCCTCCCAATAGTGAGATGGAACTTTTGACTAAGGCTAATCATTAAATCACTAATAACTTAGCATATAATAGCAAATATTCATATATAAAATTATAAAATTATGAAATTCGCCACCTTTAATCTAAACCAAAGGGGAAAAATAATGGCAAGTCCAATCGAGAGTATATAATATTTAAATATGAAATTATGAAATTAATAACCTTTAATCTAAAGTGGATGGTGAGAAAATAATGGTGAATTTGATCGAGATCACATGATTTTGTATCTCAGATTGTCATGATCCCTAATCTATTTAGTCAAAAAGATTGTCGGCCTAACCTAACTAATAGATCCTTATCAATAGCTATGGGTTGCTTCGTCGAAGAGAACTTTGTAGACATGGAATAAATGTTTAAATAAGGGGATATTTTTCAAGTTAACCCTACCTGACAAAAGACTGTGTTTTATCAAATGTACTCTATAATTCACAACTCAAGAGCGAAGCAATAAAAAAATTTACAAAATACAATCGTTATCATAATATAGTGAAACTATTTAGAGGCAAAACAACCTAATTATAGAGCTCTAATCATGATTGTAATATATAGGAGGTATTGAGTGACCAACTACCCAATCAAAGAACCTTAATTAAAATCATAATTTAGTGGGGCTATTGAGAGGCCAAATTACTCGATCAAAAAATAAAATTCGATGTCCTTTTGTTAAGATCATCTGAAAATGATCATGATAATAGCTTAATGTAACATTGGCTCCTTATGAATTAAAATTTTCTTAAATTATCATCCTTAACAAACGATTGCGGGGGTAGATAGATTTTCTATACAAGTCCTCAATTGATGAATTTCATTTGATTAATCTATTTTAATTAAAATATTTTGATATTTCATAATTGATTGAAGTTCAAATTTGGAATAATTTATGTTTTAGAAACTTTTGTCAGTAATAAACCCCCTTCAATTGATATTTTTTTGTCAATGAAGTCATCATCAAGATAAAAACTCAATCATTTATGTTGTTACTCTAAACCTTATCAACTCCATTTGATTGATAGCATAAGATCGGGTCCATAGTGCTTTTTAAATGTTACTTGATTTAATTTAAATATGCATTACATTACAAATCCTATCGACTTTATCTTTATTTGTAAAAGATCGAGTCTATTAATTTAGGCTCGTGAATATGTTAACGGATGTGAAGCCGAAAGTTCACATTTTAGAATGAAACTTCTTTGTGAAGCCTATTGACGATTGTATGCAAATGTAAGAATAAAATTTTCTTTACAATATATGAATGTTTAACTTTTAATCAATCTTGTCAACTCATGTCCTAGAAAAAAGACTGGACTAGTTAAGTGGAGCTTATAACTTTACTATAAAAATAAAACAACCCACTTGAGGACTGCATCAACTCATGTCCTCGAGACACTTGGGTAATGTCTATCTTGAGATCTACAGCATGTGTGTTATTTTGATAATTAAAACTTATATTTAATTTTTTAAGCCTAGATCTAAAAACGCGTGCCTCACAAAATTTGAGACAAAGCACGCCTTGATATGGGACTCACATCATGTAAGACATATGCCTCACATAACATTAATGAGGTATAATCCTCATTACGATTTTTTCAAAAAAGCATTAAGACGAATTTTTTATTGCGCAATTTTAAACAAGGCCTATAAGAATTCATTTAAAGTCCTCATCAATGTCTCTCATCAGCTCGTACAATGAGAGTGGTAGGCATTTCCATCATGCATAATAATATGGTTGTGAATGAACCGAGCATTCAACAAGTTACTCATGACTCAGCTCGATTAGAGATCATTCATGATCGTTTCGTAACGAGCTTGAACACTATTATAAATACTCAATTGCTAAACGAACAAGCTTGAATAGGATGTTGTTCAGTTCATTTATGGTCGTGAGCAATATCTTTTAAAGCTTATGAACAAGCTCATTAAAGAGCTTGATTTAGGCTTGTTCACGAACAGCATTGTTTATTTTTTTAGTTTTTATTTTTTGGCTTAAAGCTTTAATTGATACAACTCGTGTAGATTTCTCAACAAGCTGTTCGTGAATAAGCTTGATTAAGGCTTAATTAAAGCTCATTTATTTTATTAAATGAGTTGCCTATTAATAGGCATGATAATCTCAATTTGAACTAAGCTCGTAAACAAAATCAAGCAAAACTCAAACATGATTTTTTTCAACAAGCTCAAGCTTGAACACCATCTTGGAAGCTCAAATCGAGCTTGAGCTCAATAATGATAAACAAACTTAAATTCAAACAAGTACATGCTCAGCTCAGCTCAGCTCATTTGCTGCCCTACATAAAAAGACGTGCATAGATGATGCTACAAAACACTACAGCCAAGAGTATTTATACCTGTTGCGCTTAAAAATACGTGCATAGACTTTCAAATATACCTACATGAACATGCAAATACGATATTTTCTCACTGTGTTGAAATAATACATACAAGAACTTATTCTTTTTGCTTTTGTAGTTTTCCCCGCTACATTGAAAAAAAGTTCACAAATACTTATTTTTAATGGTTTAAACATTTATTTTTGTGTTTTATGCCTTTGCATGGGACAATGTCGGTGGCTTTGATGAGGCAAGGCGCAAGATTTATGAGTGTGAATACACAATATATTTTATAAAGCGAGATAAAGAGCTAAAGGGAGAGGGGTAGAATTAGAGAGATAAAGACATTTCTCTCTCTTTCTAGTTGAAAGAAAGAGGGATGGTGGCTCCTAAACCTAGATTAGTGGTTGGGATTGAGTTAATCATCAATGTTTATTGACCTCCAGGCATGCACCATAAATTGAGTCGAGCTCACAAAACGAAGTCGGTCGACTTCGGATATAATAGTGCGCAAATCGAAGCTGAAATGCATTAGGCATCGCCAAAATTAGTCGAAATGACCTTCGATCGACGAATGACTTAAAATTTGAAACGTCGAATGATTATACACATTGCAATTCGCGATTCGGCAATCAATAAGAAAAATTCCGCGCATGCGTAAATTGAGGAAATTGCGATCATGCGGCAGTTCGTGAAATTGATCACGTTAGCATTCGAAGCGTCAATCTATCAAATGAGGGTATCGAAGCGGAAGTCTAGAATATCGGCGTCGGGCGACGCATATTTAATTTTGATTGCCAATTTCGACCAAATGACCTCCGATCACGAAACGGACTACGTCGTTGCGTCCAGAATATCAAAGTAACCTATAATCGACATATATATTACTTATATAATAATATCGGCACGAAAATCCAAATTATAGCTAATTAAATAATTAAATAAAAGTCCTATAAATACCCCACTACCCACTACCCAAAAAAAATAAAAAACACAATCGACCCTAATTTTTCTCCAATCCAGCTGCTTCCTCCTTCCCATCCCACAACCACACACAAGCCGGCTGGCAGTATGAGCAAACCGCGTCAACCTCCGCATCCGTCCCCACAGACCACCGCTCAAATGACGGTGGGCCACTGCGGCTGTCGATCGCGTCCGCCTTCGCGCCTGACATGCGCCAGCGTAACAACGCGCCTGTGCCCTGCGCCCCGGTCGTTTGTTCCTTTCCTGCAGGTATAAAATTGCTTTCTTGTGGGTGTATAAGTACCTGTACACACCTTCCTTGGTGGGAAACACAGTGTTCGACGGGACGGAAAGCTTCGCGTCTTTTAGATAGGTAGGTTGGGAGCAGGTGGTATTACACCACCCATGCACATCTTTTAGGCAATGGCCTGGTTCGATGAAATCCCCGAATATGGGAGATCTTTTGGCGAATCCGAGTGTCAAGGAACAACAAGAAAAATGTGTTTGAAATCTAGGTTGTTTGCACGTATATAAGTACCCGTACACGCCTTTTTTAGCGTGACGGAGAAATATATGTTTCATGCAGGTACCTCAGAGCCCCGTACATGCCTTTTTGATATGGTGGAATGACGCATTCGGTCGTGGCATTTTTATACCACTCATACATGTCTTTCATGGTGGAATGACCCGATACCCGGCGCTTATCGCGGGGCGACGAAATGTTCTTAGAAATCGCCAAATTTTCACGAGAGCGACAACTTAAAGTGAAGTCAGCCATAAATATAAAATTAATGTTTAAACTGGCATTGCAAGTGTATAAGTACTCGTACACACCTTTTTTGGCATGATGGAGAAATCTGTATTACATGTAGTTGTTTCAGAGACTCATACATGTCTTTCTTGATATGGTGGGATGACGCATTTGACCGTGGTGTTTACATCACCTATACATGTCTTTCTTGGCATTGTGGGCAGACCCAACCCCCATTGTAGCCCCATATACGGGGACGACACCGGGAGGCTGCTAAAATGTTGTCAAAATTTTATATAAAATCTTGAACTTACAATGAAACTCAATCAAAATAAGTAACATTGTTCAAATCTCTTAAGCTTAAATCAATATTGAATTAAATAACCCGCATGGGCCCCGACACTACGCTGGATGCTTCAACTTTTAGTGTCTAAGGATACTGCGCTGATTAATTCTCGGTTGGGTCTTAAGACCGGGTCCGAGTTAACAAAACCTAAAAATCCAATAATATTATTATAAGAATTTTAACTTAGCAAAATATTTGAGACGCTAATTATGTCAAATGACAGTAGATTTGATCCTCTATTATTAAATTAATAGAGTTGACATACACCTCGATGATGGCTATGTTAAATGAAGATTCCAACCGGAGAAGTACTACCATCAAAATATTTCTAAAATTTCAAATCAAATTAATATAAATTAAATATCAATCCAAATGAAAAATATGATGAATTATTAAACTAAAAATGATTAAATGAAAATCACCAACCTAAAAACTTAGCAAAATTCCACTCAACTCATCTTCAGCATGTTTGTCGAAGGTGACAAATTAAGAAAATTAAAATTTCATGAAAAGCCGCTCAAATCAATCAACTATATTCACTCTTAATCAATCATGTCAAGAAAGACGTAGTATGTGTCCTCGACCACGTGGTTTTAATATGAACTACATGATCGATTCTCTCAGTCGAGTAAACCAAATAACATCATTATATTATGGTCACGATTGTAGCTCGTATATTCTTCAATGGCTCTGCCCCTTGAGATGTGAATCTTAAGGTGCACCCGATATGGCAAAAAATCATCTGTTAGTTAAGATGGACTTAAGATTATCTCCTTAGACAAACACCACCTCAGTCTATAAAGTTTTCTTGGGACACCCACATGGTTCTTGTGAGATCCTTCAATCATGTTGGATCATTACCTTCTACTAAGTAGGAGGGCCGCGGCTAGGGATACACTGGTATCTTGATCGGGTGCATCATCATTCACTCAACCATCCACTTTAAGTTAATATGTTGAATTTCATGAGCTTTAATTTTAAACTTTTGTATCTACTTCTCTGCTTAGCATTTATATTTTAATCAAAATTTTCTCAACATTGGGAGGGTAATTATAGGTGCTTTGCTAGAAAGAGGAACAGATCTAAAGTCCTCACAAAATGAGGTAAAATCTCTGGTAATCTTATTTACTATCTATCTATCTTTGACATTTAAATCATATTCTCTTAATTGAGAGGTCAGTTGTGAATTTTCGAAGCCCGCAATGTCGACAAAATGGGATAAAAAATCTAGGTTGGAGAGGATATAGTTATTGTAGGGTGGTTGGCCGGGAAGAATACTAGGATGGAGCTACAAACAAGAAGGGAATAAAAAGAGAGGTGGGAGGCTTGGCTTGGGGAAGAAGTTTGACTTGGCATTAAGAAGGTGAGAGGAGTACAAAAGATAGGGGTGTACGAGACAGAGAAAGAGGGCGATGAGCTAAGATTTCGAGACAAGAGTGATAGACTCGAGGTTAGGCTTGTTACAAGAAAGAAGAGGGAGAAGATAGTCGGCAAAGGTTTTTGTGGAGCACGAAGAAAGAGGAAGTGTGTGCTCGTGTCTGGGAGAAGGAGAGTAAGAACCAAGTTTGGCTCACTAGCCACTATCGCAACAGGAAGGTGGCAGCATTGGTCACTCACGAGAGCTTATGGAGGAAGAATGCATCAACATTAGTACGAAAGCACATGGGGGAGGAAAGCAGCAGCATTGGTCACTCGGGAGGGAGCAAGAGCAAGGGGAGAGCAAAGGGGACCGAGCTCTACTATGAGTAGAGACAAGGGGAGGGGAGTGAAAGGTCAAGGTGAAGTTTTTGTGTGTGAGGTCAAGGGGGATGAAATGAACATGTTGGTAGCATGATAGA
Source organism: Cymbidium sinense (assembly GCA_021442155.1). Lineage (NCBI taxonomy): Eukaryota > Viridiplantae > Streptophyta > Magnoliopsida > Asparagales > Orchidaceae > Cymbidium > Cymbidium sinense. The sequence goes on from CM038225.1 coordinate 113,322,956, forward strand.
ATATTTTAAAAGCATTCAAGGTGACTAAGAGTATGAAGTGACTAATGAAGAAGGTTATACTATATTGAATTTTGTTTTAGCTTATTATTTTGTAATTAGAGAAAGATTTTATTGGTTCATATATTTAAGAATAAAGGTGAAGCACAAGAGTGTGCAAATTATAGAGGAATTAAGTTAATGTGTTATACATTAAAATTATGGGAGACAATAATTGAGTATATGTTATGATGTGATACAAAAATTTCTCAAAATCAATTTGATTTCATGTCAGGTAAATCTACTGTGAATGACATACATTTGTTGAGAGATTTGATGAAAAAGTATAGAGAAAGTAAGGAGGATCTACATATGATATTTATTGATTTAGAAAAAGCTTATGATAAAGTTCCAAGAAAAGTCCTGGGAGGGTTCTCGAAAAGAAAAAAGTTAATATTGGTTATATTCAAGTCATTAAGGATATGTATACTAGAGCTATTACTTGTGTCCAAACACAAGGGGAATTGACAAAATATTTCCATATTTCAGTTGGATTACATTGAGGATCGGCTTTAAGCCCATATCTTTTTGCTTTAATTATGGATGTTCTTACCTAGCATTTACAAGAGGATGTAACTTGGTGTATGCTTTTTTGCTAATGACATTCTTCATGTTGATAAGACTAGAGAGGGAGTTTAAGAGAAATTTGAATTATAGACGTCAACCTTAGAGTCTAAAGATCTAAATTGAATATATGGAGTGTAATTTTAGTTGTAGAAGTTCTAGTAGTGGTGTTCTGACATTGGGTGATCAAGTCATTAAAAAGAGTGCGCATTTCAGATATCTCGGCTTTATTATTCAAAATGATGGTGAATTAGCTGGGGATGTTATTAGTAGAATTCAAGTTGGAAGGTTGAAGTGGAGGAATGCATCTGGCCTACTATGTGATAAATTAGTATCGCTTAGACTTGAGGAAAAGTTTTATAAGATGGTGGTAAGACCTGCAATGATTTATGGTGCAGAATGTTGGCCAGTAAAAGAGAAACATAAGACTAAATTAAGTGTTGCAGAGATGAGGATGCTTAAATGGATGAGTGACTTTACTCTTAGAGATAAAATATGAAATGAATATGTTCGAGAAAAGGTTGAGTAGCTCCAATGGTAGATAAGATTAGAGAGAGTCGCCTGAGATGGTTTGGCCATCGCGTCAATGTCCGATAGAGTAGAATGGATGTATTAGAGTTGTCTTATATTAATAAGAAAGATAGAGGTAGACCTTAAAAGACTTGGTTAAGATGTATAAAAACTGACCTTAAATTATTATAATCAAATAAGAATTTGACACATAATAGGATACAATGGAGAAAAAGGATTCATGAGCTGACCCTATAGTGGGATAAAGGTTTGTCGTTGTTGTTGTTTTATAATTGCTAATTTTATTTGAGAAAAGAGATTTGTATATTATCACTTATAAGAATTGACCTAATAAAACGCAAATTGATTATTTTCTTATAAGAAAAATAGATCATTTATATTATAAAGATTGTAAAACCATTCCCGATGAAAATTTAAGCACTCAACATCGACTACTAGTTTTGAATTTTAAGATAAAATATTGAAAGATGAAAAATAAATTGAAGAACTAAAAGGAAAATCTCTTATTAATAAAAACAATTGGTGGTGGAATCAAAATATGCAAGAAAGGATCAAAAATAAAAAAAAATTTCTTATAAAATTGGTTTAGATATAAAAACTCAAAAAATTGAGAAAGATATAGAGTGGCCCATAAAAATTCTAAAAAAATAATGTGATATAAAAAAATTTCAAAATTTAGTTATTTATATAATAAATTACATACTAAAATGAGTGAAAGATATATATATAAATTAGCTAAGTAAAGAAATTGGAAAAGTAAAGATTTAGTTCAAGTTAAATGTATTAAGGATGAAGATCATAAAATACTTTTCTTAAAAGAGAATATCCAACATAAGTAGATGGGATATTTTGATAGGCTTTTCAATGAAGATTGTGAAGATATGATTGACTATAACGATCTTAATACCCTAAATAAAAACAAGAGATTTTTATTTTTAACGTCGTATTAATAAAGCTGAAGTTGGAGAGACTTTAAAAAAATGAAGTGTAAAAAAGCAAATGCTTACAAGATCAAGAAATTTTTTGGCTTATTAATCTTTTTAGTATTACTTTAAAGATAAAAGATATTAGATGAGTGAAGAAACAGACTGTTCGTTCATATTTTTAAGAATAAAAGTGATGCACAAAAGTGTGCAAATTATAAAGAAATTAAGTTAATGTGTCATACATTAAAATTATGAAAAAAAGTAATTGAGCGTAGATTACAGCGTGATACAAAAGTTTTTCAAAACCAATTTGGTTTTATGTCGGGTAGGTCTATTATGGATTCTATATATTTGTTGAGAGATTTGATGGAAAAATATAAAAAAAGGAAGACCTACATATGGTATTTGTTGATTTAAAGAAAACGTATAATAAAGTTACAAAAGAAGTGCTTTGAAAAGTTCTAGAAAATATGGGAGTTAGTATCACTTTTATTCAAGTCATTAAGAATATGTATACTTGAGTTGTCACTTATGTTCAAACACAAGGATTGCCCAAGTATTTTTCTATTTTAGTTGGATTGCATCAAGGATCGGCTTTAAGTCCATATCTTTTATTGCTTTAGTTATGGATGTTCTTACTACGCATTTATAAGAGTATGTACATTAGTGTATGCTTTTTACTGATGATATTCTTCTTGTGAATAAGATTACAGAGGGAGTTCAAGAAAAGCTGAATTATGGAGGTCAACCTAAGAATTTAAAGGCTTTCATTACATAGATCTAAAACCGAATACATTGAGTGTAATTTTAGTTGTACAAAGTCTAGCGGTAGAGTGGTGACAATGGGTGATCAAGCCATTAAAAATAGTGAACATTTTAGATATCTCTAGTCTACTGTTCAAAGTGATGGTAATATAGATGGGAATGCTATTAGTAGAATTCAAGTTCGATGGTTGAAGTAGAGGAATGCATCCGGCCTGTTGTGTGATAGGAAAGTACCACTTAGACTCGAGTGAAAATTTTATAAAATGGTGGTGCAACCTGCAATGCTTTATGGCATAGAATGTTGATCAGTAAAAAAGAAATATAAAATTAAGCTACGTGTGCAGAGATGAGGATGCTTAGGTGGATGAGTGGCTTCACACTTAGAGACAAAATGAGAAATGATTATATATGTGAAAAGGTTGGAGTAGTTCCAATGGAAAATAATATTAGAGAGAGTCGCCTTAGATGATTTTGTCACATAAAATGCGGATTATCCAATGACTCGGTTAGGAGACTAGATGCATTAGATTCACTCTATGTTAAAAAAGGTATAAAAAATGATCTTAATTTGTTAAGATTAAATGAGAATATGACACTTAAGAGAACACATTGGAGAAAAAGGATTCATATAGCCAACACCACCTGGTGGGATAAAGATTTGTTGTTATTGTTATTGTTATTTTATAGTTATTTTATAGATTTGTATATAGCAAAACTGATTATGCAAATCAACAAAAGCAAGTATTTTGCTTTGCTCTTTGCCAAATTTGCAAAACTCTTAACATGAAATTATTGCAAGTCTTAGCATAATTTACTTTTTTATAAATTCCTAAAATCACATTTATTTATGCATCAGCTCAACAAAAGCGAGACATCACCTCAACTTTTATTCATGTACTAAAAACATTTATTTTTCAGCAGTAATGAACTGTCTCCGAAGTCTTCCAATTAAACAAATGGTAAAGAATAATCTTTTAATATATTTGCGGGGTGGCATATTTTATTTGTTCACGCATCCAAGCAAATGAAGAGAAATAGTAGGGTATGGAAAAGGTCAAGAACAGAACAAGAAATATAATTAACCAGTAGCCTCAATATCCAAAAGAACACACCTTTAAAGCACGAACAAGAATAACAGAAACAAAAGCAGAAAATCCCATATGAATCATTGTAAGTGTTATCGGAAAAGGGAATTTGAAATACTTTGGAGAAAGAACCCACTGCAAGAATAAAAAAAGAATACATCAGGAACTTGCTATGTTAATAATATAAATAAGTAATCAAATTGCAATTCTATAAATAGCAATGATAAAAAACTATACCTTGTTGTACAAAATAACGCCTGATGATAAGCATATGTAAATTAGCAAGTACAAATAAGTCAACAAAATGTGCTTATTGATCATCATGTTTGCAACAAATTTACAGACCAAGTAAAGCTGTGGACAAGCCAAGATTTAGCCTGTAACCAGAAGAGCCGGAAGTATCGTTTCTTTAACCAGAAGGGCCGGAAATATCCTTTCTTTATGTAAGTAAAAGACCCTTTCCAATCACAAAACCATCTTCATTTTCACACGTGACCCCTGACTTCCAGTAATAAACAGAGTTACAGAGCAGTGATACAGCAAAAGAAAACAATTGCTATTTAAATAGGGAAAAACTTTTAACAAAGTCCATGTTTAAAAGAACATAAATAACAGAAGACTGGCATAGATTTTTAGCAAATAATCCAAAAAAACTCACTGCAGGGATGAAAACAAGAACACATCAAGCAAAAGAAAGAACAAGAGTTGAGGAGCTTGGAAGACGTACATAGATTCCTAGGAAAGCAACTAGCAATGAGCAATAGTCATATTTGGGAAATGTGCAACAGTTTGAACTAGGCTTGCTTGATTCATCACTCAACATTTGCATTGTTATTTATTATTTTAGTCATATTTGTTAAGTTATGGAATAGATATGATAGTGAACAAGATTGTTATTTGTCAGCATCAAAAGACTTATCCTCTTACTCATCAATGTTTGTTGCTTAGCCTAATCTTTCTCATTTTTTATTATAGATGTTGACCTCTACATCTACGCCATAAATAGAAGCGAGCGAATATTAATTGATAACCCGTGAAAAATGCAATCATATGAAATGAGCTCAAAATGCCTCAATTGCAACCAAAATTATTCAAAATATTTCATGAATAAAATAATGTGAATTCAACATAAAATGATGATATAAAAAAAATTAAATTAAGCTCGACAAATGAGAAATATGAAACTTCATTTTAAAATAAAAGTGAGGAAAAATTTGCTCTCTTAGGGCGACAATATAAACTCACCTTCAATAGGCTCTAGTGGTAAAAAATAATAATAGTAATGTATTATGACAATTATCGTTGTATTTGAAATAAAAAAATGTATGTGAATGAGCTATAGAAGGAACAGTTATAATAAATGATTATATATATATATAATCTAATAGGATTAAATAAGATTCAGATGGAGAAATACATTTCACTGTTAGCATTAAGATGAACTAACGAGTTAATAAAATTAAATGTAAACAATATACAATATAGTAAAAAGAGAATGTATATATATATATATATATAGATATAGATATATATATATATTAGTTACGGTTCAGGTTAAAAGGAACTATTTAAGTGTTATTTATTAAATATTATTACTTTCTAATATTTAAGTTATAGTTTTAGTATTAAAAAAAGGATGAAATATTCTTTTTGTCATAATTTTCATCTAAAAAAAAACTATTTATTCTACTTTATTTTCTTATGCCAGCGTATGTCCATCCTCTCACCTCTCTCTTTAGCCAATAAGAATGTTGTCACCTCTCCAAACAACTAATAGCCAACCTACATGTCATCCTACCCCATGCCACTCCACGTGAAATCACCATTTTTTTTAAATGAACGAATAAATTAAGACATCATCTTCCTTTCCTTGACTCCGTTTCTCCCTTTCCTTGCTTTCTCTCCTCCGACTTCCTCTTCCTCTCGTTCAAGATCTCCGGGGTGAGAAAAGTTCAGCGGTTTGTTTTTTTCTGTCCATCTCTACCTTAAAAATCGCTCCCCTGCGACGATCTGCTCTCGTTAGGTCATCCCTGAATAGCAGACAAGCATTTTCTCCCCTTTTCATTTTGCTCATTTTTAGGTCTGTGGTGAAGGAATCTCGTTTTCCCATTACCGACTCGATCTCATTTCATGCAGACTTCTCTCTCCCTCTCATTCACAAACAAAAAAAAGTTGAATGTTGTCACCACTCTCTCTCTCTTCTCTCTCTCTCTCTCTCTCTTCTTCTCTTCACGGCTTAAAAAAATTTATTTATTATTTATTTCATTCTTCTTCCAACCGTTCTCTCTCTCTCTCTTCCTCTCTTCACGGCTTATAAAAAAACCATTTATTATTTATTTCATTCTTCTTCCAATCGTTCTCTCTCTCTCTTTCTTTATTTCTCTCCAAACTAGGAGTGTGTATTATTTAGTTTTAACCAAAAAATTAAATCAAACCAAAGTTTTTGAGTAATTTGGTTTGATTTTGAACTTAATAATTTGGATTTGGATTTTGATTTTAATTAATGAAAACTTTGATTTTTGGTTTTTGGATCGGTTTCTTAAATAAAATTTTGTATGGAACCAAATAAACCAAAGTAATTATATGATATACGGTATTATTAATTTATATATTATAGGCTTATAGTAAGAATTATAAATATAAACTACTATTTGTTCATTATATAAAATATTATCGAAATAATTTTAAATGTAAGCAACTTGGTTTATCAAACCAAACCAAAATAAAGAACCAAATTGTTATTGGTTTATTTGGTTTTACATTTATGGTTTGGTTCGATATTTTTAGGAATCCAAAACCAATTGGTTTTAAAATTTATCATCCAATCCATCCAAATCAACCGCACACTACTCCAGAGTATATATATATATCTATATATATATATATATATCTATATATATATATATATATATCTATATATATATATATATATATATATATATCTTTTGAGCTATTTCTCTTTCTCTCTATTTCTCTCTATTTCTCTTACTCTTGTCGTGAGTTATAGGAAAATAAAAAAATTCCTCTTTCTCTCTCCAATTTTGGCAAAACAGATAATAAAAAAAGACAAAAAATAAAAGACAGTAAAAAAAACTAATTAAAACAGAAAATATTACTATTATTATTATTATTATATATAATATTTGTTTGCAGATTTCATTACTTACAAAAAATATAATGCGTGATAAATTATAATGAAATTAAAGCACATCGTCTTCTTCTTTGGCGTGAAATTTAATTTTCTTCGGTCGAAACTCATCTGTTTTCTTGGCTGGGGAAGACAGTTTTATGGTGGTGGTTTACACCCTTTACACGCCTTTTTTTTGTGGTGGCGGGGGCAGGTCTTCAAGTAGCCTCTGCGTGGAGCGCCAATCTTTAGAAACTAAAACTAAAATTCTGGGGACTTTAAACTAAATGACTAATTTGGTGATTAAAATCTATTTACTTGAACTCAAATTGAAATTAAAAGAAAATAAAAACTTATAAATGATAAACAAGAAAATTAAATCATACCTAGAATATGAATAGGAATCAACTCAAAAAAACAAAAGAAACTTTGAACATGCAAAATCACTCACTCTGATTTTGAAACAGAAGAATGAAATTGATCTGAAAAAAATGAATTGAACTTGCCATATTTATATGAATTTGGAAACTTAGGTGGCCGTCAGATATTAGCGTATGAACAATAATTGCACAGTATATTTAAATCATGAAAATAATAATTATCGTAAAGTATTTAAGTCACTATGAGTAATATATAAATCTAAGATCGTTTGATAGATAAGCCGAAACCAATGAAATGATGTGCACATGTAAAGGAATAGGTGATCATTTTGAATATTCAAGAAGTAGCTTTATATGTCATTGGGCAATTAATATTTGCACAAATTTATGAATCCCTGAATAATTATGAGGGTTGCATGGATTAAGAAAAAATATTTTTTTCAATTAAATCATAATGCCTTGAGGTTTGAGTAAATTTCTTAAAGAGGCTTAAAGGTAATCAAATTTAATTGTTGATTCATTTATGCGAGTCTCGAAGTAATTCAAAATTTTAATTAGTGATCATACATCATTAATCCTTAAGCGAAGGTTGAAAAATAGTAAAGACTTCTTCCCTATGGAACTTCAAAAAAGAAGTAAGATGTTGATAACTCCTATCAAAGTAAAGTGATTGATTATTCTCAATCATTCTGCTAATATGATATCAATAATCTTATAAGGAGCTTATAAGTTGATTTGAATACAATTCAAATGAAATAGAATTCGATTAAGAATTAAAGTGAAATTGACTTAAATTACATTATTAAAAGCTGAAGATATATTATGCGTTTATCTTGCATAATCATATAATATAAACACAAAATTCATGCAATTAAATCTAAACACCGCGTGGACGTATCTTTGAATACTTAAACTTGGTGTCGGATGTTCGGGTTGTCGTATGAGTAACTTCTCATATTTTACTAAGTTGAAATTTATAATATTATTATTTGATTTTTAGGTTTTGTTAGCGACGGTCACAAAACCCAATCATGACGTCCTACAGTTTAAGCGTTGATGTAGTATCGGGGGCCAGTGTTTGACTTAATTGCATGAATTTTGGTGTGTTTACATTATATGATTATGCAGTAGTATAAATGCATAATATATCTTCACACTTTTAATAATAGGTAATTTAAGTCAACACTTTAATTAATTGAATTTTCATTTGTGTCTAAAACATAAATACTTATAAGATTATTGATATCACATTAGCGGTAATATCACTTTGAAAATATTAACGTCTTCTTCAGTTTGTAAATAAGTCTTTTTTCAACCTTTTAAGGATGATGATGTATGATCATTAACTTTTGAAGAGTTCGAATTCACAATTAAACGATTACATCTTAACATTTTAAATTTACTCAAACCTCAAGACTTTATAATTTAATTGAAAATATTTTTTTAATCCATATAACCCTCATAATTATTGATTCATAAATTTGTCAAATTTTCATGACGTATAAAGCACTGAATATTCAAAATGATCACCCATTCCTTTACGTGTACAAATGATTCGTGATTTTGTGTTATCAATCAACGTGATCTTATATTTATATATTACTCAAGCGTTGAAATTTATTATGTGACTTAAATATGCCATGGGTACAATTATTATTTTCTCGTGATTTAAATATACAGGCGTAGTATAAATAATATTTTAATTCATTTAGGTATAAATATGATGACGTTTTTCATTTCTTCTATTCGAAGTTGTAGTGGAAATGCATTGTTCAAAGTTTCTTTTGTTTGATTCTTATTCATATTTCAGGTATGATTTAATTTTCTTATTTATTACTTATAAATTTATATTATCTTTTAATTTCAATTTTAGTTCAAATAAATAGATTTTAATCACCAAATTAATCCCATTTAGTCTTTAAAATCAATTTTAGCAAAATTTTGACAACACATATTAATATTCCGTGGGGAATGCGGCTTGAGAGCAGAAAGGCGTGTATGGGTGTGCCATCCGGAAACTCTATCTTCCCGTGCAAGAAAGATCGTATGATGTCTTTACTGAGAAAATCACAATTTCCTATCGGAAAGGAGCGTCTGACTTAATTTACACAATATTATAATTTATCACGTCATATTATATTTTTGCAAGGACGAGCAATGAAATCTGCAAACAAATATTATATATAATGATAATAATAATAATATTATTATTATTATTATTATTATTATTTATTTTAGTTAATTTTTTTTTTGCTATCTTTCTTTTCTTTTCTTGTCTTTTTTTTATTATCTATTTTGCCAAAATTGGTGAGACAAGGAAGAATTTTTTTGTTTTCCTACAACTTACAGCAAGAGTAAGAGAGATAGAAAGATAAAGAGAAATGGCTCAAAAAGAGATATATATATATATATACTCTCGATATGGAGAGAAATAGAGAAAGAGAGAGAGGGAGAGGGAGAGAACGGTTGGAAGAAGAATGAAATAAATAATAAATATTTTTTTTTGTAAACCGTGAAGAGAGGAAGAGAGAGAGAGAGGAAGAACGGTTGGAAGAAGAATGAAATAAATAATAAATGATTTTTTTATAAGCTGTGAAGGGAAGAGAGAGAGAGAGAGAGAGAGAATGGTTGGAAGAAGAATGAAATAAATAATAAATGATTTTTTTGTAAGCCATGAAGAGAGGAAGAGAGAGAGAGAGAACAGTGAAAAAGAGTGAAAAAGAGTGATGGCAACATTCAACTTTTTTTTTCTATGTGAATCCGAGAGGGAGTGAGAGAGAAGCGGCTTGTGCGTTGGAGAAGGCGAGATCGAAAATAATGGAGAACAGATTCTTCTTCATGAAATGTAGTTAAAACTGGGTAACGAAAAGGAAGGAAAAATGCTTGTCCATTTACAAATCTATTCGAGGAGACAGTGAAAGGAGATCGTTCGCTAGCATCGAAGAGCGGTTTATGGGTGAGATGGACGAACAAAAAAAACCCAACTTTTCCTTACCCTGGAGATTCGTTTGAACGAGAGAAAGAGAAAGTTGGGGGAGAGAAAGCTTGCGAGCCGAAGGAGAAACAAGAGGATGTCGAGCCAGAGGGAATGAAGAGGATGTCTTAATTTATTCGTTCATTTTTTTATTTTTTTTTAAAGGTGATTTCAGGTGGAGTGACATGGGATAGGATGACATGGAGGTTGGTTATTGATTGTTTGGGGAGGTGGCAACATTCTTATTGGTTAAAGAGAGAGGTGAGAGGATGGGAATACGCTGGCATAAAGAAATAAAGTATAACAAATAGTTTTTTTTTAGATGAAAATTATGACAGAAAAAGAATATTTTATCTTTTATTTTTTTAATACTAAAACTATAACTTAAATATTAGAAAGTAATAATATTTAATATACAACACTTAAATAATTCCTTTTAACTGAACATATATATATATATATATATATATATATAATCATTGTCTTTTTACTATATTATATATAGTTTATATTTAATTTTATTAACTCTTTAGCTCATCTTAATGCAAACAATGAAATGTATTTCCCCATCTGAATTTTATTTACATAGATACATATCTTGAAGGTAATGATATTAAGTATATTTTAATTTGATAGGATTAAATATAAATTTCAATTAAAATTTTCTTCAATGTATATAATCATTTATTATAAATGTTCCTTCTATAGCTCATTCGCATATATTTTTTTGTTTCAAATACATCGATAATTATCATTACCAATACTATTATTATTTTTACCACTCGAGCCTATTGAAGATGAGTTTATATTGTCGCCCTAAGAGAGCACATTTTTCCTCACTTTTATTTTAAAATAAAGTTTCATATTTCTCATTTGTCGAGCTTAATTTAAATTTTTTTATATCATCATTTTATGCTAAATCAGCATCATTTTATTCATGGAATATTTTGAATGATATTGGTTGCGATTGAGGCATTTTGAGCTCGTTTCATATGATTGCATCTTTCACGAGTTATCAATTAATATTAACTCGCTTCTATTTATGGCGTATATGTAGAGGTCGACAATAGAGTCATCAATATATAAGAATTTCATAAAACATTCAGCCTCCATGTTTGTAGTGACATATTTGATGATCCCATTATCAAAGACATTAGTCACATAAATGTCCTCCATAAAAAAAATCTATTATAAATCTCTTTCAAAAAAACAATTTCTTTAGGAGCACTCATCTAATCAGATCTTGAATCAACATCAATCACTTAGTCAACTACAATCTTCTTACTCCTCTCAAAGTCTCATTGCAAGGAATATTCAATGGAATAAATTCTTGTGTCATTCTTTCCGTCAATTCATCACCCACAATATCAGCACTATTATTTTATACCTCCAAAGTACTTTTTGCAAAAATAAGTTTTAAAGAAATCTTCATTCTTGAGGCTTGTGTGGAATAAAATCACTCGATCTCATTAATGTTTATCGGCGATCACAACCTTGAACAAAGATCAATCTTTTCTTTTGTCTCCAATGCTTCAATGTGCACTGCATGCATCACCAGATCAACCACAATGACTTTCCCAATAGAAGAATAAGTAGCTATGGCTTCCCCAATAGAACAACCCCTCATGACCTATTCAATCCCAAAATCTTAGCCTAGATCTCGCTTTCAAATATATTATGATTCTAAATTGCAATATCTTGTTCCAAGAGATTAGATGTGTGTTTTCTTCATGATTCAAAATAGAAAAGCCAAATATAAGAAAGAATAGAATCAAAGCCGAAGATGCATAAATGTGAGGGGAGATGAACACATGAATTTATTTTAAACCTATCTATTTATATGTTTCCAAAATGTTTAAACCAAATCGAAACTCATCCATGGGGTCAAATCAAGAACCATCCAAATGCTAATTAAGTCAATATGTTGTTAAGAGCACCTTAGCCAACCCAAGTTTAGTTCAAAGTTCATATTTAGGATTAAGTATGATGCAAGCATTCATATCTCAAAATTAATTATTTCCAATGGAATCTTTTCCAAAACAAAATGCCTCTTCAAATAAAGACAGAAACAATTGAATTAGCAACCTTGGTAGCACCTTCAATAATCCATAATAAAAACTATATAAGAAATACTCACGATAATGCCAAGTATCATCTTCTACTTCCTAGCAATTCCTATTTGCTTAATTCTAAGAGTAATAAAAAAAACTCTCTTGATCCTTATATAATTGACATAAATCACAAAACTAAATCACTTATTTATTTGTCTCCTCTTGAGTTTTTTTTCCTTACGCCCATATATTCTTCTTAATAGATTGAATCAAATAATTATCTTACTTCAACCAAACTCCCAAGCAATTTATGATTCTCAGCACAATCGAGTAGTCAATATTCCAATCCATTCACAATATGCATTTCCTTTTCATGCCCATAATAAGTCAAACCTAAGTAATTTAAAAATGAAACATAGAAAGAATAAACAAACTTTCCTTAACTAGGGGATGGAGGTTGGACATATGCAAATGGAAAAGTAAAAGGGATCTCTCAAGAAAAATTCAACTTAAAATCAAAAGTTAAGTAATCCATCACTATATTATCTATTGAAATAAAGCAAGAAAACAAAATAATAACAAGAGAAGGGAAATGAAGAAACTAGATATAAGAAGATATTGAAATGGCTAATAGTCGTAAAAAAAAAATCAATGATTGAGTACAATATTTTGTTCATTAAATAATTACTCATGCTTATCTAAATTGTTAAGAAAGCCATCCAATCTTGAACAAGATTTGTCAACTTGTTTACTAAATAACTCAAACATGGCCAAGAGTCGAGTCAATTATGTTAAGCTTGATAAGAGATTGATATTGTCAATATATATTTCAAGTCCTATGATCACTAAAAGATGTTAAAATTTACATACTCTTGTTCACCAATGGAGGTCAGCAATCAAATAAATGTCAATAAAGTTGATGGCCATCGATTTGCCTTGGGATTCATGTTCAACTCATGATCAATTGCATGATAGATGAGTTAAAGAACACAATGAATGAGTCAAACATAAACACTACTCTCCAGCTCATTAATGAACTTGATCTCATTCGTTTTTGGCTCAATAGTTAATGAGTTGAACAAAATAAGTTTTGATATCTATTAATATTCAGCTTGTTTGCATCCTTAATGACAAAGCTGGAGAACTATGCAAATCCATATTAGGCATTGGTTCATAACTAGTCAATGGATCCAAGGCTGACCGTGCAATGATGCCCATTCACATAACCAACATCAACACAAACAATCTAGCATGTGTAAAGCCTTGCAACTATATATCTGGACATAAATTTACTGAAATTTCTAACCTGAATGTTTAACATTACTAACAATAAACTAAAAATCACCATAAACATGCAAACTTCCCATTACTATCAAGCACAAAGTCTCTGGAATAATCTCCTGAGTCCATAAGTTAAGGATAAGGTTGATATAATGTCCAAAACGTGAAGCAGCTAACTACCCCTGCATCTAACAACAAAACGAAAGGTATCCTTCTCAAGTAAAAAAAAAAAACAGTGAATGACAGCAATAACAATTAGTAGATCTCAGGAAATTAAGCGCGCAAAGCTGATATAACATGCACTAAGTGAAGTGAATCGTCATTGAAGGCTAAAAATGTCAGAAAATAAAACAGAGTCTATAAGAGATACAACTACCTTCGCTAAATGAGCAAACGAGGCCGTGGAGCGAGCGAACCGCTCGATGGATTAGCAGATGAAAAAGATCTGTCATACAGCGAGATAATGAAGGAGGTTCAAATCAAGTGTTAGCTTTGGTCTGTTCGCCGAAAAAAGGTCTGGAGAGAATATTACCCTCTGAAAAAACCCGGCTCAACAAGCGAACAAGATCGGTGGCCAATCCGGTAGCTTCTTATTCTTCTCAAAGTCAAAAGAAAGAAAGTGAGCAGGCTGGGATGAGAAATGGAGATGAATATCGCCAGAGAGCGCGAGGCTCGCCGAGGATAGAAGAAAGCCCCAAACTGAGACTGAAAACTAGGGTTATCGGTGTATGGCGCGTTAGTGTGAAACTGGCTTTCTCGCAGATAGCACATGGAGGAGTTGGATGTTTAAAATACATGGTTGACAACAAAAAGGAAGATTTACATAATATATTTTTGAGTGATTTTCATATATATGTTATAAAATGTTTATCTTTATATATATAATATTTTATTATATAACATTTAAATTTTTAAATTTCATCAAAATTATAATTTATATTAATTAATTAATTAATTAAATACACCTTTTTCATGTATAAAATTAGATAAAATTGAAAAATAAAGTGCGATATAAAAAAATATTAAAACTTAAGTATTAGACATAAAAATATATAAGAAAATATCCTTATTTTTTATATGAGTTATTTAATTGAAAATTAAATAGACCTATTCTATTATGATGTAATCTAAAATAAAAATAATTAAGAAAAAAATACATCAACTAAAAATTTTTATAATTACTTTTGATTCATCATCATAAAATTCACTTGATTAAGCGTTAATTTTAATCCAATATTTAAATTGAAGATTTTTAAAATTAAACTCATGATCGTCCAAACTCTACTTCAATGAACTTCTAGTTGTATTGAATGCCTAAACAAGATAGTTTTCTATCTATATTTTATGAGATTGATGAAATTGAGTACTACGATAATTGATAAGGAGTGGGGGATGAGGGCTTAGATAGTGATGGTGGTGGTATGTGGTCAGCAATGGATGCAATGACACTAATAATATGAATCTAGATCGAGCGTGATGATAATAAGAGCTAACAATTGTGGTGTTGTGAGTTTGAGGTCACTGTTTAAATGAGGACGACGATATGTGTGGAGGGGAGTCGAGGATGATGATAATATAGGTTAGGGATTGCGGTGTTATAAGTTTTAGGTCATTCTGAAGGTCACTAATGGAGTTGGGATGCTATTTTTTCTCAACTAATTTTGGAGGATTTTTAAGATAGAAAGTGATATTTTTTTGTCTAACTATCTCAAATTAATTATATTCCATTTATTTTATTTTATCAAATACCTAAGAAAATCAAAGCCATGCATCTATTTTATTATATCATTATTATTTGCAATTGCATAATTCCTAAAAAATAAGCCATTTCTATGATGAAAAAATTATATTTAATGACTTGCTAATAGCTCACCTTAGACTATTGATAAGTTTAAATTTACAAGCAAGCGGTAACAAGTTTGTGGCCTTGCAAATCTTTAAGTATATAAGCTTGCAATTAAATTCTCTCAAAAATCTTGATAATGAAAAAATAAAATAATAAATCATAAAACATAAATATTTATTAGTAAATGAAGCTTAATTTTTTTATTAGATCATAAGTTTGCTTTCATGTTTTAATAGATTTCATTTATAGTTTTCATCATTTATTCTTTTTAGCCCAATCGAATTTTCTCTCTTTCTAGAAGACAACTAGCATAGTTTCATGGTAGGGATATTAAAATAAAAACTTCTTTTACTAATTATATTTTTCTTTAAATTATGTATAATAAATTTATTTATTAATTGTATATAAATGTATATATCTCTAAAGTGTGCTTCATAATCAGCTGAAAATAGAATGATTGATTAAAAAAAATTTGTTTTATTTCATTTGATTTGTTCAATTAATTGGACTGAGAGGAAAATAAGGATATTGACAAGATAATAATAAGATTTCTATTTGCACAATCAAATTAAACTTAAGATTATGATTATAAAGTGAAATGAGAGTAATTTGAATTACTATGATCAATTTATTTTTATTTTAAAAAATGTGAATAATGATGCTGAAATAAAATTTATTTGTAGATAATCTAATAAGAGAAAAGCTAGAGAGAAAATAAATTTGGAAAAAGAAAGAGAGCAGCTATCGGGAATATACTAAATACAAATGAATAGACTTGAGTACCGAATGAAATGTCTTGAACTTATCGTTGACCTCTTATTTATACGTAGGGGTATTTGGTCAGTTCGGTTGAATTTTTTGTGAAACCGAATAAATTGAACCAAATAACTCAAAATAATTGAACCAACCAAACCAAACTATAATTTAGTTTATTCGGTTTGATTTTCGGTTAAACTAAATAACGTGAAAATGAAATAAAAATTTTCATTTTTTTATAAACTAATTAATTAAAGCACGATTTAATAAATATTATACATCAAAATTATATAAATAGTTGTGCATTTACAACCAAAATTACCTACTTACATTTGATTTCTAAACTATATTAGTTTATTCAGTTTAACTGATCTTTTTTTAAAAAAACTGAAAATCTAAAACTGAAAATCAAATAGCTTACTTTTTATAACCGAACAACGAGTTTACAAACCGAACCGAACCAACCAAATAACATCGGGTCGGTTCAATTTTCAATTTGAACCGACTAATGCACACTCCAATTTGTAAGTTTAAATTAAAGTTAAATAGTATAGTGTGTATGTGCTGAATTTCCCAACGAAGCTAAGGCGTAAAATTTTATTCTACCGACGCACACATATAGAAATAACTAAATGTGACAAAATTTAACTACCATATTTTTTTAGAAATACAAAGATTGTGTATGATAAATGTAAAAAATATATATGCTAAGTTGCTAGAGAAATTGCCCCTTGTTTATAGGTAACTAATTTTAAAGTGAGATGTTTGTTGACTAGATCTTGCAGAGATAAATGACAAGATCATATGATATTGGCTGAATTCATCTCATCAGCTCCTAAACATAGAGCTACTAATCAACTAAAATATATGAGACAAGCTACTCTTTGCTTAGTTGAAATATTTGTGAACTTGTTTACATTAACTTTCAATGTACTACTAAATAATTTAAGTTTTTCAATGTATGAATTTTCATAAAATAATTGAAATAAATGCTCGAGAATTATATTACTTATTTTTTTATGTGTTTATAGATTAAGTCTTATCTTTTAATGGACTTCCCCTTATGCTATAGTTTTTATCTTTGATGATGTAATATTAAAACTCACTAATTAAATTCTATACTATTTAGCATTGATCTTATTGCAAGGGAGGCATTCTAAATTCTAAAGTCTCATTGTTTATACTTTGATATTTTTCTAAATTAAAATGAATTGTTTGAACTATTTAACTTTTTGAATCACATGCATTAGTGAGCAATAAATAACTAATTAAAGAAATATCGCTAAGAGAATAGTTAAATTAAATTATTAAATGTTGAATTCTCTGAGTATAACTAAGTGTTAATTTTCAAGCTAATATTAAGTTGTGAGCAATGAATTTCTTATGAATTATCAAAATATCAATGTTTGAAATATAGTTATGTGATACTTAGTCAAAAATTTGTAAAGCAAATTTCAAACTAATTATAAGGTTGAATAATAAGTGTCAATAGCAAAATTGTATTGTATCATAATGAATTATGCAATGAATAGTCAATAGATTCTCTGAGTATTATCAATTTTAAAAGAGCTTTGAATGAGACTGAAGTAACAATAATCAAAATTTTATTGTTAAAAAAAATCAAATAAAATTACGTCTAAGTACAGACCATTACAAAAAAATGCAATCGAAGTATAACTTTTGTATAGTGCTTCCTTTTACTACATTTTCTCCTCATTGTACTATTTGTTAGTTGGATAACTCATGGGTGATTTTATTCCTTCTTTCTTATTCGCTTGTCGATTATCTTTCAAGTCAAATCATCAAAAATTCATTTAACCTTTTAGCTTCAACGAATTTTTCGACTAGCTTGAAAAGATGTCTATCATTTTCCATATCATGACCATAAACCTCATGAAAGGTGCATTACTTTTATTGGTCTCGAGTATGTGGTAGAGTATATATTGAAGATGATAAACAAAATAACTTTTTTTAAATACATTTTCTATCTTAGCATAAGATATCCACATAGGCGTATTAGTGAGATTTATTGTAACATATGTGATTTGTCTTGGTGGCAAATGTGATAGTAAATTTTTGTGTTGAATTCAAAGCTTATGATGATGTTGCAGTGGTTGGCTAAGGGAGTTCTAATTTTAGCTAAATTGAAGTCACATTAGCTTATAGTCATTAATATGGTGGTCATTGTAAGTTTTTTGAATTCAAGTTTTCACATTTTTGTATCCATTTGCATTTATATACTAATTGGATAATACTAATATTTTTGGTTGATTTAGGTCAAGTGTATCTTTGAATGACTCTTCTGAGATACTACGTTAGAGTAATTATTGCAACTACATGCAGTGTTTAATATCTCATGTTAAAAATGACTAACAAACATTCACTGTGGTTCATTAGTTTTTTATGTGATTCTTAAAAGAGCTCTAGAATTCTTTAGTGGGTTCCAAGCACTTGCAAAGCATATAAAAATATTTGTTTAAATTATAAAAAAATTAATATTTTCAAGTAGAAGTATTGAAAATCATTTGAATAATCTCTCTTCCAATGAGATAAAGAATAACAAGTATTTTATTGAATCGCTAATATGCAATGAATAATGAGTTGACTTAAAACAAACACCATGATTTGTGAGATTAATCATTCACGTGTAGGAATTTGAATGAAGAATTTATATTTATCTAGTGATTGTATCTCAATGATCTATTTAAAGAGTACATTTATCAGCTATAGTTTACATTTTTATTCTTCAGAGGAGTTTATTCCTTACTATTTTTTGAAATATTTATTATATCTAATAAAAGATCTAATGATTCGATCATGAGTACAAAATGATGGAATATGAATATCCTTCTAGAATTTTCATTATTGAAGTTACTCTCAGGATATGCTCTAAGCATCCATAAATCATTTTGGCGAGTCTTCCTTATGGTAATTTATTTTGAAGCTATCATCTTCTCTATTTATGGATCTCTCCCTTTTATATTTTTATTTTAATTGCTGCAACATAGCTTGATTTATGACCCTTGGCAATGTTCATGCTCATTGAACTTCTTAGAATGTTGAATCAAAAGTTATCCCTAAATAGTGTAAGTGCCTTACAATTAAGATATAAAATCAAACAAGAGAAAAATTAGAGAGATAGATAAAAATATAGAAGATTAAATAGTGATATGATCATGAAAATTCTACTAGTTGAAAGCGAATCTTGATGTCAGCGTCGATTCAGATAAAATCAGAGATCGCACTTATTATCAATCGACTCTTAAACATGGAGTGTTTATAGTCAAACCGAGCGTCTTGACGAGCCAGATCTAACAAGATTAAGATCTCATAATTTCAACTTCATTTGAGCATTCAAATACACAAAATATATCATATGATCAAGAGAATCATCATGAGCCGTCCGATGGAGGAATGGTTGCATGTATTTACAGAAACGTCACCCTTCTAATTTATAAATAGTCCTCATTCTTCATATGAGGAGGAGACAAAGCAAGAGGATGAGAGAGCTCTAAAGCTTGAAGATCCTCCAAGCATAATATCTTACCACCACTCGGCGATGCTGTTGGTTGTCAACCCGGCGTCATCGTCAGTCGTTGATCCCCACTGTTCACCATTACTATATGGTTGTTGTTGCCTGATTTTGAGATTCGCATTGTCATCCCTTCTCATATACAATTCTATAATCCCGTATCGGGAAAACTTGTACTCCAAAACAAATACATAGTGGAAGATTTTTCAGTCCGTGGTTTTCCCTCTTTTCGAGATTTTTCACATAAAAATTCTGGAGTTTGCTTGTTCACTCTTTAAATACCTGCGTGTGTGCTGGATTTCACAACAAAGCTAATGCGTAAACTTTCACTCTACCACAACTGGTTTTCTAGCACGCACCAGTTTGACGTTGTCTGTGAAAAACTGATTCTCATTATTTCATCATGCATAGCAACCAAGTTTCCCAACAAGATCAAAACCACCATGGAAGTGGAGCATTTCAAGCTTTAAGGAGCGCAAACGAAGAATGAAGATTCATCAAACTTCGTTCCTTCAGATTCTGTCGGAAATTGGGGGGAAACTCTTAATCTCAGAATATCGCCCATGTTAATATGATAAGCATCTAATCGATTACCATCCCAAGAAGCAAGTCAAAGTTGGAGGATATTTCAACATTGAAAAGATATATAACTTTGCAAATTATAATTTTCCAATCATACTCATAGAAAAACAAGACCAAAGTTAAAGAACAACTTTGGCTTCAACCATAAATGGATATTTTGATTCAACCTCTTCCATACAGGTTAACGTCATCGAGCGAAGACTTTGACAAACAACCTAGGATAAGTCAAAAGGTCCTTGGTGGACTTCCCATGACCTCTTCGACACAGGTTAACGTTATCGGGTAACACTATGACAAACAACCTCGGATAGGTCAAAACTTTGTACCTACTCCACACAGGTTGACGTCATCAGGAAACACTCTGACAAACAACCTCGGATAGGTGAAAAATCCTCAGCGGATTCAATTCAACCTCTTCCACACAGGTTAACGTCATCGAACAAAGACTCGACAAACAACCAGATAGGTTAAAGGTCTTTGGTGGACTTCACCGCCTCTTCCACATGTTAACGTCATCGAGTAACACTATAACAAATAACCTCGGATAGGTCAAAAATCCTCAGCGGATTCAATTCTACCTCTTCCATACAGGTTAACGTCATCGGGTAACACTTTGATAAACAACCTCGGGTAGGTCAAAAATCCTCAGCGGATTCAATTGACCTCTTCCATACAGTTAACGTCGGTAACACTCGACAAACAACCTTGGATGGGTCAAAATTCTCAGTTGATTCATTCCATCAGGTTGCGTCGCCATCACTCCCACAAGCAAACTTCGGATAAGTCAAAATCGCCGACTACCGGCGTCACGCCGTCACTGTCGCCCGATTCTGCGTCGATCGCCGCGTTGTTGGCCACCCATCACCATCAATTTCGCCATGATCTGTTTATCCTTGTGGAATATATTCGTCACCACCGTATCTCCGCATTATCGGCATTATCGACCGTCGGCATTGTGTTCAACCATCATCGCCTCTCACGAATTGTCCGGTTCCGAGGCGGTTGATCTAGTGTAAATGAGCCGAGCTTGAGCGAACATAACTCTTGTTCGTGTTCGGCTCGTTAGAAATTTATTCTGTTCGGTTCGGCTCGTGTTCGAAATAGCTTGAAATTTCACTACTTGTGTTCGACTCATTTGAAAATCGCTTTGTTCGTGTTCGGCTCGTGTTCGAAATTGGCTCAAAATGCAATAATCCAAAAAATCTGTATGAAGGAGGATTCGAACCTGGGCCAATCTTTTGCATAACAAAAGTTCTAACCACCAAGCTATGCTTATATTGAGGGGTGGATCCGGAAAAATTTTTTAGAGGGGGCACAACAAGATAAGAAAATAATACTCATATACAAAATAAAAATTAAAGTATTTTATATAACAAAATAAAAAAAGTAAGCATCACAATAAAATAAATTTTCTTGACATTGCATATCTTTTATAATTTCTCCTTTTGAGATTTATATTTTGAAGATATTATACAATCAATTTATTATCAATATTTATAAATAAATAATTTTCAATATTTGCAAAATGATCATTAATCAGAATCTACCGTTCATTGCACAATTAATTTTTTACGATCTTTATTGTAGAAAATGCTCGTTCAATAATTACTATTACGATTGATAATATTAATGCGATCTTTATAAGCAAATGTACAAAAAGTAAACATCATTTTCTTTTTCTATCAACTTTTATGCAAGTTTTCTAATGCCTTTCAACTTTGAAATATACTTGCAAGTTCTCTAAATCAAGATATACTAGAATATCTTCTAAGTTAAATTCTGGTGTTACTATTCTCACAAATAATAGTATGTGAAAAAGTTGAGCTCTATTGCTTCTATTTTTTAAAAAATATCTTTTCATATATAATTAAAATAGTGAAATTAAATACAATATAAATTTTCAGGTATATCAATAAAAACTGAAAAAAATATATCAATGCTATCATATTAAAATAGAAAAAGTCATTGAAGGATTAAATATGGGCTTTTCCATTGTATCCAATTATGAGCGTTTCTAGATGAAAGTAAGCGCGAGCTTGTGGGTGAAGTTGTTTGGGAAAGGACTAAAATCGAGCTTTGAAGATTCTTATAAGATTGGGATAAGGTGAAGAATCATCGCGAGATCGAGGGTTTCGGGGAGGCATTGCGCGTGAGGAGAATCTTCAAATTGTTCCCCAATCGTTGAGTTCTCACCAGTGAAGGAGTCGACTTGTGCGGGAAGAACCCGAAAGTCGTTGTATCGAGATTGGAGCTCGAGAGAGTGGGTGGCAGTGAAGGAATTGCACGTTAAAGTGTGAGGGGAGGTCGCAAGGCATCGAAGGAGATGGGGCCACTCAGATTCAGTGGGGGCACGTGTCTCCAGTGCCCCCACTGTGTATCCGCCCTTGCTTGTAATTGTGATAAATAATTGTGTTCGTATGTATATATAATAATAATAATAATAATAAAATAATAATAATACTAATAATAATAATAGTAAATAATAATAATAATAATAATAATAATAATATAAATTTTTATTTCGAGCTAAATCGAGTCGAACATGATCGAACAAATGATTGTTCATGTTATGTTTATATCGAGCTTAAAATAGTTGCGTGTTCCGTTTAGTTAACGCGTCAAACACGAGCTCATCGGCGAACACGAGCTTGTTTTTCAGTTGCGCCTCTTTTGAGGGAAAATCGAGCCTCGCCGGTATATGAACGAGCCATGATCGCCTCCGAACCCGGTCCGACAAGGTTGGCCTCTTCGAGGGAAAAGCGGGCCGCCGGAACTCGGCTTTGAGCGCCTCCAATATCGACAAGGCGGTGGCGTCTCTTTTGAGGAAAAACCGGAGTCTCACCGTATGAACTATGGGCCTTGATTGCCTCCGAGCGGTCGTCACAAGGCGGTTCGCCTCTTTCGAAAATCGAACCTCGCCAGTATGAACTATGGGCTTTGATCGCCTCCCCTGGTCGACAAGGTAGTTGACCTCTTTCGAGCGGAACCTCGATGAGCTGAACGCGATCCTCCGGCCGGTCCGACAAGGCGGTTGACCTCTTTCGAGGAAAAGCGGAGCTTCAGGTATGAACCACGGGTCTTGATGCGTCTCAGAACCCAGTCGGTCAAAGGTGGACGCTCTTTCGAGGGAAAGCAGCCTCGTCTGTATCGGGCCTTAATCACCTCCAACCCGGTGGTCAGAGGCGGTTGGCGCCTCTTTGAGAAAATCGAGCGCCATATGAATTATGGGCCTTGATTGCCTCGAACCGTCGGTCAAAAGGCGGTTGACCCTCTTTCGAGAGCGGAGATTATGAGCCTCAGGCCTTGATCGCCTCAGAATGACCTCCTCTTAAGAAGAAGAGAACACTCAAGCATATGAGGAGTGTGCCTTCTCCCTTGGCCTTAGGAAATTTTTATAGACCCCATATAAGGATAAAAAGATAAAAAAATCAAAGAAAAACCGCCCAAAATTGCTCAAAACCGTTCAAAACGGGCCAAGACGGGTGAAAATGGGCCAAAACAGGCAAAAATGGATGTTTCGCTGGACGCCGAACCATCCTTCTGGGTGCCCGTATACGTGCCCTGGCATGGCCTTCCTCATGACGCCTGCCAAGCCGTTCGCATAATCGAACCCGGCAGCGATCCCAGGCCATGCCGACGGTGATCCCTGAGCAAGCGCTGACCCTGCGCGCGCCATCTCGTTGCAGCCTCCGACCCATTCGGCCTCGACCCGTGACCCACCTTTCAGGTCGACCCGACCGTCGCGACCACAAAAGCTGGGCAACCCGTAGGCGCGATCCGCAGGCAGCGACCCGCGCGTCATTTCGTTGTAGCGCATCCACCGTTCGGCCCCGTTCGACAACTAGGCGACTTGCTTTAAGCGCGAGTAAATGTCGGGATAGGTCCATTACCGAAACTTTCGCTCGTGCATACATTTTACATATGACCTGCACTTCGCGTAGCCAATAATCTTTCTATTGAAGATCTGTTCTCTGAAAATATATGGTTAATGGACGAAATTTTATTTGAAGAATTTGCTATTTTTCAAGTATTTGACATATATATTTTGGATGAGAGATAATATTAGAGCAAAAAAAGCTCGTTGTTCGTGAGCATTTCATATTATTTCGTGTTACGCTCGTTCGTTAACTAAGCCGAATCTGAACGAGCATTTCAAGCTCGATATATAAGCAAGAACATGAACAATCATTTGTTCGATCTTGTTCGGCTCGATTTAGCTCGAAATAAAAATTATATTATATTATTATTATTATTATTATTATTATTATTGTATTACTATTATTTTTATTTATTACTATTATTATTATTATTATTATTTTATTACTATTATTTT
Organism: Cymbidium sinense; assembly: GCA_021442155.1. Classification (NCBI taxonomy): domain Eukaryota; kingdom Viridiplantae; phylum Streptophyta; class Magnoliopsida; order Asparagales; family Orchidaceae; genus Cymbidium; species Cymbidium sinense. Next base: position 113,347,725 of record CM038225.1, read on the forward strand.
TATTTATTATTATTATTTATTACTATTATTATTATTATTATTATTATCATTATTATTATATACATACTGCACATTTACATATCACAAATACAAGACTTAGTGGTTGAAACTTTTGTTATCAAAGATTGGCAGTTGAATCCTCCCTCTGTCGAAAAAAAGCTTGTTGTTGACATTCGTGTTCATTCGTTAGCTTGTTTAGTTAAGCGGTAACATACATTTCAAGCTCGATATATAACGAACAGCGAAACAAAACAAATTTCAAACGAGCAAACGAACAAGAGTTATGTAGCTCAAGCTCGCTCGTTTACACCCATATATATCACCCAAAAATAGAGGGGCCGATATGACCAAAATTCTACTAGTCGAATCTTGATGTCTCAGCTAATTACAATCAAGATTAGCAGGAGTTATCTATTATCGACTCTTAAACATGAAGTGTTTATAGTCAAAACGAGCGTCTTGACGAGCCGTATCTAACAAGCTTAAGATCTCATAATTTCAATTTTATTTAAGCATTCAAATATACAAAATACATCATATGATCAAGGAGTCATGAGTGATCAGATGGAGTGATTGGATTTTGCATGTATTTAAATGCCACTCTCAATATAAATAGCATCATTCTTCACAGGAGGAGGCCAAGCAAGAGGATGAGAGAGAAAAGCTTGAAGATCCTCCAAGCATAATCGTGCCACTCGATTGGGCGTTGGTTGTCGCAAACGGCCGTCATCGTCAGTCGTTGATCCCCGCTATTCACCATTACTATATGACTGTTGTTGCCTGATTTGGGATTCACATTGTCAGCCCTTCTCATATACAATTCTGTAATCCCGTATCGGGAAAACTTGTACTCCAAAATAAATGCATAGTGAAAGATTTTTACTGGGCTAGGTCCCATGATTTTTTCCTCTTTTCGAGGTTTCTCGCGTAAAAATTCTGGAGTTTTCTTGTTCACTCTTTAAATACATGTGTGTGTGTTGGATTTCATAACTAAAACAACTTTCACTCTACTAGGTTTTCTAGCAACAAATAGTAAAGCTCTAAGAAATTCATTAAAAAGCAAAAAAAAAAAAAGAAAAAAGAAAAAAGAAGTTAGGACTTAAACTTATCATCTTGCCATCTATTTATAAATTTGCATCAAGATTGAATGATACATATGACAAAATTTAACTATTTTCTACTTTGAATGATACAAAGACTATGTGGCTAAAAATGTTGAAAATACATACTAAACTTGTTAGATAAAGCACCTCTTCCTCAAAGGAGACTAACTTTGAAATAGTATTCTAGTTGATTAGCTCTTGGGAGAGTTGATGACAAGATCATGTGGTATTTGGTGGCTATCCTCATGTAATTGGATCCCGAGGCTCCCAATGTCAATTATAATTGAAACTGTGGCAAGTAGCCTTAAGAAAATAACATAGCCTTTGATAATGGACAAATATGATCTATTTCTTGAGTGAATTCATAACTCCAACGGTCCATAGAAGACTTATTGGCTTACAAGTAAATTTCAATTTCAATTAAAATTTTATTATAAATAGGCTTATCCAAATTTGATAAGAAAAACTTTAATATAAGAAAAAGAAATTTGGCAGTTCAACATAATAAGCAAATGTCAATATTAAAAAAGATTTAGTGCAAAAGATATTTAAATTGTATGTAAATTACATGAGAAGAAAAAAAAATTTCCCCACTTTTACTTTTATATTTGTCATTTTATTCAAACTCAATATCATACAATTGATTGTAATCTAAAATATAAGTATTATATTTTTATCATATTTCATTAAGTTTTGGCCATATTATTTCTCTAGAGGTGATGTATTTTGCTTTTCTTTTAAAGGGGTTGAATCAAAGGCATGCACTTGTGGACTTTCATTTTTTTTTTTTTTTGGTTTTATATTTTATATTTTTATTGTATTTTGTTTCTTTCTTGATTTGAAACAAATTATGCTTGGTGTTTGGTGGCGATAATTATTTCCAAAAATACTTAAATCAATTTTTTTTGTATGTTTTGAGTGTTTCTAAAAATAAAAAGATCTATTTTTAAAAATAAAATATAAAATATTTTAAAAATATGCTAAATAAACATATTTTTAAAATAAAATTAAAAAAATAATAAAAATGATCCTATGTAAGCCCTTATATTTTTATTTTTTATTTGTTTTGTTTATATTTTAAATTGAAACAAATTATGTTTGATTTTTTATGATGATAATTATTTTTAAAAATACTGGAATCAATTTTTTGGATGCTTTGATTGTTTTTAAAAACAAAGAGATTTGTTTTCAAAACTTTAAACAAAAATACTTCAAAAATACACTGAGGGGCTGTTTGGGATCAAAATATTTTCTACTCTCAGTTGTACAATAATAATGAGTAGCTACGAGAAGGTAAGAATCAAACAAGTGCAAGCAATGGAGAATTTAATTGCAGAAATGTCAATGGAAGAAGAGAGGCTTTTCTTGCATCATTATGACTAATGATGCCTTCCTGTTTGACAAATGAAGTTAACAATTTGTTTGTACGCTGTTTTGCACATCCTTAATAAAATTGCCTTCTTATGCTGCATTATTTTCAACATAAAAAAAAAAAAATCAATTGTTGATCTCAACTGAAGAATTTTGAGTTGTATATAATAAATATCTGACCTGAGAAAAAGCATTCATGAGATTCAAATGAAAATTTTGAAATAACATTACGATGAATCGAAGATGTGATTGAAATTAAAGTTTTGTGATAATTTTATAGTAATGTGAGATGATAATCTTTTGATGAATAATTTAAATGGATGATTTATATTATTTAATATTTTTTGTTTATAATTTCTCATTAAATATTTATTTAGTTTTTTCTTGTCAGGAGATTCTGAGCTTCTCTTTTATACTAAGAATAGGTGATCAAATATTCATAGTGTATCAAATTTCTTCTCTAAGCTTGTTTTAGAAGAATTATGCATAATTTAACATCTTCATATGTTTATATATATATATATATATATCATAGATTTACACATATCACATAATTCTTATGCAATTGCATATCTAATACCTAAAATTTGATTTTTACTTATCTAATATTTTTTTATATTTGAAAATATGTATTTCACTTATAAAAAGTTAATGATCGTGATAATTTTGATATGATATTGAAGACGTAAGTATTATATAATAAATATAAAAATTGAAGTTAATGTATTAGATATGCAAATACATAAAAAATTATGTGATTATGTGTTAAAATCATTTTATAAAATTGCCAAAGATTTGCTGAAGACATAGGCAAATACATGAGTTCGATAGTAAAAAAAAATAATTAGGCTCCTTATACCCACCCTCCTATACAAACTATAAACTTCAATGCTGAGAATACTGGCGAGTTTTTTTTTAGGCCTAATTTGGTTGCAGATATTCAGAAAACACATTAAAGAAAATTTATAAATGCATTTCCATGCATTGATTGCCAATATAAAATCAACAATTTTGTGAATTTTGAAGAAATTTATGAGATTTAAAATCGATATTAACTTCCGATTACATTCTTAACAGTTTGTTCTTTTGGATTCTGAAAATTTGGTTTAAAGTCTCGAAAACTATTTATCTTTTCTTTTGAAAGGAATTTGAACTTCAAAGATTTAAAACTTCAGTTTAGCTATTCAAATGGGTATCAAAATTAAAAATTCAGGCTCTCAAAAGCAAAACGCACTAAAAAAGCTCTCCCAAACGAAGCCTTAATGATGAATCGGACAAATTCTTCTTTATTTCAAAACTTAACTATCCATTTGATTGAAGAAAACATTTCACATAATCAATCACTTTGGGTTTCTATATAAAGCCCAAACAGTTTCATGAAAATAAAAGCATTATATGCATTAAATTCCATGGTAAATGCAGATCAAGATCATGCCTAGATCAACCTAGATCCCCTCCCTCAACTTTTCTCTTGATTAAATGAATAAATAATCTTAGTTGACCAAGCTAATCAGCAAAGACAGATCCACGAATAAACACTGCCCAACGTGCTCTCCAATATCAACATGGATTCCTATGCGCTATAGAAAATAGAATTATTCTTTGATGAACTGATAGATTTTCCTTCTGAGAACCCTAATTTCCAAAAAAAAGAAAAGAAAAGAAACTGGACACTGACTTGCCAACTTCAAGAATGGAAAAGCAAGCAAGCATGCTTTAATAATGTAAATAGTACAAAAATTACCTACCGAAGTACGAAATGTTTTTCTATATCAGAACATTCTATCTAGTGCTAAAAAAAGGTTTACAACCAATAATCTAAAAAATATATAAGAAATCCATGAATATACACAGTACTACTTGCTACAGAGAAACGTAAACTTGCTTTATAGCAATATAGTTTCGAAAGACAGCTTCCATTTACAGTTTCAGTGCATCAGAAGTCTGAACTCGGGCTTGGAATTCAAAGCTAAGCTCATTATCCAGTTTAAGTTTTTCAACCAAAAGTTTTATTTGAGACTACTGAGATTTCTGCCTTTTAACGGTTAAGCACTGCTGGCTGCCAGCACAATGATCCATAAGAGGTCTCTTGGTCTTACAGAGAGCACCATTAACGCCGTAATAAGCCATTGGTGTTGACGTGGTTGCCTGTGCTCCTGTACTACAACTATGAAGCAGATTACTTGTATTCAAAGCGTCATCATTTCTGATAGACAGAGTAGGAACCAACAATGGCTTCAGAGGCGGTGGATTCCTCCATCGAGGCAGCGAACCGGCGACGAATAGAGTGTCGAGAGTTGGTCCCGCGTCGATGACAGCTTTGAGAAGTCTGCCTTCTCTGGAAGAGGTTTCTTCGCAAATCGATCGAAGAGAACCTTCATGACTTCATCCTGTGTTGTAGCAGGAGGGGCACCAACATTCATCATATGCTGCTGCGACATCAAGACATTGCAGGAGTCTGCAAAGTTCACAATTGGGAGGTCGGGGGAAATGGAGGCGTCGACTAAGGAATCGACGACGGTGGGGGATGAAACATGGGACTGGTTGTTATGCACGTCGGTGAGGTTTTCCGACTCGCTTATGCTGGAGGAACCCAAGGCTTGCCTGAGCTGAGGACTTTCAGGTTGCAAGAAGGGAGCAGATGGAAGTAGTTCAATAGAATTGGGCTGTGTGAGCTTGTTGAGAACAATCTGAAGCTGGTTCTTGGCTTCATCTCTTTCTTGGTTAGCTGCTTTTAGTAGCTGAACCAATTGGTTGATGTTTTCTTCTTTCTTTATGATTTCCTCCCTTGCATTATTTTTCACTTCTTCAAGCTCGCAGATGGTTGTCCATAGCTTATTTTTCAGCTCTTCAAGAGTCTGTTGAGATCGTTATTAATATTATTGAAAGCATATGAGAGAAAATTTATTTTCATGAATATGAATTAATGAATCCTAATTTACTCGATTTCTAAATGTAGAAGACAAAATGTAAGACACTATATAGGAAAGATGAACATTTTGATCAGGGTATGTTTACAACTACAAAAGCAAATAAATTCTCAGATGTTACAATAAAGAAATATCTAGTAATAGAGCGATTTATCTGCAATTAAACATTCATTTGTTCGAATTAGTTGCAAAATTCTCGCAAGTTCAGTTCTAATAAATCAAAACATAAAAGTTATGATAATCAGGACAAAAAAATGATAAATTTTTTTGGCTAAATTAATGAAATTATGAGTTCACACATATCTTTCAGCTGTCTACTGTGATGGAAACCAATAGAGTAAAACTTTACTCACCAAACCGATACACACTCCTAAAAATAATAGAGCCATGTTACTTAGATGGACCAATCGCATACTTCCAAACAAAAATGTATTGCACTCACGCAATTTTTATTGGCCTTTTAAGCAAACCGAACACAGCTATGAAATTTTTTCCAGATTTCTTAGGGTTGTGTGACAGAATTCCATGCAAAAAAACCTCAACTTTCGGTAAATTTGCAAAAAAAAAAAAAGACTGACTTTTCCTCCAAAATAGCAAAACCTGAAGAAAAGTAAGGTTTTTATGCTTAATTAAGTGTTACTTACTAATGACCGTTGGAAAAATCTTAGCAGCAAAATGTCACCAGCATTCATTAAATTGGAATTATAAAAGACTAGCTACCTACCGAGAGAACAACCAAAAATCCATAACAACGAATCCATAAGGGGAATTACAAAGTCATTCAGATTGTTATCTATGTAAAATTAAGCAGAAACTCTTAATCAGAAAAGCATTAATACTTCACACAATTAAAATAGAGCCGTTTGGCCGGAAATCTGCTTTCCTGTTTCAAAAACTTAACGGCTAACCAGCCCGCCATCTACCGGCATCTATACTCCGACGAACTACGCCTCCACTGTGAGAAATAGAGAGAAAGAGAGAGAGACGTACCTCTTGGTATCCCCAAAAAGTAATGCTAGAAAGGGCTTCCATGGTTTCCTCCTCTGGTAGAGGCCAAAGACTTCTATGCATCAAACAGAAAAATAAGGGGAGGCAGGGAAGAAGAAGGGAGAGAGAGAGAAGAGCCCACACGCTCTTTTATGGGCCCTTACTCTTTATATAAAGACCTTTCCACAAATTTTATTAACAGTAATATATATTTTTTTGTATGTATGTATGTATGTATATATGCGTATAACACTAACAAAAGAACCTTTGTTTTCTCATAGTTCTAAGAATCTGAACACAGGAAAAAATAATGTGATTAAGGAAGGCTGAATTCTTCTATGGCAGGTTGTAAACTTACTTGTGACCCTATTAATTATTCCTCCACCGCTCAACATAAAAACAAAGGATTAGTAACTAAAACAAATTTAAAATTTTAAAATTTTAAAAAGACTTATATTCCTATTGCTAATTGCCAGTAAAGCACGAGAAAACTTACCTTAATAAAACAATTTTCGAATTCCTCTTCAGCGATTCAAATTTCTTCTGTTATGGTTAGTTCAGGGCTTTCAATTTTATTCAGAGAAGTTCCTCTGTTTCCAATTATTGTTTTTGTTAATAAATCTTTCTCTATATAAGGAAAGATATAAATGCTATGGCTCTGACTTAAAGAGAATTGCGCCTTGGCCTGTAAAGGGCATAAGGTGGTCGACAACGTAGTTAATAAATTAGTAAATTATATCTTTATAGTAAATATATGTAGAAATTAATAGAAATATCATTCAAAAGTGATAAAAATTCATAAATTTTAGCTTTTAAAAATACAATATTTATATAATTTATACTTTTATATTTATAATTTCTTACAAAAGTTCATATGAATTCCAATTTGTTAAAAAAAATGAGCCGTTGGATGCATTCAAAACTACTTAGAGAAATATTTTACATTTATTTATATCAAATATCTAAAGAATACAACATTCATATATTTTAAATAGAACAGATTTCCAAAAAATTAGGTTAAAAATATTAAATTTGCTCAACCATTAGACATTATTATGAAGTTGTGGATATATATATATATATATATATATATATATATATATATATATATATATATATATATATATATATATATATATATATATATGATAATCTTATGGAACTTAGATATTATATTTATATAATTAATATATTAACAAAATTGTTTTTTCGGGAATAATATATTAACAAATTTGATGGTGACCGACTTTTATGCTATTGATTAGGCAGAAAATCTAATACTATTTTACCAAAAAAATTAAATTTTATTTTAACAAATAAGAAAATTAAATTTTTTTTTTTTTTGGTAAATGAGTGTCTTCCTTGTAGAAGTAGAGTTATAATGGCATAACATGCATGATCCCATCTAATCTTTCATAGGCGCCTATAGATTATCAATGGCTATCCACATGCTTTGAACATTCAAATATTGTTTTTAATATAATAATCGTGTTTTGTTTGGCCTACAGATGATTCGATTTTGAGGAGAGGGCTTATTTGGTTGTTTGTAAAAAAAATTGTATTTATTTTAGGAAATAATGATTTTTTTAACAAAGTTTATTTGATTGTTTACATGACATTATTATTATACAATAAAATTTTTTTATACAAATAGAAATATATTATTTGCATAGATAGCTTAACATTTACAGGTAAAATTACATATTTATATTTAATTTTTAAATTATTTTGATTTACTCAATTTAATTTCTAAATATTTTGCTAACAAGAGAAAAAATATATAATAATATGTGCACCCACCCGAAGCTCTAAAATGATATTTCTGTTCTAAGTTTCATCCAATGTATGAACACGAAGAGCATAAATTAGAAGAATAGTGGAGTAGTTTAGTAAGGCATCACTGAAGATAGTATATAGGAAGAAGCAAAAATTCTCAAAAAATATATATATACTTTAGTGGCCGGTTTGGCATCAGTTTTATTTATTTAATTTATATTTTAATTTAAAATAAAATATATTTGATAATAATAATAATTATTTAAAATATAACTTAAAATATCTAAAAAATTATTTTAAATATTTTTTAAAATAATGTGATTTCTTTTCAAAAATAAAAAATAAACACAATGTTAAAATACACTAAATAAATATATTGCTATCAATTTTTTAGCTGATTTTTAAAAAACAATGTAATGAAGAATTGCTTTTGTTAACTAGAACTTTTAAAATATAATTTCTATCATGTTATTTAATTTTTTTTAAATAAGAAAATATTTACAACAATCATAATAACTTTCTGAAAATTAATTTTCTCATAATAATTTTACAATTTATATATATAAATATATATATATATATATATATATAAAGTTGAAATCTTTGTTTAAAAGAAAATAACTTAACCACCATTAAAAACAAACTATAATATTGTTGCATTAATATTTGGTTTAATTAAACCGTACACACCCTAAAATTCAGCAAGCAAAACCTCCATGTCTTGAGGACAATCTCCCAGTATTTGTGAAAACTTGCCGCCAAAGCTGTGCAGAAATCAACTTAATATGCAGCACTAAAGAAACGGCACGAAGATGTAATTTTCCCTTTATAATTAGCCTAATCTGTATTAATTAGTTAAATCTTTCTGATCGGCCTATCCTTAGGCTTTGGTGGCTATGGTTGCTGTCACCGGAAGAGCGGCATGGATAGAGCTCATGCTGAGCTAAATGAAGCAACAGTTGACCTACACCACACCCTAAATTAAATTTCAATTTATAGAATCTACACAACATTTATTGGCATAACATTATATTCATAGGCAAGCAATCAATTTGGTTATAACATTATAATTGATACATTTGATACATTATTCAATGTTAAGGCTATCCTTAATGAAAAAAAAATTCACAATATTATATATAATTCATCTAAAATTATAGCATCTCTCTCTCTCTCTCTCTCTCTCTCTCTCTCTCTCTCTATTTTTCATGCACACACAAACATACTTGATATCACAAAGATCACAACTAAGTGCATGAACATGATAATACAAGCAAAATAATTCAATAATTACTATTATAATAGTGATCCAATGTAAATTATCATATTTTAATAGAATGAAACATATATTTTAATGAAAAAATCAATCATTTGAGCTTGAGCTTGCTAGTACGAAGATTGAGCTAAGATGAAACTATCAATAGTTAGAAGGTTCAAATTCAAGTTCAAGCATGATACTACTGATCTAAAGAAAGACAAATCAACCTAATTTGGACTAGTATATATCCTCTTAGCCAGAGTTGGATGCTTATGTCTCTGATGTTCATAATGCCCGCATGAAAGATAGAAAAAATTAGTGACCTCATTGACTACCATGAAGCAATTTGAAGTATTTTTGAGTTTGGTCTTTTGCAAGTAGTAATGTATTAATGGGGCTATACTTACATGAATTTGTTCAAACTTAGATCTCAAAAAGTTTTTTATTTCTGAGACTTTTTTATATCTCTACAAGCCATCAATTTTAAAACTGTTTATGACAAAAGAATCCTCTTGAGAATAGAATATTATTAATATAAAAATGATATAACACTTTCACTATTTTCTTTGCAACCTAAATTAGAGATGAAGAAACTCTATGATTATTTTTTTATAATTTCACAATTAAAACTTCAATCAATCCTTACAAATGTATTCATGATATTGAATTCTATAATGTCTTATATTAAAATATTTATATGAGTTCATCCGTGATTACAGGTATCTCTTGACCACCACCACTTGACTACATTGATTGCGAGTTAACTAAGAATCAGTGGATTGATTTGGTCAATCCAAGAAGAGCATTTTTTAATCATAGCTTGATAAATGGATGATGTGACCATTATTTTGTTTTATAATAACTAAGAATAATCTAAATAATGAATAAAATATCTTTCTATTACATTATAAAGGGCATATCATTCGTCATAATGCGAAAGTTTTCTCTATTTCTAAGGTATGTTTTACTCGTAAAACATACCTTCATAAAAACCTATCCTTATGCAACAACCACCTTTCATAAAGTAACTTGAATGAACTAATCACTTGTTGATATTCAACTCATTCGAAATTTGATTATAATAAAATATTATTATTTAAGTCAATCGAATAAGATCGAGCCAAACACAAGTCAATTTTGAGTAAACAAAAATATATAATAAGGCTAACATAATAAAATTTTCTACTTATCTACTAACCAATACTAACAATTAGTAAATCATATATGTATATATTCAAATATGTGTGGGCTTTGAAAATTCACCACCGACCTTTCGATGAAGAGATTTATTTAAAGTGTTGGTGTAATTTTGGCGAATGGAATAGTAGAAGACACTACCAGATTTTACCCTCATTTTTGCGAGGACTTTAGATCTAGTTCAGATTTTCTAAGCAGCTATAGTTAATTATCCTGGTCGAGAGAGAACTTTCGATTAAGGCTAGTAATTAGGTCGCTTAATGCATAGTGTATAGTAGAAGCATATTGAGTTTTGGAATTGAGATTTATGAAATTCATTATATTTAGATTAAAGCGGATGGTTGGGGAAACGATGACGTGCCCGATCTAGATCACATGGTTTTAGTCATCTCGTGGTTCACAGTATACTTAGTCAAAGGTAGTATTCGACTGACCGAAGGATCTTTATCAGCAACACATGGGTTACATCGTCCAAAAAATTCTTGTAGACTTGGGGTGGTGTTTATCTAAGGAGACAATCTTAAGTCTACCTTAGCTAGCAGAGAGTTTTTTCCCCGATCAAGTATACCCTATGGTTCACAACTCAAAGGGCAGAGCCATTGGGGAGCATACATGCTACAATCATGACCGTGATATAGTGTGGTCATTTGACGACAACCACATAGTCAAAAGACTTTGGTCGTAACTGCATCATGTGGAGCCTACTGGCCAAGCCACGCAGTGAGAGGACACGGGCCACGTCCTTACTGACTTGAGATTGTTTGAGAGTAAACATAGTTGTGTACTTGATTTGACTTTGACTCCTTTGTGAGCTAGAGTTTTCTTAATGTGTCACCTCCGATAAACAATTGCAGAAGGTGAATTGAATTTTTAGTTTTAAGTCGTTAATATTTAATTTCACTTAGACATTTATAGCTTAATAGTATTTCAAATTATGCATTTAGATTAAGATTCCATCTAAGTTAATTTGCTGAAATTATGATCATATTTTTATTGAAATATCCCCTCTGGTTAAAATGTTCATTTAACACGGTCATCATTGGGGTGGTTTATTGTTTCGTAGTTTAAGATCCCGTCGACTTTATTAATTTAATAATAGAGGATCAAATCTGCTGTCATATGACATAATTAGCTTGTTAGATATTTTATTAGATTGAAGATATTATAATAACATCATTTGATTTTTAGGTTTTATTAACACGAACCCGGTCCTAAGACCCAACCGAGAAGCAACCCGCACAACATCCTCAAACACTTGAATTTAAGCATTTAGCGTAGTGTCGGGGCCCATGCGGGTGTATTTGATTCAACATTAATTTAAACTGAAGGGATTTGTATAATATTACTTATTTTAACTGAATTTAAATGCAAGTAAAAAAAAAATTAGATAAAATTTTGACAGCATTTATGCAGCCTCCCGGCATCGTCCCCACATAAGGGGCTACAACGAGGGTTGGGCATGCCCACCATGCCAAGAAAGGCATGTATGGGTGGTGTAAATACCATGGTCGAATGCTTCATCCTACCATGTCAAGAAAGATATGTATGAGTCTCTGAAGTACCTATTTGAGATATATATTTTCCTGCCATGCCAAGAAAGGCTTGTGTAAGTACTTATATATTTATAATGTCAAGATAAAACATTAATTTTAGCTTTATTATTGAATTTTTATTAAGTAGTTTATTAATTATGTCAGTGTAAAAATTTGGCGACATTTCATCAGGCGTCGTCTTCGTATGGGGGCTGCCGGTTATCGCACAACGCCAAGAAAAGGCGATGTGGTGGTATAAATCACGGCTGAATCGCCTTCCCATGTGAGAAAGACATGTATGGGGCTCTAAGGTTGAAACATATTTTCGCATCTAAGAAAGCGTTATGCGGTATATACCTACAAGTTAATTCACATAATAATTTCATATCATAACATAATTTACTATCAAGCTATGCAGGTCCCCCTATCAGTGTGAAGTTTGGCAGCATTTCGATAGTATCCCAACGTCATTCCCATATTAGGGGCTACTTTGAGTAAGTTGGGTTTGCCTACCACGTCAAAAAAGGTGTGTATGGGTGGTATAAATCACAGACTGAATGCACCTTTCCACCTTGCCAAGAAAGATATGTATGAGTCTCTAAGTTATCTGTTGAAACAGATTTCTCGCTACGCTAAGAAAGGCATGTACGTGTACTTATACACAAGCAAGTACAAATTTTCTCGTCATGCCAAGAAAGGCGTGTACGAGTGCTTATAGTCAAGAAGCAAACACAGATTTCCCCGCCATGCCAAGAAAGGTATGGACGAGTACTTATGGCCAAAATGGGCTTCGGACGAGCACGAGATTCAATTCCCATGCAAGTGGGATGGCAAATTCGTAGTTAGGTGGTGGTGAGTCTCCAATGGCACGGGCGACGGGACCAATGACAACCTTGTTGGCTGGTAGGCGGGTGAGGAGGATAGCTCGGTTACAAGTAGTGCCAAGTTCACAATTTGGAGGGGCTCTTAATAGCAATAGAAGGGGTAGTGTTGGAACGAGCTGTGTGACTCCACACCTCTAGTAAATGATCTTCTCCACCAAACCTGAAAGGCTTTGCTCAAATTAGGGCACTCGCTCCCTTGCATGCCGAAAAACTAGAACCACTCCATAAAGAGGGTTTGCTACTGCTTCAGAGGAAGGGTGAGGATAGCCTGTCCCAGACCTTCCTTTAACATCCTCATGTCAATCCCCTTTGGACACCTCTGTATCCACCCAAAGTCCAGCATCAACGGCCTAAACCATCTGCGAAGGACAGAACGCCTTACGTCAACAAGTCACTGAACCTTTCCTCTTCCCATGTCCGTGAACATGCATGTAGAGATCCTTCTTAACTCGTACCTGATCATAAAGGAAGTCCTTTCATGAAGCCTGACCAGCTCATCTTGGGATACCCACAGGGAGACAAAGTCCACAACCATCTGTTTATCTATGAGAATGTCTAGCAACTAGTTGAGGTTTTCAACTTATTTAGAGACTCACTCAACAAGAGGCCTATATTCCTTTGTTGTCTCTATGCCTAGCCCGACAGGGACATAACTCGAGGCTTCTTTGAAGAGCTGCACCAGTGAATTGACACAAGCATTGCATATGCCATATATGTTATCCTTGTTAAGACCAATTAGCTCTTTCATATAGACGAAGCTCTTGGACAAGAGATCATTTACTAAAGCCTACAGCTCCTACCTTGGATTACCATTAGTACCATTACAAAAAATATCTTATCAGCTGCATAGCAAGTTCTCCGGAGCCACTTGAACCTTTTGGGTGTAACCTTGCTAGAACTTCTTCAGTAATAGATGCATCAAACATGCATCTTGAGAATAGACTTTTGAATTTCTCCTCCTCGTGCTCCATGGAACTACCTCTAAGTACTTCAAGCAGGACCTCGTGCCTCTATCAAACATGAATGTGGCTGATACCTCGAGTACATTAATTGCTCGTGACACGCCCGCTTTCATGAGCCAATTCATGCCGTCCCTGTAGTACATCAATTCGATTATGTCCCTGAAAACGTTTAAATTCTCCACTTCCTCGACCTCAATATGCCAATAATCTTTGAGATCATCAGGAACCTTCGTGTGAAATCTCAAAACCATTCCAACAAAATACGAGTTGTTAGCATAGAGAACGCCGAATTCATCTCCATCACCAGGCGCTTGCTGTCCCTGCCAGTCACCTTCAGCCTCAAATCCAAGCTCTTATTAGTCTAGCACTGTGTGCTTTAACATATTGAATAAATATGAAATTCCTTTAGTTTGGCCATTGCCTTTGTGTGAACTATGAAATCACTTCCTCAGTCACGTGTTTTCTGCTTTTGCGAACTTGATGAGAAAATTGGCTTTGATCTGTGCTTTGCGCTTGGTCAGATCATTTGAAAAGAGATTGACCTTGTAGGTAATATATATATTGATTTGAGGTAGCTCTAAATTGAGAGTTCCCTCAGATTATCTTGGTCCATCGATCGAGCGAAAAGATCTCTTGGATTTTGGTTGCTTGTAATCACTAAGCTGGATCTGATTTAAGATTGAACAACTATCATCATTGGACTAACGAGCAGGGGCTCTTTTATTGTGGCCTTTTCTTGTGGCTTGATCTTCGACATTTGACGAATCTTGGAGAAAAACTTTTGACGTTTATGATTGTATTTTTATGCATTGAAGCAGATTCTTTTTGTTCTTGTAAGACCTGCAACTTTAACAATAATAGTTATAGATATATTCAAGGATCTTGACATAAAGCTCGATGTCAACCTGAATGCATGTGCAAGAAGCTCTCCTATTTTACAGAGAATGATTGAACAACTTTGATCTATAAAAACTAAAAAAATGCCCCCTATCTAATAGAGGGATTGCAGACTAGTTCAAAATTTGAACTTCTTTAATATAAATAAATGGAGCTCGTTCTAATTATCATACATATATTTATCTAAGGATCTCGGCTTGAAGCATGATATAAACTTAGCTAAATATATAAAAATATCCCCTATCTAACAGGGGGAGGCTTTCACAATAACTTAAAAATGTGATATCATTTTATGAGAGAATCTTCAAGTGATATTACATATGTATTGATATGAAAGCCTTACTAGTACAAGATTCATTTAAGTATTTATATACTTATCCATAGTTAGTTGTGATATTTTTTGAGATATCAATCATTGATTGGTAGCATCGGTCGTTGACCATTCTTGTCAATAAGCTGGTAGGCTACTCCTTCGTACACCTTCTCTACGACGTAAGGATCTTCTCAGTTAGCTTCAAATTTACCATCGATCTTGCGATGAGGGATTATTGGCCTTCTCAGCACCATAACCAATTCACCTTTCTAGAATGTCCGAGGATGTACTAAACTATTGAATGCTTTGGACATCCTCGTTTGGTAAATTTCCAAACTTTGTTGAGCCTGGAGTCTAACTCCGTCAAGTTTCCATTCGGAGGCGAGCGTTCTCATCTTATGTAAGATTGAATTGGGCAGCTACTCGAAGTGATGACAGCTCAACTTCTAGTGGCAGAACATCCTCAACTCCAAATGTTAGAGCATAAGGAGTGGCTTTGGTTGACATTTTATAAGTTATTCTGTATGCCTAGAGTGCTTTCATCATTTTAGTGTGTCACTCTCTTTTATTCTTTGTGAGAATCTTTTTGAGCATCTTTATCAATATCATATTGAAAGCCTCTGCTAAACCATTGACCCTTGGATTATATATTGATGAGTATCGACAATCTATTTTGTGCCGATCAGTAAATCTGTATATCTTCGCACCCTTGAAAGCTGAACTGTTGCCTGAAATAATTTGTCGTGGCACTCCGAATCTATATACAACATTATTAGTGAAGAAGTTAATGACCTGATCAGCAGTGACTTCCTTAAATGGAGTGACCTCGACCTACTTAGAGAAGTAATCAGTAGCTGTTAGAATGAATCGATGTCCCGCTGATGATGGAGGATCAATCGGTCCAATTATATCTGTGCCCCAACTTTCAAATGGCTAGGACGCTATTGTTGGGTGTAGAGGATTCAGATGTTGATGAATGAGATCCCCGTGGACTTGGCATTCATGACATTTTTTGGCATGATTTATGTAGTCTTTCATCATTGAAGACCAATAGTATCTCATCATCTTAATTTTGTTGCCATTTTAGGACCTAACTGGTGCGCGTCATAGAGTCCTTCATGAATTTCAGACATGACTCTATTGGTTTCATCCGTCCCAAAGCATCGCAACCATATTTACTCAAAAGATCTACGGTATAATGTGTCATTGACATAAGCATATCGTAGGATTCTTTTTGTAATTTGCATGGATAGTGATTTATTGCTTAGCAATTTGCTTTCCTTGAAATAATCGATGAATGATTGTCTCCAATCTTCTGACTCTTCCACTATGAAAGCTTCGCATGATTTGTTTGCAGTACTTTTGAGTTTTTCTATCTCTTGTACTTTTCGTTCCTTAGGAGAGTGAGGAGCAATTTGAATTGCTTCCTACTAGCTTGAGTTTGATGTCCCCCTCACTGCAATATGAATTTCTTGGTTGCGAGAACTTCGGACAGTGGACAATTCAATCAATATCGTCGTCGTGTTGCCATCTCTTTTGCCCTTGGCAATCTACTATTCTTTGATCGAGAAACTTGAGCTAGTTTAATGTTTGGAATTTCTTGATGAGCTCAAGCACTCGCCTATGATAGTAGGTCAATTCAAGCTTGTTAATCTAATAGAGACCCAACACTTGGTTGATTATTAATTGAGAGTCTCCAAAGATTCTTATATTTTGAAGGCCAATAATAATAACTTTTTTGAGACCTGCCACCAATGTCTCATATTCAGCTTCATTGTTGGTTCTTAGCTCAGTTAACTTATATGAACATCTCATTATGTCACCTTCCGGTGTTATGAAGACGAGACCAACACCAGCTCTTGCTTTTAGTAGATTTGGGGTTGAGCAGGCTTAATAGATGATGCACCGTCAAAATACATCTCCCAGATCTGCAACTCTTCTCTTTCACAATTTAGGATCTTCGTAAATCATCATTGATTTGTTGAATCTGGGGATAGGATGGAAAATATTAGTATTTTTATTTCGAGATACATATATAATATCGAACTGTAACAAGAGTACTGCCCCATTGTACCAAATGACCTATCAAAGCTGGTCTTATCATCAAAAACTTCAATGGATCAATCTTTGAGATGAGTGTTATCTTATGTGACAACATGTAATGTCGAAGCTTATGGGCGGCGAAGATTAGTGCAAGACAGTGCTTCTTGATCGGAGAGTACTTTGCTTTAGCTCCTATCAATCTTCGACTGATATAGTACATCACATTTTCCTTGTCTTCTTCATTGTGTTGTGCAAGAAATACTTTGAGGGATTCTTCTAATGCAGCTGTATACAAAATGAGAGGCTTTTCTGGGATTGGCGCTGCTAGGATTTGTGGATTTAACAAGTATCTTTTGATGCTATCGAATGCTTCTTGACACTCATTGTCCTATTTAAATAGTGCATTCTTCTTCATCAATTTAGCAAATGGTTGACACTTGCCCGATAAATTTGATATGAAGCGTCAGATGAATGCCAAATGTCCCTGCACGGATCGAAGCTGACGAAGATTCTTCGGCTGCGGCATATTCACTATCGCTTCAATTTTATTAGGGTTGATCCAATTCCTCTATGCTATACCACAGCCAAGAATCTTTCCAGATGAAACTCCAAATGCACATTCGAGAGGGTTCATCTTGAGATCATACTGCCTAATTCTTTCAAAGACCATCATCAGGTCACCAAAATGATCTTTTCGATCTATGCTCTTGACGACGAGGTCATCCACGTAGCATTATACTTTTTGATGAATCAACTCATCGAAGATGCGTGTCATGGCCCTCTGATATGTAGCTTCATTATTCTTCAATCCAATGGGCATGATTGTGTAGCAGTATATACCAATTGACGTCTTAAATGATGTGTGTTTCTCATCTTTAGGAGCCATTTTGATTTGAATGTATCCCAATGCCCCATCCATAAATGAGAACATATCGTAGTTGGAAGTATTGTCAACTAGTAGTTCTGATAGTAGGAGAGAAAAATCATCTTTTGGACATGCTTTGTTCAGATCTCAGAAATCAATGCAGATATGGATTTGACCATTCTTCTTTCTCACTAGAACAACGTTGACTATCCAATCTACATACTATTCTTCTTGGATAAAGTCTGCTTTGACCAGTTTCTTAGTTTTTGCAATCACCTGTTCTTCAATCTCTAATCTCATTCGCCTAGGAGCTTGCTTAACAGGTGTTGCATCTGCCTTGATGGCTAGTTTGTGAACTACCACATCAGGGGATAAGCCTGACATTTCGGAGTATGTCCAAGCAAAGTAGTCCTTGAATTCACATAGCAGAGCTTTTATTTCTTCAAGTTTTTCATCAAGCAGAAGGGCACTGACGAAAGTTGGGCGAGGATCATCATCTGTTCCCAAGTTTATTTCGTTCAACTCATCCATGATAACTGTTTATCCACCATTCTCAAGCTCTTCAGGCGCTAGCTTGGCTTCTACCTCCTCATCGTTGGTCAGATAAACCTCATAAAGATCATCTTCATTTTCAATTTTAGCATCAATCTTTTCTTCTGTTACCGCATAACAGGTTTTCTTTGACGATGTTTATGTGGGATGTATCCAAGATCTTTAAATATATGATTATCATACTTTCACGAGTTCTGTGAACTTTTTAGACCCCATAGGGTATCAAAAAAGTGGGCTCGCCATTTATCTATTTCAATATCAACTCCCAATTTGTGCATTATCTTGCGAATCTTTGAAGGATAATATTTTGGCATTCTTATGAGAACCATATCATCAGATTCATCAAATTGCATGAGCCAATCAAAATCCTGGTGATAGCACTCCTCATACTTGTAAAATAAAATTCCACGTTTATTACTTCTAGGCAAAGGAGACACATAGAAAGTCTTTAACTCTTCAATAATGTGGACTTAACGTGGACTGGTTTCTTTGAAGTGTTGAAAAGGATTTGACACGATCAGTAATGATTCCTCTGATATCAACAGGTCTACGGTCCTTCTTAAAGAGATACACTGAACTTCACTTTCATAGATATGTTCATAATCATACTCAGAATCTGAGTATTACATAATTTTCTTTTCTTTCACCAGAGACTTGTTTACTCCCTTGGGTCTGACAGAAGGATCATCATCTTCTTCTTCTATGTCACTGCCCAGATGAGGGACTAGCCTTTTCAACTTATTGGATGCGCTAGTTGCTTTAGGAAGAGTTGATGTCACCTTCTTTCTTCCTTTTTCCTTCTTCACTTCTTTGTGTTATTTTGCAGCCTTTGAGGTAGAAGCTTTGGATTGTTAAAGCTCGAACTCCTTCAATAAATAGTATTTTGCATCTTCATAGATTTTAGCTTCATGGACTGCAAATAGTTGAAGGTTGCCAGAAATTCTATGTTCTTCATCGCCTCTTATGTATTTCATGCATTGGTGCAAAGTAGATGAGACCATTTCGTACTCATGTAACTAGGGGTGCCCCAATAAGGCCCTGAACAAGGTGTCAACATCAATGACATGGAATTTGACTTTGTGTGAAGTTTTTCAAATCTTAACAGTAAAGTAAAAGATTCGAGCATCTTTTGCCCTTTTTCATTGAAGTCGTGGATCATCAATTTGTCCCATCCTAGATGTTGAACATCAAGGGATAATCCTCTCAATATTTTCAGACTCATGAGATTAACGGATGAATCTAGATCAATTAGAATTCGATTGATTATGACACCATCGCTCTCCATAGAGACATATAACGGGCAATTGTGTTCTGATGTTTCGAGCATAAGATTTTTCTCAGAGAATGTGATCATCGGAAGGTCTTGAGATTATAATAATTCAGTCATACACTGCTCAGTGAAGTACTCTCCATATTTCTTCAGATTCTTAAGAGCCTGAATTAAGGTTTCACGGAGATCCTACGATATGAGGAGGGCCTCATACACACTCAATTGTGCAGGGATCTTCCTCAAGTGGGATAAGATGTTATAATCGATTCCTTTATCCATGTTAGACTTCTTCTTTGGATCTTTGGGAATGATATTTTCATTAATTTATATGTTCTTGTAATTGCTTTTATTTGACGTTCCTTTCTTCTATGATGACGGTAGCACCTTGCCACTTCTTAGTTGTACTGGGGCTGCTCATATTTTTCTAAAGGAGTCTTCTCTTCAAAATCACTATTTATACCTAAGGATCAGATGGAGCCTTCAGAATCACTTCCCAATTTTATGCCCTTCATTAGTGATGGTATTGAATATTCTGACTCATCTTCCTCTAAAAAAGCAAGTCTTCTTTCGAGCTATCTTCTGTTTGCTTCACCATCAGACAAGGCTTGAATGCCACATCATTAGTGGTTCTTTTTCTTGGATTATCTCAAAAAAGTAGATTATATCGGCGAGTAACCAAGGACATTGAGATAACCCGACAGACTTCTCCAGAAAGAGAATTTTCATCATCATCTCTTTCATCATTTATTTCAATGATTTGGAGTCCTGACATAAAATCGGCAAGCTTAACTGGTTATCTTGCTGGTTATTGATATTATTCCAGATTATTAATTATCTTTTAGGTAGTAGATTTCTTCTTTATCTTCTTTTATTTGGTTGATATTTTGGGAGTTTTTGGCGAACTATGAATAGGTTCTTTCTCAGGATGAGGAACACCAAATAGCCTAGACTTCTTCTAAAGATAAGAACCTTTTGATGTAGATTCGACCTTCAGCTCTAGCACTAGTTCAACTGAAGATTTCCATCTGACACCCGGAATGCCTTCTAATCACTTCAACATCTTCATAGTTTTCTTTGAGACCGTAGTCTCCCATTTGTTTTCCTCAACTGTCTTTTCTTTTGCTTTATTTTTCTGCTGGGGCATGGAAGAGGATGTAACCACCCTTGCAGATTCTTTCTTTGGGTGAATAAGAACACCATTGGATAGCATGAATTCACCTCTCATGTATTTTCTTTCTAGCTAGTCCTTGATTATATAACAATCTTCTATAGGGTGGCAAACTACCCACTAATATGGACAGTAATTTGGGTTGTCAGTTCATCTTGACTCTTCAGGTTTTTTACATTCTGGCAACTCCAACCTTGCCTTGAGTGCTTGCCGAAATAGTTTGGCTACACTTTCCCTTTTGAATGAATATTCCTTGTTCATATTATCCTTAAGAGATGGATGCATTCGATCATCATCTCCTAATGATTTCCATTGGCAGTCACCACTACCCAAGAAAGTTCTGGGTTTGTCATTGCCTCCAAGAACTAACATCAGTTGAGAATTAAAGGATTGTTTAACTTTCTCATCAAAATAGATAGGTTGTTTCCCCTTATCTATATTGTAAGTTACCCTCCTTCCTCTATTTAAATCATATTGAGCAGTGTGAGATTCAATCCCCTTTGATTTTGAGAACTTCCCTTTCTTTGTTCTGTTTGAGTGGCTTTTAGTTTTAGAGAGATTCAACTTTTCAAAATTTGCCACCTGATTCAGCAGTTCTTCAAAGGTGGTGATGGAAGCCATGCATAAATAAGACATCATTTTATCATCATTGGTGCCCATTAGCAGTCGAATTGGATGTTCTTCTTCCAACTGTTGCTCTCACTTCATACTCATATTTCGACGAGTTATATACTTTGTAATTAACTCATCCTTCTTTCTCTTCTCCAGGGCAAGGTCAACTATTGTAGTCTTTATAACTACACTAGCAATTTTTTTGATAAATATTGCCTCCAACTTGGCGAATGCCTTAACTGAGTCATTAGGAAACTTTACGTACCACTCGAAAGTAGTTGAAGTTAAGCTGCTAACACTGGTGGAACAATAGCGCATCATTACCTCCAGTGTTACCACATGTTGCTTTAAATTATGCTAGGTGTTGCCTAGGGTTATCGTTGCCATCAAATGAGTGGAATTTCAGCACTGAGTAACCATTAGGATACGACACCTAGTCAAATTCTGCAGGATATGGGCGACCTCTACTCACCAGTTTCTCCACATGTTCTGTAGCTATGATAACTTTAATCTTTTCATTTAAAATAATCTCCAATTGAGCAGCTATCACATGTTATGATATGCTAGGTAAGTTTTGAGGAGTTGGCTAGGAAGCCAATTGATTAATTTCATTTCTCCCCTCGTGAGCACTATGAGCTTCAGAAGTCTGAGGTGTTGGCTTTATTGGTGGATTGGTAGGGATGATATTAGTTATTTGAGGATTAGCGGGTGGAACAGATAGTGACACTGTTGCTGCACTCCTTTGCATTATTTGCATCATAAGATTCATCTGAGCCATCATCTCATTCATTTTAGTGTTAAGCTGTTCAATTTTTTTTATCTTTTGTCCTCATCTAGCGTTGCATGTGCCTATGTACTTAGGCTAGTGTGGCAGTGTCAGCAAACATGAGATTCTGCTCCCTTTCTGACTCTTGTCTTCTCTCATCATCTTAGGAAGAACTTAAATGCTCTTCTTCTTCTTCTTCTTATCTTTTAGGAGGATCAGTGGGTAGGATGGTACGCCGACGTTGATTATAGAATCGAGTACCAGACTGATCATCACCTTGACCTATCATATAGACCACTTATATTCCCATGTTTCATCATCATCATCTTTTTCTTGTAGCCTTATCAATGATCGACGTCTCCATCTGATTTCAGGCTCACAGTGTGGGATGAACGTCTCCTCAATTGGAGGGCTACAATCAAAATTAAGGGAAGATCATTTATGTTGGTGATGGGATTCCCTGGAGGATTCTCCAGGGTGTCGATAATTACGAGCCTCATTAATTATAACATTCTTTTTAGGAACCCATTTCTGTTGGGCCCTATCATCAGCGGATCTTCGGATATGCAAACTGGATGTCTTGTCTTTTTTCCTTTTAGTGACAGCTTCTTCTTGAGGCTTTGGCCTCCGGTTTCTCCAGGGACCTTTGGTAGCGGATTCTCATGTGGTTGGTGTCACTGATGTTCACCGCAGCTTATTTGTAATGCTCCCAAGTTTTTACTACCTTTGATGATAAGTTCTGCAGTGGAGCATTGTTGGCTTCTCTGATAATTGACATTTGATATCTCTTCTTCACAAGACCTTATTCTTTTACAACTTTTAGCACTTTGTGCACTCTAAAAAATAGAGTCTCAGGATGCCTCTTTTATGGGGTTGGAGCTTTGTACTGTTTCTCCCAGAATGAATGCTTAATATCATCAATAGAGCTGCTCCTTTTCACCCATTTGAGATTTTCAAATTTGTTGAGGGTGGGAACACTCGCTTCTGGTTCCACAGCTGGTTGTGTAACAGAGGGGCCAGGTGAGTACTGTTGGGCTCACAACTCGGCATTTCTTCTTCTCCTTTGTCTTCTAGTTAGCTTTCCTCCAGATGAGGAAACTTCAGCATCATGTTGGCCTTGCGCAAAGGGCAAGGTTGGTAGAGAAGTAGTGTTCAGATGCACTACTGAAATTATTTGCCTAGTCATCATCATGGCTGGAGTTTCAATGTGTCCCAACCTTTCAAAATGCAGAGTCTCTCTTTCGAGGGACCTCAATAATAGTAGTGACATGAGTTTTAAAAAATTTGGCCTACTGTACGGGCTGATATACAAGTTGTGCATGATTTTCTTATGCAGGCCCAGCAGTAGTTTGAGCAACGATCGCTAAAAAATCTATGCTACTAAATTGTATGGTAGCTTCAGCGTCCCCAATAATGATGATAGCATTAGCCAGATAGATGTTGGCTCTACGGCCTAGCTGCACAGTGAAGGGTGTGTTCTGAAGATCCATCTGCGAAATGAAAGATGAGGATTAGTAATCAGTAATTGATATATCATTTCATACTTTCATGATGCAGAGATATAACAGTATAAACACGATAAAATATGAAAATAAGGTACAAATAAAAAGAGATTTTCAAAACTTCAGAATTATGATCATTATAAAAATAGTTTTGAATTTCAATCAATTTAACTTTATAAATAACTTTAAGTTTTCATTTTACTATACTCCACACCTATCATAGCTTTGATTCGACTAGCCAAAGATGAAAAGAGAAACCTATTCTGAGCGGGGTTGCCAGAAATCCGTGGGCTCTGAAAATTTGCCACCGACCTCTCGATAAAGAGAGTGATTTAAAGTGTTGGTGTAATTTTTAGAAGGTAGATGAAATAGTAGATAAAACACTACCCAAAGATTTCATTCTCATTTTGCGAGGACTTTAGATTTGGTTCCAAGTTTTCTATAGGCGTAAGTGCCTATAGTTAATTACCCCTCTCAGTGCTGAGAGATAACTTTCGATTAAGGCTAGTCATTAGGTTGCTTAATGTGTAACGTATAGTAGCAGCATATGGAGTTTTGGAATTTAGATTTATGAAATTCATTATATTTAGCTTAACGCGGATGGTTGGGGAAATGATGATGTGCCTGATCTAGATCCCATGATTCTGTCATCCCGGGCTATCGTGGTCCCTAGTTTACTTAGTTAGAGGAGATAGTCGACCCAACCTGACTGAAGGATCCTTCTTAGCAACACATGTGTTACGTCATCCAAGAAATCTTTGTAGACCTGGGGTGGTGTTTGTTTAAGGAGACAAGCTTAAGTTTACCTTAACTAACAGAGGCCTTTTTGCTTAATCAAGTATACCCTATGGCTCACAACTCAAAGGGCAGAGCCATTGAAGAGCATACTATCGTGATATAATAGTGGAGTCATTTAGAGGACTCGGTCTTCTTCGCATCATGTGGAACTATTGGACAATCGAGAGGACAGCCAAGTTCTTACCGGCTTGAGATTGTTTGAGAGTAAACATAGTTGTGTACATGATTTGACATTGGCTCCTTTGTGAGCTAGGGTTTTCTTAATTCGTCACTTCCGACAAACAATTGTAGAAGGTGAATTGAATTTTTAGCTTTAAGTCCTTAATATTGAATTTCACTTAGACATTTATAGCTCAATGATATTTCAAATTTTGCATTTAGATTAAGATTCAATCTAAGTTAATTTGCTTTGAAATTATGATCATATTTTGATTGAAATATCCCATCTGGTTAAAATTTTCATTTAACACGGCCATCATCGGAGTGGTTTATTATTTCACTGTTTCAGATCTTATCGACTCTATTAATTTAATAATAGAGGATCAGATCTACTGTCATATGATAGAATTAGCTTCTTAAATATTTTATTAGATTGAAGATATTATAATAACATCATTTGACTTTTAAGTTTTGTTAACCCGAACTCGATCCTAAGACCCAACCTGGAAGCAACCCGCGCAGCATCCTCAGATATTTGAATTTAAGCATTTAACGTAGTGTCAGGGCCCATGCAGATGTATTTGATTCAACATTAATTTAAACTTAAGAGATTTATATAATATTACTTATTTTAACTGAATGTTATTGTAAGTTAAACAAATTTTAGATAAAATTTTGACAGCATTTCGGCAACCTCCCAGCGTCGTCTCCACATAAAGGGCTACAATAGGGGATGAGCCTGCCCACCATGCCAAGAAAGACATGTATGGATGGTGTAAACACCATGGCCAAATGCATCATCATACCATGCCAAGAAAGACATGTATGGGTCTCTGAAGTACCTATATGAGATACATATTTTTCTGCCACGCCAAGAAAGATGTGTGCAGATACTTATATATTTGCAATGTCAAGTTAAAATATTAATTTTAGTTTTATTATTAAATTTTCATTAAACAGTTTATTAATCATGTCAATATAAAAGTTTAGCAGTATTTCGATAGCATCCAGCATCGTCCCTGTATAGAGGGCTACTTCGAGTATGCCAGGTTTGCTCACTATGCCAAGAAGGGCATGTATGGGTGGTATAAACCACGGCCTGAATACGCCTTCTCACCATGCCAAGAAAGACATGTATGAGGCTCTAAGGTACCTGTTGAAACAGATTTTTTTGCCACGCCAAGAAAGACGTGTACGTGTATTTATACACCTACAAGTTAGTTCAAATAACAATTTCAAATCATAACATAGTTTACTATCAAGCTATATAGGTCCCCCTATCGGTGTGAAGTTTGGCAGTATTTCAGCAGCATCCCAGCGTCGTCCATATATTGGGGGCTACTTTGAGTATGCTGGGTCTGCCCACCATGCCAAGAAAGGCGTGTATGAGTGGTATAAACCACAACCTAAATGCACATTCTCACAATACCAAGAAAGACATATATATGTCTCTGA
Organism: Cymbidium sinense; assembly: GCA_021442155.1. Lineage (NCBI taxonomy): Eukaryota > Viridiplantae > Streptophyta > Magnoliopsida > Asparagales > Orchidaceae > Cymbidium > Cymbidium sinense. The sequence goes on from CM038225.1 coordinate 113,374,125, forward strand.
AACAGATTTTCTCGCTACACCAAGAAAGACGTGTATGAGTACTTATACACAAGCAAGCAATTACAAATTTCCCTGCCAAGGTGGTGAATTCGTAGTTAGGCGGTGGTGAGTCTCCAATGGCACGGTCGATGGGACCAATGACAACCTTGCTGGCTGGCAGGCGGGTGAGGAGGGTAGCTCGGTTACAAGCAGTGCCAAGTTCACAATTTGGAGGTGCTCTTAATAGCAATAAAAGGACTAGTATTGGAACGAGCTTTGTGACTCCACACCTCTTGTAAATGATCTTCTCCACCAAACTTGGAAGGCTTTGCTCAGATTAAGCCACTCGCTCCCTTGCATACCGAAAAACTAGAACCACTCCACAAAGAGGGTCTGCTGCTGCTTCAGAGGAAGAGTGAGGATAACCTCGCCAAGACCTTCCTCTAACATTCTCAAGTCAATCCCCTTTGGGTACCTCTGTATCCACCCAAAGTCCAACATCAACGGCCTGAACCATCTGCGAAGAATGGAACACCTTACATCGACATGTCACTGAACCTTTCCTCTTCCCATGGCCATGAACACGCTTGCGGAGATCCTGCTTAACTCACACCTGATCATAGAGGAAGTCCTTTCATGAAGCCTAGCCAGCTCATCTTGGGCCGCCCAAAGGGAGACAAAGTCCACAACCATTTGTTTGCCTATGAGAATGTCTAGCAACCAGTTGAGGTTTTCAACTTGTTTAGAGACTCGCTCAACAATAGGCTCAACAATAGGCCTATGTTCTTTTGTTGTCTCTATGCCTGGCCCAACAGTAACAGAACTCGAGGCTTCTTTGAAGAGCTCCACCAGTGAATTGACACAAGAATCACATATGCCATACAAGTTATCCTTGTTATGACTAATGAGCTCTTTCGAATAGATGGAGCTCTTGGATAAGAGACCATTTACTAAAGCCTGTAGCTCCTTTCTTGCATTACCATTAGTACCATTAGCTACAGATCTTATCAACTGCACAAGTTCTCCAGTGCCACTTGAACCTTCTGGGTGTAACCTTGCTAGAACTTCTTCAATAATAGATGCATCAAATGTGCACCTTGAGAATAGACTTTTGAATTTCTCCTCCTCGTGCTGCTCCATTTCTAAGTACTTCAAGCAAGACCTGGTCTATCAAACATGAACATGTGGTTGACATCATAATCATCAAACCATAGTATCTCATCCTTATAGTCTCTCTCCTACCTCAATCTTCAATAATCTTTGAGCATCAGTGAGATCTCATCAAGAAACCTTTCATCTCTATCACTAGTAGCTTTCATCTCACCCTAGTCCTTAGCCTCAAATCCAAGCCTTTCGCTTTCTCCAGGCCCCGCCATGGAACTCAGGAGATCCCTATTGGGCAGCGATGGATATGGGATCTCCTGTTCCTCAATGGACACAAAGGAAATGGCCTTTTCAGGAAGCTGGACGAGCGGCACATCAGAGTCAATGGGAGATATCCATCCCAGGGAGAGGATCTGGCAGGGGTTTGGGAGGAGAATGAAGAAAGTTAGGTTTGGGATTTTAAGAGGGGTATTTATAAGATTTATATTTTTTTATTATTTTATTTGCCCTAATTTAGATTTTCGCACTGACATTATCACATAGACAATATATATGTCAATTCTAGGTTACTCTAATGTTTTGGACGCAACGACGCAGTCTATTTCGTGATCGGAGGCCGTTTGGTTCAAGTCGGCATCAAATTGGGGTCAATTTCAGTTCAAATTTGTGCGTCGTTGTTTCCGCTCGCTCGATCTTCACATATACTCGTCCAAATTGAGCGTGAATAGTCTCATTTGATAGATTTTGACGTTTTAACGCTAACGAAGCAATCAATTTCACAAACGGAGGTCATTTGAACAACATCGAGGCTTCCCAACCTCGATATGCATGTCAACGCATCGGCGACCCTTCTTCTTGATCGGTCGACCGTCAAATTATGCAAGATGCCTATTCTGATTAATTTCAACATTCTGAACGCGATGGCAGAGTTCATTCATTGATCGAAGGTTATTTTGACTAATTTTTGGTGCCGTCGAGTGTATTTTAGCTGTTTGTTGTATCGGTTGCTTGATATTCCGCGTTTCATGAACGCGGACACTCTCATTTGATAGGTTTCAATATTTTGACACTAATAGAATGATCAATTTTATGAACGGATATCGTTTGGGTAATGTCGCGGGTTACCGACTTTGATATGCGTGTCAGGGCATCGACGACCCTCTTTCTTGATCGATCGACCATTAAATTATGCAAGATACCTATTCTGATCAATTTTAATGTTCCGAATGCGATGGCCTAGTCTGTTCGTCGATCAAAGATCATGTCGATTGATTTTCGACATTATCGAGTGCATTTCAGCTCCGATTTGTGTGCAGAAGCTCGTCGAATTCACCTTGTGAGCTCGACTTGACTTATGACGCGTACATGAAAGTCAACAATATGTCTTCTATTAGGTTCAAAATAAACAATAAACTAATCCTACACTTCATAAAACAACTGATCATATCAATATCGATACTTTCACAACACGCGTTTTGGGAGCACGCCAGACCGGGCCCACTGGCCCGATGCGAACCCTATTTCCAAACCTGTCGCGCCCTCGCTCTTTCTCTCCCTGCTTCTCCTCCTTTAAGCTTTCCCCTGACGACTCTCGCCCTCAAGTCAGGTCTTCTCGCTCCAACCTCTTTGACTTTCAAGCCCTTATCACATCTACGCCCTGTGGCAGTCTTTTCATGGCTCGACTCTTTTTTCTCGGCTCCTCAACATGGCCTCTGAACATACTCTAGCCCACCTGGTGTCCACTGATCTCTACCTTGATGATACTCGCTTGTTCAGCGGCGACCACAAAGGATTTCCTCCTCCTCAGTCTTGCCCATTGTTCTGCATTTTTCTATTCCTTCTCCCGAATCCGTGACTGCAGTGCCATGATTCGTGAAGGAGTTTGAGAGGTAACCAAGATTGCTTCCATTCTTGTTACGCCTTTGCGAGCTTACCGTCGTCAGTGAAAGTTTCATATCTAAGGGGTTACATTCGTGAGTTATAACGGTTCCTTGTGCTCCTCTTTTCTTTTTTTCTTCCTGTTTTCATTTCAAATTTTGATATATATATTTTTATTTTCTATTTTTCTTCCTCCCACGATTTTAGGTAAACCGAACGCCTTTGAAGATCCTATTTTGATTATTTCTGATTAATTTTAAATGCCTATAAAGTATAAAATGAACATCTATTTGGTTGGACATTATATCATTGCATACGTTATATGCCCTAAGATGCACATCAAAGCCTATTGACGCATAATTATGTTGCAATTTTGATACTTCCTTCTTGCTTATCAGTGTGTATATTCTTGTATTATGATTTTAAATCTCATGTTTGTAGAATTAGAGGCATTCATCATCTACAGAAAGCAAGACCTATTAGAATACTTCAAGATGTCATGATTGTGTTATTAGTCTTGTATTCTTCTCAGCAGGTAGAAGAATAAGTCTCACCTAACCTAATCACTTGATCGATGTCGAAGTCTTGCTTCTCATCTATATCAAGGTTGATATCTTTTCTGGTTTTGTGAGTCTATTATCGGATTTTCCTCTAATTGCTTAAGGAATTGTATGTTTCCTCGGTATGATGGTTTGAATGGAATTGGTTTCACGATCAAATTTGAACCGATTGAAAATGGTCGGCGCTTTTAGAACAATGGTTAAGACAGCTAATCTTGAACATGAATATCAACTTTTTAAGTGCTGAACTCGAATATGAGATGTAACTTCAATCTTTGTTCGCATATTTTTGGCTCAGTCAATGGGTGGTAAGAAAAGCTTCTTTAATGATCTATTGTTCATTGGTCTGATAAGTTTCATCATGTATCACTTTATTATTCTTGTCCTTTTTGACAATTCACTTAATTGCTTTACTAGCTAGTTTTAGGGTCTCTTTATATGCCCTTTTGTCCAAAATTCATATAACACCTTATTGTTGTTAGTATAGGTTGAGGATCTTCAATGAATAGGAGTGTAAATGAGCCGAATTTGAGCGAGTTGAACTCTTGTTCATTGTTTTATTCTTTCCTTTGAATGCAATTCTATTTTAATCATTACTTATATGCTTTATATTTTATGATTTTAGAAGAAACGTTCAAAATATTTCTCTCGTGACGGTCTTCATTAATTAAGGTATGTGAATATTTTTATTTAATAAAGTAAAGTGTGTTTTTTGAAAATTTATTGATTTATTATTTCTTAATAAAGTGACGGTGTGTTTTATTAAAAAATACTATATTGATTTATTTTTTAAATACAGCCTGTCTTTATTTTGAAATTATTTTTAGAAAAGTAAAATGTCTTTATTTTGTTTTGAAATATGTTCAAAAGCGTATCTCATTTTTTATCGATATTAATCTTTAAGACTTTACATCAAGATTTTAATCGTTCTTTTAATTAGATATGTTCAAAATTTATGTTATTACAAGGTTTGATTTCTTTATTTTGTTATATGAGATCTTTGATTTTAATTTTATATAAAAAAATTATTCATTATTTTATTGTATCGACAAAATTTCTCGGATCCTATGCCTCATTTTATCTAACCACCAGCTTGTTGATATGCTCGTTAAGCTATTACCCATAAGCTCTTTATCCACACTCCCATCTTAAGAGAGACCATTAGTGTCACTTACTTTGAATATTAGTGCTAATTAACTATTTTGTATTACTTTACCTTGCCTATAATTAAAGAGGCAATATACGAAATTTATATTTCACTTTCTACTGCTACTTTTTAATTTATTTTTCCTGAACAAGAGAGTTCATGTTGCATATTTGCATGGAACATATGCTTCTGTTTGCATTTGGCATGAGTTGATATCTATAAGCTTCTTTATAGCCTTTTTTAGACCCTTTTCTTTTATATCCTTCCCTCTCATGCCTAGCTAATTTAGCATCCTACACTTAATATGCATGAACATGTATAATAGGCACAATAATGGGTGGTTTTAGGATGCTCATGCTTTATTCTGATAGGTAAGTCCCCATCTAGTTGCATGTAAATTATAAAAATTTATGAGTAAAAAAATAAATTTTATTTATAATTTTCATTTAAATATAAAAGTAAGACGTGATATTTTTCTATGTAACACTCAAAGATTACCTATTTGTATATAGAATATCAAATCATCAAATTTTATTATAAATATTAAAATTCATAATAAAATTTAGAAAAATTTACATATATGATAAACAATTCTTATGCATTTACATATCTAACACCTATAATTGATATTTAAAAATATAATATTTTTTCTATGCATAAAAAAATAAATTTTACTGTAAAAAATTAATAGTTGTGATATATATATATATATATATATATATATATATATATATATATATATATATTAAAAATTTGAGTGCTATGTATGTAAAAAATAAAAATTAGATAATAGATATGTAAATATATAAAAATTGTATGCTATGTATATAAATTCTCTTAAAATTTATTTTAAACTTCTAATGATTTAATTGCAAATAAAGTGCAAATATTTTAATTAGATAAATTTTTTTTTTGGAGCAGTTGTTAAATTTATAAATACACACCTAATATATATATATATATATATATATATATATATATATATATATATATATATATATATATATATATATATATCTTTAAAGTCAAACACTGCTCTCTCTTGTATTTGGAGATGCCGAAAATAATTATAGCAATCACAAATGTTGAATAACATTGGCCGGCCTACGGGGAAGGCGTCATTAATTAAATGGACGGTTGGGATCACGACTAGCAAAGGGGGAAAAAGTAATTTATTTTATTTATTTTTAATGTATGCAAAAAGTTGAATATATTTTCTACCAACTATTTGACCAATCCTTACTAAAAAAAATTACAACTCACTGATAAATTATAACTGATAAATTATAAATTTATTACAGTCCAAGCCTTCCCCCGTTTCTCCTTCTATGAAATATCTCAAATTTATTTTACATATGGCTATAGTCTTCTTTTAATAAACATGATCATCACTTTTATAGGAGTCTATTTTGTCGTTGATATCTTCGATCAAATTTTACTATAATGCATTTTATTTTTATTGTGGGTTAGAAAATCAATTATGATAGAATAAAACTTTTTAAGTCTTAACCTTGTTGAGAAATCCAATATTTACACAGATATTTGAAGAGAGAACGATAAACTCCAAGATTTTTATGTAAAAAAATTCCGAAAAGAGGGAAAAATCACATAGCTTAGCCCAGTAAAATTATTACATTATATATCTGATTTGGAATTAAGTTTAATGTTTAATGAGATTCAATTGTATGTGAGAAAATTGACAAATTAATCAGCACATTTATCGTGGTGATATAACATTATTGGTATATCATATAATGATGATTGTTATTCGCAATTATGGTGGCACGATGGTGGCTAGGCTCGATATGACAACAAATATCAAATGGTTCGGTGGTGTCACGGTGGCCGGCTTACGGCGGGAAAAGTATTATGGTGACTAACGCGGTGATCAACGATGCTGGGATGATGATGGCCGATGCAAATGTGGTGGAAAAATCCTCTTAGTAATTTAGGGTCTACCCTGGATATTTGGCGAGCTTCTAAGGAGAATTTTTATAAGCACTCTTTAAGTAATTTACCTTCATTTTAACGAATGATTGAGAGATGAAAGAAATCTTTAATGATCCTCCAGTTTGCAATGAACTGTTCTACAAAAATCTTGGCAAGTTCGTCAAAGGTATGGATGGATTCCTTTGCAATGGAGTTAAACCAAGCGCGAGCCTAACCCTTGAGGGTGACTGGAAAGACCTGACAAAGCAGTGTGTCAAGAGCTCATTGAATATGCATGGTCGTTCTGTAATGACCGATGTGTTCATATGGGTTAGTTGCCCCATCATAGGAGTCAATGCTCGGAAGCTTAAAACCTACGAGAATAGGATGTTGAAGAATAGCTTCAGCCAAAGGTGAAGACTCTTGATAATCACGATGAGAGGAAATATGATTTCCATATTTAATGTGAATTCTTCTCGCACTTAGCGTTGTAATTCCACACGTATAACATGATGGGTGGAATCAACAGGACGATAATGTGCCAAGCTATTGATAATAATTGGTGGGTTAGCAATCGGAGCAAGTGATGGATGAGTAGAACAGAAGCGGAGGAGATTGACATCAGTATGGCGAGAAATTTCAGCTTGATGGCGAGAAGGCCCCGCATTAGCGTTTTAACCTCCCATGACTAATGATTAATCTTGGGGGAGATGCGTTTGTCGCGATAATGGTTGTCATGTTTCTCGTAAAAGTAGAGTTATCACATTTTGAGACTCTTCTATTCGACGAACACAATCTTCTAGAGAGGTTCATGTTGCACCTTCAATGATATGGTCATGCCTATCAGGGGGAAGTGAGGCAGAAGCTTGACGTCTTTAGTTTAAGGATTGGTTTGGTGTGAGTTGAGCGGGAGGCTCACATATTCAGTATTCGTATTGACCATAATGCAAGTGTTCACAGATATTGTGATTGTGGGATAAGCTTCACACTATACACCAAACCGTCTAGAAAACCAGGTTGTGGTAGAATTAAAATGTCTTGTTGAGAAATTCAAAGACAAATATTTGAAGAGAGAATGAAACTCGATTTACTGAAAAATCCCAAAAGAGGAAAAAAAACGCACTCTAATAAAATGTTTTATTTATATATCTGTTTGGAGTACAAAGTTTAAGTTTTCCGATAACGGGATTACTGACACGACAAGAAATCCTAAAACAAATGCGCTACTAGTTGAAATAATAGTTGTTGGTGGCGGCATGTGAATAGACGCATCGGTGATGATCCGCGGTGGTGGCGGTGGCGATGGCAGCGGTGGCGGTAATGCTTGCCACGATGCGATGACGATGGATGGCAGTGGCGCGGCGGTCAGCCAGCGATGCGGCGGCGGTGGCAGCGGCATGGTCGGCGGCGGTCGTGATGGTCGCGAGACCAGCGGTGAATACGTAATTGGCAACGATGGTCGATGTGGTGACCAACTGGTGGCAGCGGCAATGGGGATCGACGGTCAGCGACGAGAAGGTGTGGCGGTGGTAATCGGCGGCAATAGTCGGCGATCGTCTACTGGCGGCACAATTATGCTTTGAGGTTCTTCAAGCCTTAGAGCTCTCTTCTTTTCTTTGTCTTTTTTTTTCGGGGCCACTCATATGAAGAATGAGGGGCTATTTATAGATTAGAGGAGTGATATTTTTATAAATTATTGCAAAATCCAAACCACTCTATGGGACATCTCAAAATGATTCCTTTAATCATCTGATCTATTTTAAATATTTAAATACTCAAATGAAATTAGAATCAAGAGATCTTGGGTTTGTTAGATCCGGCTCATCAAGACGCTTAATTTAACTATAAACACTCTATATTTAGGAGCAATTTAGGTATTTGACTGATATCTCAAAGTTTTATATTTCAAGCACTTGATGATCTGAGCTAGTCTCGATTCAAAGTCAGATTACTTTCGATATCAAAATTCTTGCTTCAATCAGTGGAATTTTTAACGCCATATCAATTTTGTTGAATTTTTTAATTATTAATTCTCGCAGTTCACATCAGCAATCATCTCCGAGTAGAGGAGTTTCCCGCATCGAGCTCTGGCATGGACTGTCTCCATCTGCCTTCTTCTGCTACTGGTTATTTTTATCAACAATAATAATAATTTTTAGATGAAATATGAATATGAAATTTTTAATTAAAAAAATTCTTTCATTTATCACGCCACAAACAACTTGTCAACCGAGAGGATGTAGCACATGCCTTTGCATGTTTTCATTTATATGTTTATTTCAGCATCATATCTAAGTAACAATTGCATCAATCAATAATTTTGACTCATTATTTAATTATTTATTTAGGGGATTAATATACATATAATCAAATTCTTATATATATGATTTAAATTATTCAATATAAATGATATTTAATATGATTCAAAAATAGAATGTTATATAAATAAAAATAAAAATTTAAATATTATATACATACATGCGAGTGCACTGGTGTGTAAATTATTTTATTTTTATTTTATACTTAGCACATCTCATAAAAATTGTGTAGAAATTGCATTATTTTTGGATGTGCGAAAATGAGTAATATCATTTAAATTAACATCACTAAAAGAGAAATTAATCAAATTATTATGCGCATAATAAGAATATTCATTAAATATAGTTTTAAATATAAAATTATAAAATTATAAAATTATTATATATCAACTGAATAGTAATATAAAATATCTGTAAATATATCAATACATAATAATACATAACAGTTTATATTTCAATTATATATTAATAAATGCTATAAAATATTAAACTGTTAAAAGCAAAACATGAAAATTACATTCGCAAATAATAATTTATTCTTATCAAAAACCAACAAAACGCTAAGCCGGGCCCGTTCAGGAATATCTTATACAGGTGAAACGGCGCATAAAATATGCAATATAAAATATAATAAATTAATATTATCGTGGCCATTAAGTGGAAAGGTTAAGGACTAATTAATATTGTCGCATAGGTCTTTTTAAATAATTGTGTGTTAATCAAATTTGTTTGATAGCTAAAAGGAAGAGGTGGGGTTTGAATTTGTTGCCGGTGACAAGAGGACAAACTTTATAGGGACATGGAAATCTAAGGGTCTTGTACATTGGATCTTGCTCTCTTCTAGCACTTAATTTCCACACATTTTTAATAATACTTTTTTAATCATTTTTTAATATTTTATTTGGTATTTTATTTTCTTTTTAATGAATTCTTTAGTCTCACTTAGCTGGCCTAGCTTACATTATTTGTTGTGAAAGAAATTTTTTTAGTTTATTTTATATGATAATTACATAAAAAATTATCATTTGTATAAATATTATTTATTTTAATAAGTGAATTAATTAACTAATATGTATTTTTAGATAGATACGGGTAGAAGTGTTAATAAATGACTCGAGTTAGTAATCTAATTAAAACACGATTCAAAAAATTAGAGCACAACTTTACTTCTTTTAATATTTAAGTCAGATTCGAATCTAAATTAAAGATCTGATTATTGAGTTTGATTTGAGTTGGCTTGCATAACCTAAAAATCAACTAAAACAATATCTAATTGCTATTCAAGTTTGGGTTAGGTTCATTGGATTAACACGAAATTTTTTTTTGAATCAATTGAATCATGTTGATCCCAAAATAATCACACGATAAAATATCATTAGAAACTTTGGGATATCAGTTAAATCCCTAAAAAGTTCTTAAACATAGAGTATTTATAACAAATGATCGAGCCGGATCTAACAAGCCCAAGATCTCAAAATTCGAATTTCATTTGAGCATTCAAATATTTAAAATACATCAAATGATCAAAGGGATCATTGGATGAAGTAGAGTAGACGGGTTTTGCATTTCTGCCACTCATTCAATCTATAAATACTCATTTCTCATATGAGGGAGGCCCAAGAGAGAGAGAGAGCTCTAAAGCTTGAAGATCCTCCAAGCACAATCGTGCCATTACGACGGCCGGCCAACCACCGCATCGGCCGCCACTAGCCGTCGCCAATCTCTGTTGGTCTCCATCATGACGACCTTCATCATCAGTTGATGTTCCCCACTGTCCACCATCATTCGCAATTATTACACATAACCTACGCACATATTCACGCTTTCCTTTCTCATATACATCCGTTATCCGGAAGATTTTGTACTCTGAAACAGATACATAGTGGAAGATTCTTACTGGGCTAGGCCTCATGGTTTTTCCCTCTTTTCTAGATTTTTTCACGTAAAAATATTTGGAGTTTTCTTGTTCACTTTTTAAATATCTGTATGTGTGCTGGATTTCATAACGAGGCTAAGGCGTAAACTTTCACTATACTACAACTGGTTCTCTAGCATGCAACAACATAAAAATACTATCATCATTAGCTTTTCAAAATAATGCACGTTTTTATGCATTGAAAAATTGTTATATTTATAAAAATCAAACTTTAGGTATGAGATATGTAAATATATATAAAAATTATATTGTATGAATCTAAATCTTACTAAATATTTTTACCCATATGGGTCCAAGTCAAGCATATTTAGATTCTGTCAATTTCAAGTTAAACTCCAATTTAGTTTATCACCTCAAAGTAACAGTTCTTATATGAATCACACAAACAAAATTAAATTAATGATGAACTTTGATTAAATTTTGAAATTTTTTATCCTTTCTTATAGTTTATAAATATTAGTCTAATGACCTTGATAGAAATAATGATAAATAGATTTAATCGTCATTACACTTTTCTTCTATTGAATAACTATAACATTTGGGTAAATCATATTTATTTAGAACTTATTTGATTAAATTGAAAATCTTATAGATGAATTGAGTATGTGAGTTTTCAATTAAAATAAAAATTTGCTCAAAGTCTTAAAAAAGAACAAAATATTATTATTCACTTAATAGAATATTATGGGCTTAATTTAAACCCAATTTATAAATTAATGAACACACGTGTAACCCCTAAAAACATGAACTAATGAGCAAGGAATGCTATTGATATATTTAGAATTCATGTATAGTTTCAAAAAATAGGGAATGCAAATGATAAATGATATATATAAAAAAGAGTAATAACAATTAAAAAAAATAAAAATATGGGCATGATGAGCTAATTACCCCTTTGATTTACACTCCTTAACATGCAAAATATAAGAATACTAATTTTAAACTTATGACAATGTAGATTAATGCTATTAACGTATTATAAACCTAACTTTACATTTATTTTGGATGAAGGACTATTATTCAATCTCATATCAATCTTAACAATCTTCTATCACACAACTAATAATCACTCTCATTTAAATCAAAGCTTTTTAATATAACTAGAATTCTCTTTACTTAATCAAAATAGAAAATGCTAAGAATCATGAGAGGCATAATTTATATTAATCATCTAATTAAAATCAATTTATTATCATATTTCTTATTTAAAAATAAAATATAAAACACCAAAATTATTCTTAATATATTAATAGTTGAATATCATATTCATCAACCAAAAACTTAATCAATAAACCTCCATTTAATTAATTTCAATGCCTCCCTTTGAACTTGAGGAGCTAAAAAAGAGAAAAATTTGAATGATAAGCATATAATAATATGAAACTAAAAAAAAATGAGATTTACATAAATATATATATATATATATATGTATATATATATATATATATATATATATATATATATATATATTCAATAAAAAAATCATGATTCATGTGTAAGGTAGACAAATGGTGGCGTGGTAAATTTTGTTAAATTTGGAAAAAAAAAAAATCGATTGGTTCATGCACTACGCCATAATGGGTAACGTCCTTCCGCTCATGGGCTGGGCCACGCGGATGTTAGTCCAACGTAAAAAGAAAAAAAGATAGTTTCAGTGGGCCCCGTCATGGAGTCAAAAGCCCTTTTCGGCTCGCGTGCGCGTAGTACGGAATTCGGTCCACGCCCGATTCCCTTTCTGCATCCAGTTGCGCCTGATAAACATAAAACGGGTTAAACAGGTCTTAACAGATAGTGGCCCCCATCAAAATTTAATCGGTTTATGACATCTTATGTTAGTGCAAAAGAACGTGCGTCAAAGTTTTGAGGTCTCGTAGGTGATAGAAATATTTTTTTAAAAAAGATTTACGTGCATACTAGATAGTTATTATACAGTTATATATCTAATAGATAAAATTAGATATTTATTTATCAAATATTTTTTTATATTTAAAAATATATTTCACTTTTAAAAAATATATGATGATAATATTTTGATATAATATAGAAGAAAATTAAGTGTTATATATATAAAAATTAAAATTTAGATATTAAATATACTAATATATAAGAATTATTTGATGTATTTAGTAAATTCCTCTATTTTTGAGTTATTTGGTGCATTGTATTTAAAAAATATAGATTTATAAGTGTTTGAATATTCAACTTGGTGCAAGAGATCTTAGTTTTGAAGTATTTTGAGTGTAAAATAAAAAAATTAATGTAAGAATAATTAATTTTAATAAATTTATTTTTGAGTAAGTTTTGAGGAATTTGTATTGTCATATTTTGTTCAAAGTATTTTGAATTTAAATAAATTGAGTGAATTTGAAATATATCAGCTCAGCTCGTGACATTTAAGGCCGTCATCCCTTCACCTATGCATGTAACCTACCTACGCCTTCAGCCCATCATGCAACCTCACACCTCAATTGAGAACCTTCACAACCATGAGCCTTGGCATGCACCTCAGGGTGTTGCCCTTCACCCTTAAAACATTGTGATATCATCCTTGTCTTTGCATCCCTCAACCTTGCTTCCAATCTTGCCTTGATTAACCTAAAGAGCTTGCTTATGCCCATAGTTAGCTCTTTTTTTTTTTTTTTTTTTTTGAGTTTCATAAAAAATAAATAAATTTTGTTTAAATGTATTTGAAATTCATTCAACAAATTAATGTTGAATTCAAAATACAAGCAATTTCTTTAACTTTGAATTTGGAATACATTATGTTGACTTCACTTTTGGACTGAGTTCTTAACTTTCTCATCATAGATCTAGGACTTTTATAGACACTAAGAGCTTATTAATCTTAAGACACATAGAGTGATTAGGTGAATACTTAATCCAAGCCTAGAGACTTAGAACAATTAGTCATAGATATTAGTTAAGCCTTAAGGACTTAGAGAAACTTGACTACCCTATAGCCTAAACCCAATCCATGCTTTCCTTCTCAAACCAAACCTCAAATTCATACCAAATCTAAACCAAATTTTTAAGACTCATAATCAATCTCACAATCAAATTCAAGCTCAAGATTTTTCATGAACCTTATTGATTGAATTCAAAACCTTTTCTAAGCCCTTTGATTTCATCTTATGGATCTAGCTTAACCAAATTCAAATCAATCCCAATTTAATTGATTTTTCTCAAATATCAATTCAATCTTTCAATCATTTATCAAATTCAAATTCAAACCCAATTCCAAATGATTCAATCCTAAAATAAAATCATAAGTTCCGAAATTCCTACCTAAGCCATATAACCCATTCTCATAAACTTAGCCAAATCTCCATTTAAGTCATCTCAAACTTGATTGATTTCTTTATAAATCAATTACTTCTTCATTTATATTCATAAATATAAATGAAACCCATACTCAAATCACCAAAACCAAATCAAATTAAATCAAACCAAACCAAAATCCCTTCTTAAGCCATATGGACCTACCTTCATAAGCTTAATCAAATAAATCTTAACCCAAATAAACTCAAAATCAATTTAGTTTATTTATAAATCAATTACTCCTTCATTTATATTCATAAATATAAATTAAACCCACTTTTCAATGACCATAAATAAATCAAATTAAATTGGTTTATTCCTTAACCCTTTTGACCTGCATCATTAAACTTGATCAAATTTGCTTCTAAATCACTCCAAACTCAAGTGATTTTTTTATGAATAATTTATATCTTCATTTATATTATCAAATATAAATGAAATATAAATCTAAATAGCCAAAACCAAATCCAAAATCAAACCAAAACCCAATTTAAGCCTTTTAAGCCAATTTCTCGAACTTAACCAAAATCACCTAAACCAAGCCAAAATCAATGATTTTCTTGAATCAATCATTCTGTTCTACTTAAATATAAATAAAATCTACAATTATCAAACCAAACTCAAGTCAACTCAAGTCAAGTCCAAGTTAACCCTTTGACTTGAAAACTTCAAATAAGCCAAAATCCATTTGACTCCAAATTATATCTCAATCCTAGGCTCATATATAAGTTCAACTAAATTTGAATAAAGCCAAAACCAAACCAATTGATCCATTTAGGTCCACTTGAACAAAAATGGTATAAAGGGCCTTTTTGAGCCAAGTTTTAATCCAACCCAAATTGGATTGAACCAAGCCCATCCAAGCCTTATGACATGATCAACAATCACCATAGGATGATCAAGCACCTTGAATTGAGTCAAACCAAATCAACTTGGTCCTTTGATGAAGTCAACCTTTACCCAAAATGAAACTCAAATAAGCAAAAACCCACCATACACCAAATTGATTGAAATCTGACCCATATGTGTGTCGAAGTCAAAGTGCCTACAATCAAATTGACCTGACTTGAGGTGAGTGCACAAATTGAGGCTCAAAATGCAGAGGTCATTAAAATGGTCAAAACGACCTCCGATCGACGAACGGATTTCACCAAATCATTTAGAACGTCAAAATTGATCAGAATATAAATATCAAGAAAAGAACGAGTCGCCGAGCTATCAATTGACGCGATATGAAAGTCAACGACGACCAAACCTCCGCTCATCAAACCGATGCTGTTAGCTTCAAAATATCAAAACTATCAAATGAGACTATTCACGCTTAATTATGAGTCGTAAAGTCAAATAATCGCCAATGGCTGAAATCGGTCAAAATGCAATCACGTTCTCTAAAATGGTCAAAACGACTCCGATGATGAACGAACTTTGATGTCGATTCAAAACGCCAAATTCGATATAAATATTGCACCAATGATCAACGATCAAGCGTGCCAACATGCTTGACGCTTAACAAAATTAAGGGCATCAAGCAGCAAAATGACCACCATTCATAAAATTGATTACATCGTTAACTTTAAAACCTCAAAATCTATCAAATAATCCACGCCAATTCGACGAAGTGCAAATATCAAATGATTTGAATGACAATGCACAAATCGAGGTTGAAATGCACTAGACGTCACCAAAATCAACTCAAATGACCACCGATCGACGAACGAACTTCACCATCACATTCAGAATATCAAAACTGGTTAGAATATAAATATTGCATGACTTGATGATCAACCGATCAAGCGCCGAGTTAACACACGCCTACACATATCGAGGTCAGCACCACATGATCAAACGAACTCGCAAATTAATCGCCATCGGCAAACATCGAAATTATCAAGAAACTATTCAACTTCAACAAGTCGCGAATGCTGCGCCGAAAGCGACGTTGAATGAATCCATTTGGCACTAATCAAACTCCGATCACAAATATATTATGCCATTGTGTTCGGAACATCATAATTACCTTAAATTAATATATATTGATTATGTACATTTATCGATACAAAATTCACATTAAAACTGTTTAATCAATTTAAAATTCCTAAATTATCCTCTCTCATGCTCAACCGTTCCCCCTATTTTCGATTTATCCGGTTCAAAAAAAAAGAAAAAGAAAACCACCCTCTTTCATTCTCATAATCGAAACTCGAGGTAAATGTTTCTCCCTCTCACTCACTGTTCTGCCATTGCACGAACCCATCCCGCGGCCTAATCCCGTTCCACCGCACCTCCGGCGCAATCCCTCGACCCAATCCCGCCGTTCTACTGCGTGTATCCCGCGTCTTGCTGGCCCAACCCGCTCTGCCGTGTTGTCCGCTTCCGAACCTGCAATCCTGCGACCCAATCATGCTGTTCTGTCGGCGTAATCACGTGTCCCGCGCTCTGTGGCCCGTCCCGCCGGCCCAACCCGCCCGCCGCACTGTCCGGTTCCGCACGACCCGCCTCAACTCCACGGCCCGTCCCGCGCTCCGCTGTCCGCCCGCATCCCGTCGAAAATCCACAACCCGCGTTCTGCCTGTCGGCCAGCTGCGGGCATCCCGTGACCCGCAAAACTCGCGCTCCGCCACCTCCATCCACGACCTGTTCTTCCTGCAGCCTAAAACCGCAAACCCGCTCCGCTGTCCGACCCACGTGCCGCACAAATCTGCAAACCCGCTGTCTGACCCACGTGCCGCCGTTCCGTTGTCCTCTCATCTTCCCGCAGCCTCCCGACCCTTCAGAACTTCATTTTTTACTTCATCAAATAAACATCATCATTAAAATTTTCAAGATCACATTCCTTACATTACCTCCTCAAATTCACCTCACCGAAACTGAGAATACACCAATAGGTGAGTTCTTCTTGTTTTAGCATACCAACCTTATTTCCTTTACCGAAGATTATAAATGTCAAAAATGAGTAAACATGAGATCTGTGGAATGTGGATATATATATATATATGTTTGTATTTTTTAGTTTGAAGGCCTCACATGCTCAAGAGAGATGCGACGAGATGAAAATATGTCAAGACACCGCTTCATTAGAGGGGCATCGAGTAAGCCAACATCCGTTGATGTCGCTCCCCTAGATAAATTGCCAAAATTTTGTCCATTTCTAGACATAGAAAAAAAGAGGGGAGGGATCAATATATATCAGATTGTCTTCTTCGAAGGCCTCGTGCTCAAGAGGGCGCGACGAGATAAAAATTGGTTGTGGTGTTGCAAGACACCTCTCGCTACGCTCAAGAGGGAGTACCGAGTAAGCCAAAACACCCCCAATACAACCCCTACACGCGGATGCTGACAGAAGCCAAATTGACTAAAATTCAAATAGAAATTACCTAAACTTAAGTCAAACAAAATAATATATGATAAATATGAAGATAAATGTTAAATCAAAGAGAAATAGGGGGAGATCACTTAAAGAAAATTTTGGAAAGAATGAAACACCTATTTAAAATACAAATAAAATTTGGGAAGACTAATATTAAACTCACAAACTCTAATAACGATTCTCTATGGCTTAAATTGTAAGAAATGAGTATTTTCTCTTGTAGAATTTCAAAATTAAACAGGTTTTAATTTAAATTTGGGGGGACTAATACTAAACTCATAATAAACTTGCAATAAACTTAAAGTCTAAGGATGAATCCAAATTGGATTTAATAACTCTTATATGAATATGGAGGTGAATATAATAATGCATGAGTAGCTAAAGTAAAATCATATCATCATAACTTATCAAAAATGATGTAGATTGAACATTATCAAGTTGGGAGAATTACAAAAACTCAACAAATAAATTAAGTGCAAGTAATATTTTAAACTACAATCTAAATCAAAATGTCTTCTTCGCCACAAGATCTGCAACTCTTTGTACAAGAAGACATAAGATAATACTAAATCAAAATCTATAAAATCATAGAGCTTTCCTTCAATACAAAAATTAAGGAATTCATTCTAAATTATGAATTTCAAAATCAATGAAATCACTAATTAAGTGAAATTAGCTAAGATAAACACATACGAAGATTTCAAGTGTAAATTTTAATGTTGAAAAGGCTGTGCAAGCTAAATTAGAATAAAATGAAAATACAAAATCAATCTCATAATTCAAAGACAAAATTACCTAAAATTGTTATATAAACCCACACTATGTCAATGTTTAAATTAAAGTGTCTAGATGCTGGGTTGCTTCCCGCTATCTTAGACTGTCGGGTCAATACAAACTGAAAACTTATAATAAGAGTTTCAAATGAGTGAAATATATGAGAAATTGATTCAGTCAGGTGACATTATATCTAATTCTCTGTTAGCAGCTAAATAGAGTTGACATGATCTAAAGCTCTTAAATATATTCAAATTAATCAATTTTTCAAATCAAAATAAGTAGCAATCTGAAACTACTTAAATGAAACTCTATTATTAAAAACTTAAATCAAACTCAATCCATCCACCTTCAATGCTTGGTGAACAAATTAAGAAAACTCTAGCTCACAAAGGAGCCAATGTCAAATCAAGTGTTATGCTATGTTCACTCTCAATCAATCTCACCAAGTAGACGACCTGTCCTCCTCCGACTGGCCAGTTCCACGTGATGAAGCGCTTTGACCGTGAGTCCTCGACGGTTTTGCCAATCAAGCTCCATTATATTACGATCAATGATGTTTCCCCAATGGCCCGCCTTTGAGTTGTGAATCATATACTTGATAGGCAAACAACCCTCTATCCGATAAACTTAAGATTATCTCTGACAAACACCCCAAGTCTACAAGGATTTCTTGGACGACGTAACCCATGTGTTGCTGATAAGGATCCTTCGCAGTCGACTACCTCCTCGACTAAGACTAGGGACCCAACGCCTTGATGGAACCATGGGATCAAGATTGAGCACGTCATCATTCCCCCATCCATTCAGTTTAAGTTGAATGATGAATTTCATAATTTTAAATTCTAAAACTCTGCATGTTGCTACTATACGCTACACATTAAGCGATTTAATGACTAGCTTTAATCGAAAGTTCTCTCTCACTTATTGAGAGGGGTAATTAACTATAGGGATTTGCACCTATAAGAAACCTAGAAATAGATCTAAAGTCCTTGCAAAATGAGAGAAAAATCTTCGGGTAGTGTCTTATCTACTATTCCATCTGCCTTCTGAAAATTACTCTGACATTTTCAAATCAAACTCTCTTCAAATCCAATATTTGTCGAGAGGTCGGTGGCAAATTTTGGCTGATTACTTCATGGACAAGATTCTCTTTCCATCTTTGCTAGTCATATATGTGCTATAAATTTTAAAAATTCAACAAAAAGATGATTTAAGTGTGTAATAAATTCAATATGAGACTCTATGTAGAATGAATCATTTTAGATTTCTTTATTACACTATTATTTGTTCTCCCTGATCATCTTGAAAGTATGGGGTGAAATAATAATTACTAATTAATCATCTTTCACTTTTATAAATGGATCTACAAAGCACCTTTCACCATTCGCTAGGTCATGGTGAACATCGCTTAGCCGTCATCAACATAGAGAGATGTCTACCATTTAATTTGGTAGCTTGAATTCTCTACATCGATCGCAACTCAAGTACCCACCCGTGGTACATTCGTCTAAGGCCATGCTGGAAGGCCTCAAGTTACTGAAGCTCCTACTTGCCATGTGCGCCAACCGCTGTCAAGGGGTTCTCCCAACAGAGAACTTCAATTTTCAAAAGGTTAGGTCAATCAAGCCCCTATGATGAAAAGAACCGTCAGTGGGAAAACTGTGTCTTTAATTCCTCATGGTACAACTGTTGTGCCAATCGAACCTTTTGTACCTGGAAAGCATGATCATGAAGCTTCGTCATCAGAGAGCAAATTAACCGGAAGATAGAGAAGGAGAAACATTGAGCTGAGGGTTTAGTAGATCCCTATTGAACCATAATAAGATAAGCCGTAAAGTATCCCTACCCACAACAACTTTGATAACCTAAGGTGGGTAAAGAGGAATAGCTCTACTGGCAAAGTAAAATAATCTTTCTAGAAGAACCAACCACATCAAGCTCCACCACCACAGGAGACAGCTTGAAACACTATATGCTAGGATACATAAAGTTCTCAAAGTAGCTAAAGATAAATGCCTAATGAAAAGAAGATTTTGAGGGTGATGGAAAATAATAAGCTCCACCAAGAAAGTTGCCATCTCTTCTGAACTAGCCGAGCCCAAGATGCCGCATGGTGAGCATCGAGCGACACACTTGGACCTCGTGTCCAAGAATCTCAAAGGTCCATGAAAGGATAAGAAAATATGGAGGCCAAGACCCCATAATGAAGTCAAAAGAATGGAAGAGTGATATCTAATACATATCAAAAAATCTATCCTCAAAAAAATAATTCATCAAGTGGATACCCAAAAGAAGGGATATCATTGATGAAAGACATGATGCACCTTGGAGAATCCTCTGGGGATCCCATCGATCAAGTTTACCCCACAAGAGAAGGTTGATTTTGATCGGCCCTTAATAAAAGAAGTATTTGTTCCGCATAACATTGAGATCCACCGAAACGCGATAAAAAATTTATGTGAAGAAAATAATGAAGAGATTCTATGGAAGTATGTCTATATGGTTAGAGATAGATGAACTCCAAGCATCATTAAAGAACACAAACTCGGGAGGAACTCAAAATTCAACATTTATGAAGAAGAGAGAAATAGAAGCAAATGGATATGATCTTCGATCTTTGTTGAAGATGAAGAAGAAGATGATTAGAATGAGAAAGAGAGCATGGGTGTCGAAGCTGTCTATATGGTTGAACAAGAAAATGATCAGCCTGATACACGCTTTTATAATAAATGTCATACAACCCCAACAATAATCTCTTCAAATACACAAGGAGAAGGGAAATCAAGTTCTCCCCCTGAAAATGAGCAAGGAGTAGAACAATAATAAGAATTAGAAGAAGAGGAAGAGCCCATACTGATTGACATCATGACGCTAGCTAGAGAGCAAAGAGAAATGCAGTGTCAAATGGAGGGCAAAGATAAGGAGATTGCATAGCTTCATACTAAAATGAATGATATGATGGTACAGATGAACATCATGATGGAGATGTTGCAGAAGAATATCATATCAGGTGCAACACCTATTTTATCTACTAATCAAGAGGTAGCTAATAATACAACTTATATACCACTATTACCTCATCAAGCTCCTACAAGACATGCTTACGCATGAAGGAGAACAAAGTTAACCCACTACCTCTCCAACACAATTCAAAATGGCTAGCACAGAATTGTAATAGTGCTAGAAAATAATAATTAATGAAGAGATAAATGCAATCATAGCCTAAGAGCATGATGAAAAGCTGGTGAGTAAGGGTTGCCCTTACCCAGCTGAATATGACTAAGTTTCATACCTGAATGGTTACTCAGTGCCAAAATTTAATACTTTCAATGGGCTTGGTAATCCAAAGCAACATTTAGCCCAATTTATAGATACTTGTGGTAACACATGAGGGAATGATGCACTACTTTTTTTTGCTAATTTGTTAGTATCCTGACCTCAGCCACTTTCGAATGGTATGCAGAATTGTCAAATGATTCAATTAAAATATTTGCTGAATTAGAGACTATATTTGTGAAGAGGTTCACCAGTGCAACTGAGAAAATCATAATCATTGACCTTACCTTATTGAAAAGGAGGAAAGGTGAGTCAATGACAAAATTCATAAGTCATTGGCACAACCTAAGTATGAAGTGCGAGCAATAATTGTAAGAAGAACATGCGATTCAATTGCTAATGGGCAATATGGATGATAAATGACTATTTTATGCATGGCATCGATAAACATTCGGACTTGCTCGATAGGTGGCTAAAAAAATTTGAACCGCCCTAAGTCTGCAGTCTATGCAGGTAAAGCAAAGAGAAATAAACCTTTAGATTCAAGATGAAATGAAATTCATGCCGCTTCCTATAGCTCAAATGGAGAAAAGCAGGTGATATATAATGTGGATAAAGGAAAGCAGTCAATATATAATGATGATAAGGAAAATAAGCCAATCTATTCTAATCCATAACCAAAATTAATATTGGGAGGCAATGACAAACCTCTGACTTTTCCAAGTGGCGGGGAGCATCCAAAATAAGCAACAACAGATGATGAGTGAATACGACCATCTCTTAAGGAAAAGTTGAACAAAGAATATTCCTTTAGAAGGGATGTGGCTAATAAATTACATGTCAAAGCTTTATACTTACAAATTAAAAGGCTCGAAGAAGTCAAGAATCCAAATTAGTCCCTATCATCGATGATTAGTCATCCTATTGAAGATTGTTATGTCTTCAAAGATTGGCTAGAAAGGAAGTATCGGTGAATTTACACTATCCGAGGTGTTCTAGTCAACCAAAAGAGAGTCTACAAGGATGATTATGTCCTCTTCAGATCATCCATCAAAGACAAATAGAAGGAGAAATCATTGAAGAATGACAAAGAGTCTCCAAAAGAGTGAAGATCTTAAAAAGTTAAAAAGACATCCCCAGTGTTATGTTGAAATCACCACTCGAACCTATATTGGACTTAAGAGAGATGCTTAAACAATGTATTTGGGCTTCAACGACATTCTGGTAAGGCTACTTCATCATAACATAAGAAGTAGTCTACTAAACACAGGCCTCATAAATCAAAGAAGCTGGCTAAGAAAAGGAAGATCAAGAAGAGAACTACAACTTAAAAGATCATTAACAATCTAGAGGAGTATCAGATAAGACAACCATTTAGGCTTGCGACTTCATGCCTAAACTTCACATTGTTGAAGAAGATAATGGTGAATCTTGTCCAATAGACATGCCAAATCATCCATGATATTAAATATTATTCAACATCGCCCAAATGACAAGGGTAGTCGACAATTTAACAACCCATCACAACTTATAAAAAGTAAGAAGAGTCTGAGAAGCTAATTTCTGAATTTTGTTTAATGACTCGACAAGATAATAACAGTTCAGATGAAGATCTATATTTTTCCAATAAAGAATAGTCAGACTCATCGATATCATCACATATGAAATGTATGACATTGAAAAATGAGTCTAACCCTTTTGGCAAATCTTCTAGAATAAGAAGAGAATTTGAAGAAACTACCTCTTTAGAAGAATCTGAGTAAGATAAGGTGATTCAAGTTTAGTTGAGAAGTGGTAAGGTCTTACCACCTTCATCAAAGAAGGGAAATGCAAATAAAGACAAAGGCAAATAAATTGAAGTCAACGATGATATTAATCTTAAAAATCTTAGGATAAAGCCTAAATGAAGTGAGAAGATAAATTATAATATTCTATTACACCTGAGAAAGATCCCTACAATTGAGTGCACGAGGCTCTTTTGATGTCAAAAGACCTCCGAGAAACTTTGATACAAGCTCTCAAAGATCCGGAGAGTTATGAAGCTTACTTTGCTGAAAAATGCATGGCTGAAGCATTACAAACTCAAGATCTCCCAGTAATCACATTTTTTGAAGAGGATCTTATGGGGATGATCAGTGTACAACCTCTATATGTTACAGAGAGTGATGGCATCTTGATCGCATAATATTGATTGATCCGTGTTTTTCTATCAACCTTATGAGTCTAAAGGTATTGAGAGGATTATCACCGATATCCAACATCTTGAGAGATAAATTGATGGTTCATTTTCAATGAAAAGGGCGAAAACTCGGTTCTTTTATTCTCTGTTCAAGGATTTATATACAGAAACTAAGTTTCATGTAATCGATGCCGATACATCATTTAGAGGTCTCTCACCGTCATGCATGAGTATGACATGGTCCCATCAACTATGCATCAATATGAAGTATAAAAGATGGAGAATAATTTAGAATTCTGATAACCTACAACCATTCTCCAATGAAGTAAAGATCTATGAAGATGCAAAATATTTCATCCTCAAAGAGCCTAAGCTAACAGAGCCTCTTGAAGCGATAACATCCACTTCAAGAACTAAAAAGCAATTTCATAAGGTGAAAGAGAAGAAGCAAAGTGGGAGAAAAAAAGGCAATGTCGACTCTCCCTAAAGCACTTGATTCTGCACCTAAGTCAAGAAAATCAGTTCCTCATTTGGGAAGTGACACAGAAGAAGAAGAAGATAAGATATGTCCAAACCTAAGGGAACTTATAAGCTTTCAAGAAAGGAGTATGAAATAAGTGATTGATGACTATGATTTTGAATATACTTATGAAATAGAGTTCGATGGTCGCATCAAGGAGGATAGCTCATTTGGCAAGTTAGATGACTCTCAAAATTATACCCATCCCCAGTGCTTCAAAGAAATCACCATTTGGAGGTTCATAATATAAAAGAATTGATAATATTCTATGTTCCACTGTTGAGTGAGAATGGAAAAACAGGAACTCTATTTTACAAATCTGAAGAGTCTCAGCCTCACAACTTTAATCAACCTACTCAACATAAAAATTATGATGAGATAGTACCAACAAGAATACAAATATATTATCCACAAAAATTATGAAGTATGATGCATAAGCTTAGAATTCATATTGGGACTACTAAATATAGAACCCAAATCTTTAACAAGATGTGGAGCCAAAGAAGTCCTCAAGCATCATGAAGAAGTGATAAGTTTATCACTAAAGATCTGGGGTTCATCAAATGTCATCAAAATAGAGCATGTTATAATATAATAGAAGCTGAGATAGAAACTCATAGTGATGAAGAAGATGATTCCCATGAAATTCTCCTTAAAAATGATGAAGAAGTAGAAGCCAAACCCATGCCTGAAGAACTTGAAGATTGTGGACAAATATCTACTATGGATGAACTTAAAGAAATTAAGCTAGAGTCGAGGATGATCCCCCAACTTTCATCGTGCCCTTATCATGAGATTTGATGAGCTAAAAATGCTACTTTGTGAATTCGATTGCTTTACTTGGACATATATTCTCAAATATCGCTTATCCACATACAGCTCATAAATTAGCTATTAAACCATATGCAACACTCATTTTCCTAGCAAATGAGATTGGAGATTGAAAAATATGTAATTGCAGAAATTAAAAAGCTAATCGAAATAGACTTCATCCGGGAGGAGAAGTATGCAGATTGGATAGACAATATTGTCCCAGTTAGAAAGAAGAATGACCAAACCTATCTTTGTATTGGCTTCCAGGATTTAAATAAGGCATGCCCAAAAGATGACTTTTCTCTTCCAATATCATAACTACTAGTAGACAACACTTCCAACTATGACATGTTCTCATTCATGGACAGATCGTCAGAATACAATCAAATCAAAATGACACCTGAAGATGAAAAACATACATCGTTCATAACACAAATCAACATCTATTGCTACACGGTCATGCCCTTTGGCATAAAAAATGTTGGAGCTACATACCAAAGAGCCATGACATTTTTTGATGAGTTGATTCATCAAAAGGTGAAATGTTATGTTGATGATGGTGAAGAGCTTAAATTGAAAATGACTCAAGACTTGAGAATTATGGAGAGAATAAAAAAAATATGATCTGAATCCTCTAAAATGTGCATTCGGGGTATCTGATGAGTCTTAGAGCCAAAATATCAATCCCCACAGGGGTTAACAACCGACAATAGGGATGCCACGTTGCTCTCATACTCCCCAAAATCAACAAAAAATTGTACCAAGAATAGCTAAGAATGACATTGCTTCAGAAAAGCAGTGTGAAGATTTTATTGTAAAAGAGCCGCATGATTGGAGGCAACCCATCATTGACTACTTTAAAGAAGGTAAATTACCAAATAATAAATCACTGACAACTCAAATTGATAAGAGAATACTACACTATGCTTTCGTCAATAATACTCTATATCGTAGATCCTTTAAACAAATGTGGCTATGATGCCTAGATGTAGATGAAGCTAGCAAAGTAATGGTTGAAGTTCATGAAGGACTTTATGGTGCACATCAGTCAGGTCCCAAGATGACAGTAAAGATCAAAAGGATGGGTTATTATTGGCCATCTATGATGAGAGACTATATTAATCATGCTAAGAAGTGTCATGAGTGTCAAGTACATGGGAATCTCATCCATCAACCTCCAAATCCATTATACCCAACAATAGCATCATGACCATTCAAATGTTAGAGTACATATATAATTGGACCAATTGATCCACCGTTGTCAGCTAGACACCACTTCATCCTAGCAGTGACAGATTATTTCTCTAAGTGGGCTGAGGCTACCCCATTTAAAGAAGTTACTGTTGATCGAGTGATCAACTTCTTCACACATAATGTGGTATATAGATTTGGAGTATCGCATCAATAATTTTGAATAATGGCACACTTTTTAAAAGATTTATAATTCATGACACACAAAATTGATTGATATACTCTTCAATATACAATACAAGAGCCAATGGTTTGGCGAAAGCCTTCAACAAGACATTAGTAAAACTGCCCAAGAAGATCCTCACTAAAAATAAAAGGGAATGACATACGTTAAGAGACTATGGGTATATCAACTACTAAAAGACAAAGCCCCTATTCATTGGTATTTGAACCGGCAGTTCTTGAAGTTGAGTTGCTCACTTTGAGTAGCCTTCCAACTAAGATTAAAATGCATCTAAGGGAGGAACTCAACGTGCTCCATGAAGTTAAATTGCAAGCTCATCAAAATCGAAGTCTAGAGCAAAGATGTCCGTGGCTTTTGACCATACTCGAACATTCCAAAAGGAGAATTGGTTCTGGTGCTGAGAAGACCAATTATCCCCAATCAAAAATTCAATGGCAAATTTGAGCCTAACTGGGAAGGCCCTTTTGTCATTGAAAAAGTGTATCAAGGAGGGGCATACCAACTCATCAACCTAAAGGATGAAAGACCAATGCCACCAATTAATGGTCATTACTTGAAAAAAAATACATATTACCACATATTCTGAGGTACAGAAATCCTTGCAGTATTTTTTTTAGTATATCTATTTAGGACATCGCTTCATGCCGAGATCCCTAAATAAACATATTCAGATGAAGAACTTTTCGTGAAAATTCTTACATAGGGAGCATTTTTAGATTTTTATATATAGATGAAATCAATGTTGTATGTTAAAATTCTCTTTAGAGTATATTAATTCAAATATTGATGTGTTTGTATATTTTTATCTTGAAAATTCTCCTAAATGTACTTTAGAATTCCCCTTGCAAGACAGGGGGCATTGTTTTAGTCTATGTTAAGTTTATTTGAGTTGACGTCATGCTATAAGACGAGATCCTAGAATATATTCTTATTCAGGTCGACATCGAGCTTTATGCCAAAATCCTTGAATATATCCATAATTGTCATTATTAAGTTACATGTTCTTACAGGAACAAAAAGAATCTATTTCTACGCATGAAAAGACAACCCCAAATGTCAAAAATTTATATCTCAAATTTGCTAAATTTTGGAGATCAAGTCAGAAGAACTCCCAATTTTGAAAGCTTCAATAAACTGAGTTGAAAAAAAATATCAACCTCTACATCCTCTGACACGGATGGGTTCTAAAGGTCGAACTCAACAAGCCCACAAATGTCGAAGTTACGGCTCTCCTCACTCAACAAGCCGCAAGAAAAGGCCAAAGTGAAAGAGCCCCCGTTCGTTAGTTTAATGATAAAACTACCAACCCACTACAGCTCAAGTCGAAGACTCGAGTAGGTTATAAAGGTCAAACTCAACAAGCCCAAATATGGTCGAGTCTTGTCTCTCACAACAAGTAAGAAAAGGCTAAAGGAAAGAGCCCGTCACCCAATGACGATAGCTATTCAATCTCAAAATATATCCAACTTAATGATTACAAGCAACTAGGATCCAAGAGATCTTTCTACTTGAGCGATAGATCAAGACAATATGAGAAACACTCAATTCAAGGCTACCTCAAATCAATCTATATATTGCCCGTAGGTGATATTTTAATTTATTTGCAAATGATATGAGCAAGCTCAAAGCACAGATCAAGGCCAATATCCTCATCGAGCCAAAAGCGAAAGGGACAGGAAGCAATTCCATAGTTCATACAAATAGTCAACTAAAGGAATTTTATGGTTATTCGCCTGTTAAAGCACATGCTAAGTTGGACTAATAACTTAATATTGACCCTATATAAATTGAAAGGCTGGGTCATCTGTATGTACCCTTCAATGAATTCATCAAAGCAACAAGCATAGGATTTATGGTGTACATACACTTCCTGATAACTCAATAGGGACAAATCAGGTCAGTCATTTATTTAGTCCGTTAAGCTCAAAGCTGGGGGAAGGCAATTTCATAAACTAATTTCCCAAAGATAATCCTTCTTCAAAATAAGCGAATTAATTCCTCCATCAAGCCCAACCAAGACTAGGTTTGAGAGACTCAAATATGCAATGATGATATAAAGAAAAGAGATCTTCAACAAAGCCATCAAGAAAGTAGATGGTGTAAGAACTCTTATCTATCCGACAAGTCGATTCTGACAAATCGATCAATTCCATCATTTAGCATGTACTAAATAAGGCGGTGTACTAATGACAAATCCTGTCAAAACTTTGTAAGCTATTGCAATCGAAGCTAAAATGATCCAAGTTCTGTGGCCAGCCCAGATGGTCAACCGTTTTCAACAAACGTGACTCACTCCCTGCACGAATGACATTTGTTGGGAGCATTTGTTGACCTCCATATGTGTGCCATAAGTCAAAGTCAAGCATACAAATTGAATTGACGACATCGGAGGTGATAGTGCTCAAATTAAGGCTCAAAATACACTGGACGTAACCGAAAATGGTCAAAATGACCTTCGATCAATGAACAGACTTCATCATCGCATTCAAAATGTCAAAATTTACCAGAATATAAATATTGCAAGATCTAATGAGCAATCAATTAAGTGCTCAAGCTACCAATATGTTGACGTGCATATCAGAGCTGAGAAGCTATGATGATGACCAAATTAGCTCCGTTCATCAAACTGATCATACTGTTAGCTTTGAAACATCAAAACTATAAAATGAGACTACTTAGTGGATGAAATGCGAAATATCGATTAGTAGTGGTAGCGTGTAAATCGAGACTGAAATGCACTGGACGTCTCTGAAAATGGTCGAAATGATCTCCGATCAATGATCGAACTTCGTCGTCATGTTTAGAACATTGAAATTGGCCATGATATAAATATTTCACAACTTAATGATTAATTGATCAAGCGTTCGAGTCATCAACACGCATATAAAAGTCAAGAGGCATCGATGCAAGTCGAATGACTCCTGTTTGTAAAATTGATTGTACTGTTAACTTCAAAATATCAAAATCTATCAAATGAGACTATCCGTGCTCAATTCAGACGAGTCTGTGCAAATGTCGAATGATTTGAAATGAAAACATGCAAATCGAGGTTGAAATGCACTAGACGTCACCAAAATCAACTCAAATGACCTCCGATCGATGAACAGACTTCGCCATCACATTCAAAATGTCGAAACTGGTCAAAATATAAATATTACATGACTTGATGATCAATCTATCAAGTGCTTGAGTCGTCAACGCACCTGCATGCATATCGAGATTAGGAGGCACCGACTAGGATCGAACGACCTCCGTTCATGAAATTAATCATGCCATTAGCTTTGAAACATTAAAATCTATCAAGTAAGATTGTTCACACTCAATTTGTACATATTTGTGTGAATGTCGAGCGGTCGAAAGTGGTGATGCGTATAAAATTGATCCAATTTTGACTTGAACTAAGCATCATCAAAATGGACTACAATTATTGCATTCAAAACATCGAATTATCTTACATTGATATATATATATATATATATATATATATATATATATATATATATATATATATATATATATATATATATATATATATATATATATATATATATATTATTGACTATATGCATTTACTGGTGAAAAATCCACATTAAAACCGTTTAATCAATTTAAAATTTATTTAAAATCCCTAAATAACCCTCCTCCATGCTCAACCGTTCCCCTATTTTTGGTTTATGTGGTTCAAAAAAAAGAAAAGAAAAAAAAAACCACCCCTCCTCTCTCTTTCCATTCCCACGTTCGAAACTCCTCGGCACAGGTAAATCCTCTCTCCCCTCTCAATTTCCATTGTCATTAAACCATCCCGACCCTAATCCCATTCCACGCCAGACGCATCTGCGCTATTCCCGGATCCGCGTTCATCGCCTAACCGGCTTGTCGGTTTAAACCTGCATCCCGCCAACAGCCATCTGCGGTCTGCGTCCGGCTGCTGCCCCATCTAAACTTCGCGCGCTATCTGCTAGAATTGCTTCACGTTCGCTTGATCATCCCACCGAAATCTGCGTTTCGCTTATCGCTCGCGATCCCATACACCCGCATGTTGACCCATGCCACTGCTCATAAATTCAGAACCCATCGACCACGTGCGTGCCCAGTTCCGCTTTCCTCTTCACTGAACTCCATGCCAGAAACCATGGAAGAACATTGTCAAGAATTCTTCTTTTCGCCGATAGCACTCTTCGCTTATCCTTCCTTGCTTTGCAAACCGGAAGAACATTATCAAGAATTCTTCTTTCAATTCCTGCACGATTCCTCATTACCTCAAATTTTCCTCCTCAAAATAGGAAGAACAGTCAAGAGTTCTTCTCTTGGTTTTCAGCACACCCAACCTAGTTCCGTTATTGAGCATTAGAGCACACCAAAAAATGAATCAAAACATGTGGGATCTGTGAATATGGATATATATTTATACATGCTTGTGTTTTTTTGCAGGTTTGAAGGCCTCGTCGTGCTCAAGAGGGCGATGGAAAAACCAACTGGTATAAAACACCGCCATATGCTCAAGAGGGCATCTGAGTAAGACAACATCCGTTAGATATCCCCCTCTAGACAAAATGTCAAATTTTGTCTAATTTATAGACTTAGAAAAAGGGGGGGGGGGATGAATATATATTGCATTTATCTTCTTTCAGGTTTGAAGGTCTCGTCGTGCTCAAGAGGATGCGATGAGATGAAAACTGGCTGTGGTGTCGCAAGACACCGCTCGTTACGCTCAAGAGGGCATACCGAGTAAGTCAAAACACCCCTGATGCAGCCCTTTACACGGGGATGACACGAGTAGGCTGCCGAAATTTAGACTAAAATTCAGGATTTTAACAAATTCAAATGGGAATTACCTAAACTTAAGTCAAACAAAAGAATATATGATAAATATGAAGATAAATATTAAATCAAAGAGAAATAGGGGGAGAATACTTAAAGAAAATTTTGAAAAGAATGGAACACCCATTTAAAATGCAAGTAAAATTTGGAGAGGCTAATATTAAACTCACAAACTCTAATAGTGATTCTTTATGGCTTAAATTGAAGTAATGAGTGAGTTCTATTTTCTTGTAGATTTCTCAAAATTAAAAAAGCTTTAATTGAAATTTGGGGGGACTAATACTAAACTCATAACAAACTTGCAATAAATTTAAAGTCTAAAGATGAATCCAAATTAGGTTTAATAACACTTATACGAATATGGAGGTGATTACTATGCTAGCTAATAAGCATGAGTAGGGCTAAGTAAATAAACACTAAAATCAATATAACTTATCAAAAGTGATGTGGATTGAACATAATCAAGTTGGGAGAATTACAAAAACTCAATAAGTAAACTAAGTACAAGTAATGTTTTAAACTTCAATCTAAATCAAAATATCTTCTTTGCCACCGGATCTGCAACTCTTTGTAGAAGCAGACATAAGGCGATACTAAATAAAAATCTATAAAATTATAGAGCTTTCCTTCAATACAAAAATTAAGAAATTTCATTCTAAATTATGAATTTCAAAATCAACGAAATCACTAATTAGGTGAAATTAGCTAAGCTATAAACACCTGCATGTGCTCAGACATAGAGATTTCAAGTATAAATTTTAATGTCTAAAAAAGTTGCGTAGACTAAATTAGAATTAAATGAAAATATAAAATCAATCTCATAATTCAAACACAAAATTGCCTAAAATTTATACACTATGAGCTATTATATCTTTGAATGCATAAATTCAAGTGATGATCACGGGTTGCTTCCTGGTTTAGTCTTAGGATTGGGTCCGAGTTAACAAAACCTAAAATATATAATAAGAGTTTCAAATCAGTGAAATATCTGAGAAACTGATTCTGTAAGGTGATAGTAGATTTAATCCTCTGTTAGCAACTAAATTGAGTTGACAGGATCTAAAGCTTTTAAACATATTCAAATTAATCAATTTTTCAAATCAAATTAAGTAGCAATCTGAAACTACTTAAATGAAACTCTATCATTAAAAACTTAAATCAAACTCAATCCATCCACCTTTCGCAACTATTTATTGGGGGTGACAAATTAAGAAAACTCTAGATCACAAAAGAGCTAATGTCAAATCAAGTGTTCTGCTATGTTCACTCTAAATCAATCTCACGCTAATAAGGATGTGGCCCGTGTCCTATATAGCGAGGCTCCACAGATGAAGCATTCACCAAAAGTCCGATCGTGGTTTGGCCATGCTCCATTATATTATCACCAACCGTATGCTAATGACCGCCCTTTGAGTTGTGAATCATAGGGTATACTTGATAGAGCAAATAACCCTCTGTCAGCTAAGGTAGACTTAAGATTGTCTCCTTAGACTAACATCACCTGGGTGATTTCTTGGATGACATAACCCATGTGTGTCGATGAGGATCCTTGGTTAGGGGTCATACTACCTCCTCTGACTAAGTAGACTAGGGACTGCAATAGCCCGGGATGATAGAACCATGGGATCTATATCGGGCACATCATCATTCTCCCAACCATTTGGTTTAAGCTGAATGATGAATTTCATAATTTTAAATTCTAAAACTCCGCATGCTGCTACTATATGCTACACATTTTATCTAATGACCTTAATCAACGCGTTCTCCTCACTTATTGAGAGGGATAATTAACTATAGGGGCTTGCACCTATATGAAACTTGGAACCAGATCTAAAGTCCTCACAAAACAAGGGCAAAATCTCTGGGTAGTGTCTTATCTACTATTCCATCTGCCATCTGAAAATTACTCTGATACTTTCAAATCAAACTCTCTTCAAATCCAATATTTGTCGAGAGGTAGGTGGCAAATTTTTGGAGCTCACAAATCATTGATTCAAACTAACTCATGATCAATGATTGAACATGACTTGGCTCTTAATTGAGCTAAACTAAGTCCAATTGGCCATTTGACCCAAATTAACCTAAAAGGCCAAAATGGGTCAAATCATGATCTAACACAAATTGATTGTAACTAATGGCTCAAGTTCACTCCAAATTGATTATTGAACTTGACCAAAGCCATAATTAAGCCAAATTTGACAAATTGGTCAACTTGACCCAACCTAGCCCAAATTGACATAAAGGGTTAAATTGGCCAAAATCCAAATTAAATCTAAATTGACTCAAACCAAAGCCTACAATCATTTTCAATTGACCAATTGAACATAAACCAACACCTAACCCAACCCGATTTGGTCAAATTGATCAACTTAGACCATTTGACATATATGAATCTAAGTGAGCCAAAATTAAACCTAAGCAAAATTGATTGAAATTACTTGAACTAAAACTCTTCAAATCATCATTTGAACCTAAATCTTAGTTTGACCCAATTTGACCAATTGGTCAACTCAACCCAACATGAACCCATGTGAACCCATTTGACCAAATGAAGCCAAAACCCATATAACCAACTCATGGGACTTTGTTGGCTGACCAAACCTGACCCAAACTCAACCTAGGTCAGCCCAACATCAACCCAAACCCATTTTGAACCAAGCTCAATGCAAATCTTTCATGGATTCCCTCCCCCTGTGAGATTTTGCCAAATATGATAAAGTCCACTCTCCTTTCACCTTGGTAGTTATCCAACTTTCAAATGAGGGATCCCTAAGCCTCCTAGCCTACCCTGGAGGGAGTAGGACTTACCATGGACCAAAGGGAGGTGAGCCAACTCACCTCCCATACAAGCCGAGCAACCAAAGGACCCAAGCAAGGAGACATCCCCACATTAGGCCTTGAGCCATCTCCTAAGATTTCCCCCAATCCATACGAGCTACGTGGACTTGATTGAGACCCCTCCGATGCTCCAACAGCAAAGAAAATAGGAGGCTCCCCAAACCAACATACTCCTTCAATTTGAATGAAAAACACACCACTTCGATTAGTGAGAGCTTCCTAACATGATATTGAGCCTCATTACAATCCCTAGAGCAATCCCAAGCTTTCCACCTTCAACATTCCCTCTTCCCATGTGGAACCAAAATAGGGGAGGTTTTGATCCTAACTTCACCAATACTCCATCTTAATCTAATTCCTCTTGTACAAACCCTCTACACACGTTGTCGAACTCATCCAAGCCATTTCCCAAGCTCTAAAGCCATAGAAGGAGGGACTTCGATCAAGAATGAAGCTCCAAAGCTCGATCCTTAGCCCTCCGAGCTATCCACTTGGAATAAACTCAATTGCTGCTCAACATGGAATCATCTCAATTAGACGAAGCTTCCTAAAGCGTGCGAGCCACTAGTCTTAGCTATTGTGAGGTATTTCCATAAAAATCAATCTCTAGCTTAAGTGATGTTGGTTATTTGTGAAAGCAATTTGCATGTGAGTTGATCTTGACCATTGGTTGTATGCAGATTCCTTCCCTGATGGTGTGGGTTGAATTTGAAGTTCATCCGAGCTCGGGTGAGCTCAGATCGAACGATCCATGATGGACATAAGTTATCATTTGTCCCTCGCGGGAAGGAATATGGGCCATCCGGTCTGCGTGATTGGAACGGACGGCTCTGATCAAATTATGTTAGATCTCTCTTATTTCTTTCCTTTATGGTGTGGGTTTGATCTTCGCCGTCCGATTCAAGATCGGACAGTGGAGATCAATCCGCCGCTGGTTTGGTCGCCTGATGACAACTTAAATAGCCAATTTCGCAGCGTCACATGGAAAGTGCGCCACATTAGTGCACCATGTGGTGCTGATGAGATTTTGTTTAATTAAGGTTAAATAATGTTTTTTTAAGGCTGAAACTTTCATAATTCATAATTAATTATAAAAAAAATCTAAAATACAAATAATGGCTCATTTTAAAGGTATTTTAGAGGAGAATTTAATAAAAATATTTCAATTGGTTTTGAATAATAAATAAAGCTTAATTATGATTTAATTAAACTTTTAATTAGCTTAATTACTCTCTAATCATTTAAGTGATTGATCCCAAAATTTTTGAGATTATTTAAAGGGATGACCTCTGCCTCATCTAATTTTCTTAGGATTTATTGCTTGTCAAATTAAGAGAATTTATTAATTAAGCCCTAATTACTGTCTTAATTTAATTAATGTTTAATTAATCATGTGAACAATAATGGATTGATTAATTAAGTGGTTAAGTGTTCCATAGCAGTGGGTGAACTCAAGAGACAAGATTAGGGCCTCTTTCTTAATATATTTCCTTAAGTTCATTTTCATTAATTAATTTAATCAAAGCTTAATCAATTAATCAAATTGTTTAACTAATCAATGTAATCATATGTAATATTAATTAATTGATTTTTGGGTAGAGCTTTGGGTGTTTAATAACTTAAAGAGTGATTAATGAAATTATGATTAGCTCATATGCATGAGAAAATCCTAAAAGTAATTAAGTGAGTATCTTAAGCTTAATTAATTAATGGTTATGAGCTAATTGCATCAGACCCCTTTCATTTCATAGGAGGATTGCTATTTACTTTTCAATTCATTTACATATTACATTATCTCATAATCATTTAATTAATTATCTTAAGATAACATAGGTAAGAGTTTAATTAATTGATTTAACTCACACCTTAACCTAATTAATTCATAAAATCAATCTATTTATTTTTCATTAAATCAAGTTAACTCACACATGGGGAATGGGATTAGGATTATCAAAGCTTCTCACATTTCCTAAATTAAATCAAATATGAAATTAAAAATGACATTAAAAACTTTAGTTTATTTTAAATAAATTTGTTTAATATGATTGTCCTTAAGAGTTAGTTGGATTGAATGAAATCATGTGCTTATGTCCATTTATTTCTTTACAATCATGTTAAATGTTGTATGCCACTTGATCC
Source organism: Cymbidium sinense (assembly GCA_021442155.1). Lineage (NCBI taxonomy): Eukaryota > Viridiplantae > Streptophyta > Magnoliopsida > Asparagales > Orchidaceae > Cymbidium > Cymbidium sinense. Next base: position 113,410,459 of record CM038225.1, read on the forward strand.
ATGCATTCATCTTTTCCGAAATTAATTAACTTAAATGATTTCTTTTATATCAAGCTTGCATGTGTTGGTTTTAAATTAATATATGTATGACTATTATTATTATTAAATCTAAATCTATTTTTAAAACTTATAAATGAATGATTATATATGCTATGAATGCTAGTTATAAATACATAGGATATGTATGTGATTATAGCTTAAGTGTATGAAGTGAAGTTTCTTTTCTTTCATTCATGTGTTGATTTATATAAGTAAGAATGTTAATGGGTATATAATAAGGACATCCTAGGAATAAGAGGCTTGAGTTAGCCCCAAGGAGGTCATTTGATTACCTCATTTTCCTGGTTTAACAATGGCACGTACTCCATTTTATTTCATTCATATGTATTTCAATATTAGAATCTGGATAAGACTTAACCCCACATGCATAAATATTTCAATCAAATAAAAATATAACTTTTGCATGATTTGTTTCTTTTATTTATGTATGCATCCATATGTATTTGAGAAAGGCAAATATTTAGTCTGGACATCATGGGAATAAGAGGCTTTAGTTAGCCCCAAGGAGGCCATTTGATTACCTCACTTCCCTACTTCCCTGGTTAACAGTGGCATGTAGTAGCTTATGTCTCTTTTATATGTGTGTATGTATTTAATTATGGAATTAGAACCCATTATCTTTTATCAAAAATCCATGCACTCATGAATGATTAAGTTGTTTGATTAATTAATCATATGACTTAGAGCTCTCTTTCTTATGTTCATGTATGCAATTTATATATGCTTGAATGTAATGGGTATATAGTTTGGACATCTCGGGAACATGAGGCTTTAGCTAGCCCCAAGGAGGTCATTTGATTACCTCACTTCTCTAGTTAACAATGACATCCTATTTAATTTAATTTCTATATATTTTTATATATGAATTTAGATAGAGCTTTAAATTAATATGATAAAATAATTCAATCAAAAGGGAGATTTAAATTCCAAAAATACATGCTTACATCCATCATTTAAGTGTGCTAAGACATAATGCATGTATAGGTATGCTTAAGGTTTGATGATATGCATGTTACATATGATGAGAAGAAATAAATTAATATGTGTCATGTGATAGTAATTAATTTTAATTAATCTTAAGATGTCTTTCTTATTGAATGAGTTTATTCAAAATGAACTAAAATTAATATTAATTTAAAATATGTAATAAGCCATTCACTAAAGATAGTTGATTAATTAATTTGCTTTAGATGTGACTTAAGGTAGGGATAAAAGAGAGTGATCCTCTCTTTTCTTCTCTTTATAACACTTAGTTGTTAAGTGTAAACTAAGTGGAACAAAAAAAAATATTAAGTAAAACTTGTAAATCAATTAAGTCACTTAAAGTGATACTTTCCTTTATAATTAAATCCTTTCATACTTAGAAAATTGTAACAAAGCTTAGTTAAGACATACCACACAAGCCTTAATACACACACTTTAGAATTAAGTCATCACTTTTAGCTTATATTAGGGCAATGTATGGAGTGATGTATGTTTGATTTTATGATGTATTGTTGTAGACTAGATGTTATGCTTGTATTATTGGATGTTGATTATCCTAATCATATTTTACAAGAAGGGGTGCTTAAAATAAATATAATCGCTCTCTTTTGCAGGTCGCTCAACCCCTAAGCACAATCTAAATTAGGACAGATTGACTTAGTTATCTATGTGTATGGTGCTAAGTCTAAATTATTCACATAACTGCTTGGGTTGTATGGTGTATTTAGCTAGCACTTATTTTATAGATATATTTAAATTTATATTTCTTATTTTTAATATAATTTTGTATTACGAATTAAGATTAGTGTTATGGGGGATTAGGATGAGCAGTGACTAGAAGGTTTTGTCCCGGGAGGCCCTATGATGCCTTTGAAGCAAATACATCTAAATGGAGAAATGAAGGAGACATGAAGAATGAAGATAAGGAGACCCCCCATAGCATCTATTCATTTATAAAATTATAATTATTCTTACATATACTGGGTTGTATATGAGTAGAACTCAGCTACCATTTCTCTTTTCAGGTTGTACAGCGGCACCCGACCGCACCGACCTTTTATTCTTCTGTGTAATATTTATAAAATGTTTGATGTTATGTTTAAATTGCGCAATGGAAATATCATGAATCTCCTTAGTTTCTTACTTATATGGTGATTTAATGTGGGACCTGGATTTGATTAGGCTCTTAGGGGAAAAAAATAAATTTTCTACCCCAACTACAACTCATAACTAAATTTGCTAAGTAACTCATAACCTCACATAAAGCCTAGATATTAAATCAAGATAATTAAAAGATTTAGTAACCCCTTAGCTGAATGTTGTATGTTTAATATCACGCATTCATATTATTTCACTCTTGCTAAGAGAGGGTTTCCATCCTTGCACGATAGGAGAAGGCTTGACTTTTGAGGGTCTCCTCTGTGGTGGAAAACACATCTTTATCTCTAATTTAGACCATAATCTTATTTCAATATGCATTTAGGCATAAAAAATCATATGACCTTTGCCAAAATGAAGAGTCTAAAATCAAATAAAAATTAAAAAAATTTGCATTAAACTAGTCATACTCATACCACTGATCTTTCTCTGAGTGGGTTTAAAATTTTAGTTTTTCTTTCTAAATAATAACAACCCAACTATAATGCAAAATCATATGACTTGCATACATGATTTTAAAGTGTAGGAGGAGTTAGCTGGTTGCTACTCTAACTGGTTATAAGTCCAACATTCATGTGGTTTACTCTCTCTTGAGGAGGTAAACTATATACACATCTTCGCTTAGATTTAGGATGTGCTTTATCCCTCGCTAAAGCTTCTAGATTTAGGATATGAGGCTGTTATTTTCTCGTGCTACAAGCATAAATCCTCACATCATAGTCATTTTCATAATCTTGTATTATGAGATTATAATTTAAAATTTCTAATAAAATTTTAACTCAAATACATAATTCTCCTCAATTTAAATATATAAAGCCCAACTATAGGAGAAGTTGGAATGTTTCATTAGTTTCCTAGTATCATAAGCATTCCCTACTCATCACTTTTGGCTTCAAGAATAAGTCTCTCCTTTTTTATCTATCTCGATTGATTTTTTTAATATAACTAATTTATTTATAGTCTTATAATTAAAATCTTTATAGACAATAATTGCCTACTTTAATCGAGAGTATTCTTAAGAATTTACCTTCCATAGAATGTAATTAACAATGGGGCTTGCCCTCATTGGAAACTTTAGAACCTGGTTTAATATAAATCTTACTTTATTCATCTATGCAAAGTAGAGGAAAAATCTCTGATATATTCGAAGACCCAACATGCCTTAGGAGTCCTTATTAAGTGATTAGGTCCATTGTAGGTGGTGATTTCTATCTTTCGAGATAATATAATATTACTTAATGTCGTACTCGATCACCTCAATAAGTATATCCTCAGATTTATGTGGTGTCCCCCATACACACATATCGAAAATAAACGCCACACATTTGACCAAAGAGCTCCTAAAACAAATGAAAGAATTTTTTAAAGAAATTTAAACCTCTCATAATAGATTTTCTAGTGCATGTGAAATTTGCTCAATTTGGGTGAATTTATAATACACCACCTCACAAAGCAATCATAGCTTCATTTTCAATTACATTTCACCATGATTTCTACAATCAAAATGCCTCCGCACCCATGACCTCACGTGGACAATGACCTTATTACTTCTTAGTCCCTGAGTATTTGCCTTCAATTTACTACCCCATTAATGATCTTAAACCACATTGCATCTTATGGTCGTGATGTCACCCATGAACTACTCACTATTGTTGTTGCTCACATTGATGATTCCCTAACCCTCAACTCTATCCATTATTTCTTCTTGAATTATGGAGAAAACTAAGAAGGTTATCTTATTCATAAAGTGATTTTTTGAACTCCATTATCCATTATTGCTAGTTGGCACACTACCATGGTTTGATGATAATCTTGGATTATGGAGAAAACTAAGAAATTTAATTTACTTATAAGCGAATTTTTGAACTAGATTGTGTATCCGAGTTTCAGCCTTTAATTCACCTATATTTTGCTAGGAATAAAATAGCTAACCATTCCAGGCAATCACAAATTTGATTATGAATCCATTTTATAGCTAGTTTAATTGGCATGTTAAATTGGTTTTGCATTGAATCGATGCAAATTAATAAACCTAAGAATCAATCCAAACTTTACAAAACCATAAAGTTTAAATTTTGATCAATTATTATCTTTATTTTTTTATGTTTTGCTAGAATTTCTCTTGATTAAATAAAATTTATAAGGTAATCATTCTAAATTTCTATTAATGTGCCCTTTCTCTAAAATTCCCATCTTTTACTTGACCATCCTTTTTTATGTGTGGCTTCTTACTAAGTCATCCCTTCCTTCTTTATTGCCTATCCTCTAGTTTCTCCTCCCTCGATAATGATTATCCAATCATTTGCTTTCTTTGGCTCCATCTCATTCGCCACCTTCTCCACTGCTCTTTTTGAGTACATTGATGACTCATCTTTTGTTGCAAATATATTTGCCTCTTGCAAAGCCTATACCTTGTCAAGATCTAATAGGGTGTAAGTTTATTCTTATTGCATTATCTCAGCCTCCTTAATGTGTAAGAGTGAGACTTATATATAAATTTATGAAGATGTACACTATGGTTATTTCATCTAAAAAATTAGAACACTGCATTAGATGATCCTTATTGATTCTCATAAATATATAGTATTTTATGAGTACTTAAATGTCTTATTAGAGTTAGAGTTGGACGATCTTAAGCTTAGTAGATTTATGTCATCATGTTGCATGCTTTAATTATAAGTTTATTGGAAATATGACTCAATCTCAAAATTAATTTTAAACTTTTTAATTTAAATAATTATGTTCAAAATCTTATTTGACTAAATGAACTTTTACTAACTCATCAAATATCATATTTAAAAATATAACAATTTAATAATATTAAATATACATTGCTTAATGTATCTATTGCCATGCATATATAAATCACAAATGTTTTATGCTCATGATGTACTCTTAGTTCCAGCACTTATATTTTTTACAAAAGATGTGTGTTAAAAGTCATGATTATAGGGAAAACTTTTATTGCCTTATGTATAGATGTCACAACTCAAATTTTAACTTAGATTGGGCTACTAAAACTTAAACCATGAGAGGTTGACCAACTGATCATCCACATTTGGTTGCTATATCTAACCAATCATGCTAATATTACATGTTGTAATTGATAATCCCTAGTTGGCCAACTTGATTATCAAATCAAGGATTGATTAAACAATCTTATAGGTAGGTTGGACCAATCAGTTTCCTATGGTCGAAAGTTAGTGGTAGCCATTAGTAAAATCTTTAGTTAATAGAAATAATACATATATCATTTTGTAGATCTTAATATTATAAGTTTAACACACTTAATGATTAAATAGTTAATACATAGATTGATGTGAACTATCTTTTTTTAAAAAATAGTGATAAAATATAAGACTTCTAAAAATAATATTGATATATTATCATTTTTTATATTAAAATATTTATCTTGTTGAGATCAATTATTTGACATAAGTGACTTATGAAATGCAAATCTATAAATGTCACAAGAACATTAGAAAGTTGAATAAATTATTAGACAAAATACATAATAATAAGAGAAATTAATGTGATCTCACAACATAGTCCTCTTGGAGAGGAGAATTATAAGGGATTGGTCTAGTGGCTTTAACAACAAATAGAAGTTTGTAGTTTATGTCTTTTTCTTCTTTTTTCTTTTTGTTAAACTCTCCATGGGATAAAGGTGGAGATAGTAACTTTGATTGGATTGGTTCAAGCGACTATGATTCATGCTAGTTTACCTTAGTCCACAAGGTTTAAAGCTTCAATAATTTGATTAAGACATTTTTATACTCATTGGAATTATTGTGAATAAATGATACATTTGATGATATTTTTTACATCATTTTGATTTCATTTATCATATCTAATTTAATTTTTAAATAAAATTAATTATTAATTCAACTACTTTGAGTTGCTTTAATATTTATTATATGCATTAAAAATTATGTTTAGTTAATTAAAAATTTTCTTGTATTGATACTAAATTTTCACTTCCATTAGATTCGTCTACTCTTTGATTATAATCACTTCAATGTAGTAATAGGCATTAAATTAAGATATGAAGGTAGAATGTAGTTATGCCACTTTACATTTGTGTTGGAAAATAAGCGAATTCTAATTTACATGAATATATATATATATATGTTGCATGCTAGAAAACCAGTTACGGTAGAGTGAAAGTTTACGCCTTAGTCTTGTTATAAAATCCAGCACACACACAGGTATTTAAAGAGTGAATAAGAAAACTCAATTTTTTACGTAAAACCGAAGAGGAAAAACCACGGGACCTAGCCGGAAATCTTCCACTATGTATTTGTTTGAGTACAAAATTTCCGATAACAGATTACAAAATTGTACATGAGAAGGGCGATAATAAGAATCTAATCATATAACAAGATATATAGTCACGTTGAGGTTGTAATAATTTGCTAGTGGTAGCGGATGATGATGAACAATGGGGATCGTGGCATGAAGCGTCATGATGGTGACGGAGATTGACGGCAGCAAGGATCAGTGCTGGCGGCGGTGGTGTTCAACCGTCAGTGGTGACACAATTACTTGGAGGATTTTCAAGCTTTAGAGCTCTCTCCTCTCTTGGGCTCCTCCTATAAGGAATGAGAGGTATTTATAGATTGGGGAGTGGCGTCTAGATGCAAAATCAACCACTCCACTTCATCGGACGCAGAATGATTCCTTTGATCATTTGATGTATTTTAAGTATTTGAATGCTCAAAGTCGAATTATGAGATCTTGGGCTTGTTAGATTGGATTCAAGGCATTTGACTATAAACACTCCATGTTTAAGAGTTATTTATAGATTTAACGATATCCCAAAGTTTAATGATATTTTAAGTGCTTGATCTCTAGTTTATTGAGGATCAACTTATTTTTTATCAAGATTAGACATTGTAGAATTTTTTAGTATGTTATATATATATATATATATATATATATATATAATATTTATCTATGATTGTAAATAAGTTAAGACAAACTTAAGTCACCCTTGACTTGAGCTTGATTAAATCATCAAATCTAAACTTGAGCTTCGAGCTTTCTTCTGCGAAATTGAGTTGGCTTACAAGCTGGCTGATTCAACATGAAAGAATAAAATAATTTTAATTCAAATAGTTATTATAGTAAAATGTCACAAATTAAGAACAATCAGAGAAAAAATAATAAGAAATTTCTTGATGCAAGAAAATTATATTTAATATTTATGACAAATTTATCCTTAAAATATTGAACTCCAATATATTTTAAGTGTATTTTATATTAATATTTCTTAACCAAGCAGGCTCATGAGTTAGCGAGTTGACTGAGGATTAGGTCAAGCTTAGCTGATCAACTTCTTGAGTTTGGCTCATGAGCCACTTATCAAGATAAGCTTAAGTCGACTCATGAGTTAGCTTGACTAATTTATGCCCCTATGCTCATCCTATATTGCTTAACCAAGTATGTACTTGTCCAATAACCCACTTTATGAACTTCATATCTCTTTGAGGCTAATGTTCAACTATAAAGATGCCGAAGAATTACTATAGTAGTATTTCATATGTAGCTTATCATATAATGTTTGATGCATTCTATATCATAGTTGAGGCTCTAAGAACATTTTGTATCATTTAATATATCTCACATTTATACTACAATTTACTTGTTTGTAAACTTGAATTTCTTATTATACCCTCATGAATAAACATAGTTTAGAATCTCTTGATGTTATTTCCAATAAAAAATTTTCAATATTTCTCTCAGTAAAGCTCACTTCCTTTGCTTACGAAGAGAATTCTATTTTTTTAAGAGATAATAATAGTTTACTAACCCTTCTTCCCTTGAAGTGAGTTCAATTATGTATCTTATACTCAATTTCTATACTATAATCGTAAGCGAATATTAGTCTCAATATTTAGGAGAGGTAAATTTATATATTAGGACAAAAGTAAAGAAAAAAATTCAATTTTTAATTAGAGACAAATGACTAATTTACTCTTTTAACTATATTTGAGTCTATCAAATTCATAATCAATCACAAATATAAATAGGATTAGAAATATATATATATATTAAATTTATATTAGATGACGTCATCTTATGATATCTGGTGCGTCTTTGGGTGCATGCAGCGTCGGAAGTGTAATTAATGGCGGAAACACGTCGTAATTATGAGGTGGGCCCAGTCGGCCTATGCAGCCGCTTGTCGGATTGCAAGAAGCGGAAAAGGTGCACATGGTATTAGCTGGCACCCGTTTGAATACCCACTCCCTCCCATTGGTCCAGGTGTCAATGTTCCGGCAATATCACGCACGTGCCGTGCTGCGTCAAAAGAGCGGTCAACACGTGTCGCAGATCCCCCGCGTCGTCAGGCACATGCGAGGCCAACGTTGGTTGCGCCGCAAGGTGCCGCGCGGTTCTTGAGCCCCACGCTTGTCTGCTCGGGTGGACAGGGATTAAAAACATAGAGAAATAGGATTTTTTTTTTTGAAAAAATTTGAGAGCCGTAGCTCAATTTATTTCAAAGAAGAGATAGTTACATGTAAAACAAAAAACTATTGGAGAAAACAAAAAAACAGAGAGAGGATTAACAAATGTTTGATCATTCAGGACTCAGAGAAAAAAGGAGACAGCCATGACTCAGCCAAACATAAAAAAACCTTCCAGCATAATGCAAACCCAGATAAAAAATTATAGAGAGGGTTCCTCCGGCATCCTCCGTGCCATCCAAGCTACCTGTGGGGAATAGACTGGGAATTAACCCAAGTAACATACCTGAGAATACGTACCAGGATTGGCTGGTTGCAAGGAGGTCGCCTGGGAGGAGAACCGACTGGATTTTAGTCGATGGCTTCAGCAAAAAAATAGATAAGAGATGATCATCATCGTCCTGGTCAAACAAGATTATTAATCCCCAATCTATGAAGAGATCCAAGAAGAGCATCATTGCTGTTTGAGGGGTAAGAACCAAGGAAAAAAAACTGTTAAGTATCAGTAAACCTCCATGAATCCATAATAGCCCGAACTGGGTCAGGCCAGCTGACTTTGAACTTCCACCTCCTTAGACGAAATCCAATTTGAGTTTTGATACGGGAAATGATATTAGAGAGAGAGGACTCCACCTGTTGATGAATTCTTGTATTTCTTTCCTTCCAGATGTGGTAAACTGCCATAGCCGTAATAAGATAGCTTAGCCTTACAATGGCTTTGTGCTCAAGAGTGGAGAGAGTGCTAAGAACTTGGTGAAGCGTCGGATTAATGAGAAGAAAAGAGCCATTAGGCAGCAGGTTCCTTATCAGGGTCATAGAAAATGTACATTCAAAGAACAAATGAGAATGCGTTTCTAATTCTTCCTTGCAAAGACAGCAAAATGAGTTGAGACCAATCCCTCTAGCGCTAAGCACATCTGAAGTTTTAAGACCTCCAAGCACAACCAAGCAATACAGAGCGGTTTATTGCCAAGCCCTTGAACCATACTTCATCATGCCAACTTACTTTAGGTAGGTATTCAAAAAGAGAAAGTTTGATAAACCTTGCAGTGATTACCTTTTGACCTCTCCAGCTAGTCAAGTCACATGCTTTGCAGGCTGAAATTTTACTAATAATGTCAAAACAGGCTGGGAATAAATTGCTGAAGATGTTGGGAAGAGCCCATTTCCCATTTGTTAGGAAAGCATTAAGTTTAGTAAGAGGATTGAGGTTTAAAGCTGATATGCATTGATGTCCCAATCGATCCACCAGAGAAAGACCCTCACACCATGGGTCAAAGAAGAAGGAATAGTTTGAGTTTATGCCTACATTGAGTTGGAAGTAGGCTTTATACCTTGAGGCATAAGATGATATGTCTTTCCATGTGAAGGCACGGAGGGAGCTTTTCCATAGAGAGCAGTATTTGTTAAAAAGCCATGTAGCCAGAGGAGAGGGCTCATTTAAGAGCCTTAGAATTGTTTTTACCTTACAGATGGAGTACAATGTGGAACTTGAGGTAAGACCAGTTCCCCCATGCTCTCTAGGAATTGTAACTTTATTCCAAGAGATGATGTGAAGCTTGTTCCTTTCCCCACCATGGAAGAAGAAGTTAGATGTTATAGAGTTTAACTTCTTCAGCACACCTTTAGGACAAGCAATAGATCTGAACCAGTAGGATAAAAGGCCATTAATGGAGGATCGAATAAGTTGATACCGACCCCCTAAGGAAAGTAGCTTACTCTTCCACCCAGCTAACCATATGAATAGCTTATCAATTAATGGATTGAAATGCATAATTTTGAGGGGACACAAACCGAGGAAGGCCTAGATATTGTATAGGAAGCTTTGTGAGATTAATTTTAAGCTCTCTACAAAATATAGGTGCCAAATTAGAATCTTTAGAGAAGCTTAACATTGATTTGTCTCCATTAGAGAGACCCATGCAAGAGTGGAGAGAATCCAGAGCTGTTTTGAGAGAAGTCATGGTTGAGAGGTTGACTTTACCAACCACAATGAGGTCATCAGCAAAAAGGAGGTGGGAGACCCCAAAGTTTCCAGAGAAGAGGGGGGAAAATCTGTTCATATGTATTTCATTTTCCAAAAAATTGGAGAAAAAATCCATTACTACAGTGAAGAGAAAGGAAGAGAGTGGACATCCTTGCCTTAGCCCATTTGAGGAGTGAAAGAACCCTTTTATTTCTCCATTGAATACTATGGAATATGGCACATTTGTGATACAAATAACATTATGAAGGATGAAGGAAATCCTTTGAGATGAAGTCTTTCCAAGAATGCAGTTAACAGATCAAACGCTTTCCTAAGGTCGAATTTAGCCAGAAATTTCTCTTCAGGGTAGGAAGGGAGAAAGTCAGAACAAATTTCTTGAGCAAGTGATATGTTATCAGTAATATCCCTATTGTTGATGAAGGCTGATTGGGAGTAATGAATGATGGAAGGTAATACCTTGCTCAGCCATGTAGCCAGAACTTTTGCTAAAACCTTAAAGAAGGTGTTGCATAGGGAGATAGGTATGAAATCAGAGATAATATTGGAATGTTTCTTCTTTGGGATGAGGGTGAGCAGACTATGTTTAAAGATATCCGGAAGAGCCTTGGTTTGAAAGAAGAAATGTGCTGCTTTCAGAAACTGACTACCTATAATATCCCAATAGAAAGTGAAGAAACTTGCATTGAAACCATCAGGACTAGGAGCTTTGTTTTCGTTTATGCTATACAGAGCTTTGATTATTTCAGCATCAGTGAAATCTGTTTCCAGCTCCTCCACTTGAGCTCTTGTGAGTGTGTTCCCTACTAAACCTTCCTGTAAGCCAATTCCAAAAGAGTGATCAGAATTAAACAGGGAGGAATAATATGTGCAAACCTCTTTTACAATATCCTCAGGATCAGAAAACTATCCATTGTTAGTCTGAATAGACCTGATTATATTCGAGCTCTTCCTTTCTTTTATGTGACCATACAAATTTGGATCGTTATGCGAATTAGTTAACCAATGAACCTTTGCCCTAGCCCACATGTGCTCTTTTAGTAAAGTAGTATTTATCCTTGGACTTTTGCCTCGCTAAGGTAATATTTGTAGGGTCCCTATCCAATAAAATGAGAATGGAATCAAGTTCCTGTTTCAGATTTTCAAGATGGGCCTTAATGGATGTGGAATCCCTCATATTGAATCTGAGAAAAGATCTTATAAGTTTGAGCTTTTTGGAGAAGACATACAATGGGTCACCAGAAATAAAACCATCCCATAATAGTTGTATGTGATGTTTCAAATTCTCTTGTTTAGTCCAATAGTTTCTGAACATAAAACGGGGGGAGGCTTTAAAAGGTTTAGTGAGGTAAGTTATGAGTGGAGAGTGGTCGGAGGAAAGGGGGTTAGGTACATTATAGTAAGAGGAGGGGAACAGCTCAAGCCATTGGGGGTTACAAAGGACATGATCAATTCTGGAGGAGATGGGATTATCAATCTGCTGATTTGACCAGTGTAGAAAAGGTCTTAGATAACTCCATAAGCCCAATCGATTACAAGCTTTAAAATCAATGTTGATTGATTGGAATGGGGTTACCACCCGATTTCTCCTTTGAGAGAAGGACACAGTTAAAGTCGCCCATTAATATCCAAGGAGAGGAAGAGAGAGAGGAAGAGATGGACCTTAGAGAATCTCACAAAGACAGCCTGTCTCGGGCATCATTAAATGCATAAATCCAGGTGACAAAGAAGGGAGGAGAACCAACTGGGGAAAGCAATCCGTGAATAAATTGAGGTGACCAAGCCATTGGACTGAAATGGATGTAGAGGAGTTTCATTTAAGCCAAAATCGTCCACCTTGTCTTTCTTCATCGTTATGACTATCCTCCTCGGGAAGAGTTTAGCGGGCAACAAAAGACCTATCTTGAATGAATCCACTGAAAGTTTTGTTTCAAGTAAACAGAAAATTTCAAGTTTGAAGTTCTTGATAATTCGAGAACAGTCAGCCAACCTACCTGGAGCCATGAGGCCCCGAACGTTCCAACATCCAATGGAGAGACTTGTCATTGGGAATTGGATGAGCTAGAGGGCTTCTTGCCCTTTTTCTTTTGATTTTGCTTCGTCCATTGGAATCAGGCGTCTTGGTCAATTTGGATCACGAGATTCTTTTCAGAGAGGTGGAGTTCCAGATTTGGTTGAAGCAAGGCCGAGAGGAGAATTTCTTCGATCGGTCAACATACCATAAGAGGAGGAGGAAGAAATCTCAGAATGCCCTGGTAAGTGAGCAGGGGGGTTAGTGAGAGTAGTTTCTTCCTCAGTAGAGGGAGAATGGGCAGGAGTTTGGTTGAGATCATTTATACTGGGGTTAGGGAGAGAGGAGGATGGTTCGGAATTAACGTTGGAGAGGGTTAATTCCGAATCAGTAAGGGTGATAAGAGGATCTTCTGGACTGATAATAGGAATGTTTTGGGGTATGAATGTCTTGTGAAGAGGTAGAGGTAGAGGTCTTTTGTTACGGCTACGACTTCTGCCCCGAGGAGCTTCAGTGATGGCAGGGTTAAGAGGACAAGAGGAGTGATCATGTGAGAAAGTGCTGCATTTGGCACACGCTGTAGGCTTCCAATCGTATTGCAGGTTGCTCAAACTTTAGTCCATTTAAATTAATGGTAACAGAATCAGGAAGTGGAGAAGAAGAGTTAATTTGGATGCAAATCGCAAGGAAATCGTGCTTTCGATGTGAGATTGTCAAGCTAGTGGTATTCCTATTTTACTTGCAACCTTGAAAAGCCCATTTCATTCCAACAGAGAGGGTAATTTGGAAGTTTAATCCATGGGGATTTGTGATATTTTCCTTAGAGGCTCTAAAGTCCCAACTCCATTTCTGGAAGATAAAGGGCCTACCATTCAAGAAGCACGGATCGTTGTCCCAAACCAAATCAAAGTCCTCTTGACACGAGAATTTAAACAAGAAGAAGTCACCTTCAAGTGTGAGTAACTCAAAGCTCCCTTTTAACTGCCATTTCTTTCTTACCGCCGCCAGCAACGACCCATAGAAGGGGCGTTTACCAATTGAATAACCGACTAGAGAAAGGTTCCTCACCTAATGTAATTCCTCCTCAGAAGGAGACTTCATTTGAGTCGAGAGGGATAAAGGAAAGAGAAATGGTCTTTGTTCTTGTCTTACAAGAAGGTCTTTCCAATTTCGAGGACCGGAGGGAGTAGAAGAGGGGGGAGGGAGGCCGCATGGGGCAGTCCCAAGGATGGATCCTTTCGGAGAGCGGGTAGGAAGAGAAGAAAAGTTGCTGGAGAAGGATCACTCAGAATCCATTTGGATAGAGGGAGCTAGCCAAAAGCTAGATCAGCCCCGTGGGCCAAAGCAGAGAGGAGTGACTCTGAAGCTAGAGGAACGGATATCTACCTGAAGAGGAGGAGTTGCACGGAAGCCGTCGGAGAGAGCACCAAGAAATCCTGAGAGCCCTAGAAAACATCAGATTTAATTTCTAACGAGAGGGAATGTAAGGTGGGATTTCTCGAAACTATTGAAATTTTCATTTAGAAATAGGATCCTTTATCCCTAGCAAATTATGAATAAAATTATACTCTACAATAAATGTGAATTCTCCGGATTAGATCATATGAGTATTTAACTATTGTGTATTTATATATTTATATTAATAATAATAATAATAATAATAATAATTATTGTTATTATTATTATATTTTATCATTTTAATGTTCAATGAATAATTTGTGAGTGCCTTTATACACATATATCTAAGCTAAAAGCTAATCTCGAAAATAATATATTTAAAATATTTATCTATATAACACATAATTCTTATATATATATATATATAACATTTAAAGTTTCATTACATATATATAACACTTTTTATATGTATAAATGTGTATTTCATTTAAAAAAAATAAGTGATATTAATATTTTTCATGTGATGTTAAATATTTAAAATTTATATTTATAAATATTAAAATTTAGTGAATGACAAATTTCATTTATTGATATATGTCAAATGTTGGCTTATAAGGAATATTAAATCCAATAATATCAATTATTTAGTATTATATTCTCTTTGTAAGAGAGGAGAATGGATGATCGTGAACGCCCACATCAGATCTAGTGGTTGATAGAATATATGAGACTTTTTAATATGAATTAAAAGATTATCACAATGGAATATCAAAAAATGAGCAATATCAAGATATATAACTTAGCTTCTCTTTCTATAAGAGGAGAGATTGAAATATTGTGAAGACTTATATCATATGTTAATGGTTGAAAATTAATAATTGCTAGTTATGATCGTATGTTCTCTTCATACAAGGAGATATGATGTCTAAGAAGTCTTGTATCAGTAGATGATATGGGTTAGACATCAATCATTGGTATGTGTTAGGTAATAATTGATGAGGAATGCCAATAATTGATAAACATCAGTTGATCTAACTTGATGCTTCTATTTATAGTATGGATATTAAAAGGTCATAAATGTTTGTGCCAAACATTAATGATTGAAGAACATTATTTGTGACTCATTGACGTATCAATTGACAAGCAAAGGAGAACACTAAAGAATAGGGGATGCGGTGCTTCTTAATTTAGTGTCAAACATTAATGATTGAAGAATATTATATGAGACTCTTAGATATATCAATTAATAGCCAAAGGGGAACATTAATGAATAGGGGATTTCATGCTTCTGAATCATAATTTGTCATTATAAAAAGTACATCAAATAATAAAAAAAAGGCTTGCATTAGACCGTATTATTGATGGATGTAAGACATCACTATTTGATATGTGTTGGGCAAGGCTTGGTGATAAATGATAGAGGTCCTTTAACATTGAGCAATTCAACTCAATTACTCTCTTTTAAGGGTTAGAAACTAAATAATTGTAAGGCCTGCATTAGATGTTATGCATCACTCTTTGTGTTAGCCAACAAAAAATTGAGGGCCAACCAACACTAGAAGGTTTAATTTGTTTATTCTTTTTATTGGAGGTGAGGTTATTTGGTTGATATGATTTGCGTTAGACATCAGTAGGTGGTGGACGTCACACATTACTAGTTGACCTGTGTTACATCACTAGTTTGAGGTTGGTTGACAATCTTTTTTTTGGTGGTGGTAGGTAGTGTTGTAGAATTCTATCCATTTAAAGTCCTATTCTAGATATAAATTGGGCATTTTTATATAATGTTAGAGGGGGTATCTCAATCATCTTTGTTAAAAATTACAAAACCATGTTGGATGATTTAAATTAGTTCATCTTGTTTTTTAATATTATTTTAGGCATTGAAGTGCCTTATAATCTCAAAATCGGGCCATATTAGGGTCATAAGATTCATCTCATTATGATACTTATTTTGATATAAACATGTAAAATTTTTTTAAAAAATATTTGGTCTCTCAAATAACCTTAAGAATTTTCTAATCATGCTTTAGAGTTTGTTAGTTTGTGCCTATTTGAGCTTGGATCAAATGATTCATGACATTATTAATATGTATTTTTAAACTGTACTATCTCAACTCGAAGTTTGTTAATCTTTTAATGCCTCGAGTAAGATTGAAATAACCCTATGCCATTCGCTTAATACCTAATGCTAAAAAGGATTATCAACATTTAATCTTGATATACCATGATTCACACCATTATCATAATGAGACTAGGAAATAAATCTCAATGAATAACTCATAATATTTATGATGAATTGACTTCATGAATGTTAATAAAATGTTCAACATGCCATGTAGCATTGATCTCATAGAGAATAAGTGTATAAAAGTTCAATATTCATCTCAAGATTTATAGAAATGATCTTTGCCCACATTTTTTATCCAATGATCAAATTACCTTTTATCAAAGGATGTAAATGTTCAAAATATTTCCTAAGAAATGACACGTCTTAATTGATAATTACAATTCGATCCAAAAAAAAGTTAGGAATATGAACATATTTATAACTATCTCAACATAAGGCTAGTATATTAACTATTTATTTGATTTTACAAAAAAAAAAAATATCAACATTTTCTAATTCTTCATGTCTTTTAGAATTAATTTATTATCTTGAGCATTAAATTTGTTTTTTTAGGAGATACTTCATTTGCTAGACTTTGATTTTTGATTAGCTAAGTGTGTGCAAGAAATAGTTCAAGATTAAAAACAAACTCATTTATTACTCTACAAGTTCAAACCTTTAGTGGATCAATAAATACATTAATACTTTTGGAAAGCTTGCTCAATTTGTTATGTTTGCAAACCCAAAAAAAAAAAAAACAAATATATTTAAAAAGAAGAAAATAATAATAAATTAGGCTATGTTTAAAATTTTCATGTTTATAAGAAGTCATAAATTAGTTTTTGTAAGGATGTTTGCAAATTAAAATTAGTGTTATCTAACAAGATATAATAGATTGCACATATTAAATTAGAATGATTGATTCGTGAATTTAATAGAAATAATAATACTCAATTATTTTTTATAGAAAATCTTAGAGAATGCAATTACAATTAATATGAGTTTAAAATTAGGTCGTCAATAGTAAGACTTGTCTAGATGGGTTTGTGAATTCTATAAATTATGTGATTTGGAAGCTGTTGAAGAGTAGACAATTTAAGTACTACATATGATCATCTATTATTTTATGATGCATTTTGATGGTGGAGATTGGATCTTCATTTGAGGGGATTTTAAGCATAATTTTATACCACATTTTCTTTGATCATAATGTCAAAAATTCATCAATATTTTGATAATTGCGAATTTGTGTTTATTTTGATAGGTTTAACTAATTTAATTATTTGAAGGTGCATTCTCTAAATGGTGATGTATTTGAATAAAATTAAGAGAACATTTGAATGGTGTAATTGATAGAAAAAAAGAGACATCCATAGAGGTGGACATACAAAGATTCTAATATATGTTTAGTGCTTTTGGAAATTTTCTAGGGATAATGATAAGTTTTGATTTAAGCTCATAAGTGAATTTTGATGTTTATATATATATATATATATATATATATATATATATATATATATATATATATATATATATATATAATTTTATTATATGCATGTAGTAGACGTGGGCTACAACTATAAATATTAGTGATTGTTTGCACAATTCATGATTCATTTTAAGATAATCAGTCAAATGGCGATAATAATCAATCAATATTTCCTCTCATGCATAGAATATACAGTAAAAGAAGCTCATATTTGTTGTTTCTTTTTTGAATCAAAATTATTTTAAAGTTAACTAAAGCTTCAAATTGTTGCTAAAAATTACATTAACTTAAGAGTATAATTATCTTCTGTTCCATATGAACAAAAGAATTAGAGCCTAAGCAGCCGACATGAGATAAACGCAAAATAACTTTGCAGCTCAAAGCACCTCATAGGCCTTCAGGCTGGTAGCTTTATATATGTATTATTCATCACTGCTCACACTTTTTTCTCATCATCTACAGAAGAAAAGTTTAAAGGAAAAAAGAAGAGTTAGAGAAAAGATGTACTTTCTAACCATTGTTCCTAGAGTAACAATAAAATAATAAAGTAATCATTGCTCCATATATTTTCCCTTCTTTGATTTTCATTCTTTTGTGATATTTTTTGAGAATATTATGTGAATTTAATCATTCACGTGTATAATTATATATATAAATTCCGAGCTTACGATCACTGTAATGGAAGCCTAAACACAAAACAACAAGGCTGCTCATACGTAAATTTCCAACTCATGACTAAGACACCAGACGACAAGGCCGAGATAAGATGTTTTCATTTTTTTTTTTTTTTTTTGGAATGGGTATTCACCCAACACCCCACTCATCTTATGGGTGGGGATATAGTTATGACTAATCCCATAGGGGTCTAGCATCACATTCATCACTCACATGTGTCGGGTCCCTACTAACTTTCCATCAGCGCTGAGAGAATCGAACACGGGTGAGTTACGCCGCTTACCCCAACTGAGCTAAGAGATGATGGGTATTTTCATTCCTATTCGACGCAAATTATTTCTAAAATTCATGCACGTGTTTATTCACCGAAAAGCAAGAGACAGTAATCTAAGATTTTTAGTTTCCAAGTGCCAAATCTAGAAAAAAAAAAAAAAGAATCTAGGACATATTGTCAAAATATATAGCATCATGGCTCCTCCTTATTGTATAGTGATTGGCCAACAAACAGGCTTCATTTTTGTTTGAAACCTACAATTTGAAAGTATAAGATTCTCATTGAGAAAGAAAAAACAAGTATTCTTTTGAAGTTATATTGCCGCTATTGTGTCTTCTTTAGGCTGTCCAAATCGGCTGGCATGCATTATTTCATTGTGTTTTGTAGAGTTTGATATGATCCTATAAATTCCTCTAGTAGAAGTACGAATCTTAATGCCGAAGGCTAATCGAAATCAACCGGTTGAGATCAAGACTTAAAATATCATTAAACTTTGAGACATCGCTAAATTCCTAAAAGCTCTCAAATATGGAGTGTTTATAGTCAAATCGAAAGCCTCGACGAGCCCGGCAAGCCAAATATCTACAATTTCGACTTCATTTGCATTCAAATACACAAAAAAACATATGATCAAGGGAATCATGAGAGTCCATGGAGAGGAGTGGTTCGGATTTTGCATGTATTTACAAAGACGCCACTCCTCCAATCTATAAATATCCCTCATTCCTCATATGAGGGGGGCCCAAGATAGAGAAGAGAGCTCTAAAGATCCTCCAAGCACAATCATATCGCCACTGGCGGCCAACCCACCGCCGCCCGCTTCATTCTCGCCAATCTTGGTCTCCATCATGATGACTTCTACCTGATTTTTCCCCACATTTCTACGTGATTTTTCCTGCGTTCGCTGGGATTGCCTCGCATTTCTACCAAGAATTGTAACATTTCCATCTGAGCATCAGCTTCACCATCTTCGCTACTACTAGCAACTATTACAACTCGATCGTTGTCACATAGTTGTTGTTCCTTTCATATATACACTCAGTAATCCCAGATCGGAAGATCTTGTACTCAAACGATACATAGGAAGTTTTTTATCACAGGCCCCGTGATTTTTCCCTCTTTTGAGATTTTTCACATAAAAATTTGAGTTTTATTATTCACTAAAATGGTTTGATTACAACGCGCGAAAACTTTTACTCTACCGCAATTGGTTTTCTAGCACGCAACAGTTTGGCGCTATTTGTGGGAAGTTGATTCCCATTATTTCATCTTGTATGACGACCAAGTTTTCCAACAAGATCAAAATCACTATCGAGGTGGAGCATTTCAAGCTTTTAAGGAGCTTAAGCGAAGAATGAAAATTCATCAAACTTAGTTCCTTCAGATTCTATCGGAAACTGGGGGGTAACTCTCAATCTCAGAAGATCACCCATGTTAAGCATCTAATCGATTACCATCCCAAGAAACAAGTCAAAGTTGGAGGATATTTCAACATTGAGAAGAGATATATTTTGCAAATTATATTTTCCACTTATACTCATGGAAAATGAGACCGGTTAAGGAGCAACTTTGGCTATAATCACAAATGGATGTTTTAATTCGACCTCTTCTATACAGGTTAATGTCATCAAGCAAAGACTCTGACAAACAACCTAGGATAGGTCAAAAGATCCTTGGTGGACTTCCCACGACCTCTTCCATATAGTTAACGCCATTGGTAACACCGACAAATAACCTGATAAGTCAAAATCC
The DNA here is from genome assembly GCA_021442155.1 of Cymbidium sinense. Lineage (NCBI taxonomy): Eukaryota > Viridiplantae > Streptophyta > Magnoliopsida > Asparagales > Orchidaceae > Cymbidium > Cymbidium sinense. The sequence goes on from CM038225.1 coordinate 113,430,824, forward strand.
TCGATTCAATTCAACCTCTTCCACATTAACGCCATCGTGTTAACATCATCGAGCAAACACTCGAAAACAACTGGATAGGTCAAAAGGTCCTTGGTGGACTTCCTACGACTTTCACATACGTTAACGCCATCGCAACACCTTGACAAACAACCCTGATGGGTCAAAATTCTCACGATTCAATTCAACCTCTTCCATACGTTAACGCCATCGGTAACACTCGACAAACAACCTGGATGGGTCAAAGATCCGGATTCAATTCAACCTCTTCCATATGTTAACGCCATCGAAGTCACACTCGACAAAAACCTCCTGATAGGTCAAAATCTCGATTCAATTCGACCTCTTCCATAGTTAATGTCATGCAACACTCGACAAACAACCTCGATCAAAATTCTCAACGATAATTCAACCTCTTCCACAGTGTTAACGCCATCGCAACACCGACAAATCTTGATAGGTCAAAATCCTCAAATCTAGATTCTCTTCCATATAGAGTTAACGCCATGTAACACTCGACAAACAACCTCGATAGTAAAAAATCTCATTCAATGCGACCTCTTCCATAGTGTTAATGTCATCGTAACACTCGACAACAACCTCGATGGGTCAAAATCTCCGGATTCAATTCAACCTCTTCCATACGTGTTATCATCGTAATGCTGACAAACAACTCGACGGTCAAAATCCTGGATTCAATTAATTCTTCCATAGTGTTAATGTCATCGGGTAACACTCTGACAAACAACCTCGGATGGGTCAAAATCCTCAGCGGATTCAATGCAACCTCTTCCACACAAGTTAACGTCATCAAGTCACACTCTGACAAACAACAACTAGATAGTCAAAAGGTCGGACTTCCACCTTTCCACATGTTAACGCCATCGGTAACACTTTGAAAACAACTGATGGGTCGCATTCAATTCAACCTCTTCCATACAGTTAACGCCATCAAAACACTGACAAACAACCTGGATGCCAAAGATCCTCAACCATCAATTCAACATCTTCCATATTGGCACATCATCGAAGTCACACTGACAACAACCTGGATAGGTCAAAATCCTGCTTTTATCTACCTTCCATAAAAGGTTAATGTCATGGGTAACACTCGACAAACAACTCGATGTAAAATTCTCACGATTCAATTCAACCTCTTCCATAGGTTAACGCCATCGGTAACACTCGACAAACAACCTGATAGGTCAAAATCTCACGGATCTAATTCGACCTCTTCCATACAGGTTAATGTCATCAAGTAACACTCTAACAAACAACCTCGGATAGGCCAAAATCCTTAGCGGATTTAATGCAACCTCTTCCATACAGGTTAATGTCATCGGGTAACACTCTGATAAACAACCTCGGATGGGTCAAAATCTCGCCAGATTCAATTCGACCTCTTCCATACGAGTCATCGTAACGCTCGACAAACAACCTTGATTGGTCAAAATCTCAGATTCAAGACCTCTTCCATATAGTTAATGCCATCGTAACACTCGACAAACAACCTGGATGTCAAAATCTCCCATTCAATGCAACCTCTTCCACAGTTAACGCTATCAAGTCACACTCGACAAACAACCTAGATAGGTCAAAAGGTCTCGGTGGACTTCTACCTTCCACATGTTAACGCCATCGCAAACACTTTAACAAACAACCTCGGATTCAAAATCTCAATTCAATTCAACCTCTTCCATATGCGTTAACGCCATCTGTAACACTCAACAAACAACCTGGATAATAAAGATCTCCGGATTAATTCAACCTCTTCCAGAAGTTACCGTACACTCTCGACAAACAACCTGATAGGTCAAAATCTCCGATTAATTCGACCTCTTCCATACAGCGTCATCTAACACTTAACAAACAACCTCGATAAAAAATCCTTAATCTGATAATTCAACCTCTTCCATGTTAACGCCATCGTAACACTCGACAAACAACCTTGATAGGTCAAAAATCTCGCCTAATTTACCTCTTCCATAGAATGTCATCTGCAACACTCGACAAACAACCCTGATAGTCAAAATATTCAATGCACTTTTCCATAATCGCATCGCCATCTTAACACTGACAAACAACCTCGATGTCAATAAAGAGTTTCACTAGACAAGTTCAAGAGAGTTTTGATTGAAAAGAAAAGGGAGGTATATCTATATACACCTAGATGAAGAAGTATGTATCGGTTCTGACTATTCACAAATATATATCCCGATCCTTCTCGATTCATTTGTATGAGATATGAATATCTATCCCATACATTCTTCATGTGTGTGTGTGCTATATATATATATATATATATATATATATATATATATATATATATAGATTATAAAATTTTTAATTTATTATGATTATATTTTATCTATTTTTTGGTTAAATTTAAATTTTTACTGAGAAAGCTTGCAGCCTATTGCATTGATCACTAGTAAAGAAGGAGAAAAAGTGCGAGCTCATGAGCTGCATAATAGCTGGAAGTTATAAACGGTACTTTGGCTTAAGGGAAGGGAACGGTAAACACATGGAAGCAGAAATGGTCTTGATGCGACAAGAATAAAGTTAACTGATTTTGTCAATTTCAAAAAAAAAAAAAAATTGTCAAAATTGTAATTTGGATGATGATTATGCCTTATTCATATGAAGTATCTGATATGATCTAACTTAATTAAAAATTCGATTATTCGATTCGAAAAGATAATTATTTAATTGGGTGTTTTTGGTTTTTTTTTGATGATATTTATTAGGATAATTTAATAGGGTTTGATATTAGAATTATATGTTCTTGATATTTAAAACTGATTTAAGATTTTATAAATGTATAAAAAATATTTCATATTATATATGTTGACTTTCATATATACCTCATGAGTCGAATCGAGCTTATAAGATGAATTCGATCGACATCGGATGCTTCAAAGCACAAATCAAAGCTAACATACTGCAAATAAATAAGTCACGACTATCGATCGACTCTTATACGTTTAGAATGTCAAGAAATATAAATATTGCATAATCTAAGATCAACCGATCAAACGATCGAGCGAATGTGCCGGCACATATATCGAGGAAAGAAAACCGCGACGATGTCCAAACGACTCTCGTTCATGAAATTGGTTGCATCGTTGGCTTCGAAATAATGAAACCTACCAAATGAGATTGTTCACACTCAAGACGAGCCTACAATTTAAGAGAAAGTGATAGGCAAATCGAGTCAAATACACTCAACGCAAAAAATCGAAACACTCGATCGATGAACGGATTTTCTCCATTGCATTGAACAATAAAATTGGTGGAATATAATATTACACAACCTAATGACAACCGACATCGCTTCAACGCACCTACACACATATCGGGGAGGTTGCAACGATGCTCAAACACCTCATTCAGAAATTGATTGCGCCGCAATTTTGAAACGCCGAAGTTTAGACAATTGCGACTCAATCTGACAAGTCGCGCAAATGTCGAGTGATTGAAGCGACGCCGCATTTTAAGCCGAAATCTACGATTTGACGCCGAAACTAAAGACGCTAAAGACAATGATCGCATCCGAACATCGAAATAATCAACATATATATATATATATATATATATATATATATATATATATATATATATATATATATATATATTAACCCTATATTAATGTCGATGTAAAATTCATATCAAGATTAATTAAACGCTTAGTAAATTAATTTAAAATGCCTATTTAATACCTAATAACCTAAAATTAGCCCTAATTTCCCTATTGATGGCCGACTAAACGCACGATCCCTTCCACTCGATTTTCCCCTTAGCACGCACGGTCCATGCAAGACCTGCAAGCCCCTCATCTCTCGTTTGATCTCCCCAATCGCACGCTCGGCTGAAACCTGTTCCCACTCGACTCTCCCCCTTCAACCGCACGAGCTAACCTCCTGCCTCCTCCTTCCCCTTTCGTTCAAAATCCCTCAACCAAGCCTCTCTCCCTCTCTGGATTTTTCTCAACCTTGAGGATCGAACCGCAAGAAACCATAAGCTCCTTCCTTCCTTCTCTATTTCACAAAATCCTTCCTCCTTCTCTATTTTCTCGCTGTAATTTTTCTCCTTCCTCCCTCATTCTTTGTCAATTCTCCCAATCGAACTTCCCCTTTATCGAATTCATACTTAGCCAACCTTCCCTTTTTACAAGCGAGGGTAGTCGAGAGGCAACTCCATCATCAAGCGGGTTCCTCTCTATATACCTTCTCGATTCCTCCTCTAATCGAGCGCATAGCTGCTGAAATACTCTTCTGACCTTTCCTTTTGCCGCAGTTGAGAAGGAACACCATCATCAGGTGGGTTCCTCTCTTGATCTTCAACATTTTTTCATTCCCATCCTTCCTTTGGGTTTACCACTCCAACAAACTTCTTATATGATGAGTTTAGATGCCAAGATTTATTTTTGTGGTTGGTGGTAGATGTGTAAAGAAATGTGTGAATATAAGTATACATGCTTATGCTTCTTTATGCAGGTTTGATGGCCTCATCATGCTGATCAGACGTGATGAGATGAAAATCAACTGAGGTATTGCAAAACACCAACCATCACGCTCATGAGGCACGGAAGGCCTCCAAAATGCGATGATCTATACCTAATGTTAAAATTTTGACTAAAATTTGAAACTTAAACAAATTAAAATGAAATTGTCTAAACTTAAGTTAAATAAGAAAATATACAATAAATATGAAAATGAACATCAAACCAAAGAGGAGAAGAGGAAAAGCGCCCACAAAACTTATTTAAGCAAGTTGAAAGCCCTCCTAAGTTTGAACTAAAATCCTTCTCCCTCTTTCTCAAGTGCTCTGAACTCAAGCAAGTGTTCTCTCTTAGCCTTATTTATAGGGATTGGAGAAAGCAATGAGGGACCCATTCTTATTTTAAAAAAATATTAACTTCTTAATAAAGTGGGTCTGTGTTCTTGCAAGTTCCTCAAGCACAAAAAAAAAAAAAGAAAAAAAGAAAAAAAAGGAGAACTAAAAATAAGTTTTAACTGAAATGGGGGGAGTCAAATATTAAACTCATAAAGGAGTTATAACAAACTTGAAGTCCAGTTATTCACTAAAAAACGATGTGGAGTTATGGATATTGGAGTTGATGTTTGTTTATATGAATAGAGCCTCTTATTGAATACTCAAAGTGTTAAATTCATAAATAAGTAATTATAAAACTAATTGAACAATTGAAGAATCATATTAGATGTTAAATGAAGTAAGAATCCATTGAACGTCAAATTGAAGCATAAGAGAACCCCTTGGAATTAAGATATATTCTTAAAATCCATTCAAATAAATTGAAGAAAATCAAGGAACCTTAATGAAATTGAAAGATTGCAAATAGACATGTTCAAGGAATTCTTGGAAAATATTTGAAGCATGTTATTTGTCTTATTAAATACTTGGAGTGAATCAAGGAGAAATTGAATAGATCTCTTAATGAGTTTGAGGATTGCTAATAGATATAAATGAGAATCTATTGAAGGTTCAAAGATTAGACAACTTTGAATAAAAAGGGAAAAGAAATAATCAAATATTATTTTCAAAGAATCTATAATTTAAAACACCTTCTATGCCACCAGATTCTCAACACATCGTACAAGCGAACAAAAGACATTAATTAAGGCTTCAATTGAACCATTGCACATATTATGAAGTAGAATTAAAACTCAAATTCAATACCATAAAATTATGCAAGCATTCTTAAAAACACCCGCATGGGCCCCGACACTACGCTGAATGATTAAACTTAGTGTCTGAGGATGCTGCGTGGGTTGCTTCTTGGTTTGGTCTTAGGACTAGGTCCGGGTTAACAAAACCTAAAAATCCAATAATAATACTATAAGAAATTCAACTTAGTGAAATGTCTGAGAAGTTAATTCTATCATATGACAGTAGATCTAATCTTCTATTATTAAACTAATTGAGTCGACAGGATCTGAAATAATACACCTACCCCGATAATGGCTGTATTGAATGAGGATTTTAACCGGAGGGGATACTTCCATCAAAATATAATTCTAATTTCAAATTAAATTAACCCAAATTAAGTATCAATCTAAAAATGCTTAAATGAAATTCAATCTTTAAAAGCTTAAAGCAAATTCATTCAATCCACCTTCACAATTGCTTGTCGAAGGTGACAAATTAGAAAAACTCCAGCTCACAAAGGAGCCAATGTCAAATCAAGTATTCTACTATGTTCACTCTCAATCAATCTCATGCTAGTAAGATGTGGCTCATGTCCTCTGACTGCGTGGCTTGGTTAGTAGGCTCCACATATGATGCTGTTACGATAAGAGCCCTCTGATCGGGAGGTTGCCGCCAAATAGAGCCATTATATTATGATCATGATCAGAGTATGTTCTCCAATGGCTCCTTTGAGTTGTAAATCATAAGATACTTGATAGGGCAAAACCCCTCGTTAGCTAAGTAGACTTAAGTCTCTCACAAACACCACCCCAGTCTACAAGGATTTCTTGGAGTAACCCAAATATGGATAAGGATTTTCTCAAGTTATAACTACCTCCGACTAAGTAGACTAGTGGACAATGGGATGACAACCATGGAACTAGATCGAGCACATCATTATTCCCCCTACCATCCTCTTTAAGCTAATGATGATGAATTTTATAAATTTTAAATCCCAAATTTCAAAACTCCACATGCTGCTACTATACACTATGTATCCATCTAACAATAGATAGTTCTCTCAACATTGAGAGGGGTAATTAACTATCGGTGCTTGTGCCTATAGAAAACCTGAAACCAGATTTGAAGTCCTCACAAAATGAGGATGAAATCTCTAGGTAGTGTCTTATCAACTATTCCATCGCCTTCTCAAAAGAAAATTTTAAATCATACTCTCTTCATTTGGTTTGGAATTTTTGGACAGATTTTGGCGACTCCACTGGCAATAGGTTTCTCTTTCCATCTTTGGCTAGTCAAATTTAAGCTATAGTAATAGTGAAGTATAATATAAAAAAAGAATCAATTATCAATGAAACTAAATCTAAGTTAATTATATAATGATGACTTATCTGCTTGTTCTTTATACCAATGGATCTACAGAGCACTCCTTTCACTGTTCAGCTAGAGCGTGGTGCAAACATCTGCTTAGATAACACCATCATCAACATAAGAGATGTTGAAGCTACCATTCAATTTGGTAGCATGGATTTTCTAGCTATCATAGCTGTAACTCCTGAAGCACCCACCCATGGAGCGCTCGTCCGAGCCTATGCTAGAAGGCCTTAGGTTATTGAAGCTCGCACTTATCATGCTCACCAACCAGTTCAGCAACCAACCGTTGTTAAGAAGTTCTCTCAATAGAGAACTTCAGTTTTGAAAGATTGGATCAATCTGAAGGCCCCGTGATGAAAAAACTGTCAGTGGGCAAACTGTATCTTTAATGCCTCATGGTACAGTTTCTTCGCCAACTGAAACCTTTGTACCTAAAAAGCATGATCATGAAGTTTCCTCATCAAGAAGCAAATTAAATAGATGACAAAGAAGAAGAAGAAATGCTGAGCTGAGGAATCAGTAGATCCCATTCAAACCACTAATTGAACAAGCAATATTGCCACCATAAGCGAGTATTCCTACCCATAACAACTTTTGATAATGTAAAATGGGTAAAAAGGAATAGTTCTATTGGTGAGGTGAAGTAGTCTTTCTGGACTCAACAATGTCAAGCTTTACCACCACAGAGGAGATAACCTGAAATATTGTCTGCTAGAATACATAACGTCCTTAAAGTAGCCAAGGAAAGTGGCTTAATGGAAAGAAAATTTTAGAGGTCTGTGATGATCAAAGATACTGAGATTTCACCAAGAAGGTTGTCATCTCTTATGGTAACTAGTCATCAACCTAAGTATGCTTTGCACGGTAAGCATCAAAGTGTGACACTTGGACTGCGTGTCCAAGAATCTACTGCCAAAAGGTCCCGGCGAAAGGGTAACTAGGTATGGAGGCTAAGGCCCCGTGATGAAATTCTGAAGAAAGAAATATGTGTGACATATGATACACATATTCAAAATCAATCTCAAAAATAACTCATCAAAAGTGGATACTAAGAAGAAGGGATATCACTGCTAAAAGATATGATGGTTGACACTGAGAATCTTCTAAGGGATCCCATCATCAATCATATTCACCTCACGAGAAAGTTGATTAAGATCCCAATGGAAGAAATCTCTATTCCTTATAATGAACCATAGATTCATTGGAAGTGTCTATCAGAAATTCATGTGCAAAAGAAGATAATGAAGAGGACACTATGAAAGTGGAAGTCATCTATATGACCAGAGATATAGATGAACTTTCCACTCAGCATCATCAGCAACATAAATTGAGGGAGCTTGAACCTGAATTTGATGTTTATGGAAGAGAGTCTTCACAGAAATAAGTAAAAGATGGATCGCCAATCTCTACTGAAGAAAAAGAAGAAGAAGATCAAAATGAAAAAGAGATCATGGGTGTTGAAGCTATTTATATGGTTGAACCAGAAAATGATCAGCCTGGTACACGCTTTTATAATCAACGTCGTCGTTTAGCCCAAGTAACAACTATCCATACAAATGCATAAGAAGAAGGACGGTCAAGTTCTTCCCCTAAAGATGAGCAGAGAGTAGAATAACAACAACAAATAGAGGAAGAAGAAGAGCTTATATTAAATGATGTCGTGGCGCTAGCTAGAGAGCAAAGAGAAATGCAACATCAAATTGAAGTCAAAGATAAGAAAATATCACAGCTTGGTGATAAGATGAATGATATGATGACATAGATGAATATCATGATGGATATATTGTGGAAGAATATCACATCAACTGTAGCACCTGTTTTGTCTGTTAATTGACAAGTAGCTAATAATACAACTTCTATACCACCAGTCACTCTAGTACCTTAAGCTCCTACAATACATGCTACACATGAAGCAAGGAAAGAAGTTAACCAACTACCTCTTCAGCCGATAATTCAAAATGTGGATAACACACCTGGTATTGTAACAGCTGCTCAGCTATAAATAATAATTAATAAAAAGATAAAGATAATTATAGTTTGAGAGCAGGCTAAAAAGTTGGTGAGTAAGGGTCACCCTTACCCAGCTGAATATGATCAAGTGTCATACCCGAAAGGTTACTTAGTGCCGAAATTTAATACTTTTAGTGGGCTTGATAACCCAAAATAACATCTAGCCCAATTCAAGGCTACTTGTAACATGAGGAAATGATGCTACTTTTTCTCGTCAATCATCCTAACCAACTTACTTTCAGTGGTATCAAATGAATGATTCTCAAAATTTCTAATTAGAGATAATGTTCATGAAAAGGTTTGCTAGTGCAACCAAAAGATAAATCACGACCTTGCCTTATTAGAAAAAGAAAAGATGAGTTAGTGACAAAAATTCATAAGTCATAACCTAAGTATGAAATGTGAACAATAATTGAAGAAGAACATGCAATCCAATTATAATGGGCAATATGGATGATAAAATGACACCATTTTATGTATGCCATCAATTACAAGACTTGACTTGATAGGGTGGCCAAATTTGAAAAGCTAAATCACCTTAAGTCTGAAATCTAGACAGATAAATCAAAGAGAAACAAACCTTCAGACTCAAGAAGAAATGAAACTCATACTGCTTCTTATAGCTCAAGTGGTAAAAAATGAGTAATCTATAATGTGGATAAAGAAAAATAACCAATGTATAATGATGATAAGGGAAATAAACTTTTCCATTTTAATCCATAATTAGTATAGAGGTAAATGATAAACCTCAAACTTTTCCAAGTGGTGGAGAGCATCCAAAAAAGCAACAAGAGATGATGAGCAAATGTGGCCATCTCTCAAGGAAAAGATGAACAAAGAATATTCCTTTAGAAGGGACAGTGTGGCTAAATTATTTTGGCAAGTAGTCAAAGTTGGTCTACAATTACTAGAAATTAAAAGGCCTAAAGAAGCTGATCAAGTCAATAATCCAAATTACTGTCCCTATCTTCGGATGATCAACCATCATATCAAATATTGTTATGTCTTCAAAGATTGGCTAGAAAGGAAGTATCGAGGTAAATTTACATTATCCGATTGTTCTAGTCAACCCAAAAGAGAGTCTACAAGGATGATTACGTCCTCTTGTATCATCCATTAAAGATAAAAGAAGAAAAAATCAATTTCAGAAGAATGGGAAATAGTCTCTAAAAAAATTGTGAAAATGTTAAAGCAGCTAAAATGTGTCCCTAGTGTTAAGTAGAAATCAGCACTTGAACCTATATTGGACATAAAAGAGATGCCTAAACCAAGTATTTAGCTTCAATGAATTTTGATAAGGCTACTCATCACAAAGAGGAGTACTACTAAATAGTATCATAAATCAAAGAAGTTGAATAAGAAAAAGAAGAGCAAGAAAAAGACTATAACTCAAAAGATTATTAATAATTTAGAGGAGTATCACCAACTGACAAGACAACCCTTTAAGCTTGTAGAATTTATGCCTATACTTTTTATTGTTGAATTAGATGAAGAAGATAATGATGAATCCCAATAGAGAGAGACATTAATCATTTATGTGATATTAGATGTTCTTCAACATCGCTACTAAAATGACATAAAATCAAACTCGACCAACCCATCAAAATTCTTATCAAGAAAAAAAGAGTTAATATCTGAATTTTGTCTAATGACTCAACAAAAGATAAATTTAGATGAAGATTTATGTTTTCGGAGAAGAGTCGACTCATCGATATCATCACATATGAAATGTATGAAGTTAAAAAAGTGAGTTTAACAATCTTCCATAATAAGAAGTGAATTTGAAGAAACTACCTCTTCAAAGAATAGCATACAAGGTGATTCAAGTTTAATTGAGAAGTGGTAAAGTCTTATCACCATCACCAAAGAAGGGGAATTCAAATAAAGACAAAGGCAAAAAAATTGAAGTCAATAAAGATATCATTCCCAAAAATCCTACAATAAAGCCTAAATCAAGTGAAAAGATAGATTATAATATTCTATCACATTTGAGAAAGATCTCTACACAACTGAGTGTGTATGAGGCTCTCTTAATGTCAAAAGACCTCCGAGAAACTTTGATACATGCTCTCAAAGATCCAGAGAGTTATGAAGCTTACTTTGCTAAAAAATGCATGACAATCATTGTAAACTCAAGATCTCCAAGAATATTTTAAGAAGATCTTATGTTGGGAACAACATATCACAACCGTCCTCTATATGTTACCACAGAGAGTGATGACATCTTGATCAATCAAATACTGATTGATCTAAGTTATTCTATTAATCTTATGAGTCTAAAAGCATTAAGAGGATTATCATTTGATATCCAAAATCTTGTGAGGGATAAGTTTATGGTTCATGGTTTTAATGAGAAAAGATAGGAAACCCTTAGTTCTTTTATTCTCTCACTCAAGTTTCAGATTTATATACGTAAGCCAAGTTTCATGTAATCGATGATACATCATTTAGAGCTCTTGGGTGGTCATGGCTACATGAGTATGGCATGGTCCCATATGCATCAGTGTATGAAGTACCTAAAAGATGGAGAAGAGTTTAAAATTCCTGCAACCTACAACCATTCTCCATCCATGAAGTAATGATCTATGAAGATGCAAAATATTTTATCCCTAAAGAGCCTAAGATAATGGAGCATCTTGAGGCGATAGTATCCACTTTAGGGATTAAAAGCAACTTCATAAGGTGAAAGAGCAGAAGAAAAAAAGGAAGAAAGAAGGCAATGCCAACTCTCCCTGAAGCACTTGATTCTACACCTAAATCAAGAAGATCAGTTCTTCACTTGGGAAGTGACACACAAGAAGAAGAAAATATTTCTGTTAAACCTAAGAGAACTTATAAACTTTCAAGAAAGATAAAGTATAAAATAAGTGATTCTGATTCATACTATAATTTTGAATATATTTATGGAAATATAGTTCGATGGTCACATCAAGAAGGATAGCTCATTTGGCAAGGGACTCCTTCAAAATTATACCCATCCCTCAAGACTTCAAAGAAATCACTCCACTAGAGGTTCATAACATTGAAGAATTGATAACATTCTATGTGCCACGTTGAGTGAGAGTGAAATAAGAACTCTATTTTATAATTTGAAGAGTCTCACAATTTTGATCACCTACTCAACATGAAAATTTGAGATAGTGCCAACAAGAATACCAATATACTATCCACTAAATTATGAAGAATGATGCATAAGCTTGGAATTCATATTGGAACTACTAAAAATGCTCAAATCTTTAATAAGATGTGGAATAAAGAAGTCCTCAAATCACAAGAAGTGATAAGTTTATCACTAAAGGTCTTGGGTTCATCCATAAATCTCATCAAAATAAAGTTTGTAATATAATAAGCGAGATCAAACTAATAATGATGAAGAAGATGATCTCCATGAAATTCTTCTTATAAAATGATGAAGAAGTAGCCAAGCACCTGAAGAACTCAAAGATGGTAACAAACAACTACTATGGATGAACTCAAAGAAATCAACCTAGAGCGAGGATGATCCCCATCCAACTTTCATTAGCTATGAGAAAGTTGAAGAGCTAAAATGCTACTTTTGTGAAAGGATTGTTTTCGACATATTCTAAAATCAGGCTTATCCCCGATGTGTGTACATAAAACTTTATTAAACTGATGTTAAAGCAAGCTTGGAATGAGATTGAGATTGAAAGGTAATGCAAAACTAAGAAGTCGATCAAAACATGCTTCATCTGAGGAGAAGTATGAGAGATAGCCAATATTATCTAAGAAGAAAATGGTCAAATCCATTTTATTGACTTTCGAGACCTAAATAAGGCATGCCCAAAAGATGACTTTCTATTTCAAATATAAGAACTATTAGTGGACAATACTTCCAACTACGATATGTTCTCATTCATGGATGGATAATGAGATACAAATCAAATGGTCTTGAAGATGAAAGCACACATCATTTAGATGCCAATTGGTATATACTATCATGATTTTGTTTGAAAAATGCTAGCTACATACCAAAGAGCCATGATGTGTATTTTGATGAGTTGATTCACAAGGTGGAATGTTATGTTGATGATTTGGTGGTGAAGAGCTTAAATCGTGAAAATCACTTTGAAGACTTGAGAATTGTATTGAGAGAATAAAATATGATCTCAAGATGAATCCTCTAAAATGTGCATTTGGTATCCTCTAGAAAATTTCTGGGTATATTTATATGAGAGGAATTAAATATGATCTACTAAAATCATAATTATGGAGATGCCTCCGAAGAGTTTGTGCCTATTTTTTACAAGGATAACTTGCATTCATCCATTTTATATAAAACCTATCGTGATCCAACCATTTGTAAAGTTGATGAAGAATGATGCTCCATTCAAATGGGACAAGGAGTGCCAAGAAGCCTTCGATTACATTAAAAGCTACCTATTAAATCCACCAATCCTTGTAGTGCCTACTCCTAGGAAGCCCCTCATTCTATACATAGCATTAAGAGTCTCTGAGCATTGACAACACAATGAAGAAGCAAAGAGAATGCTCTTTATTATCAAGATTGATAGAGCGAAATGAGATACTCTCTGATATAGAAGAACTATTTGGCATTGATCTTTATAGTCCAAAAGCTCCACCACTATATGTTATCTCATAAGATTACCCTCATCTCAAGGATCAATCCGATGAAGTACTTGATGAGACCGCTTGATAGTCACTTGATAAGAGATAGTATTACTTTACAATTTGATATCACATAGGAGAATAATTCCTATAAGAGTCATTAAATATGTGGAGAATAATTTTCTAGAGTCACCTTTCAAATAGGAGAAAAGAAAGAGAAAATCTTTAAGATGTCATTGCCATGATGTACATTTATGATCAAGTATCATCATGAAATAGTTATCTTGAAAGATCATATTTAATGGAAATCTCAATAAGGACTCCTAATGATGATATATGAGAGATTCTTCTACATTAAAAGGAAAATAAAAGAGATTTTTATATTTGTTGTTACCTAAAAGAAGATAGTTAACATCCAAGAATGATTCTTGGAAAACTTATTAAGGTAAATGATCATTATCTTTAAAGATTTTAATATAGAAAATTCTATCAAGATTGGTTTAATTTTAAAGATCAAATGGGTTGATCAAAGAGAATTATTGAAGCAAAATAAGATAAGTCAAGATGCTCATGATGCTAAATAGCAAGCATCTCAAACTATCTTAAAATTGGGCTTTATATTTTTGAAATAGATTTAGTTTATTTTAGTTGTATTTTCATAGAAATTTAGGACTTATGATTACTTAACACAAGTTTAAGAAATGCCTAAGAGATAAAGAATTATACTTATGACCCACAAAAAGGAGAAGCAACCTTAGAACCTAAATTAGGAGCTTTGAAAAAAGAATAACCTAAACAAGGTGAAATCAGATGAAGTTTGACAAGAGAGGACAAACCACTTATAGTTACAAACCACTTGTGGGTGGTAACTAAATCCTCTTACGATTGTAAATACACGTAAGCAAGTTTTCATGCTTATGCAAGATACTAGAAGTATTTATTTAAAGAGACTAAGTCCTTAAACTCCTCTAAAGAGACTAGATCATGTAAAGGGACATGCTTCAAATAACCTAAATCTAATGCAATTCAAATGTTTTATTTTATTTTTGATAATTATTTTGACCAAAGACAAGATTCATAGACTAATGCAGAGAAATAGTTATTGGCCAAAATCATAGGAGAGGTGAGTTTCACCATGCTCTCAAAGGTCAAGTCAAGTCTATAAAAGTGGAAGCTCCAATTAAGAGTGAAATAAAATCTTTATGCATGATATTACAAAATAAATGCTCATCCAAAGTGGGTTGCTAATTTTATCATGACTTTAAACCTAAGATTTTTGAGGTTATGAAGTTTTAATTTTAGTTTGAGTTGTAAGTTGATAAAATATTTATTTTTTCCTAAAGAGCCTAATCCACATCTAGCCATACATATAACAAAAAAAAGAAACTAGAAAATCATGCCACTTAATGCAAAAACTAAATAAATCATCAATCAATTTATGCTTAATCACGAATAAAAGGCCATTAACACCACCACACAAATCCAAAATATCAAAATGTGGTAGGAGCTCTACCCTTATACAATATTACAAATGAATTAAATTACAATTAAGTAAGAAATTGTTAATGGGGTCTTCGCTTTATTTCTTCTTTCTCTTGGTACCTTGTTTTGGAAGGTAGATGCTAAGGTTTCACATGGTCAAGATAGAATCTTATGACCAATGCTCATCATAATTCCCATAATAATCATTTTAAAATGCTAATTACATAAATTTACATGAAAAGAAAAAGAATGAAAATCTAACTAATACCTGTAAAACAAAGGTTAGCTAAAACAAACCATACAAATTCTAAGCATGTATATTGGACTTATCACCTCACACATGGGTGGCTAAGTTCACCTGACCTATTGAATTATGCTTAGGGGTATAAAGCACCTTCAAGCAAAAGAATTTATATTTTATTTATGATAGCGCCCCTTAAGCACAATCCCCTACAGAAAAGAATAGTTAGACTAAGAGCGTCCTATCATTCATTCTAGAGCATACACCCCAACATACAATCTAAAATATATATCACAAAATAGAACAAATATCAAACCATGCACTGGCCTAACCTAAGCTAGAAGTGGCGACTTAGGTTAATGTGTGAGCTTTGAAGGTTTGTGTGGTATGTTTAGCTATAATTTTAGGTTCAAATTTTCTAAGTGTGAAAATATGTTCAACTCAGAGGAGGATTTCATTTAAGTTGTTTAATTATTTTGGGTTAATTTTATTTCATATTTTGATTAAGTTAAAATGAGTCTTATAATTAATTATTAAGTTTAAAAGAGAGGAAAAGAGAAGAGAACTTCTCTTTCCTTCCTAAGTAATTTTTAAAGTAGATTCACATTTTAGTTTTATTTAATTTTTTGATTAATCTTAAGTTATGAATCTTAATCTATTCAAAACAAGAAATTCAAAAGAAAGGCATTTTAAAATAAAATGAATCAAAATTCACAAAACACACATTACTTCATTTCTTTCCCAATATATATAACATGCAGATGGATGGACCCTAAGCATATCTATACATACAAATGAGAATATTTAACATAATTTGTGATATATGCTAAGTAATCCATTTAAAGAAATTTAGAAGATGAATATACAATGATTTTTCTTTAGTAGAAAAGGGTTATTTATCCCCACATACACACATGCATAAGTGAGTACAACACCTATTTAAGGTACAAGACCTACTTAGCTACTTAAAACCTCCAATCTAATATATCACTTTCCTTAAATACAAACATATGTATAAAGGAAATAAAATAGAAAAGAAGAATGCAAAAGTTGTATTAATTAATTCATTTGGTTTATACAATTTATGTATGCAAATATAAGTAGCCCTTCTTAGGTGATAGCATAGGGATGAATAGGATATGAAATTAGATAAGTGTTAGGTTCTTTTTAAATGAACCCTATATCTTACCAACTCCTATTCAAAACTGTGCTATCATAAAAGAGAAGAGAAACCTATGCTAGGCATACCTTTATATCCTTCGCATGCAAGTTTATAATTAGGATATAAGTAGCACACTTTCAGATTAGATAACTGATTTATATGTTTTAAAAATAATTTGGATTTAGGATAATGATAATTCATATTTCTACTTTAAACACATGCAAATTTGACATAAAGTAAATAATTCCATTTTAAATTTGAATTTGAAAAGTGAATGCATGAAACCACATGACATACAATTTAACATGTTGGGAAAATATTCAAAGCAATGAAAGCATGTAAACAAGTTCACTAATTTAAATCCTAAAGGCATTCTTATGGAATAAGAAAGTTTAAAATAAATCAAAGTGAATTCAATGTGATTTTATAGTTTGAGTTTGATTTAATTTTGAAAAGGTGAGTTAGTTTGATGTTCCTAACCCATTCCCACATGTGTTTGATATTTTTGTTTAATTTTTAGATAATTAGATCCATTTTTATGTATTAATTAGGTTAAGGTATAGATTAAGTAACTCTTACCTACACCACCTTAGAATAACTAATCAAATAATTATGAGCCAATGAGATGATATAAAAACTCACAAGGAATTTAAACTTACAAGGCACCTAATAAGAAAAAGGTCTAATGTAATTTGACTCACAATTAATAGTTAATTAAGCTAATGAGTTTAGCTTAGTAATTTCAAAACACCCTTCATACATATGAATTGTTTTGATTTCTTAATTGAACTTTATAAAACACCCAAGCATCTACCCAAAGTAGATTAGTTAAGTTAAATTTTTAGAATTTTTGAAAATTAATTAAAGGGATAATTAATGAAGTAACCCTTAATTAAGAGAAGACTAAGGAAAGAAGAGGGGGGTTTAGAGAATAGCTTAGGGAAAATGCCCCAAAATTATTCCATAAACCTCCTACTTATTGGATCTAACCTTAATCAATCATAATCATGGATTAAAACTACTAATCATACCTTAATTATCCTTAATTAGAGGAAGATTTTTCATATCCCCTTAAGCCTTCAATAAATCCTAAAAAACTTAGGGGAGGTAGAAGTCATCCCCTAAAATATATCCAAGAAATTTGGGATTAATCAAGGGCTTAATTAAAAGATAATTGCCAAAATGAACTTTCCAATAAAACATAAAATTAGAGAAAATCATAATTCAAAACCCATTAAAATTAACTTTAAAATATTCTAGGTTGAATTATCTTTCCATAAGATTTTATTTCATATTTTTTTGAGTTTTATTGAGAGAGTTATGAATTTTAGAAGATAGATTAATTAGAAATTAATTAAAGCATTTTAACAAATCCTCAGCACGGTAGTGGTCAGCTTTACATGCACAAGCACCACTTAAACGTCCAATAAGGTGGCGCGGATGGTGGATGCTTGATCTCTATCCGATCAAAGATCGACGCGATCCCATTTTAAAAGGATAAAGAAATCTAAACATGGAATTATCTTGTCCATCCATCCAAAATGGATGGACGGAGATCTCAAGTTCTTGATCAATAGAGGTCGCCCAAGATCAGAAAGATCCAGCGATTGAGCTCAGATTCAAACCAAAGTTAACCCACACCATCTAAAGACCAAGAGCGGCACATCAAATGGTGGATCTTGCATGATTTGAAAATTCTCTTCACAAAAGGACCAACACCTCATATGCTAGGTGGTTGAAAAATCCCATACCTCACGGACACCAGCCGATTCTCCTGAGGAGCTTTCAGTGAGAAAGAAATTCTGAGATTATGTGAAATGCTCATGGACCAACTCCGCACCCCTTTGTTTTTGATCAAATTCAATTTCTCCTTGTTGTGGGAACTCTAATGGAAGCTTCTGAATTTAGTACCCTGAAGTATACAAAGGCAATTGAAGTGGATTTGAGTTTAGAGGAAGTATAGAAATGTCTCTCTCTTTAAGGAAGAAACCAGAAAGCTTGATTTCACCTCCTAGAAGCTTAGAATGCTCGATGGCTCCTAACACTCTCTGTGCAATGAGAAGAATGATGATTGAATTTGATTAGTATATCTTGAAGGATTGGACTGCACCATTGTGCCATTTTGATCCAATCACAAGAGGTTGTTTGATTATTTTGCACATGGTCATGGAATGCCAACCCCATGTGCTTGAATTGAGAATGAGTTTGAATTTGCCATTTGACTCATGGGTCTGGGCCACCCAAACCCAATGGGTTGGGTGCACCAATCTTCATTAGGTCCCCTTGAGCTTTTAGGAAAGCCTCAAGTGGATATGAAAAGGGTATGACCAAATTACCCATGGATAAAGCCAAAATTTGTTCTATTGCCTAGGGGTAGAATGGTCATTTTGCTAATTTTTTTACTTTGGATATGTTGGATATGTGGAGAAACTAGGTTTGGCCAAGTTTCATGAGATTTAGAATTCAGTTGATATGGATTGGCTCATGTTGACCCATTTAGGTCAAAATGGGTCAACTTAAGTCAAATTAACCAAAGGGTCAAACCAAGGGTCAAGTTCATATGACCATTTGAAATATTTTGGTGGCTTTGGTTTGATTCAATTTGGTATAGTTTTGAATTTGGTTATATCTTTATTTAGGTCAAATGGGTATGTCCTATTTGACCCATTTGACCTATTTGGTTAGGTAAGGGTAGGTTTAGGTTAGGTTAGTCATATGGAGTGGATTTGTATCTTTGTTTCCAATCAATTTGGGCTAAGTTCAGATTTGGCTCAACCCCCAGTCATGTCTCTAAAGGGATAGGTTGGGTAGTTGGCCATGGCCAAGTTTCAAGATTTGGAATGAACTTGACCCATTGATTTCAATCAATTTGGCTTAGATCAAGTTTTGACACATTTTAACTTTTAGGTCAAGTTAAATCAACTGGGTGGCCAATCTAGTTAGCTCAAATGTTTGTTTGGTCAAGTTCAAACATAAGTCATGAGTGAATTTAGATGGTTTCAATCAATTTGGCCTATGGTGAAATTTGACTATGTTAGTTTCATTTTGGGTTATTGACGTCAACCCTTGTTTGACTTGGTTTGACCCAATTTGATTGATTGATCATCCCATGATGATTGTTGATCATGATGAGTATGGATGAGTTTATTCAATCCAATGGTTAGGGATTAGAATTTGGTTTACTTAGGTCACTTTGGGTCAAGTGAACCTAAGTGGTCAAATGGCTTGGTCAAAGCTTGATTTGAGCTTGATTGATCTTGTATGTGGACTCATGATTAAAATATACGATCTCTCTCAAAAATAGATGATTCTATGTACAATAATAACAGATATCCTCACAAAAGTATGTTGGGTATTATAAAGGATGTGTACATGAAGGTGAATCCAAGCATAGAAGTAATGCCAAAGAAAGGTAACATCATGCCTATCTAATAAATCTACCTCAGAAATCGCCCCAAGAACTTTGTAAACTCTAGATAGTATTGTTGGAGCTAATGAGATCCGCTCACCTCATGAAGTTCTACTGGCTATTTAACAGAAATGATAGAACTTTATAATCGAGACAAAGATGACCAATGGCTATGAATGAATACTAATAACTTCTCACTCAAATCTTGCATATGAGAAGTGTTAAGTGAAGTCAATAAAGATCCTCGAAAACTACTAACGTTTGATACACACAATCCAAAAGGATCATGTAAAAGATTTATAAAGTTTTATAAGAAACTCAATCCATGTACTAGGGAAGTGTAGCATGTGAGGCCTAAATACGCTCAAGGTCTGGTAGTGGCTCACCAATATAATGTGACATGGCTAATTTACCTTGTCGATCACCAATCAAGTTTACAATCGAGGGACACACTCGAGTGGTAAATAATGAAGGGATATTATCTATAAGTCTTAAAGTGTGATTGTCAACTCCTCTGGACCTATCCAACATGTGTTATGATTCCAAAACTCTAACTCTGAGCCATGGAATGCCACCAATGTCAAAGATGATTACATAAACCGCCTATATGCCATCCATAGAGTACTCATAAAATATACATAGCCCAAATAATATAGTCACATGGAAGAGTAGAAATCTGACCCACTGACGAATCTCTAAGAAATTAAGTCAAGAATCGATGGCTGGTCTAAGCTATATAAGTGCTCAATGTTATCTAGGTCAGAAATATCAATTAGATTGAGCTATGAACTATTGTAGGGATTGTAGTCTCATTTCAACTTAAAGGTAGCACATGGATCCTCAAAAGCAATAAATCAAGTATTCAAGAAGCATGGAGGTGCAAAGAAACCCTAAAAAAAATCATGTCTTCTAACATATTAATGGGCTCAATCCTATCCTGAGGATCTCCACGAATCATGTCTAATCTTCAACCAAATAAATTTTGCTAGGCTGGATGATAGATTGTCAAGTCTTCTAAAGCTGAACATTCTCTTGTCAAGTGATCAGAGAAACAACACATAAGAATCCAAGTAATAGCTTAACAAAGCATAAATAAAAAAAAAGCTATATTAAGAAGCAATAAAAAGAAGGGGAACAAAAAAAGAGAGAAGCAAATCAATAAGGTCAATCAGTTTTCAACAAATATGACTCACTTCATGCGCAAATCACATTTATTGGAGGGCATTTGTTGACCTTCATATATACCACATGAGTCGAATCGAGCTTATAAGATGAATTCGATCGACTTCGGATGCTTCAGAGCATAAATTAAAGCTGAAATACACTAGACATCGTCGAAATCAGTTGAAATGATTTCCGATCAATGAATGGACTTCGCCATTGCATTTAGAATGTCAAAATTCGTAAGAATATAAATATTGCATAATCTAATGATCAACCAATCATCAAGCTGATATCGACACACATATCAGGGAAGGAAAACTATGACGATATATACAAAAGACCTTCATTGATGAAATTGATTGCGTCGTTGGCTTTGAAATGTCAAAACCTACCTACGGTGTTTTATTTCTCAAACTTTGGGAATTTGAAAAATAAATTTATGTATATATTGGGACACCACGATCCAGATGTACTCATGATGCGACATTGAGGAATGATGTACTATCTCGAGAGATAAGTCACCATCCTATAATGGACCTAATCACCTAATAAGGACTCCTAAGGATAGTGGGTCTTCAAATGTACCAGAGATATTTCCCCTGTTTCACATGAAAAAGTAAAGTAGGGTTTATTTTAAACTGAGTTCATTAAGTTCTTTATGGAGGCAAGCCTCCATTGTTAATTACATCCTAAGAAATGAGACTCCTTAAGAATACTCTCTATTAAGGTAAATTATCATTATCTCCAAAGATTTCAAAGATAGAACTATCAACAAATTAGTTATTTTTAGAAAATCAAGTGGGATTGATCAAAAGGAGGGAGTTATTATCGAAACCAAAGGGCGATGAGTAGGGGATGCTCATGATACTAGAAAATCTAGTAAGCATCCCAAACTATCCAATGGTTGGGCTTTATATTTTTTGAAATTTGAAGAGGATTATATGTTTGAGTTGAATTTTTATTAGAAGTCTAGGGCTTATAATTTCACAACACGAGATCATGGAAATGCCTAAGAGGTGAGGATTTATGCTTGTAGCCCGCAAAGAGAAACAGTGAGCACATATCTTAAATCTAGAGAGCTTTGGCAAGGGCCAAGGCACAATTTAAATTTAAGGTGAAAATGGTATATGGTTTACCACTATAATAGAGGATAAACCACTCGACTGTTGGGCTTACAACTGTCTAGGGGTGGCTTCCAACTAACTCATCCAACAATTTTAAATACATGTAGGCAAGTCGTATGCTTTGCAAGATAGCTAGGTTGTTGTTTGTTTAGAAAGGAGACTAAGTCTTTAAACACACTCCCTAAGAGACTAGATCAAGAAGGGCATGAATAATGACCTTATCTAATGCAAATTTTGTTAAACTTTATTTTTAATTTTGGACATTTTTATTTGACACGGGCTATGGGATTTCATATGCTTAATGCATGAGAAATTGGTTATGGGCCAAAATCAGAAAGAAGGAGGTGTGTCCATGGCTCTCAAAGGTCAAGCCATTTTGGCAAAGTGGAAGCCCTCCATTAGCAAGAGTGAAGCAATACAATTTTATGCATGATGTGAGACATACAACATCCAAAGGGGTTGCTAAATCTTTTATTATCTTGATTTATGTCATAGGCTTTAGGTGAGGTTATGAGTTATTAAATTTAATTTTGAGTTGATTAATTGGATAGAAAATTTATTTATTTTCTAAGAGTCTAATCACATCTAGGCCAATTAACAATCATCAAGCAATTAAAAAACTAGAAAAATCATGCCATTTCTATTGCACAAGCTAAACAAACATCAAATAATTTTATAAAGCTAGCGTAAAAGAATAAGAGGTCGATGTGATCAGGTACCACCACACAACCCAAAAATAAAAATGGGTAGCCAAGCTCTACCCTTATATAACCCAGATTACAAATGAATAATTACAATTTAGAAGGAATTCATGTTATGGGAGTCTTCATTCTTCATTTTTTCATTTCTTTCTTTCTTCATTTCTTTCTTTGATTTGGGATATAATTTTCTCCAAGGCTTCACATGGTACATATATTATATTTATATAATTCATTCAAAATAAAGATAAATCTAACTAACAAAAATAGAGAAAAAATATACCACATAACCCAAACAATTATAGGAATAATTTAGACTTAGTGCCTCACACATGGGTAACCAAGTTCACCTGTCCTAATTTGAGTTATGCTTAGGGGTATAAGCAACTTGCAGAGAAAAATAATTTATATTTTTATTACAACGTCCCTTAAGCACAATCCCCTGCAAAAAATAAGATTAGGCTAAGATCGCCCTATTATCCAGACTATGCACATACACCTTAACATCTAGTCTAAAAATATTACATCAAAAAATAAAATCAGGCATCAAAGCATGCACACCCTAACATAGAACTAGAAATGGTGACTTAGCCTAATGTGTGTGCCATTTAAGGCTTGTGTGAAAAGTCTTAGTTAGGCTTTAAGGTTGAGATTTTCTAAGTGTGAAGGATTCAATTTAAAGGGTGGTTTCATTTTAAGTGAATTAGTTGATTTATCAATTTTAGTTGATGATTTGATTTGATTTGAATGAACCTACACTTAGTTACTAATTATTGTAAAGAGAAGAAAAGAGAAGAGAACTTCTCTTTCATCCATCCTTTAAGTAATTTCTAAGGTAGCTTCATTAATGATTTTTCTTTAGTGAATATTTTATTATGTGTTTTAATTAATCCTAAATTTAGATTTGCTCTAAATATCCTATTCAATAAGAAATACATCTTAAGATTAATTAAGGTGGATTACTACCACATGACACATAATAATTTATTTCTTTTCACCATGTATACCATGCATATGAATGAACCTAAGCATAGCTATACATGTAATGCAAATTTTAGCACACCTTGATGATGAATACTAAGAGATATGATTTGAAAATTTGGATATTCTATGAATATATGTCTTTATTATGTAGAAAAGAGGGATTCTTTATCCATTAACATAATGAACATTCACATGTATAAAATACATAAGTGAGTACGACGCCATTATTTTCTACATCAGGGCCATAAAATACAAGACCTACTTAGGGCTACTTAAAGCCTCACAGCCCCGGGATGTCCAAACTAATATACCACTTTTCTTAAATATATAGATGTACAAAAAGAAACAAATGGATGAGAAATCATGAAAAAGATTTTTGTTTTTTTAATTTGGTTGTATAATTTACATGTGTAAATGTGAGGATCCTTCTTAAGTCATAACATAGAAATTTTAGGAATAGATTTAAGAAAGTGTTGTGTTCTTTTCAAGTGAACTCTACACTTTGCAAAACATATTTAAATCCATGTTAAGATAAGAGAAGAAGATAATATAAAACACATCTTATGCTATAATCACATGCATGCTTATAAGTACTTATAAGTAGCATCATTTCATTTATAATCTTTGATTTATAAGTTTTAAAATAATTTTGGTTTAATAGTGATAATAGCCACTCATATTCTTAACTTTAGCCAAAACATGCAATTTGACATAAAAGAAACATTTTATTTAATTGATTTTTCAAAAGATATGAATGCATGATTTCATATGGAAAATAACATTTAGCATGCTTAGAAAGAAATAAAATGATGTAAGCATATGACTTCATTCACTCTAATTAATTCTTAAAGACAATCTTATAAAATAAGATCATTTAAAGTGAATTAAAATTCTTTCAGGACATTTTTATTTTTTGAATTCGATTTGACTTAGGAAATGTGAAAAGAGTTTGCTGGTCCTAACCCATTTCTCCAATATTTGAATTAGTTTAGTTTAATTTTAAAATAATTAGATTGATTTTATGTATTGTTTAGGTTAAGGTGTGAATTAAATTCATTAATTATCCCTTACCTACACCACTTTAACACAATTAACCAAATAATTATGAGCCAACATATGATATGCAATCATATAGAATTTAAATTAGCAATACACCTAAGAAATAAAGGGGCCTATTGCAATTAGCTCACAATTATTGATTTATTAAGCTAAAGGGTTTAATTAAGTACTTTCATAACCATCCTACACATGTAGTTTGATTGTGATTTCCTTTGAAGTTCTCTTAAGTTATTGAACACCTAAGAATCTACCCAAGAATTTAAGTGATTAAGTTTTAGAGTGATTTAATTTTGAGTTTAGTTAATTAAGCCATTTAATGAAGTGATTAAATCATTAATCAATTTGCAAATTAATTAAGTATTTATCCAAATGAAATAAACTTAGGGGAAAAGATTAGAAAAGAAATCCTAATCTCATTCCCTAAGTCAATTCACTATTTCATGATGATTAGCAATTTTAATTAATAAATTTATCACTATTTAATAGATTAATTAATCATTTATTTAGTTAAGAGAGAGTTAAGGATGAAATGAGTAATTCTCCTAGTTAATCCAACAATAAATTCCAAAAAAGCATGGGAGGCAGAGATCATCCAACTAATTAACCCTATGAAGTTTGGAATTAATTGATAGAGTAATTAAGGAGTAATTAGCTTAATTATATATCCAATAAAACCCAAATTAAGTGAAAGTCACTGTTCAAAATTAATTGAACTTAATTATATATTATTTCTCACTTAGCTATCTTTAAAATGAATTTGAGTTTGTATTTTTTTGGATTTTATTATAATTAGTTATGAATTTTGGAAGTTCCATGATTAAATTGGATTAATTAAGCTAATCAAACACCTAATCCTGTCGGGCCACGTGGTGGCTAACGTAATGCGCTTTCCACATGGCGCAATGAGATAGGTTATTTAAGTTGTCATATCCACTACCGAAGTTAGATGGCGACAAATGTGCTTTCTTCACTGGGCCATCCGATCTAAGATTAGACGCCCATGATTAATCCCACAATTTAGGCTTAAATTAGGAAGATCTAACATGATTAAATCACCACTATCCATTTCAATCATGCGGAATGAACGGTGTGTGATATGTCTCCTCCCAAGTGGCGAGAGATGAATGCCGTCCATCGATCATCGCTCGATTCGAGCTCACTCGAGCTCAGATGGAGTTCAAACTCACCCTACACCTTCAGAAGAGCACACATAATTAATCTAATGGCTAGGATGTAATGGGATTACAATTCCCTTCACAAAGGACCAAACAAAAATTCCCATGCCTATGGTTTTGAGCAATACCTCGAGGCTATCGCACTTCCAACGAGGAGGTAGCTTCATCTAGTAGACAAGCTTGAAGGTATTAAGCTTTGATTTGAAGTAGATGGCTCGGTTGACCAAGCTCCCCTTCAATAAAAATCTACTTTGATCGAAGTCCTCCTTCCCTTAGCTTGGTGATAAAAAGAACAACTTGATTGAGTTCGACAAGGTGCCTTGATGGTGCTTGCAAGTTTAATTTGGGTTTAGTGGAGAATTGGATGAGTTAGAGTTGATTTGGATCTCCCCTATTTCAGCTTTGAAGAAAATCGAGAAGGAGAAAAGGAGCCAGAATGCTTGCCAAGGCTTGGAGAAGCCTTGATTCCTAGCTTTATCGAATTTAGGTGTCTGGTTTGAGTGGGAATGAGGGGGAGTATATCTCTCCCTCCTTAGATCGGAGGGTGAATACTAGAAATGTCATTTTTGATTAATGGAGGAGATTTAGTGGTCGATGAATGATAGCACCCATGTGATTCATTTAGGGAGGAGTGGAGAAGGGAGTGCCCATGTGCTGAGTGTAGGTGATCCAAGTGTAAAATTCCCATTGGAGGGGTTGGTTTGGCCTTGGGTTGGGTCATGGCTGACCCAAGGTGATTGGGTCATGTTCACCACCCTCCTTGGTGTCCAAATGGGCCACTAGAAGGATGCCAAGTGGCCTTGAGAAAGAATATGACCAAATTCCAAATGAATTTGGTCATATGATACCCTTTGACCTAAGGGTAAAATAGTCATTTGGCCTTGATTTTGATTTTTCAAATTTAAAATGATTCAAAAGTGGGTTGGGCCAAATTTTAAGTGATTTGGAGTTCATTTGGTTTGAATTGGTTCAATTTGACCCATTTAGGTCAAATTGGGTCAAATTGTGTTAGGTTGACCAATTGGTCAAATTGGGTCAAGCCATGGTTTAGCTCAAGTTCAAATGATCATTTGGAGCCTATGGGTATCATTGGTTTGGTTCAATTTGATTTGTATTTGGTTTTGATTCATTTAGGTCAAATGGGTCAAGTTGACCAATTAAACCCATTTGACCTAATTGGGTTAGGTCATGGGTTGGTTTAGGCTTGGTTGATCATTTGAAATGTATTGCAAGCTTTGGTTTCAATCAATTTAGGTTTGGTTTGATTTCAAGTTGATTTGACCTTTTAGGTCAAGTTGGTTCACCAATTGTTGGGTAGTTGGCCAATTGAAGCTTTGGTCAAGTTCAACAATCAATTTATAATGAATATGACCTATTGGTTGCAATCATTTTGCTTAGATCAAGATTTGACCCATTTTGACTTTTTAGGTCAACTTAAGTCAAGTGGCCAATTGGGCTTAGTTGGCTCAATTGATGGCTTGGTCAGGTTCAATCATTGGTTATGAATTAGTTTAGATCAATGGTTTCAATCAATCTGGCATATGATGGATTTTGGCTAGTTTAGGTTTCATTTGGGCTAAGTGTTGACTTGGTCAATGGCTAGATTTGACTTGATTTGACCTAATTTGAGTGATTGATTATCCTAGGATGATCGTTGCTCAATGTGAGGCTTAGATGGGCTTAGTTCAATCCAATTTGGGTTGGATTAGAATTTGGCTCAAAAAGGTCATTTATGTCACTTTAGGCCAAGTGAGCCTAAGTGGGTCAATTGGATGATCAAGGCTTGATTCAAGTTTGGTTGAACTCACATATGGACTTATGATTGAAATATAATTCCAATTGCAAGTAATTTGGAGTCAAATGGGTTTTGATTTATTTAACAATTCTAAGTTCAAAAGATGAACATGGGTTTGACTTGGGTTAGTTTGATATTGGTTTGTTGATTGTAGTTTATGTTTATGTTTATATTTAGGCATGTGATTGAAGAATGATTGTTTGAAGAGAAAATCCAAGGATTTGGATTGATTTGAGAATGGTTTGGCTAAGTTCAAGTATTTGACTTGAAAGAGTATAAGTTGGATTTTGGTTAAATTTTGATTTGAGTTTTGAATTTAATTTTGGTTATTTGAATTTATATTTCATTTATATTTGTGAATATAAATCAGAACATAAATGGGTTATGAGAAAATCTTTTGAGTTTGAAGTAATTTGAATTTGATTTGAGCTAAGTCCATAAGATGAAATCAAAAGGGCTTAGAAAAGATTTTGGATTTGGAATTGAATTTTGAATTTAGTTTTGGTTATTTGAATTATATTTCATTTATATTTGTGAATATAAATGAGAATATAAATGGGTTATGAAAAAATCTTTTGAGTTTGAAGTTATTTGGATTTGATTTGAGCTAAGTCTATAAGATGAAATCAAAAGGGCTTAGGAAAGATTTTGGATTTGGAATTGATTCATGATTTGAGAAAATTAATTGAGTTGAAATTGATTTAAGATTTGAGTTTGAAGTTTGGTTTGAAAGAAGGAAGCAAAGATTGGGTTTAAGCTATAGGGTAGAAAAATCTTCCTAATACCCCTAAAGAATAACCTATTCCTATGACTAACTCTTCTAAGTCTCTGTGGTTAGTTTCACTTAATCACTAAGTGTCTTAAGACCAAGGAACTCTGACTGAGAATCTTATGTCTAAGATAAAGAAGTTGAAATCTCACTCCAAAAGTGAGGTCAATACTACCAAATGAGATTGTTCACGCTCAATTCAAACTAGTCTACACGAATGTCAACTGATCGGAAGTGATAATACACAAATCAAGGTTGAAATACACTCAATGGTGCAAAAATCAATCAAAATAATCTCTGATTGACAAACGGATTTCTTCATTGTATTCAGAACAATTAAATTAATTAGAATATAAATATTGCACAACTAATTCGATCAATCAAGTCATCGATAAACGCTTACATGCATATCGGTGGTCGAGGTTGCATACCCAAACTTTCTATTCAGAAATTAATTAGTCAAAATGTCAAAATCTATAAAGTATTATTTGCACTCAATTAAGATAAGTCAATGTCGAGCGATTGGAAGATGCATTTTGCTAAAATCTATCATTTAATGCCGAAACCAAATGGCCTCATTAAAATATGCATTGAATATCGAATAATAATATATATATATATATATATATATATATATATATATATATATATATATATATATATATATATATATATATATATATATATATATATATATATATATATATATATATATATATATATATATATATAAACCCTATATAATGAAAAATCATATGATTAATTAAACGCTTAAGAAATTAATTTGAAATGTCTATTTTATACCTAATAACCCAAAATTAGCCTTTTATTATTGATGTACTAAATGCACAATCTCTTCCACTGATCCCCTTCACACGAGATGCTCCATAAAAGACCTATCTCTCATTGATCAACAACAAAACGTGAAACCCATTTGCTAGACTTTCAAGCATATCAACGCCTCTTCTTTTCCTTTCATTCAAAGAACTGAGCTCTCTCCCTCTTGATTTTCAACCTCAAGGATCGAACTGTATAAATCAGAAGATCTTTTCCATTTTCCTATTCCTTCCTCCTCCTTCCTCATTTCCATTTAGTTATTCCCTCCCTCATTCTCCTTGGCAATTCTCCTATTAACTTCCTTTGTATGTTCATACCGACCTCAAAGAGGGTGAGAAACTCTCCATCAGTAGTTTATATAATGATTTATAATCGAGACATCCTTAATTTTCCAATTTGGTTGAGAAGGAACACCATCATCAGGGTTCCTGATCTTCATATTGTTTTCATCCCTTCCTTTGGGCTTACCACTCTAGCAAACTTCTTATATGAGTTTAGATGCCAAAATTTATCTTTGTGGTTGGTGGTAGATAAAGAAATTTTGAATATAAGTATATATGTTTTCTTTATAGAATATCCTCACACATCGTGGCATGACGAGATGAAAATCGGCCAAGGTATTGCAGAGCACCAACAATCACACTTATCGTGATTGAATACCTCTAAAGCTAGAGCATATGCGAATGTTGTCGAAATTTTGACTGAAATTCGGAACTTAAACAAATTCAAATTGAAATTGTGTAAATTCAAGTTAAATAAGAAAATACATGATAAATATGAAAATGAACATCAAACCAAAGAGGAAAAGAGGAAAATCACTTACAAAACTTATTTAAGCAAGTTGAAAACCCTCCTTGAACTAAAATCCTTCCCCCTCTTTTTCAAGTGCTCTAAACTCAAACAAGTTTCTCTTTTTATTTAGGTATTGGAGGAAGTAATGGGACCCATTCTTATTAAAAAATGTTAACTTTAATAAAGTGGGTGTTCTTGCAAATTCCTCAAGCAAAAAAAAAAAAAAAGAGAACTAAAAATAAGTTTTAACTGAAATGGGGGGAGTCAAATATTAAACTCATAAAGGAGTTATAACAAACTTGAAGTCCAGTTATTCACTAAATATAAAACCAGATGTGGAGTTAGGGATATTAGAGTTGATGTTTATTTATGTGAATAGAGCCTCTTATTGAATACTCAAAGTATTAAATTCACAAACAAGTAATTATAAAACTAATTGAACAATTGAAGAATATAGATGTTAAATAAAGTAAGAATCCATTGAATGTCAAATTGAAGCATAAGAGAACCCCTTAGAATTAAGATATATTCTTCAAATACATCCAAATAAATTGAAGAAAATCAAGGAATCCATAGGAGATCCTTAATGAAATTGAAAGATTGTAAATAGGCATGTTCAAGGAATTCTTGGAAAATATTTGAAGCATGCTATTTGTCTTATCAAATACTTAGAGTGAATCGAGGAGAAATTGAATAGAGCTCTTAATGAGTCTGAGGATTGCTAACAGATATAAATGAGAAACTATTGAAGGTTCAAAGATTAGACAACTTTGAATAAAAAAAGGGGAAAAGAAACAATCAAATATTATTTTTAAAGAATCTAGTAAATTACTAGAATAATTTAAAACACCTTTTATGCTATTGGATTAAGTAACACATCGCATGTTAAAGCGAGATGTTAATTCGCTTCAATTAAACCCTCATGTACACATATTATGAAATAGAATTAAAACTCTTCAATAATAAAATTATGCAAGTATTCTTAAAATATCATAGTTCCCACCTTATCTTTGAATGTTTTAAACTAACTGAGGATGATGATTGCTTCCATGTTTGGTCTTAGGACTGGGTCTAAGTTAATAAAACCTAAAAAATCAATAATAATACTATAAAAATTCATCTTAGTGAAATATTTGAGAAGTTAATTCTGTCATATGATAGTAGATTAGTTCTTTTATTATTAAACTAATAGAGTCGACAGGATCTGAAATAATGCATCTACCCTGATGATGATTGTGTTCATTTTAATCAGAGGGGATACTTCCATCAAAATATGATTCTAATTTCAAATCAAATTAACCAAATTAAGTATCAATCTAAAAATGCTTAAATGAATCAATCTTTAAAAGCTTAAAGCAAACTCCATTCAATCCATCTTCCATAACTATTTATCGGGGGTGACAAATTAAGAAAACTCAACACAAGGAGCTAATGTAAAATAAGTTCTACTATGTTCACTCTCAATCAATCTAGTTGGGTTGATGTGGGTCATCATATGGTTTGAGGCTTCGTATACATGATGAGTGGTGTAATTTGATCGGGTGGTTACCGCCAAATATAACCATTATATTAGGATCGTGATCATAACCCGTATGTTCCCTGATAGATCTGCCCTTTGAGTAGTGAATCATAGGGTACACCTCATAGGGCAAAAAGTCCTCTGACAACTAAGGTAGACTTAAGCCTATCTTTTTAGACAAACACCACCCCAGGTCTACAAAAATTTCTTGCACGACATAACCCATGTGTTGATGATAAGAATCCTTCTGGGATGGGTACTACCTCCGAATTAAGTAAGACTGACCGGGTCGAACCATAAGATCTAGATCGGACACATCACCATTCCCCCAACCATTCGTTTTAAGCTAATGATGATGAATTTCATAAATTCTAAATCCCAAATTTCAAAACTCCACATGCTACTACTATACGCTAGACATTTAGCAATCTAACGACTAGCCTTAATCGAAAGTTCTCCTTCAACATTGAGAGAGATAAATAACTATAGGTGCTTGCGCTTATAGGAAACCTATAACCATATCTGAAGTCCTCACAAAATGAGGATGAAGTCTCTGGGTAGTGTCTTATCTACTATTCCATATGCCTTCTAAAAATTACACCACACTTAAATCATACTCTCTTCATTTGCGAGAGGTTGGTAGTGAATTTTGAGCACACAATATATAAGGCTTTTATAATAGAGACAAAATTATAGCTTATCTAATAACAATATTGAATGTTCACAAATGTAAAATATCTAAGATTTTATATCATTGATGATAAATTATTTTGTTGCATATTAGTGAGTTTTTTCTTTAAATTTTTAAGGATATTATATGTTTATTGATAAGGATTTTTGGGTTAACAAATATGTTAGCTTTTTTTTTGTTGAGTGTTAGTATATTCAAGCTAGTAGAGTGATTTTATATTTTGACTTTGTACTAAGATTTCTCAAATACAGAGATAAAAAAGATATTTATAAGAGATCCTAAATCTTTTATATGAAAAATCCAAAAAGAAAAGATCATGTGACGGACCTTATTTGAAATAATCTATTATTGAGATAAAATTATAAATGTATTTTCTTATTCTTAATTGTAAAAGTCAATGATTACAAAACATTAGAAGCAAAATTTCTTATTAATGTGGTTGAGACTACTCAGTAGATGCTATTGTTTTGAGATAGAGGCCATCAAGGGATTGTCATCAATTGACGATATTTGAGTAATGATAGTCGAGCAATGGGTGTCAAGTAATGATGGTAGTGATATTTAACATCTATAGTCAGGTAGAGCTTTGAAATTTTTTAGATCTCAAAGCTCTCTATAAATTTAGATCTATTTCATGTAAAAGATGAAAGTTTATTTATAGCTTCTTAGAGTGATATTTTAGTAATTTCAGTTAAAATCATCAAATAGTTCATTTCGTAGGCACTAAGTTTTTTAATAGCATCAAAGTTGATTGATCTTAGACTTATTAGATCCTCTTATCAAGATGCTTATTTTGATTATAAATATGTAAAATTCAAAGATCATTTGATCATATCAAGAGGTTTCTAAGTAGGCCTCAAATATTTAATTTGATCCCATTTAACCTCAAATAAGAATACTTTTGATAGTGCCTAGGCTCGTTAAGTTTGAGCTTAGATTACAAATTGAACTAGTTTGGGTTCATGCTTAGCTTGGATTTGTTCATTAGCTCATGATCTAAGTTATTACACAATTTTGAATTTGAGATCAAATCCCACCGCAATATTTTTCTACTTAAGTTATAATCTTATGACTTGTCATGACTTTTCTTCTCTTCAAACACAATTGTGATATTCGCGACTTCCTTCTTGAGGAAGTTTCTATTTCTATTGAGCTCTGGTTGTGACTTTCACTTCGTCTTCTTGAAAACCCTTGCTGCACTATAGTGGCACCATCGTCTTCTCTTTCAAATATAGAAATCTCGTTGCATCGTTCTTTTCTTCTTCACACAACTAAACATTATGACAATCTCGAGATTTCCTAACAACCTTAAGTTCTAGAGTTGAGCTCAAACTTGCTAATAAATTGATGAGCTGTTTTCAATTTAATATTTAAGCTTGACTCAAATTTAAACTTGAGTTATCTAACCAATGAGCCGAGCACAAATTAGCCGAGTCGGGCTCCGGGCTCCTACTCTTTTACACACCTATTATAATCTTTGTGAGGTAGAGTATATCATAAGCATGGCAAATGCAACACAATTGTTCGGTCTTATTGGGCCCAAAAAAAAGGTATGCAATATATATTTATTATTTTGATGTGGGCTCAGAAAATCTCATTCCGAACGCAGCCATGCGGCCTATGTCTTCGTACTAAGCCTCACATCAATCTTAAAGCACGGGAGCTTTCTGTGTTCTCAGCTCTGATCCGGCGAGTATGGCGGTTTCGGATGCTTTGCTGGGGATAGCTGCGTGAGTTTTTTTTTCCCCGATC
This sequence comes from Cymbidium sinense, assembly GCA_021442155.1. NCBI lineage: Eukaryota > Viridiplantae > Streptophyta > Magnoliopsida > Asparagales > Orchidaceae > Cymbidium > Cymbidium sinense. Next base: position 113,465,112 of record CM038225.1, read on the forward strand.
AACGAGAATGTGACTGGCTGCGGGCCAAATGTTTGTCGAAATCCTGAACTGCCGTTGTCTTTCGAATCGCAGGACTACTTATTTGATTAGGCGACGAAGGAGCTTGAGGCCAGCTTGAGATTATTCGAATAGACTACAGCTGCTCTTTCTGATCTGGAGTACTTGTGTCGGTGAAATCTTATCCTTGTTAGTTACTCACATTTTTTGTCACAAAATCAGAGCAACATGCATGTTAACTGATCAAGTTCTCTTACAACTTAGAAGCCGCTGTTGGTGTTATTAAGATTTAATGCATGCAATTTCTCTTGACCATGCGGTTCAATCATATTATGATCATACAATTTATTTCTTTTTGTGCTCTTTAAGTTGACGATTTTTGATGGTTTAACTCGGATCATCCATCTTTTGAACGTGTAAATTGTGTCACCTTGGTCGGATGTAATCTTGACTATTCGTATGATTGTGGATGGCACCGAGCTATTAAGGTTCGTGACAGTATTGGGTATAGTGGATGATTGGGATGGGTGAAAAACGCATTAGTATAATAGTTCAAGTGTCTGATCTTCATTCGTAAGCGTATGTTTTGGGTTTAAAATGAAAGTAGCATTTGACCAATACTGTATTTGACTCAACTTAGTCCGCTTTTGGTTCACACACCAAACAAGCGGTATCAGGGTCAAAGTTTTGCCTAGATTGATTAGTTTATGCTGTCTATCTCCCCATGATTCTTTGGTGCTTTCACAATAGTCGAGCTAGATTTAAGAGTAGTTAAATCCCACAATGGCTCTACATGATTGAGTAGGATCATAGTAAATGATATTGCAAAAATTCATTTCAAGTACATGTCATATTTTGTGACGCCTTTAGTATGATGAACCATTACTTCACACTATTCAGATGACTTACTTGTGTATGAAGTGCCCAACAGATTGCAAGGGAGTACCCTTAAGAAAATAGGTCAAATTGAAAGATATTAAACAATTCATTAAGAAAAGGTTGATGTTTGGCTAGAACAAGACAAAACTTTGTTATTATTATTATCTATATTTAACAAAGTTTTTAAAATATTTTGTTTACATTATGAACTTTATATTCTTATTATAAACTATATATATTTTTTAAAAATTATATTCTTATCATAAATTACATTTATATTCATAAATCTATCTTCTAATTTTAAAATTTTTTAAATATATTTAATATACATATATCTAGATTTATAATACACATAATTATATCTTAATGAGCATTATATTGATCTTTAAATTTATAATTATTAAAAATATTACTTATGTATGTGTTCTATTTATTTTCTTACAAATTTTCCACATAAATATATATTACATCCTATAGATCATATTAAATAGTTTTAATATTTATTACATCATCCAGTTTAATCTCTGTTTGAATCATTGAACCTTGAACATCTTTTGCTTTTAGTTCTTTATTCGGTCCGGTTTTCACAACCTTGGAGAAAGGGGAGAGAAGTAGAAAGAAATTACAACTTTTATTTTCAAGAATTAGAGAAATGATATCAAAGAATCGATAGTTCTTTTTGAAAAACTTCTAATGTGAGAAATTTTTTGATATATATTTAATCATCTTTCTTTATTATTTCTCTTTTGCTTGTCTTGAGAGATCTGCGGTTTTCTTCTTTTTTTGTTGAACAAGAGTACTCAGATAATTTAATATACTTGCTCTTTGATTGACTGCTCTCATAATATAAAGTTTGGTGCACTCTTTTCCTTACAATTGGTATCAAAGTACATATTTTTGAGTAATACGATGACTATGAAGTTTGAGATTGAGAAATTTGATGACTCCAAAAGTTTTGTGCTCTGAAGAATTAAAATGCATTATGTTCCTATCTTGTAAAGACTTTTAACTTTTGGGGAATACCAATATGTCTGAAATTATTGAATGAAGAAGGCAAGAAAAAAAATAATGAGAAGGCTCTCTCAGTGATTTGATTGTGTTTAATGAATATATCCACGGAGTAAATAATTGTAGTAGGTTTTCAAAATGGCTTTTACCTTTTCTGGAGGGTATGCATTGAAGGAGAGGTAAGTGAGAGTGACTGATTCCTTCCCTTAAATAGAGTGAACTGGATGGGTGACTCGGCATCATAAATAAAACTGAATAGGGATCGACTAAAGATAAAGCACTCAATTCCATTACAGGTGCTTGCACCAGGTTTTGACCGACCTTTGAATTTCCTAAAATAACTCAAATTTCAGAGCAACATGACACTAAATATTATCATATTCAAAATTGGCTATTTCAGTAACGATTGGAGATGCCATTTTTATATTAGATAATCTCTGTTAACATTCTATGCTGTCATGGAACGCTACAATATATATTTTGAGCAAGCTTTTGTGTCCAAGGTTGCTTGCAGTGAATTTGCCGCAGGAGATGTGTACGTTTTGGTTGTAAGCAGTGCAAGGCTATACATTAAAACCATTTTTTTTATCTCTCTCTGACACATATCTACACATATCAGAGGCAAGAATCACATGCTTATCAGACACTAGCCATCTATTTGGTACTACTCATACATGGGACCCATTCTTATCTTTTATCTCCTAGTTTTATTTTAATGGAAGGATAACTAGCATCATTCTTTCTGAGACTAATGAGTTCACTATTAGAGACTATATGCAGTTCCATGTAGATGCTTTTAATTTGAATGATGTATTATAAGATATCATTTCTAAAGTTTGGATGTTGCCTATCATAATAAATAGATAAGCTAAACATGGTGGAATTTATTGGTATATTCTTCAGCAATAAGAAAATGATTGGATGATTTATATAATATCCTTGTCACTTTTGTGGTACTGCTTGGTGCATACCATTTTGCTCCAACTTATAACAACACTTGAGAAAGAAATGATGAGCTCAGCCTCTATCTGACGCTCTAGTTAGTGATTACCAAATTTTGACTCTTGGAGTAGAAATTCAATGAACTCTCTTAATGGTGCATGCTTACAACATGCTGATGATGTGACTGCTTATTAATTATTAATTAATTCTAGCTGGTTTGGTTTATGTAGATCAACATTTAACCATCCATTTGTCTTTAATAATGACATTATGAATATGAAATTGTGAAAGTAATGGACACTATAAGTTTTTGCTTGTTAACAATACTATGAAATTACTGCTCCATATTTGTACACAGTTTTGGTTTGAGGTTTTTAGGTAGAATAAGCATGCTCTGTTATCCTTTTGCTTTCCACTATCTATGGCCTTCTTTATTGCTGACGTGAGCAGGAAATAGGACCGACATCACCTCTTTTTAAAGAAAAAAAATTAGCATGTACTCTGGCCATCATGTTTTCGATTGCATATCATTTGGTTATCAATATAGTAACGTGTAAGCATATTTTTTTATAGGTGTCATAACCATTCAATGAAATTGTTAGAATTTGTGAACCAAAATCTATTGTGTGTGGATCGAAAGGTTTGTAGTGTGACATATGTGATGCAATCAAAATTATAGGAATTGTTTTAAGATCTATGATAGTAGTTGATAGGTGGTATGGACCCTTATTATTTTTTGTACATATATATAGATGTATTTAGGGTTTTTTTAGCTTAAGAGTTATGTGGGTTGCCACTCTTCATTTGTAATTTTTTCTTTTTGTTATAGTAAATTTTACTCGTGTTTTTTCTGTCTAGGATTTTCCACATAAAATTTGTGTTATTTTTTGTTTCTTTTGATATTCATTACTCCTATTTCATAATAGGAACTTTTTGCATTTGCAATTGTGTAGTTCAAATTGACATACATAAAAATCAATTAGACTCCCCAATTAAAATTTAGCAAGGAAGAGTTAAAGGAATTCTTAGTTTAGGTATCAAATCTTTCTTCATTGATAACCTTAATGAATTTTTTTTTAATATTTTGCTTCATTTCAAAATGTATGGCACTATTATGGTTTTTGGCTAACTAGAATTAGTGCAGTGGATGGATACAACAACAACAACAAGCTTTTATCCCACTACATGCCGTCAGTTACATGAATCATTTTTTTATTATGTCTTATTAAGTGTTATATTCTCATTTAGTTCTAATAAAATAATGTCATTTTTTATACTTTTAACTAAGTCTTTTTAAGTTTACTTTTAGCTTTCTTAACGTAGGTTGAATCTAATACATCTACTCTTCTAATAGTTTCATCGGATGATGACGTTTTATGTGACTAAACTATCTAAGGCGCTCTCTCTAATCTTATTTGCCATTAGAGCTACTTGAACCATTTCATGTATATGTTCGTTTCACATTATCTCTGAGTGTAAATCCACTCATCCACTTGAGCATCATCACCTCTATAATTCTTAATTTTATACTTCTCTTTTACTAAACAATATTCTATGCCATAAAACATTGTAGGTCTCATCACCATCTTATAAAATATTTCCTTTAAGTCTAAATGATACTTTTCTATCACACAATAGGCTCGATGCATTCCTCCACTTCAACCATCCAACTTGAATTCTACTAATAACAGCCCCATCTATTTCACCATCACTTTAGACAATAGTCCCGAGATTTCTAAACATTCACTCTTCTTAATTACTTGATCATCCATTGTTAGAACCTCGCCATTAGAATTTTTTAACAACTAAAATTACACTTCATGTCTTTAGTTTTAGATCTACTCAAACAAAAGCCTTTAGACTCTAAGGTTGACCCCCATAATTCAAGTTTTTCTTGAACTCCCTCTATAGTCTTATCAACACCAAGGTACATCCTCTATAAATTTCTAGTAAGAACATCCTTAACTAAAGAAAGATACAATAAAGGCTTAAAGTCATTCCTTGATGTAATCCAACTGAAATATAAAAATACTTCGTCAATCTTCTTTATATTTGAATACAAGTAATAGCTTTGATATACATATTCTTAATGACTTGAATATAAGCAATATTAGCTCTTTTCTTTTTTAGAATTTTTCAAAGCACTTCTCTTGGAACTTTATCATATAAATTTTTTTCTAAATCAACAAATATCATATATAAATCATTTTATTCCCTCTATACTTCATCAAAGCTCTCAACAAATGTATAGGATCCACAGTAGACCTACTCGGTATGAATCCACAACTAGTTTGAAAAACTTTTGTATTACTTCCAACTTATGCTCAATTATTCTCCCAATAAGTTTAATGTATGATACATTAATTAAATTCTTCTATAATTTGCACACTCTTATGCATCACCTTTATTTTAAAATATGAACAAACAAACTCTTCCTCCTCTTATTTGATATCTTTTTATTCTTTAAAATAATTTTATAAAGATTAGTAAACGAGAAATTTTTTGATCTCTTGAGCATTTCCACACTTCCATTATAAGCTTTTTCATATTTCATTTTCTTTAAAGCCTCTCTAACTTCGATTTTACTAATGCGATGATAAAAATATCTATTTTTATTTAAGGTACTAAAGTTGCTAAAGTCAATCAAATTCTCACAACTTTCATTGAAAAGTTTATCAAAATATCTCATTTACTTATATTGAGTATTCCTTATAAAAAAATACTTTATTATTTTTATCTTTAATGCACTTTACTTGAACGAATTTTTACTTCTCTTAATTTTTATTTGACTAACTTATACATATATCTCTTGCCCTCTTTAATATCTAATCTATTATATATCACTAAATACTGAAATCTTTGTATCACATATTGCTTTCTCAAAATCACTACATGCCACTTTATATATCTTTTTCAATTCTTCGAGCTTTTACATCTAAATTAATTTTTATATTTTTTTTTGATATTTTCTTGTATATTTTAACTCCACCACTTACTGTTTTATTAATAGAAGATTTTCCTTTTGGATTTTCAAATACATTTTTTGTAACTTAATATCAGTTATTTTTTTTCCCAAATAACATTGTCTTTTTCATAAACATTTCGAATCTTAAGATCTTATAGTTTACTATTAAAAATATTTTTATGAGCATTTTTAAGTACTCTTATCTAATCCTAAGATAATATTTTGATTTATTTTTCATATTCTAACTCTTCATCTTAAAATCTAAAACTAGTATTCGATGCTAGGTACTTAAACTTTTATCTAGAATGACCTTATAATTTTTATAATATAAACGATCTATGTTTTTATAATAAAATAATTAATTTATAATTTACTAGGTCTATTCTTATAAGTAATAATATGCTCATCTCTTTTCTTAAATAAAGTAAGATGCACTAGATAGATGATAACTGCTATTTCACCAAATTAGCTTTTCTGATCAAATTATTTGTCCATCTATTATTTGAAAAATTATGATCATTGATTGACTAGTTATTTTGGAATTTGAAATTATGGAATCTGACACATGACCTAAAATGATTAAAAAAACACACAAAAGGCTAAAATACAACCATATGTAAAGAATCAATAACACCAGGGTCTAATAACAGAAAATATATTAGAAGGAAAGAAAGGTCATCTTGAAAGTCCTTAGTGATATATTATGCAAGACTCATGACTTTTATAAAACTAGCTCTAGAGATGTTCTATATCTCATAAAATTTTACTTTTTTGCATGCTCTTAAGAACTAGCTCTATTTAACTATTTTTGGATCAAATTTATAATATATCTCACTGTATTATTTATTATGTACTTTCAAAATAATAAAATCTCAATTAATAAGCTCTCAAAGTAGATTGTTTCTTCATCTACTAATGTCTTCATCTTTAACTAAGTTTATTTTATCTTTGCTTGTGCATATGCTTGATCGAAGTCTTCAGAGTTCTTATCTCCATTTAGTGTTGATCTCAATGTCTACTATATAGTGAGCTTGCTCATGCTAAATTGACGAATACGCAAAGAATTAAATGACTGAGCGTAGAAAATCAATCGAATGACCATCGATGAACGGACTTCGCCATCGTGTTGAGGTTGAAATTGATCGAGTATACATAATTCGAATGATTCAATCGATCAAGAAAAGAGATGTCAATATGATATCGATGACGCGATAATGCCTAAACGACATCCGTTCAGAAAATTGACGCCAAAAAAACCTATCAAACTATTTCACTCAATTGATGAGTCTGTGAATATCGAGCGATTGGAAGCGCAACATTCTGAATCAAATTGATCCGATCGGCACGGAACAAACGATGGTGAAATGGCGCTGCATCCAGAATTGAAATTGATCGAAATACATTGCATTTCAACGGTCCATCAAGAAAAAGTTCGTTGACGCTCGACATGTATATTAAAAAAACATCGACCAAATGCACCTCCTCAAATTGATCACTCCATTAGCGTTGAAACGTCGAAAACTTTCAAATGAGACTCAGCCAGCGCGTCAAAGTCGAATGGAAGCGGATGTGTGTAACCGAAATTGATGACGCCGACAAAATAGTCCTCGGAAATTTGTGACATTACGTCCGAAACATCAGTGTAACCTAAATTCATATCCAATTTACTTATGTGCAGATACGATCACAAAAAATCAAAATTATAATTTATTTTATATCTCAAATAAATAAATATAAAGAGAAAACCTACCTATTCCTAGCCAAGATCGATTAGCCTGTAGCCGGATTTCTCCTCGTGAAATCCTAATCCCGTCCGTCCAGCTACAGTAGCCGAGCATAATTCCTCCATGAATCCCAGCAACCGAGCCACTCTCTCCCTCAAGAAACCCAAGCCCGAGCCGAACTTCCCTTTGCTGAATCCCTTGGATCTCTCTCTCTCTCTCTCTCTCTCTCTCCTCTATCATTGAGTTCGGCGCGATTCTCCGAACAAGTGAGGTGAGAGGCTGCAACGCCTGATCTCGGGAGGACAGGGATATGGGATGCGCAAGCCGATCTCGAAGCCGACGCTTTCGCTGGAATTTAGCTTGGAACATGACCGGAAATGGAGGAGGCGAGGACAACACAGCAACGTCTTCCTCTGCGATGCCGCCGCTCGAGTGGAAATTCTCTCAGGTATTTGGCGAGCAGACCACCGGAGAAGAAGTTCAGGAAGTTGACATTATTTCTGCAATTGGATTTGATAAATCTGGTGGACAAATGAAGCGGCAGAACAGCATTCAAGCATGGAGCACAGTACAAGGTTGGCCCAAGCTATAATATTTGAAGCTGCTAATCGGGATAATATCGGTGGATCCGCTTATGCTCATGTCAATTGCATTGCTCCTGTCCTAAAGCTGATTCACGAATTTTTCAATTGGAATCGCCGCAGGAGGCTGAAACAGAATGGATCATGCAGTCATCATTGATCTGTAACAATGTATGGTATCATTTGAAGGAAATATGCCATCACTGTATCTCAGTCATCTTGTATGTCCAAGAGAAGGGTTTGACCAATTTTCCTAAGGAAAACAATGGATGCTGGAGATTTTTTCAGAATGAGTGATAGATTTTTGGGGGCTATAAAGCAGTATCTATGTCTATCCTTATTGAAGAATAGTGCTTCAACTCTAATGATTGTTTACCAGCTGTGAGCTTGGTATCAAGATTTCGATCAGGATTGAAGGCTGAAATTGGAGTCTTCTTTCCCATGATTGTTCTCAGAGTTTTTGAGAATGTAGCTCAACCAAACTTTCAGCAGAAGATGATTGTTCTTCGATTTTTGGACAAGCTATGCGAGGCGGATTCTCAGATCCTGGTGGATATTTTTGTCAATTATGACTGTGATGTGCACTCTCCGAATATATTTGAGAGGATGGTTAATGAAGAGAGGAGAAATATATATTTGATCAATTAATGAATTGTGGTTCTCATTATTATTTGATGGTTAAAAAAATAAGAAGGGGTAAAGCGATGATAGATGTGAGGGTGTAGTATAATAGCTACATTTGTATCATAATCATCTTGGCTCAATGTATAGGTAGAAATAAAATTATGAGAAATGCTGAAATTATAAGTTATTGATGCTCAACAGGAAATTCTAGACATAAGTACTTGCACGTTACGATGTGAGAAATCGTGCTTTTATACAGTTTAAAGGCTTATGCGACGCTTTTCATAAGCTAGGTGCAAGAAAATTACTCTACCATGCAACTGAAAAGACACAATGACGCTTCCCATATTGATAGTGAATCAGATCTGACGCACTCTTATACTGAAGGCCAAGATTGTAGAGATGATTGATAAATCAATTTAACACATAATGAACTCTAAGCTCAAAATAAAAATGAATTGAAATTACAAGTATTTGAAGCTGTTTTTTTAAGCGTTTGGAAGACTCTCTTGTCAATGGTACAACTACATATATTTTCTTAAACACTCATTTGGAAGGCTCTAGCACTCAAGCACCCACTGGAGATGATGCCGAGGTCAATTTCATTTCAAATCGATATTGCTATGCACGCTTTTTAAGCATGGTGGGTTTAGAAGACTTTTTAAGCCATAGTGTCCCAAGATACTGATTATGCATGCTTTTTTAAGCATATAGAAGGCTCACACTACAAACTTATGGGATTCCGGGAGGTTGCCAAAATTTCATCAAAAATAACAATTAATAAGTAATGAAAATAAAATAGTCAAAGAATAATATTTGAATCTTGAACGAATAATAAGATCAATAATTGAACTAAGTCTAATGACTAAGCTGTTAAGATAAAATTGAGCTTACAATTATCTAACTGACAATAGCACAAATTAGCCTATTCAATGTAAGCAAAATAATTTGAATGAATAAAAATACGGTAATGAAACATTCAAAAAATCAAGTCAAATATGAATGAAACATACAACTTAACGCCACTAGAGTCGCAATACATTGTACAAGCGAACATAAGACATTAATTAAGACTTTAATTGAACTCTTGCACATATTATAAAGTATGTCTAAAACTCAAATTCAATGCCTTAAAATTATGCAAGCATTTTAAATATCCCGCATGGGTCTCGACATTACGCTGAATGCTTAAACTTAGTGTTTGAGGATGTGAGTTGCTCGGTGGGTCTGGGACCGTTCAAGTTAACAAAACCTAAAAATCAAATAATAATATTATAAGAATTTCAACTCAGTAAAATATCTGAGAAGTTAATTATATTACATGACAGTAGATTTGATCCTCTATTATTAAATTAATAGAGTTGGTAGGATCTGAAACAACGAAATGATACATATATCCCGATAATGATTGTGTTGAATGAAGATTTCAACCAGAGGTGATACTTCCATTAAAATGTAATCACAATCTCAAATCAAATTAACTTAAATTAAGTGTAAACTCAAATACAAAATCTAATATGTCATTAAGCTATAAACACCTAAATGAAGTTCAATCTTTAAAAATTTAAAGTTAAAATTAAATTGCTTTTGTGAGAACAAATTAAGAAAATTTAAAAATTTAAAGTTAAAAATTCAACCCATATTTTGTAATTGTTTGTCGGAGATGACAAATTAAGAAAATTAACACAAAAAAGACATTAAGTACATATATATTCACACTACGCAGAAGGATGTGGTCCGGTGTCCTCGGCGTGGTTGTAGTAGTACACATATGATGTTCATCGAGTCCTCACGGGGTGCCGCTAAATGATATCATTATATTACGGTCACCACTGTAGCCCGTATGTTTCCCAATAACTCTGTCCTTTGAGATGTGATTCATCGTAGATAAAATTCCTCTGCCTTGGACTTAAACTTGTTTGAAAGAAACATTCTCCATAAGATTAACGACGCACGACAAGGCTGGGCCGTGTCTTTAGAGACTTGACCATATGATGACGGCATGAGATCTGATGGGCGTGGATCGCTCGTTCCTCAATCCGCTTAAAAAATGATAAATTTTGTAAATTATTTTTTTATACTCACATGTCGCTACAGCCACGCTGCAATCCAATGATTTTTAATCAAAATTCTCTTCCCATTGAGGGGTAATTAACTATAGGTGTGTTTATAGAAAAAACCATCAAAGCCCTCACAAAATAAGGATGAAATCTGGTAGTTCATCTACTATTCCATCCGCCTCAAAATTACACCCATTTAAATTACTCTCTTAATGAAAGAGGTCGGTGGCGAATTTTCGGAGCCCACATTTATCTTATATATATACACTTCTCATTGTGTGTTTCAAAAATTCGCATCTGACTTCTCGATGAAGAGAGTTTGGATTAATGTCAGACAAATTTTCATAAGATAAATGAAATAGTAGATAAAACACTACCTAGAGATTTCGCCCTAATTTGGTGAAGATTTTAGATCTGGTTCCAGGTTTCCTATAGGTGTAAGAATTTATAATTAATCACACCTCTCAATTCTGAGAGAGAACTTTCGATTAAAGTTATTTGTTAAGTCGCTAAATACATGATGTATAGTAACAGTGAGTGGAGTGTAAAATATTTATGAAATTCATCATAGCTTTAAAGCCGGTTTGGGGAATGATACGCTGATCAAGATCCCATGGTTCCGCCATCCCAAGTAATCTGATCGCTACCTACTTAGTGAGAGGCATTGACCCAACTGATCGAAGATCCAGAAAATAATGAGTCGCCCAAAGAAGCTCAGAACTGGGTGGTGTTTATGTAAGGTGACATTTAAGTCCACTTTAACTTATGTTTGGGTGGTGTGTAAATATCATAAAATTTATGAGATTTATTATTTCAATTTAAAGTTTATGTTTGTGGGAATGATGATGCATGATCCCACGGTTTCGCCATTCCGTCGCGGGTCTCTCTTACTTGGGCTAGGAGGTAACATAATAATAGGATCTTATCGAATCACTTATGTCATTGTGAGCTCCATAAATTCTCCATCGACCTCTCGACAAATATTAAATTGAAGAGAGTGGTGATTTAAAGTGTCGGTGTAATTTTCGTAAGGCGGAATAGTAGAGACACTACTCAGAGATTTACCTCATTTGGTGAGGACTTTAGACTGTTTCGTGTTTCCTATGGTCAGTTATATATACTACCCCTCCCAATAAGCGAGAGAACTTTGATTAGTTAGTTATTTGATCGCTTAAATGCATACAAGAGAATAAAGATATTAAGTTTTTAGAATTTAGATTATGAAATTCATCATTTTAAATTTATACCGATGGGGAATGACGGACCCCAATCTAGATCCCATGGTTCCATCATTATTCCGGCAAGCCTCTACTCTAATGGAGGTAAATGAACCTACGATAAGGATCTTTATCAACACATGGTTACGCCGCCCAAGAAATCCTTAGACTGAGGGGTGTTTTGCTAAGGAGACCTTAAGTCAACGAGGCGATGAGTTGCCCTATCAAGTATACTAACTTAAAAGACAGAGCCTAATCGGGAGCATAATGGCCACTCTACCGTGGATCAGAATATAATGGAGCCTGACCGCCAAACCACCGATCGAGGACTCGGTCATAATCGCTTCATCTCATGGAGCCCATCGCCAAGCCACGTAGTCAGAGACACGGCCACATCCCTTACCGGTAAGAGATTGATTGAGAGTGAATATAGCGTAACACTTGATTTGACATTGCCTTTGTGAGCTAGAGTTTTCTTAATTTGTCACCCCATAAAACAATTGTGAAAGGTGGATAGATTGAGTTTGATTTAAATTTTTAATGAAGAGTTTCATTTAAGCAGTTTATTGCTACTTAATTTGATTTAAAAATTGATTAATTTGAATATGTTTAAGAGCTTTAGATCCAACTCAATTTAGTCGCTAATAGAGATTAGATCTATTCATGACAATCGCCGATATTTCATTTGAAACTCTTATTATAGTTTTAGGTTTTGTTAACCGACCAGCCTAAGACTAAACAACCAAGCAAATCCTCAAACACTTGAATTTAAGCATTCAAGAAAGTCGGGGCCCATGCGTGTATAAGTAATTTTAGGTAATTTTATGTTTGAATTATGAGATTGATTTTGATTTTCATTTTTAATTCCAATTTAGTAACCTTTTCGTGACATTAAAATTTGCACTTGAAATCTCTATGTCCGAAAGCACATGTGTTTATAGTTTTAGAATTTCATAATTAATGATTTCATTGATTTTAAAATTCATAATTAGAATGAAATCCTTTAATTTTTGATTAAAGAAAACCCTATGATTTTTGTAGATTTTGATTTAGTATCGCCTTCTGTTTGTTTGTACAAAGAGTTGTAGATCCAGGGCATTTTTGATTTAGATTGTAGTTTAAAACATTACTTGCACTTAGTTTACTTGTTGAGTTTTTGTAATTCTCCCAACTTGATTATATTCAATTTACATCACTTTTGATAAGTTATGCCGATTTCAGTGTTTATTGCTTTAGCCCTACTTATACTTATTAGCTAATATAGTAATCATCTCCATATTAGTATAAGAGTTATTAAACCCAATTTAGATTCATCCTTAGATTTTAAGTTTATTGCAAGTTTGTTATGAGTTTAGTATTCCCCAAATTTCAATTCTTATTTTAATTTTGAGAATTTACAAGAAAAGAGAACTCACTCATTACTCAATTTAAGCCATAGAGAATTGTTAGAGTTTGTGAGTTTAATATTAGCCTCCCAAATTTTACTTTGCATTTTAAATGAGTGTTATATTTTTCCAAAATTTTCTTTAAAGGCTCTCCTATTTCTCTTGATTTAACATTTATCTTCATATTTATTATATTCTTTGTTTGACTTAAGTTAGTAATTCCCATTTGAATTTATTAAGTCAATTTTAGTCTAAATCTAGCCTCTCGTGATCATCCCATGCACAGATCTGAGTTGTTTACTCGACGCCTCTGAGTGTAGTGAGTGGTGTCTTATGACACCACAACCTTTTCATCTCGTTCCTGAGCACGCATGAGGCCTTCAAACTGAAAAGACATAAATGCAATATATATTCATTCTCCCCTTTTTTTTTTTTTTTCTAAGTCTAGAAATTAGACAAAAAATTTCACAAAGATTTGCTAGGGGAGCGACATCTAACAGATGTTGGCTTACCTCACCTCTTGAAGTAATGAAGCTTCATGACACCACAACTATTTTTTTCATCTCATCGCCTCTCGACAAAGAAAACAAAGTATATATATATATATATATATATATATATATATATATATATATATATATATATATATATATATATATATATATCCACATTCAGGATCTCATGTTCATTCATTCTACAAGGGAATGCCGGTATGAACAATGTTATTGAAACCAAGAAGAACACTTCTGATGTTCTTCTCGATGCAAATTGAGAGGTAATGCGAGAATGCAACGCCGAAAATCGAAAGAAGAATTCTGATGATGTTCTTCCCGCTAGCATGAAAATTGAAGGATGCGAGTGCGACGCGAAAACCGAAGAAGAATCTCCTCGACGATGTTCTTCCCGCTTACGGCAAAATTGAAAAGGGTGCAAGATGAATGGTCGAGGCCCAGAAGAACGCGGTTATTCGATGGCGCTGCTAAGTCCCAAGGGCTTGGTGGATGGGCCGCCGGAGGTGGGTCGGCGGAGGCTGGTCGGGCGGAGGCTGGTCAGGGTCGCGGGCGGAGGCGGCAGGTGGAGGCTGTGGTGGAGGCCGACATGAGCTGGCCTGAGGTCGCCTGCGGGAGCGGGTCAGGCGGAGGACAGGGCCGGACGCGCCGGACGGAGGATCATGATGGGCGGGTGGCAAGCACAAAGGGGAAATTGAGAGGGGAGAGACTGCAGAGGAATGAGAAGGGAGAGAGGAACCAAGAACTGCTTATTATCAAGCGAAAAATGAGAGGAAATGTCGGGTTGAGGAAGAGATTAATTAGGGAAATAAGAAATTAATTAAATGATTTTGTGGAAGAAATCAAGATTATATATATATATATATATATATATCAATATGAATTCCAATGTTCAAGAATGAGAGATGATGAGGAGTTCAAGTGGGAAATGATCAATTTTAAAAATGGAGGTACACCGAATGGGAATTGTTAATTGAGAAAATTTATTTGATGATTTCAACATTTCAAAACGCGATTTCAAATTTTTATGATGATGAACAAATATTAATTAAATATATATATAAATTGTGCAATATTTATGAATGAATCATGATTCGCTCATCGGAGGTCATTTGATTGATTTTGGTGACGTCATGCATTTTCGGATTTCGCATCACTTCAAATCATTGATTGTCCATCGAATTGAGCGCAAATTCTTATTTGATTTTTTTGTTAACAATAATTCATTAACGGAGGTCGCTTTTGACATCGCCGATCTAATGAGTGTTAACACATTAATATCGACGCTAATCATTGATCGCGATTTGCAATATTTTTATTTTAATTTGACGTTGAACTGCAAAGTCTGCTCATCGACGGTCATTTCGACCATTTTCGTGACATCTTGCATTTCGATCGATTTGCAAATTATCACATTTGACATTTGCACAAACTCGTCTGAATTAAGCGTGAACAATCTCATTTAATTGTTTTCGATGTTTTGAAGCTAACGACGTGATCAATTTCATGAACGGAGGTCGCTTCATTATCGTAGCTTCGACATATGCCGACATATTGATAGCTCGAGCGCTAAATCAATTGCTCGTTAGATTTTACAATATTTATATTTGATCAATTTCATTTTGAATGACAAGGAAGTCCGCTCATCGATCGGTCATCACCATTTCGGTGACGCCCAAAGGCATTTTGAGCTGATGAATGTCACCTCCAAGTCCATTCAATTGATTTGATTTGACTTTGACTTATGACACATATGGAGGTCAACGCCCCCAACAAATGTGATTCGCATGAAGAGTCACATTTGTTGAAAACTTTGACCCTTTGGGCTGGCCACAGAACTTGAATCATTTCACTTAATATGGAGCTTTGATAGATTTGTCACAAGATGATGCCTTATTTAGACATGCTAAATGATAGATTGACGATTTGTCAATTGATTTGTCGGATAGATAAGAGTTTTTACACCATCTACTCTCTACTTCAATGGTTTTACTGAAGATTTCTTTCTTTTATGTCATTGCAGATTTGAGTCTCCTCCAACCCTAGCTTCATGCTTGGTTGGGTTTGATGGAGGAATTGGTTTATTTATTTTGATGAATGATTCCGCTGGGGAATTGGTTTATCCATGCTTGGTCGGATTTGAAATTCCTTCTGTTCTAGCTTTAAGCTTGATGGACTTGATGAAGGATTGACCTGATTTGTCCATATTGACTTGTCAGGAAGTGTATGTATGTCATGAATTCTGTGCTTGCTGCTTTAACGGATTCGTTGAAGGGTACATACAGATGACCCAGCCTTCTGGCTTATATAAGGTCAATGTTGAGTTATTAGTCTAGCAACGTGCTTTAACAACAATAACCATAAAATTCTTTAGTTCACCATGACTTTATATGAACTATGGAATTGCTTCCATCCCTGCTTTGCTTGATGACTTGATGAGAGATTGACTTTGATCCGCTTTGAGCTTGATCGATCATTTGAGAATAAATTGAGATATCACCGCGGGCAATATATAAGATTGATTTGAGGTAGCTGAATTGAGAGTTCTCATTGATCTATCGATCAAGTAGAAAGATCTCGATCCTGCTTGTAATCACTAAGTGATCTGGTTTGAGATTGAATATCATCATTGATCGACGAGCAAGGGGCTCTTTCTTCACCTTTTCTTACGGCTTGTTGAGAGGAGGAGAGCCAACAACTCACATATTTGGGCTTGTTGAGTTCAACCTTTAGAACCTACGAGTCTTGACTTGTAGTGGGTTGGTGGTTTTGTCATCGACGATGAACGGGCTCTTTCTTCGCCTTTTCGCTTGTTGAGTGAGGAGAGCGCCAACAACTCTTTTGGGCTTATTGAGTCAACCTTTAGAACCCATCCATGTCCTAGACTTTAGATGTGAGGTTGATGTTTCTTTAACTTAATTGATTGAAGCTCAAATTAGAGTTCTTCGACTTGATCCGAATTTGATAAACTGAGATAAATTTTTTGACATTTAGGTTGTCTTTTCATGCAGAAATAGATTCTTTTTGTTCGCAAGAACATGCAACTTAATAATGATAATTATGGATATTTGGATTTCAAAGCTCGATGTCAACCCGAATCAAATATATTTGAGGATCTCATCTTATAACACGATGTCAACTCAAACTTAATATAAACTAAAAAAAAATGCCCTATCTTGTGGGAATTCTAAAACATTTAGAGAATTTTCAAGATGAAAATACAAATACATCAATATTTGAATTGATATGCTCTTAAGAGATTTTAACATACAACATTGATTTCATCTATATATATAAAATCTAAAATGCCCCTATGTAACAAGAATTTTCAAAAGTTTTCATCTGAGTGTATATTTATTTAGGATCTCGCATGAAGCACGATGTCAACCTAAATAGATATACTAAAAAAATGCCCATCTTGCAGGATTTCTATTATACCGAGAATGTGGTCATCAAGTATTTTTTCAAGTATCAATTAATTAATTGACGGCATTGGTCTTTCACCCTTTAGGTCAATGAGTTGGTATGCCCCTCCTTGGATACTTTTCAATGATAAAAGGGCTTCTTAGCTCAAATTTGCCACCAAATTTTGATTAGGAATAATTGGTCTTCTCAGCACTATGACCAATTCTCCTTTTTGGAATGTTCGAGGCCACACCGTATGGTCAAAAGCCCTGGACATCTTTGCTCGATAAACTTCCATATTTTGATGAGCTTGCAATCTAACTTCATCAAGCGCGTCGAGTTCCTCCATTCTCAAACGAGCATTTTGATCTTCGCTAGATTGTATTGATGGCTACTAAGTGAAGGCAACTCAACTTCAAGGAAGAACTGCTAGTTCCAAATACCAATGAATAGGAGTGGCTTTAGTCGTCTTGTAGGTAGTCTGATATGCCCATAGTGCCTCTACTAGCTTGGTATGCCATTCTCTTTATTTTTAGTGAGAATTTTCTTGAGCTTGACTAATGTCTTGTTGAAGGCCTCGCCAAACCATTTGCTCTTGGATTATATATTGAAGAGTATCGCCAATCAATTTTGTGTCGATGATAATCTATAAATCTTTGCACTTTGAAAGTCGCATTATTAAAAATTATTCCGGCACTCAAATCTATAGACCACATTATGCGTGAAGAAGTTGATCACCGAACTTCTTTAAATGGGGTAGTTTACCCACTTAGAGAAATAGATCGCCGCTAGATGAAGTGATGTCCACCGACGATGGTGGATCAATTGGTCCAATTACATCTCTGCATTCCAACATTCAATAGATGCTATTGTTGGGTGTAATGGATTTGAGTTGATGGATGAGATTCTCATGTACTTGACACTCATGACACTTCGTGATTAATACAGTTCTCACCATATGGCCAATAATAACCCATCCTTTTGATCTTTAGCCATCTTGGGACTGACCGATGTGCACCACAAAGTCCTTCATGAACTTCAACCATCACTTTGGTGCTTTCATCTAGTATCGTAAATACATTTGTTCAAAGGATCTAGATATAAAGTGTTGATGATGAGCATATCTCTTCTCGATTTGAGCGCCGTGATTTATTATTTGGTAATTTTCTTCTTTAAAGTAGTGATGAAGGTTGCCTCCAATCACGTGACTCTTCTACCATAAAGGCTTCACATTACTTTTATGAAGCAATGTCATTCTTAGCTCTTCTTGGTACATTTTTTTTATTGATTTTGGGGAGTATGAGGAGCAACTGAGCATCCGGTCATTTGATAACCCTCTACCGGGGATTGATACTTTATCGCTCTAGACTCTCGAGTAAATACCGATCATGACATAATCACCATTCATACTTGTCATTTTCTTAGCTAATTTTGCCAAGCAATCAACTTTACTATTCTCGATCGAGACTGAAGTTAGTGTGATATTTGGTATCTCCATAAGCTTGAGAACTCGCTTGTGATAGAAAGCTAACTCAAGCTTGTTAATTCTATAGATGCCAAGTACTTGATTTATAATAAGCTGAGAATCACCAAAAATATGCAAGTTTTGAATGCCTATGAAAATAGCTTCTTGCCACTAATGCTTCATATTCGCTTCATTATTAGTTCTCGGTCAATCCATATGATCATCTATTATCCCTCCTTCTGGTGTTATGAAGATGATGCCGATCGCCTTGCTCTTGGAAAATTTAGATGTTGACTTGTTTGATCGATGAGGCTCCATCAAAGTACATTTTCCAAATTTGTGATTTTTCTTTCATGAATGAGCATAATTTGCTCATCGGCAAATCATCATTAAGAGAAGAGTCCAGGATGGATGTGCTAGAAAATTTGCTAAGACTTGTCCCTTCACGCTTTCGGAACATATGTGATATCAAATTGTAGCAATAAGCCATCTTGCCAAGCTAGTCAACACCGGTCATCAAGTACTTCGATCGATCCTAAGAGAGGGTAATCTTGTGAGATAACATATAATGATGAGCTTTTAGACTGCAAAGATCAATGCTAAACAGTGCTTCTCTATCAGAGAGTATCTCATTTCTACCATTAATCTTCGAATATATAAGAAAGAGCATTCTCTTTGCTTTCTTCATTGTGTTGTACCAATAGTGCTCCAAGAGACTCTTCTAATGCACTGTATAGAATGAGGGGCAAAGGCCTGTAAGGATTGGTGGATTTAACAGTAGCTTTAATGCTATTGAAGGCTTCGCACTCTTGTCCCATTTGAATGGAGCATCCTTCTTCATTAACCTTGCAAATGGTTGACAACGCCCGATAAGTTTGATATAAATCGGATGAATGCAAGTTGTCCTTATAAAGAATGAGTCGACGAAATTTTTCTATGGAGGCATCTCCAAAATTGCCTTGATTTTAGATTGATTTCACCTCATGACGCATAATGTACGAGAATTTTCAGAGGATACCCAATGCACATTTTAGAGGATTCATCTTGAGATCATATTTCCTGATTCTCTCCAATACAATTCTCAAGTCTTCAAAGTGGTTTTCATGATTTAAGCTTTTCACCACCATCGTCAACATAACATTCCACCTTTGATGAATCAACTCATCAAAATATGCCATCTTTTGGTATGTAGCTCCAAAGATTTTCGCCAAAGGCATGACCGAGGGTAATAGATGCCAATAGTATTTTCAATGATGTATGTTTTCATCTTCAGGTGCCATTTTGATTTGATTGTATCCCGATGATCCATCCATGAATGAGAACATGTCATAGTTGGAAGTGTTGTCCACTAGTAGTGATATTGAAGTAAAAGTCATCTTTGCATTTTATTTAGGTCCCTAAGTCAATGCAGATGGATTTGACCATTCTTCTTCTAACCGGGACAATAATGTATCCAATCTGATACTTCTCCTCTGATGAAGCCGCTCACGCTTATTACATTCTTCAATCTCCAATCTCATTCGCCTAGAGCTTGCTTAACAGCGCATCCGGTTTAATAGCTAGTTTATGAACTACTACATCGGGATAAGCATTTCGTAATATGTCGTGCAATCCTCAATTCACAAAGTAGCATTTTAGCTCTTCAACTTTCTCATCGTGCGTAAGCACGATGAAAGTTGGACGGGATCATCCTCCTCTAGGTTGATTTCTTTAAGTTCATCCATAGTTTATTTGTCCACCATCTGAAGTTCTTCAGGGTTTCTACTTCTTCATCATTTTAAGAAGAATTTCATGGGAATCATCTTCATCACTATGAGTTTCTATCTCGCCTATTATATTATAACAAGCTCTATTTTGATGAGACGGATGAACAAGACCTTTAGTGATAAACTTATCACTTCTTCATGCTGAGGACTTCTTTGGCTCCACATCTTGTTAAAGATTTGAATATATTTAGTAGTTCTACTATGAATTTCAAGCTAATGCATCATCCTTCGTAATTTTTTTGGATAGTATATTGATATTCTTGTTGGCATTATTTCATCATAATTTTCATGTTGAGTAGACCGCTCAAAGCTATGAGGCTGAGACTCTTCAAATATGTAAAATAGAGTTCCTGTTCTGCCACTCTCACTCAATGGCACATAGAATGTTATCAATTCTTCAATATTATGAACCTCCAGTGGAGTGATTTCTTTGAAGCACTGTTGAGGGATGGGTATAATTTTGAGTGAGTCATCTGACTCTGCCAAGTGAGCTATCCTCTTGATGTAGCCATCTGAACCCTATTTTCATAAGTAGATTCAAAATCATAGTCCAATCAAAATCACTTATTTCATACTCACTTTTCTTGAAAGCTTATAAGTTCCCTTAGGTTTGACAGAATATCTTCTTTCTTCGTGTCACTTCCCAAATGAGGAACTGATTTTCTTGATTTAGGTGTAATCAAGTGCTTTAGGGAGATCGACATTGCCTTCTTTCTTCCACTTTGCTTCTCTTTCACTTTTGTAAATTGCTTTTTTTTAGTTCACGAGTGGATCTACCCTTCAAGAGCTCTGCTAGCTTAGGCTCTTTGAGGATGAAATATTTTGCATCTTCATAGATCTTTGCTTCATTGATGGAGAATGGTTGTAGGTTATCGAGAATTCTGAATTCTTCTCCATCTTTCAGATACTTCATACATTGATGCATAGTTGATGGGACCATGCCATACTCATGCGGTCAGGCCAAAGAGCTCTAAATGATGTATCGGCATCGATTACATGAAACTTACGTATATAAATCCAGAACTTGAGCGGGAATAAAAGAACCCAGAGTTTTACCTTTTCATTGAAAACCATGATCAACTTATCTCTCCCAAGATGTTGGATATCAGTGATAATCCTCTTAATACCTTTAGACTCATAAGATTGATAGAAGAATGGATCAATCAATATTCGATCGAGATGCCATCTCTCTGTGTAATATAAAGAGAGGTTGTGATCATTCCCAACATAAGATCTTCTTGAAAAATGTGATTGGGAGATCTTGAGTTTGCAATTTGATCATGCATTTTTTAAAGTAAGCTTCATAACTCTCGGATCTTTGAGAGTATGTATCAAAATTTCTCAGAGGTCTTTTGACATCAAGAGAGCCTCGTACACATTTAATTGTGCAGGGATTTTCTTAGATGTGATAGAATATTATAATCTATCTTCTTGCTTGATTTAGGCTTTATTAGATTTTGGAATGATATCCTCATTGACTTCAATTTGTTTGCCTTTGTCTTTATTTGCATTTCCCTTCTTTGATGAAGGTGTAAGACTTTCACTTCTCAAGCGAATCACCTTATCTTGCTTAGATTCTTCTGAAGAGGTAGTTTCTTCAAATTTCCTTCTTATTCTAGAAGATTGGCCAAAAGGGCTAGACTCATTTTTCAATGTCATACATTTCATACGTGATGATATCGATGAGTCTGACTCTTCTCAGAAAACATAGATCTTCATCGAACATTGTCTTGTTGAGTCATTAAACAAAATTGACGTTAGCTCCTTCTGCTCTTCTTGCTTTCGACAAGAATTTTGATGGGTTGGTGGTTTCGACTACCCTTGTCATTTGAGTAGCGATGTTGAAGAATATTTGACATCATCAGATGATTGATGTCTCTCTTGGACAAGATTCACCATTATCTTCTTCATCGATTGACAATGAAGTTTAGGCATGAAGTCGCAAGCTTAAATGGTCTCTTGCCGATACTCCTCTAGATTGTTAATGATCTTTTGAGTTGTAGTTCTCTTCTTGATCTTCTTTTTCTTCTTGACTTCTTTGATTTATGAGGCTTTGCGTTTAGTAGGGCTTCTCATGTGATGAAGTAGCCTTATCGAATGTCTGAAGCCCAAATACTTGGTTTAGGCATCTCTCTTAAGTCCAATATAGGTTCAAGTGGTGATTTCACTTAACACTAGGGACATGTTTTATTTGCTTTAATTTTCATCTTTTGGAGACTTATGTTTCCATTCTTATCTGAATTGATTTCTCCTTCTTTTTATCTTTGTTGGATGATATGGAAGAGGACGTAATCATCCTTGTAGACTCTCTTTTGGGTTGACTAGAACATCGGATAGTGTAAATTCACCTCGTCGATACTTCCTTTCTAGCCAATCTTTGAAGACATAACAATCTTTGATAATCATCCGATGATAGATAATTTGGATTGTTGACTTGATCAAGCTTCTTGAGCCTTTTAATTTAGCTTGTAGACCGACTTTGGCTTGCGAAACAATAATAATTTACACTTGTCCCTTCTAAAGAATATTCTTTGTTCATCTTTTCTTAAGAGATGGCGCATTCACTCATCATTGTTGCTTGTTTTTCCCACCACCAGAAAAGTCGAGGTTTGTCATTCCTCTAATACCAATTTTTTGGGATTAGAATACTTTTTTTATCTTTATCATCATTGTACATCGACTGCTTTTATTTATCCACGTTGTATATCACCCACTTTTCGTCATTTAAGCTATAGGAAATGGCATGAATTTCATTTCTTCTGGAGTCTGATGGTTTGTTTCTCTTTGCTTTATCTGCATAGACTTCAAACTTAGGGCAGTTTAACTTTTCGAATTTAGCTACCCTATCGAGCAAGTCCTAGAATGTTGTAATCGATACCATGCATAGAAATGACCATTTTATCATTCATATTGCCCATTAGCAATTAGATCGCATGTTCTTCTTCTAATTGTTGCTCGCACTTCATACTTAGGTTGCAACGACTTATGAATTTTGTCGCGACTCATTTTTCCTCCTTTTGACAAAGCAAGGTCGCGATTGTGATTTTCTCGGTTGCTGAACCTCTTCACAAATATAGTCTCTAATTCAACAAATTTTAAGCGAATCATTTGACAATTCTACATACCATTCAGCGGTGAGGTTAATGACAATTGGAAAACATTGCATCGTTCCCTCCCGTATTACCATAACCTTAAATTGGGCTAGATGTTGATTTGGATTACCAAGCCCGCTGAAAGTATTAAATTTAGCGAGTAACCTTTCGGTGACACTTGGTCATATCAAATTTGGGTAAGGAGACCCTTCACTTTTCAACTTCTTTGTGGCTATGGCCTTTATCTTTTCATTGATTATTGTTTATAGTTGTTTAGTTTAGTGTGCTAGAGATTTTGAATTGTTGGCTGGAGAGGTAGTGGGTTAACTGCGTTCCTCGCTTCATATGTAGCATGTACTATAAGAGCTTGAAGTACGACAGTGGCTGGTGGTATAGAAGTTGTATTATTACCTGCTTGTTGATTAACAGACAAAATAGGTGCTGCACTTGATGTGATATTCTTCTGCAACATCTCCATCATGATGTTCATTTGTACCATCATATCATTCATTTTTTTGATCTTGTAATCTCCTTGTCTTTGACCTCCATTTGATGCATTTCTCTTTGCTCTCTAGGCCATGATAATGTCAATCGGTACATGCTCTTCTTCTTCTTCTTATTTCTTGTTGTTACGCTCCTTGCTCATTTTTTTAGGGAAGAACTTGGTATCTCTTTGTGCATTTGCGAGCATTGTTGTTGGGCATGACGATGTTGATTATAAAAGCGTGTATCGATCATTTCTAGTTCAACCATATAGACGACTTTAATGACTTCTTTTTTATTATCTTCTTCTTCTTCATCTTCAGATCGAAAGATCATCTTTATTTCTTACGTGAAGACTCTTCTTCATAAGCGTTAAAAGTTCAAATTCCCGGATTGCGTTCTGCTAATGGTGTTGGCGGAGAGTTCATCTATATCTCGACCATATAGACAACTTCACTTCCATAGTGTCCTCTTCATTATTTTTTCTTGCACACAATTTTGATCGGCGTTTCCGGTGGATCTTTGGTTCAATGTGAAACAAATACTTCTTCTATTAAGGACGCGATCAAAGTCAACCTTCTCTTGTGGGGTGAACTTGATGATGGGATCCCAGAGGATTCTCCGGTGTCGATCATATCTTTCATCTGATATCCCTTCTTTTGGGTATCCACTTGATGAGTTGTTTTTGGAATTTCAGTATATGTATCGGATATCACACTCTTCCATTCTTTAGACTTCATTAGTCTTGGCCTATTTGCTTATCCTTTTTGTAGGGACCTTTGACCAGATTTTAACACGAGGTCCAAGTGTCATGCTCGATGCTCACCATCGAGCTCTTGTTCGATGGCTTTTAATATTTCCCTGCTATCATTGGCCTCCCTCTCTCTGGTGCTTGTTAGGGTCCAGAAGACTCCCTCTATTTTGTTAATTTTCTTTATGTCAGACTCTTCAAAGGATATTCATTGGCGATGAATTTCATTCTCCTTCTTTTCGGTTTCAACGGATAATTTTCTTCACCTTGCAGTTCTCGTAATCATTAAACTCAGGCTTCTGACAAAACCTTAACACGGGAATGGGAATTTCGGCTTCGTTGCATTCATGGCTTGAAATTTGCTTGAGGATGGTCCCTATCTGTTGATGGCTGGGTGCACCATTGAGCGGTGAAAGGAGTGCTTTGTAGATCCATTGCAAAGTGAAAGGCGGGGATTAGTAATTATTATTTCACCTATAACTTTCAAGATCAGGGCTTACAAACAAATAATAGTGTAATAAATATATATTCTACAAAAATGATTCATTATACATAGAGCCTCATATTGAATTTATTACACACTTAAATTACCCATTTTTTGTTTTGATTTTTCAAAATTTTATACTATGTATACATATATATAGCCAAAGATGGAAAGAGAATCCATCCTCAGTAGTGAATCGTGGGCTCAGATTCTAATTCTTACAAATATTGAATTGAAGAGGTGATGATTTAAAGTATTGGTAATTTTTGAAGTAGATGGAAATAGTAAATAACACTACCAGATTTCATCATTTTGGTGAGACTTTAGATCAGTTCGGGTTTCCTATAGGCAGCCTATGGTTAATTACTCCTCCTAATAAGTGAGAGAATTTTCGATTAAGGCTAGTCGTTTAGATCGCTCAAATGCATAGCGAATAGTAGCAGCATATGAAACTTCAGAATTTAGATTATGAAATTCATCATTTAGCAAAACTAGATGGTTTGGGGAATGATGGCGTTAGATCTGATCCATATTTGATCATCCGGGCGATGGTCCAGTCTTGGTTAGAGGTTGATTAGGAAGGATCCTTATCGAACACATATTCGTGAAAATCCTTGCACTGTGGTGTTTGTCTAAGAGTTTAAGTCCATGGGCGGTTGTCTATCAAGTATACCCTGATTCTGACTCAAAGAGCGAGCCAGGAGCATCTGACTACGGTCATGATCGTAATATAATGAAGCGGGTCAAACCACCCGTCGAGAGGACTCGGTTATAACTTTCATTTGGAGCTCCATAAACCACGGTCAGGAGAATCATATCCTTATGGAGATTGATTGAGAGTGAATATTGGAACACTTGATTTGACATTGCTCCTTTGTGAGCTTTGTTTTCTTAATCATCACAGAAATATAATTGAAGGTGGATATATTGAGTTGATTTAAGTTTTTTAATAATAAATTTCATTTAAGCGTTATTGACACTTAATTTGATTTAAAAAATTGATTAATTTGAATATGTTTAGAGTTTTAGATCTTTATCATCTGTTTAGCTAATAGAGGATTAATTCGTTTTGACCGTCGACATTCATACAATTTCATCGATTGAACGATCTTATTTGATAGTTTTTTTATGTTTGAAGCTAATCAATTTCACGAACGGAGGTTGTTTGGCTTCGCCGATCTCGATATGCGTAGGCGTTGATGACTTCGATCTGATCGGTTGATCATCAGGTTGTGCAATATTTACATTCTAGTTTTGGCTTACGAGCTGATGGCGGTCGTTAATTCGATCGGAGGTCATAGTTAATTTTGGTGGCGTCGCCATTTGATCTCGTTGATTTGTCACTTCAAATCATTCGACATTTGCATAGACTCGTCTGAATTGAGCGCGAACAATCTCATTTAATAGTTTTGGATGTTTTGAAGCTAACGACGCAATCAATTTCACGAACGAAGATCATTTGGACATCGTCGCAGCTTTTTGACTCCGATATGCGTTTCAACACATTGATAGCTCGAGCGCTTAATCGATTGATCGTTAGATTTTGCAATGTTTATATTCTGATCAATTTCAACGTTCTGAACGTGACGACGAAGTCCGTTCGTCGATCAAAGGTCATTTCGATAATTTTCAATGACATCCAGTGCATTTTGCCGATTGCGGCGTTGCCGATTATTCTACATTTGCACGTACTAAAGCGTGAACATTCTCATTTGATAGTTTTTTATGTTTTTGCTAACGACGTGATTAATTTCATGACGGAGTCGTTTGGTCATCGCCGACTTTCTCATTGATAGCTCGCGCTTAATCAATTGCTCGTTAGATTTATTCTCGATAAATTTTGGCGCTCGACACGCGGTGAAATGGTTCGTTGATCAGGTCGTTTGACACCGTGGCGTCGTCTTTGAGCTGATTTGTGCACTGTCACCTACGAAGTCCGTCGAATTCGATTTGTAGGCTTGACTTTGACTTATGACATACATATGGAGGTCAACAGTCGTCTAAAGTGTTCTTGTAGACTTGCGGTAGAGTTTGTCTAAGGGGACAAATATAAGTCGATTTTAGCTAACAAAGGTCCTTTTGCCCTATCAAGTGCATCCTATGGTTCATAACTCATTAGGAAGTATATGGGCTACAGTTGTGACTATAATATAATAGTGTCATTTGACAACAAATCACCCGGTCAGAGGATGTCACACCCCAGATGACCCCTTTACGCTTCAGAATTGTAAAGAGTATAGATGACTCGATTGGACACGATTTCACCGACACGTTCAAGTATCTTTGCACGAACAAGTGAAATTTGCATCACAAAAATATTGCAATTCATATACTACTTAACTTAATTCATATACGAAGCATGAAATCTTTAAGTTTGTAAATAAATACTGAGCTAAAGACATTTAATTTGTATACCAAAGCCTTAAGCTTCCCAAAACTATACAATTAACAAAGCAGACTAACCACCCTCTTTTGAAATTATCGGTGCGTAAAGAAAGCTTAGTGAGAAGAATCTTAAAGTAAGCTCGACAAGAGAAACAAGCGTGCTTACATGTAAATTTGCAAAAGCGGGTAAACGTAATGTAACAATGTCTTGACAATATCGTAGATCGAAATATATGATATAACGATATACTATAGTAATAAGGCGAAGAACATAATTTTCATTAAATCATTTCGCTTCGTTATATCAAATCATTTTCTAAATGTCATTTATAATTCAGGTTTTAACTTCATATAAAAGTGTCACGGTCTGCCAAGAAAAAATGTATAGGCGGTAACCATACTCTTTCACCTGCTGACAGTTAGACGACTACTTAGACCTCAAAATGTCGAGTCGGGATACTAAGATCCCTAATCACTCATCTGTGAACTTTTTGTCTATTCTGTGATTCACATGTATAGCCTATCACAATTTTACATTTTCTCTTTTATCACATTCAGTTAACATGTTTTCAAACATTTATATGCGTGAAATCAATCTTAAACTACGCTTTGTAATCATTGTAAATCATTACTTATCGAGGAGTAATAAACATTTATATTTGCATTCAATATCTATGACCTTGTTCATAAGTCGTGAACGATTGGCACATAAGAATAGAACTGAATTTAAATTAACCTTTCGGTGTCTCAGAATTGTCAAGTGATGTGCTCGATTCCTCCTGTACAACCTATAATGAAATAACTCTTCTAAATACTTCTTACATATGTAACTATAAATGAAACTCATAATTAACACCCATCTTACCGAATTGATATCTCCTCATAAGCTTATGGGTACTCTAACGCCAATATTAATTACCTTGATCAACAAACTAAAATTAACAAACCGTCATAATCCCCATTTAATGCATAATTCTACCTCACTTCAGTTTAACTCCCAATTGCATTTCTGATAAAGGGAAAGAAAAGGGATAGGGAAAGAAAATTAGCAACTTACAAAATTCCCTGGTTCGATTGGCGGGAAATCCCTGTGAGCCGATCGGTTCATGGAGCGACGATGGTTCCGGATTTCAACCGAAGGCTTTCGGATTTCCCCAACCCATCGATTCAGACTTTAATGCGTTTCCAGCGAGATTCAGAATAACACCTCGCATCTGAATAGGATGATTCGATGGACACAGATTCCGACGATCCAACCTATCTTCTGCGGAGAACAAGTGAAATAATGCATCTAATCAAATCATCACAAAATTATTTAATTCATATCTTCTTAATTCATATCACAAAATGGAAGCATGAAATCTTTAAGTTTGTAAATAAATGAGTAACTAAAGACATTTAATTTATGCGTGCAAAAGCCTTTAAAAAAAACTATCTGATTAACAAAACAGACTAAACTACCCATGTCTTTTCCTGATTATCAACTTAGCATCATAAACTAAAAGCTTGAGGCAAGAATGCTAAAGTAAGCTCAAGACTGAAAGCGGTAAAAGCGTGCTATGTAAATTTGCAAAAGCTTGCTGTCTGTGAATGTAACAATGATATCGTAGATAGCA
Source organism: Cymbidium sinense (assembly GCA_021442155.1). Classification (NCBI taxonomy): domain Eukaryota; kingdom Viridiplantae; phylum Streptophyta; class Magnoliopsida; order Asparagales; family Orchidaceae; genus Cymbidium; species Cymbidium sinense. Next base: position 113,494,450 of record CM038225.1, read on the forward strand.
GAAATATGACAATATAACGATATCGTAGGTAATAAGTCAGGACATTTTTCATTAAATCATTTCAGGTTCTCGGTTATCAAATCATTTTCTAGAATATCATTTATAATTGCATAGGTTTTGACTTCATATAAAAGGTCGTCACGCGGCCTAAAAAACTGTAGGTAAAGGCGGTAGGGCACCATACACACATACCGACACCGGTTGATGACTAACGACCCCAACCTCAAATGAGTGGGGATACTAAGATCCCTAATCACGGCTCATCTCTGAACTTTTGCTATCTGTGCAGATTCATGTAACATAGCCCTATCACAATTTTCGACACTCTGTTTATCACATCGCATTTAACATGTTTTCAAACATTTTATATGCCCTGAAATCAATCTGAATTAGGCTTATGTCATTTGTAAATCATTCTGTCAGTAATAAACATTTATATTTGCATTCAATATGAATCTATATCATTCATAAGAAGTTCATAAAGAAAGCATTGGCATACAAGAATAGAAACTAAATTTAAATTAGCAATTATGTCTACCTTGTCAGTGTTATGGATGTCCTCATTCCTCTCGGTACACAACCTATAATGAAATAACTCTTAAATACTTCTAATACATGCAACTCATAAATGAAACTCATAATTAACACCCATTTTAAATTGATATCTCCTCATAAGCTACTGAGTGCGACTCAACGTAATATTAATTACACGCTGATCAACAAACTAAAATTAACAAACAACACAATCCTAAATCCCTATTTAATGATAATTCTTCACTGCAGCAGTTGAACTCCCCAAATTCGATTTCAATACCAAGAAGGTGGTGAAAGAAAAGGGATAGGGAAAGAAAATTAGCAACTTACAAAATTCTTGGTTTCCCCGATTGGCGAGGCGAAATCCCAGAGCCGATCGGTTCACAGCCGTCGGTTCAGGATTTCCCAAACCGAAGCTTACGGATTTCCCAACCCACATCAGTTCGACAGCGTTTCCAAGCGGCACGAAATTCTGAATAACACCCTCTGCATCTAGGAATGGGATGACTTCGATTGGACCGATTCCCAACCGTTCGCTTCTGGAGCGAGCAAGTGAAATTTGCATCTCTCAAATTAACTATTTCTTTAACTTAATTCATATCACAAATCTTTGGAAGCATGAAATCTTTAAGTTTGGAAATAAATACTGAGCAATTAAAGACATTTAATTTATGCGTGCCAAAAGCCTTTAAGCTTCCCAAAATTATACAATTCAACAAAAATTTTCTTTCAATTATCACGGTAAATCATATAAGCTAAAAGCTTGAGACAAGAATGCTAAAAAGCTTCAGTCTGAGTAAACAAGCGTGTATGTACATGTAAATTTGCAAAATGATAAAGCTGTCTTTGCGGAATGTAACAATGTCTTGAACAATATCTTTGTAGTCTTGTAGAAATATGACAATATAACTGAACAATATCTTTGGCATAATAAGTGAGCGATTCATTAAATCATTTCAGTTCTATATCAAATCATTTTCTAGAAATGTCATTTATAATTGCATAGGTTTTGACTTCATATAAAAAAATTCGGTCGTACTAAAGCGTAGGTAAAGGCAGGAACCATACTCTACATACCTAACTTGACCCCGACACGGTTGGACACTAACTGACCTCAAAATATCGAGTGGGGATACTAAGATCCCCTAATCACGGCTCATCTCGTCAGAACTTTTGCCTATCTGCGCAGATTCTGTAAGCATAGCCTTCCTATCACAATTTTCCTGACATTTCCCTGTTTATCACATTACTACATTTAACATATTTTCAAACATTTCTATATGCCCAATGAAATCAATCTTTGACTACTTTAATTATTGTAAATCATTACTCTGCAAGGTCAAGTAATAAACATTTATATTTGCATTCGAATATGACATTCTACATTCATAGAAGTCGTAGAAACAGTGGCATACATAAGAATAAACCTAATTTAAATTAGCAATTATGTCTCACCTCGATTAATGCAAGTCGGTGTCGATGTGCTCGATTCCTCCTCAAACAACCTATAATGAAATAACTCTTCTAAATACTTCTACATGCAACTCATAAATGAAACTCATAATTAACACCCATCTTACCGAAATTGATATCTCCTCATCTTACTGGCGACTCTAACGCCAATATTAATTACCTGCTTCAATCAACAAACTAAAATTAACAAACACTGTCAATCCTAAATCCTCATTTAATACGCAATAATTCTACAACTCACATAGCAGCCAAAACAGTTCGGAACTCCCCAATTACGCATTTCAATACCAAGGAAGGCTGCCGGCTGAAAGAAAAAGGGATAGGGAAAGAAAATTAGCAACTTACAAAATTCCCTCATTTCCCAGTAGCGACAGAAATCCCCAGCAGCGATCGGTTCAGCCGAGATCGGTTCGGATTTCAAACCGAAGCGGCTTACTGGACTTCCCAACCCATCGGACTTTGTGCGGCGTTTCCAAGCGGCAACGAAGGCCTTCTGGCTTCCACCGATTCGGTCCAGGCGGGTTCTGACCGAACATCGCACGTACCACGGAGGCACTCGTCGCCGATCTGCGGCCGGAAGGGACTCGTCGTTAATCCGGGCGACGTCGAGCGGCCGAGGCGAGGAAGCGGAAATCGTCTGAGAGGCGGAACGGAAAGGAGGAGACGACTCGATCAGCGTGAAGGAAATGAAATAAGGCCGCGACTATGGAAGGAAATGAAATTACCTTCGATCGATCCCGATACGCGTGGTCTTTAATCCAAGGCATGCTTACTAGTGCTTCTGATATCGCTACAGTAACAACGGGTTAATTAGCTTAAACAAAATTAATTAGGAATTAAATTAATGGATATTACAGAGGACTCTGATCATAACCGTATCATATGTGGAGCCTACTGGTTAAACCATGCGGACAGAGAACGCTGACCATATTCTTACTGACATAAGATTAATTGAGAGTAAATGTAGTAAACATTTGATTTGACATTCGTTCCATTGTAAGTTAGAGTTTTCTTAATTTGTCACATTGATAAACGATTGTGGAAGATGGATCGAGTGGATTTTGGTTTAAGTTTTTTTTAGAAAATGAATTTCATTTGAACATTTAAATTTAGTCTTATCTATATATATATATATATATATATATATATATATATATATATATATATATATATATATATATATATATATATTTGAATTTTCATGAAATTTGAATATATATTGATTTGACATTGAATTTTGAATGTAACTTAATGATGATGTCCTTTCTAGTTGAAATCTACATTCAACATAAATATCATCGGGGTAGAAATCTTGTCAACTCTGCTTATGTGCTTGCAGATGATCAGGTCTATTATGTAAAATTAGATTCTCAACCTAATTTAGAGTTTGACTTTTGAAACTAAAGCTTCTTCATTTATATCATTGATGGTCATATTCAAATGTATAGTCAAATATTCTCCTTATAGAATATACACTTAGCTTGTAACCAATCTTGTTAACTCCAATCTTTTCGAGGATGAGGATCGAATTGGTTGTGGGATTTACAACTTCAATACTTCAGTGAAGTAGCCCATTAGCAGTATGTATATGCTCTAGGAATTAAGCCTACAAAATACATATCCATTTTCAAAATAATTATCATTTTGTAAAGAGGTTTGCATGCTTTTCAAGGCGAAGTAGGCTTTGAATCTATTTGATGTCAACCCATGCAGCATCCTCGGACACTAGCTCTAGGCTTTTAGCATAGTGATGGGGTCCATGCAGGTGATTAAATGAATTGATTTCTATATAATTTTGAGGAATTTACATGCTTTATAGGACATTTAAAATCAAACTTAAAAAAGGTTTTCGCAAAACGTGTAAATCTTTTAAGAGCACTTGCATATTGCTTGAGGCATTAGATTGAGTTGATACTACTTTATAATGCATGCATATAATCTATCTTGTTGTATGCACATATATCGAGGCATCAATTTAGGCTTAGCTATATTATGATGCGTGTAAAATTGATTCTTGAAATTTTGATTATCTACACACTTCTCGATGCAATAATCTTGAATATAAAATCATCTTGAGATAAATATACAATTCAAGCTTTTAAGCTCATCATCGATCTCATCCAATTCTTGAAATCTCTTTTTATTTTGTTGGTACGAGCCACCACATAATCCAATCATTCACTAAGGCAATACTTCCATATTCATTAGCAAGTGACTTTGTTCTAATCTTGCTAATAAGTGTGCCATACAACCTAATGTAGCTTATTTCAACTCTGATTTGAATCTCAATCTCACTAGGAAGGTGGTCTTTCGACCTAGCACATCCTTTTCAATAGGCAAATTATCAAATTCTTTGTGATTTAATTCATAACCAGCTTGAGCCTCTTTCGATGATTTATTTGAAGTCATGTTAATAGTAGTTCCAAGTGTTTATTTTATTATTTGATTTTCAATTTATTTTCACTTTGCAATACATAAAAGTTCTTTTAAAAGGTGCTTCTATGTTCTTGGTAAGTTTATTTTATTGAAAATTTCGGCAACCTTCCTGCATTATCCTTGTATAGGGGGTTGCTTCTGGAGTTCCAAAGCTTTCCCACCATGGGAAGTGTGTATGATAGGTGTCTTGTGATACCGTTGCCAGAAGAAGTTTTTGTACTTATTGCGTTATGGGAAGTGCGCATAAGCCTTTAATACCTGTATGAAAGGCATTTTAATTTTCTCCCTGTATTGAAGCAACACAAATGAGCACTTATCACTTAATAGTTCTTTGTAATTATAGAGAAACAACAAACACAGGTATGTAATGTTTTATGCAATGCACATTTGAATATAAAATTATTTTAATTTGAAATTCGATAGTCTCTCGGCGTCATCCCTGTGTAGGGGCTACATGAGGAGTCAAAGGCCTTATCATTATGTTTATGGGAAACATATATGGCAGGTGTCTTGCGGCATTGTGGTCAAAATGAGTTTGTACCTACCACACTTGTGAGAAGCGCGCATAGGTCTTCAATACTTGTATGAAAAGCATCTTAACTTTCCTCGGTGTGTTGAAGCAACACAAATGAGTACTCAAGTCTAACAATTATTGTAGTTATATTGAAGTAAAAGTACATGAATGTAATATTCATGTTTGCAAGTACACATTAATTTAAATTAAAATCTAGCAGCCTTCTGGCGTCATTCCCGCATAGGGGCTGCATCGGGAGTGCTAAGGCCTTCCCACCACGCTTATGAGAAGCGTGCATGGTAGGTGTCTTGTGACATCACTGCCAAGAGGAAGATATACCTACCGTGCTTATGGAAAGCATAGGCCTTCAACTTCTGCAAAGAGAAGAGCATCATAGTTTTCTTGTGCTGAAGCAGCACGAACGAGTATTTAAATCTAGTAAATTTCTCTGCTATGCTGAAGCAATCATGAACGGGTACTTTTGAATTTTTTTTTGTTGACATTCATTATAATTTTTTCTTAACATATGCATGGAGGAGAGATAATTAAGACACAAATGAAAATAGTCTATTGCCCTATAACTCTTACCATTTTTTCACTCATCTTTCACTCTTTGGATCTACCAAATAGTAATTAACCACATATTCCCAACGAATCCAACTCCATTTCATATTCTTCATACCCAACATCAAAGCACTATTATTTTCCCTAACTCCAACAAATGAAATAAAAACTCAACGATGAAACATGAGCGAATTTTAATCATATATAGCATAAAGACAGGAACATAGAACCTTACAGAAATTTAGATCTCATTATCCCATACCTCCTTGGTTGAGATTAGATTATTGGAGCTTGATGGATTGAGGTGGGGGTTGTTTGACTTGCTGAAACAACAAAAGAGGAAAGGGAGATCGATACCTTGGTTAGCGGCATGCTAGGGTTGCCGGCAACCTCGACAAAAGAGGCGGAGGCTGTTGTTTGGACCAACGATCAACTTGTTAGGCTGTCGTGCATGTCCAAGTGAATGAGAGGTCAACGCTTATTTTGCTCAGCTGAAGAGGAGGTGTAAGTGGGTTGTTTGGCCTCGGCGGTGAGGGATAATGACTTGGCTCGAGCTCCTTGTCCATTAGAAGAAAGCAAGGGAGTAAGAGAGAGGTGTGCACATTGGATGCGAAATAGGGACGGAGGCGGGTAGTGCGACTTGGGTAGATTGCCTGGCCGCTCGTCCGATCGGGAGAGATGACTGCACAGGGAAGACGGGTCGCTTGGCTTGGTGCTTGATCGAGAGCGATGTTCCAAAATGAGCGACGTGTAGGCTGTAGCTATTCCCTTAGGGTAGGTATTAAGGGGTATTTATATAAACTTCCCCTTTTTTTGTGGATTTTAAGTGATTAAATTAAACATAATTGAACTTTTCATGGAGATATCATCACATAGGCAATATGAGTATCTATTCTAGGTTATTCCTATGTTCTGAACAACGGTGTAATTCATTTTGTGATCGGAGTTCGTTTGGTTTAAGTTGGCGAATTGAGTCAATTTCAGCTCAAAATGCGTGTTATTGCATCCGACTGCTTGACCCTCACACAAACTCGTCCGAATCAAGTGCGGATAATCTTGTTTGATAGATTTTGACGCTTCGATGATAACGACTTGATCAATTTCAAGAATGGAGGTCGTTTGGGCATCGTCGGAGCCTCCCGACGCCGATATGCACGTAGGCGCGTCGATAGTTCTTCTTTTTGATCGATCGACTGCCGGATTGTGCATGACATATATTTCAATCAATTTCGATGTTTTGAACGCGTTCGTGAAGTTCGTTTGTCGATCATAGGTCGCTTCGACCAATTTCAATGTTGATCGGGTATTTCTGCTTCGATTTGCGTGATATTGCGTCCGTAGTTCATCTAATTCGCCGTATTTGTTTGATTTGACCTATGGGAAGTGTGTGGAGGTCAACACTCATAAATCATAAAATATTGTAATATAAAGTCAAAAGAAGCTTTCATATTAGTTTTGAGGTGAGTGAAATACAAGTCTTGATTGATTAGACACATCATCATGTATTTTCTTCATCTCAAAATTAATTTGAAGACCAAAAACTTATATGATGGAAAAGATGACAAGACACCCCTGAGTAATTTTTTTTAAACTGAAATCAGCACATTGTACATTGCATACATGCAGCTCATCAAGGAAAAGTGTTTGCAAATAACCCTGATGTAGCAATTTGTCAGTATTTAACGTAAGGTAGCCCGAGATTCCACAATTATTTTCATATCAATCGATCTGATTTATTAATTTGTTTCATCTTTTTTTTTTGTGTGCATAAATGTACTTTTTTTGCTATGGAATCTTTTATTCTTTTGATATGAATGAGATCCATCCTTGAGTTAAAAAAAAAAAAAAACTCTCACTTTCATTGAATTGTTCATTCTTGCCCCTTGCCATCTCTGAAGAGCTTCGTGGATCCCTTGTTATAACTATGCTGCCTGACTTCTATATCATACATGGGGAAGTGGGTGTGTAGACATCATACCATCTACTATTGCATCCTTTCAAGTACTTACTAGTTTCTCTTTCTATAATATTCGGGCTGTTCTCCCTATCATGCCATAGATAAGTGTGACTGATGTAGGAAGGTATAAAAAAGGAGATATGTAGTGGGGAGGCCACTAACTTGATGATAGTTGGAACATCATGAGAAGCAGGACTACTTCCCAGCAAAGGTGGAAGGGCTGGAAGGCACTGGGAGCAGAACATTTTCTTATCACTACATTTTTCTAACTTTCCTATCATGACCACTAATCTCTCTTTTAATTAATTACTATTTGCAATACTTTTCATCTATTAAATTGAAGCTGACCACTTTATTCTTCTATTTAAATATGGGAATGAAAAGGACAACTCTCTACTTGTGCTCAGGAAAGTTGGATTGTGATGATAAGATTACCATGAGATGAATGCATGATGATGATATATGAAGTTGATTTCCATGATAAGGTATAAAAATGGTCTTTTTAGTGGTGATTGTCATGATCATACCATACAACTTTGCAACAACTTTTGTAACCATCATTATGTTTATTAAAAGAGATGATGATGATGATGATGATGATTCATGTTTTTAGAAAAAAAAAAACTGACTTTTATGTGGAATGCCCCATCAAGAGTGAATATAATGAACTTATCAAAAGATATTAAAGGGATCAAACACTAAGATCTATATTTCTTCCCCTAAAACATTCAATCTCCAAAATCCCTTAAAGGAATTTTTTTTTTATATATTTATTTTCTCTATTTAACAAGAGTTACTTCAAGATCCTTTGTGTGTCAAAGCCATTGTCACCCTCCCTCTCCTCTATGACCTTGCCTCTCCAAAGTCACCATCTTGAAGGATGATTCAATCTGTGCATGAAATAAACTAATGTAGGAGTGATGGTGGCTCTATTCGCATACTAACTACTAAACCCTAGCACATATCTTATTTATAGTAGGATGAAAAACTTTTTTGTTGAATAAAATAGAGGATCCAATAAGCCCGACACAAAAATGCTAGGAAAAGTGACTGGAACAAGGAAGCAAACCTCTGACTCCCTTTGTCCCATATAATATAAAGAGTTTTACCACAAATAAGCCAATGCATTAATCATATTATTATTATTATTATTATTATTATTATTATTGATTTCTATAAGTATATATTATATATTTTGGTGGATGAAAAATATTTTTTATGAATCGATAATAATTTTTAATTGACTAAAAAAATGAGTCTTGATATATCGCAAAAAATTTAGTAAATTTGACGTTTATCTAAAGGCAATATATATATTAAAATCTTACAAAATTAAATTTAAGATCAACCGAACTTTGATTTTAATAAACTTATTGCATAATTGAACATCTCAATGTGACAAATATATCGACATTAAGATTTGATCAATTCAACTTAAAATTAATTAAATTCAAGCCTCAGAAGTACAATTAGAAGCTTTAAAGTAATAATGATCTTTAAATCTTGTATGCTTGTAGTCAATTTGAACTGTTCAATAAGGAAAATTCAATGAGCTCAAAATTTTTAATTCTGAGATCACTAAGATACTTAAATGCTGAAAGAAAGATTTATAATTAAAGGAATTGACACTGATTATTCGATGGAATGTTTTGGGACTTCAGCTAAATTTATCAAAATGTCCATCTTTAAAACACTATAAATATGCCACGACCTGATCCAGAAGTGTGAAATATCAAGGTGAGAATAGATGATCAGATGAAATTTGTTTTAAACTTCCAAGAAAGCATAAAGTACAAAATATTTTTCAAACTCATAAGAGCCAACTAAAATCTAATCCATAAGTACACAAGTCTGTCTAAAAGTATAAGCATCTACAATCAAAATTATATAAAATACAATTAAATAAGTATCTATCTCATGAACTCCCTCTGCATCTATAAATTTGGTCCCTCTTCTATTATTTATTTAATTAGTACGTTTACCTGTAAAATTTTGTAACAACTAACAAATGAATTATAGACTTAGTAGATAATTATATTTTTGCATTATAGTAAAATAAGATCACATAATTAATATGCATGACAGTTTAAATAACAATTGATTATGAAAGAAAGTGTAGTTAAACAATTTGACATAAAATAAATACATGAAGTAAATATTTATTAATTGAATAAATATTTTATTTTCTTATTTTTAATCATCATAAGAGTCACCGTCTAAAGAACTTTTTCAAAAAAATATTTTTTTCCAAACCATCCAATGGATTGACAACCGTTTTCATTTTCATTTTCATTTATGTGCATAGGTATGTTGCATCCCCAACCAGTTGCATAAGGGGGTGAACTCCTTCCTCAAATCAAGCACATTCATAACATAATTATTACTTTATTATATATTCTATATATCAATTATATCATGCATTTATGAAGCTGTCTATGTTAGTTCAAAACATTTGAAAAAAATGAATTTATACGAGAGCATGTGTAGCAACATTTATTACTAACATTTAAGCCGTCTATTCAATATGAGAGAAGTAAAAAAATGAATCAGTAATTGTAGTAAAGAAGTATTTTCTATCACATTTATTTATATATAAATGCATCTAATCGAAAGAAAGAAATAAATTTTACTATAATGAAGGAACATAATTACTTACTTTAACTTGAAGTTTTTTGGGTCTCCTGTCTTTGAAAGTTGCTTCTTTAATTGAAGTATCTATAATTAAAAATATTAAATTGATCAATATTCATAATTATTAATGTATATACATTATTGAAACATAACTCTCTTGTGATAAAATTTTTTATCTTCTTTTTCTAAATTAGTTATTTGAAAATATTTAAATTTCTTAATCAAATTCTCATATTTATTTACATTTTTGTTGTTTATCTCTCACATAATTTAATTTATTTAGTTTTGTCATCGATTATCACATTTATTTTATTCATTATTAATTTTGAAATATGATTTAGCTAATATACATGTAAAATAAACATTTATTATACTTCTGCCGCACCAAAATTTATTTGTTTTAAAACTAATCTATCATTTGTTAAGCTCAATATCAATTTATTATTTAATATTATATTTTATATATAAATATTTGATATTTTAATAAATTTAATTTGATCTATACTATAGTCGAAAAAGGATGAAATTATGTTCTCTATCTATTAATAAAATCAATCATGTTCTTACTACACCATCTCATCCATAAATCTTAATTTAGATGATTCTTGCAAATAGTTTCTACATAATTTTAGGCTTAATTAAAATATAAGTTATGTAGAAATAAAATAGTAAAATCATATATATAAGCTTGCGAAATTCGTCTATTCCCATTGAATCTTTTTCTTCATACCAATCCATAATAAATTTCATAATCATTATTTCAAAATCGAATTTGAGTTTCATATGTTACATGGAGCACAATTAAGTTAAAAGTCTATTTGCATTTATTAATAAGCCTTACCTCTTACTTAGCCTTCTCGGTTTGGCCCTAACCTAGGGCCATTGTCTGCTCGAACTCACGACAAACGAGAGAGGAAGCACAAGCTTTCCTCTTTGTATCGTTCAATGTTCGCAAGCAACGGTCTCTTGGCTTCGACCACGATGACTTCACAGGAGATCGACAGTGCCTTTGGCTTGACAAACTCACGGATGACAATTTTCCCTAGTATGCATCGGTACTTTGACTTACAATGGATGAGATCAACATGTTTGATTTCTTCTCCCTCTCTCTTGGCTTCACTCTCTCTCTCTCTCTCTCTCTCTTGCTTGATTTGGATAAGGTCGAAGTTCCATTCCTCTTTGTTCAATCTAGTTGAGCCGTCGGGTTCAATCGATGTTGCGATCTAGAAAAATAATAAATCTTTTTTTGTCCCAGTTATTACAAACATAATCCTTTTACTTTGCGAAGGAGCGGGAGCTAAGAGCTAAATCTAAACTTGTGAATAAAGCTTGAAGCCAATGAATGTCGGCATCCATCATCGACCATCACCAAAGGCCATAGCAATTTTGCTTATTTTCTTTAGGTTGTTATTGCTTGAATTCTCTAGCTTCTAATCTTAAAGTTCTCCAATTAAAGAAAAGAGTGGAACCTTGTTACTTCAATTATATAGTGGATTGCCTTTTGTTGTAGAAAGCTCTATGATTTTTTTCATGTAAAAAATTATGTAATCTCTATTTGTCTATGCTGGATATTTTTATTGAGCTAAGACCTTTTTTTGTCATTAAGATATTTCTAGCACACAATAAGTCTAATGTGCAACTCAAAAGTTGGCTCGAATTGAATACACTTGATTTTGATTTATGTTGATGTTAAAGTGAGTTTGGTATTTCAACCATTATTAATGTCCTTGTTGGAGTCTATTAAAGAATTTGATGGCCATGAAGTTTACATTCTCTAATACCACTTGTTAAGTGATGTGGATCAAACGATAACTAAACTTTGGACTAGTATGTCGGCAACAAAATCATTTTCAACCCAAAAAATTTTAGGTATATTAATGTGGGCTAATAATTTGGGCCCTATTTGGAATCAATTTTTATTTTCTGTTTTTATTTTTAAGAAATAGAAAAATAAAAATAAAAAATATGTTTGTTTATCTGTTTTATTATTTTTGTTTTTATGTTTTAAACAAATTTGTTTATTGTTTTAAAAAAATACTAAAAGCATGTAAAACTTGTTTTTCATTGTTTTTAAAACACCCGATCATACTTTTCAGATTTTTAAAGATTTGGATTTAATTTTTTTTAAATTATATTATATAATATTATTAATTTTAATTAATTTAATCTAACAAGATTTATCTTGAATGTAAGATAATAGTAGATTAATTTTAATATATCACATGTGTTTATATATATAATATAAAACTGAATTTATATATTAATTTTTGATTGATTCTGATTAAATTTAACTTGATTATATAATAATAATAATAATAATAATAATAATAATAATAATAATAATAATAATAATAATTTAACTTCATCAATAGTTATTATTTAAAATATATTTATATCTTTTCATAAATTTTACCTTTCTCATAGAATTCAAATATGCATAGGTATTTTTTTCGTTTTATCGTATCTTACTGAATGAGTTTTCTTTTGCATTTTGATATTTGAATCACGTCGGTGGTTTATTTTACAAGCGGATATTTTTAAGTAGCGTCGCATGTAAATTGTCAATTTTATTATATGATTGAATCATATGAAAATTCTTGTTTGATAGATTTTTATATTTTGAATTTTTTAAGTGATTCTTTTATGAGCAGTATTATTGGGTTGTTTACGATGATTTAAATCTAATTTGTATATATCACTTCGATCATCATTGATTATTCGTTTGATTAGGCGATAGAATAGATATATGTTGGCATTTATTATCGTCATTTGTGTCCCCAAATTTTTTTTTGCTTTATGTTAAAATAAGAAAATATCAAACATATTTTTATTTTATTTTAAAATTAAAAAAAATACAAAGTGGTCCCAAGTGGTCCCTTAGAGTAATAATTAATTTCATTATTTTATTTTTTTTATTAAAAATTTTAAAAAATAATAACTAAACATGTTTTTTTATTTTTTAAAACAAAAAAATTCAGAAAAATACGAAACATATTTTTGTTTTCACATAAAAAAAAAACTGTAAACAAAAATAAAAAAATAAAAACATAAAAATAAAAAGTGATTCCAAACAGCCTCTTAATATTTTCACTCCAACTTATTCTTCATCTATTCGACTTGCGACTAAATCCAATATTCTCATGTGCATTAACTGTTGATGTTGAGATTATGGTATGATATATTTATGATGATGGGCAATATTATTGATCATGAAGTGTTAGGGAGTGCAGATCAAAAAACAATATGGTTAGTTTTGTATTCTAGTAGTAAGTCAAAGTCTATGGAAGAGGGCCAACTACTTGATAAATTTCTACATTAACATGAAATATAAGGTGTTAAGAGGCCGCTTAATGACTCAAGCACATGGTAGCACCATGATAGTCCTCCGCACTTGAACTATGCCAAGACTCATGGGAGTCACTAATTATATAAATCACTAGATCCAACCAATACTCAGCTCCGATTCCACTCTTTAGGGAGTTAGGAACGAAGGGGTTCAAAATTGGAAGTGGTTAAGCTTGTTTTCAATCCAAAAGTTTAAACCTATAGAAATGGCCAACTACTTGGTATAACAACGACAATATATTTTTCTCACGTACAGGATGAAGGACTAAATCCAAGAATATGATAATAGATATCCACTAAACCAAGATCATAAGGTATATCAGATAATGCCACTTTTCACGATTCTACCTCTAACCATTAAGCACATACAAGCATGAATTAGAAAGAATACGTAGTTTATAATCCTGATGCAAGCTTATTCATTAACAGCATAAAATGGAATTTCCCAGAACAAAGTTGCCTTATCGCTTTCCTTTTAGATATCATATATGCTTATGCACGCCATAAAAATGGCTATAATTCATCATAATTATATGCATCTGGCGTCATAAAACCTAGGTGAAAAAAAAAACCTGGAATAGGTAACTAATAAGCTTTTAGGCAATTACAATTCATAGTAGAACTTCAAAACACGACATCTGACCATAGGTACCAGTGCACGGCCCATAATTTTACAATAGAGAAAGACTCATAGCTTCCCTAAGTTGCTAATAGAATTTCATGCATATGAACAATGTCAGAGAAGGGGAGAATCAACACTTAGCTGATTCTAGAGTCTTGTACCATGCCTGAAGATAAAAACAGCAAATCATTCGTAGTAGCAATCTTGCTGAAGTCATGGTCATCTGTCATCCATAGATTATCAACAAAGGTTTCATGGACAGGAGAAGTCATTAATGGAGGATCACATGACAAGTTGTAACGCTCATCCATGCACTGGTCAAAGTTAGAGCCACCGCTTGACTCCAAGGAGGCAATATCATTCCATATCTGTTCCATAGGGTACACTTTAACTGCATCTGCATTTTCTCTGGATCCTGTTTCTGCCATCAAAGGACTCCCATCTTCCTCCTTTTTAGTTTCAGTTGCCTCCAATGTCGATTCACTGTGTGTAGATAGACAATTTGAAATTGTTGAAGCTGAGGGAGAAGAGTTTCTCGTTCTCTCCTGTGCCATCTTTCTCATGTGAGTTCTCCAATAATTTTTTATCTCATTATCAGTTCGGCCCGGGAGTCTCTGATGTGAGACCACCTACATTCAAACCTTCATCATTTCATCTAGGCATTGATCGTAGAGAAAAAAGGTGCTTGTTTGATCTGATAAAGATCAACCAGCTCAATGGAACAGTATAATATTAGGAGAGGCCGCTAGGTGCAAGATGAGTTATATTGCTAAAGTGAAGTATATAATCAAACCTATTGCCCCATTCAGAGTGGAGCTCAAGAATGAGGCGTTCTTCCTGTGGCGTCATGCGTCCATGCTTGAGGCCAGGTTGTAGGTAATTAAACCAGCGCAACCTGCAGCTCTTTCCGGTTCTGTTAAGACCTGCAAATGATAAACAAACAACCCTTTGTATGGTTAGACTGTTAGCTCTACCTGTACCCTACGCAGTAGCCCCCGCCACCACTCAAACCTGACACCTTTGCTATGAAATCCCAACGACGTTCACCGAACAAGCTCACAAAGCATACCAGTTGCAGGTCTTCCTGCTCGGTCCATGGCCCTTTGCGTATCTCTTTGCTCACCACCACCATCAACCTTAGGTTTGCTTCGTAGGATTTTCTGGAAGAAGTTTGTTCTCCTCCTCTCCTCAGAACGAGCTTGCAACTTGTTACCCTTGGAAGATTAGTAGTATGCTGCCTTGGGTGCATTTCTACTTTCTAATTTATAGGCACAAAAATGGATTTGTGATAGTTATGACTTGTGGAATTTTACACTGTAAACAGCTTATCATTTGAGATTTTTATGACGTGCACACTTATCTTTTCTAAGCTTTTATCACATTTGCATCTAGTGAGATGGATGCGGAATTATAGTTTTATTTGATTTGTGTTTTCTTTCTGTTGCCACTTGCCAAAAAATAAACATGTGAAGTACCCAACCATCTTTGCTTTTTCTTAAAGAGACCATACAATTCCACTTCTTTCATCACTGTTAAATTCCTCCATCCATTTAGTGTTTTAACCAATGGCGCGGATTGTTTTTTCTTTCTTCTAATCATCACTCTATTAAGACCATGTGTTCTTTGGATTCACCAGAAAGATTTAAATAACTGCAGGCTGAGAGTTTACGGTTGATTGAATGAATAATATCATGAGCTATAATCTATCATTCTTCTAAGCCAAGAAATCATCAGATGTAAAAACATATTGCAGCTTTCTGATTAAGACATAGTTATTACTTTTTATGATAGTAGAGCCATAGATTTCTTGTTGGGGTCAGTACGATCTCTATTTTGTAAAGTGGAGTTTATCCCTTAGCCAAGGGTATGATATGGAAGGGTCCAATTTGGATGTCCCACTGTCCTTCAAAATAAATGTCATATTATTGGGAGAGAAAATAGGAGCAAATAAAGATTAAAATAAGCAAAACAAAAGATCAAAAAGAACACTAGAATTTATGTAGAAAACTTAGAATCGAGAGAAGCTACGGAGTTACACTACACCAAAAAATCCACTATAAAACTTCACTCAAGTCTCTCTAGTGGTCTGACTCTCCACGCTTCTCACACTCTAAGGGCTTATAAGCTCTCTTCATTGGGAGGCTGGGCATGAATTTTCGGAGCTCACAGGGCACATTTACATTAGCCAAAGAACTAAGAAAATAACCACTTGAAATTGCTTTAAATTGCTTGAAGATTGATTGTCGCTTTGTAGCACTCCGACGTCGTGCCACTTCTCCAAGGCACTGGCTTTTCTATTGGCTCTCATTATGGATTCTTGCGCTGTAGTGTCGCAAAAGATAAATACTGAGGCGTTGACTTCTCTATCCCTAAGAAACAAATGCAGCACCTAGTCGTTTATATGCCCAAAATTTATATATATTTTTTCAGGAGTGTTGCCCCAAAACCCTTGAGCAGGGGGAGCGTTGCTCCGTTGCGGCCCCCTACCGGTGCTCATCGCCTAGCTCGAGGGTTGAGTCGACAGTACTTCCCAATCATTCAACACAATCAGGCTGCATGAATAACACACATCATTTCCAAATTACTTTTGTAAAAGTAATTCTTTAACTGTGTCATCAACGATTGCAAGAAAATACACATCGAGAAGACTGGAAACATTATACTGTTTATTTGGTAGGTGGATAAAAGGATAAGGAGTTGCACCTTTCACTTGTTGGTGGCTGCTAAAGATCATCAATGGCTTGTTTGAATCCTACTAGATTGCCTGTTTTCTTTCTTTCTGTAGGAGCAACAAGATAAAAGTATTCTGGAATATTAAAAGTTGCTGAATGTTCTGTGGATCCCACAATGTTATTTGGAAGTATAAATGGAGTCATTTGTCAACCAAATTTCTGGCCGAGTTATCGCCATTATAGGATGTCCAGTGCAGAGATTTAGACAGGACTTGTTGATTTCATTACTAGTTTGGGGAAGACAAGAACGAGTAATCCATTACTGTAAAAAGTAGAGACTCGCTCTGTTTGAGTAAACAGTAGGAAAGAAGTGGGTCAGTTTCAATCCGCCCGTCCATTGCGCTTCTTATCTTCTTATAGGATTCTCCTGAAAATACATGGGAAAATAATACAAACCATTCTGGATTCTCACATATTTTAGCTGTGCTTCCTTTCACTAATTAAAAGAGAGATAAAATTGGAGAAAACATTATGTAATGATGCGACATTGTGGTTTTCATGTTTATTATAGTAAAGTTCATTTATTAACATAAAAAAATATTTGGTTGTTGGCAAGCTTTACAGCTTAAGATTTCAGAATATCTTGGAAAGGTTCATGCTTAGATTCATGATTTTATAAAGGTATGCTTTCTTCTACTTTTTAAATGTTCACAGTTTTCTTTTTTCAGAAGTAGATTTAAACCAAATAAATTTTTGTTCAATCAATTGCTCAGTTTTAGTGATTTCCTCACCTCACTTTGTGTCCCACATACAAGGAAAAAAAAAACATGCTGTGAGGTCATTTTAAAAAATATTTAGGTAATCATACTTAAAATATTAGCATTTGGAGATTTGACTTATAGAGTTCTACCAAAAAAAATTTATAATATTCATCATAATCTTTTAGATCGTAATTTCTTCTACGATAACTCCATTATATTTTTAGACTCATGAAAGCATAATTTGGGGACTTGCTCAAACCAAAATCTCACTATTTTGCAACTTCTCATGATAACCTTGATAGTTTAATTGATAAACTTTCATAAGTAAAAAATTATATTAAAAAATTTCCATCTAAAAAGTGATTGTGATGGGTTTTAATATTTTAAATAGAGGTGTAAATGAGTCAAGTTGGTTCGCGACTTGACTCGAGTTCGGCTCGTTAACGAGCTTGTGAGCTATACTTATCTAGCCACGAGCTCGAGCTCTAGCTCATAATCAAGCTCAAAAAATTTTTAAGCTCTAGTTCAAGTCTAACTTGATTCAATTCAGTAATTTATTGAGTGAGCTCATTTATATAATGTCAAACTTAATATATGAACGGAATAAAAATAATCATTTTTAAAGTCTTATTCAACTCATTTTTAATTGAATAAATAAATATATATTTTAATATGTATATACATGCGTGTGTATAATATGTATTTCAAAATTATATATATATATTGTTAAAATTGTGAATTTCTTTCAACAATTCAAACCAAATAGAGTTTAAATGAGTTCATTACAATCAATAATATTACAATCAATAAGGATCGAACACTAATAATAGTCCAAATAATTTAAAGATGGCCCAAATTCAAATGGGCCGAACATAACATATAATAAGCTCAGTCAAGTTAAGCCCAGCCCACCTTAACAAGAAAGGTTTTATGAATTATAAACTAAATCCAGCAAAATTTCTGCAGAGGGTGGCATACAAATTACTGAATGGATGCTTGACCTCATACAATGTGGCTATATTTAAGCGCCTAGAGATAACTTGATAATTTCAGTTATGGGTTATTTGATTGCTTGTATTTGAAATACAGTATAAAAAAATATGTAAAATTTGATAAAAATTATTTTATACTTGTTTGATTGATTTACAAATCGAATTTATATTTTTTATTTGATAAAATATAATATAAAGTAAATCATCACGTCGACGATAATTTACGATGGCGGCACATTCATCAACGGCAATCTGCAATATGGCAAACTGTGAGATGTGGCGAGCAGATCAATTTCACATTCTTTATCGTATGTATTTAAAATTCTCAATTTCATTTTTTTTCAAGATTGAGCAAATAAATTATTGACGGACAAAATTATTTATTAATATTACAATCCATTTAGTAAAAATTTAAGTTTTAAGATAAAATAAGATCCACTTTGAGATCTTCCTAATCCCATCACATGCATTTCTAACGTGATTTTTTTTTTTTTTAAAAGAGGATGATAGCGTTAGACGCTCATGTAAAAAAATCTCCTCGTTACATTCACTCCACCCGCTGCTTCATCAGCGTTCAACACACGTGCTCTCCATCACCCACACGTGTCGGCTTTTCCCCCTCGTTACTCTCCTCTCTCTTGCCTCCTAGGGTTCGCTCATCGTTGATCCGCTTGGCTCCCTCCCTCGCCGTCGCCTTCGGCCTCCTGGGAATGCACTTGGCCCGCACGCCCTCCATCACCTCCTCCAAGCCATTCACACTCCTGCAACAGATAAATATATATATCTGAATTCGAAAACAAAATAAATAAATGAACGAAAAATACAATAATTCAAATCATTCGATTCGCATCAAATTTAAATTTTAAGTTGGAAATTTAAATTTGATAAATTAAATTAATTTGATTCAGTCAATTTGATTCTTTTGATTTCTGTTCATTCATTAAGTACTTTAAAATTTTTTTTTAGTAGAATATGGTATTAGATAATCTTTTATTTTCCATGGCTCAATATCCATCTTGTATAAAATAATTCATCGAAATTCAATTTAGCCCCAATTTTGAATTAAAAAAAACTAAAACAAATCGTTTTAATTCAAAATTACAGATCTTACTGAGCACTAACCAAACTATTATAGAAGCAAATAATTCGATTTTCTTATGCAACATTTTTTTTTTGTTCAGCAAATTTTATATTTATTATAATATTACATAAATCTTTAAAATGAATGGCTCAATTACATACTAAAATCAGTAAAACTTTAATGAGCTTAACACACCCAGGTCGATATAGTTGATATATATAATGATTTATGTGATAACATTTAAATTAAAGGGGCATTTAAATACATATATAACCTAATTTTTTAGGATTATTTATATGCGTAGCACTTAATTTTTATATATTTAAATATCTAATACTTAAATTTTCATATTTATATAAAAAGCATTTAAATTTTTAATATTATTTAAAAATTAATATTATTAATTTTTAAAATGAAATGCAATACATTTTTTCATGTAGAAAAAAATATTATATTTATAAATATGAAATTTTATTTTACGTAAAAATACATAAACATTTTGTAATATAGGTAAATCTTTTTAAAATAGAATGTTTTTAACTTTTAGTTTTATCAAAAAAAATAAAATTGCAGTTCCACAAAATCAAAATATCAAGAGGTCCCGCCAAAATGGCGGGACGTCGTTTATTCCGTGAGAAATAACCATGTGCCAGTGTGGAGTCTGTGGACCAAACGAGTAAAATCTGACGCGACTCATCATAGGAGAGGCCATTCCCTAAGTAGTGTGCTACGGTACGAAATCCACGTAAGCAAGTGCGTCGATCAGACGGCTAAAAATTAGTTGTTTAAGCTCTGTACCTCTCGGCGTTGTACGATGAGGACCGCTTGAGCACGGGCAAGTCGCCGACTCCATCGCCGCCGTCACACTTCTTCGTCTCCACCAAGCTGCCGCTATAGTACTCTTTCTCCTGAACTGTCAGGCCCGAAATCCCCATCACACCGTTCGTCTCCCTTAACTCCTGATCATCCGAGGGAGCACCACGTTGAACTACAGTGCGGTACGGCGGGACCAGCGAAAACGAGCCGCACGAGATCAGGTGCATCACGACCGCCGATGCCGACGCCCGGAACCGGCCCGAATGGCAGTTTTCGCCGCCGCTTTTGCCGCCGGCGACGGCGGCGCTGATGATGCTTACGTCGGTTTTGATCACAGTTTCGAGAGTCTCCGAGCTCGAAGATGACGGCGGCGGCGAGATCTCATCACAACCAAGCTCTGTCCTGGGGTTTTCTTCTCCCCGTATCACCAACGACCGGTCACCCTCGCCGTCCTTCGTTTGAGCTCGCCGACGTCGGCGCTTGTCGTCCGTCTGCGTGGCGGCGTCCGCGTTTCCGGTTGAGGCCGCCATGAGATCATTCTTGTAGACCTTGTACTCGCCGAGATCGAGAGATCGCGAGCTCCACACGGCGTTCTTCCGTCTACTCGGCACGAAACCCGTATCCGATTTAGGGATTTCTGGAGATTCTGAGGTTTCCTGTAATTTCTGTGCGGACGGTAAGCCGTGGAGAAGCTCGGATCCTTTGAGTATGTACTCGTTGCCATGCGCCGGGTGGATAACATCATCATCCGATAGATCGTGCCACACGAATCCGTTCTTATAGTTCCTGAAAACAAATATCAAAACCATTCAGCTCAGTCAAGAAGAAGCTGCCAAAAAAAAAAAAAAGGTGAATCTACCTCTTGGAAGACCAAGAATACATGCTCGCCATGCCCTTCCCTCGAAGAAAATCAAGGCGATTAAGCACATCTATGGATTAGACACAAGAAGAAACTAAGATCACATATCCTGGAATTTCTGGAATAAGAACCGAATCGTATCGATACATGTACCTCTGAGATGGAGTCCGCGGGCAGAAGAAAGCGTAACCTCCATGAAATGAGGGTGCTCGAGCTGCCCATTCCTTGACAGATAGTACACAACCGGCACCTTACCTCTATTCTTCGGCTCCTTCCACACCATCGATCTCTCCGGGCTCCTCTGTGAGACCTCCATTCTCGAAGCAGAAAGGATTTGAAAAGGGTCTGAGCGGCGAGATTCAAAAGGCTGATGCCAGTGACAAGATCACGGCAACAAAAAGGGCTAATAGAGTCTATAAATAATAAAAAAAAAAATCTAAAAAAGAGACAAAACGCGATTCTCAGAACTAGAAAGATGAACGGCGATCACGTGGAGATCGATGTGTCGCGTCCATGGAGTCAGTCGGTCTGATTCCCAACCGGTGAGTATCGATGAGTGGCCCAGCCGAATGCTGTGCTGTGCTGGGCTGGTTGTTTCATCTTTATAGAATGAATGGAACTTAGAAGACCCGCTGGTTTGGGGAAAGATTTGATTTATTGCAGTGCTTCCCGTCAAATTTCGCGATAGTTAATGTTCTTCAGTCTGAATTTATTTCCTGCTTGGGTCATCAGTCAGGGCTGAATGATCCTTCTTAATGGCAATTTTATTGACGAACGAAAAGCTCACTTATTGTTAGTTTTATTTATTAAGTTTATAAAATTATAAATAAAAGAGATATTATTCCAAAATAATTTCTTAAGATTAAAAAAAAATCTCGCTAAATAGTCTTTAAGAATTTAAGAACCTACTTAGGATGTTGTAATTTTTTTTAAAGGCAATTATAAAATTATTGTACTAAAAACAATTTTTTTTTAAAAATTATTCTGAATATTATAAATATTTCTTTCCTAAAAAGTTAAATAATAGTAAAATTTTAAAGCTATAATATTTTTGCAGATTTGATTGTCAAATTTAACTTCTCATCATAAAAATTTGAAAAAAATAGTAAGAAATTAAAACCAAAAATAACATATGACAACAATATGAAAAATAAGATATTAAAAAAATTATTATGTGTGGAGTCTTAACATTAAATTCACGTTCAGACTTCAATAGTATTATGTCATATATCGTGTACATAATATGTGTATATAATTTGAATTATGAATATATATTGTGTATTATATACACATATTATGCATAGGGTCTGTTAATATAATGCTATTAGAATTCAGACATAAAATTACGTTCGAACTCAACACGTAATAATTTATCCTCAAATAGACCTTAAATCCTACTTATAAATTCAAGCATTTTTAATTGAAAAATATCTAATTCAAGCATTCATAAAATTTAACAGATTTGAAAATCTTTTTCCTCTCCCAATCTTATAAATACTAAATTATGGAATAAATAGTTAATGTATTAAAATTTGATGGATTTGAATTTACATGTGTTGTGTGCCAAAAAATTTGTAGCGTTAGCTTAAAACTTCACAGCTTAGCTGATATGAAAATCCAGCACACATACAGATAGTTAAAAAGAGAATAGGAAATCACATAATTTTTAAACGAAAAAAATCTCAGAAATAGGGTGTGGGCTTTGAAAATTCGCCACCGACCTCTTCGAAGAAATGAGTGTTTTAAAGTGTCGGTGTAATTTTCAGAAGGCAGATGGAATAATAGATAAGACACTATACAGAGATTTTGTCCTCATTTGGTGAGAACTTTAGATTTGGTTCCAGGTTTCTAGAAACCCCATAGTTAATTACCCTCCCAAAGTGAGAGAGAACTGACAAGGCGTTATATCGCTCAATGCAAGATATGCGTATGGAGTTTAGAATTTAGATTATGAATTTATCATTTCATTAAACTGGATGGTTGGGGAATGATGATGTGCCGATCTAGATCCCATGGTTTCGTCATCCACACTCGCCCCTACTACTAGGAGGAATACCCAACCGAAGGATCCTCATCGAAACACATGGGTTACGCCGCCCAAGAAATTCTTGTAGACGTGGGGTGGTGTTTGTCTAGGAGACGCAGCTACCTAACAGAGGGTCGTTGCCTATCAAGTATACCTATGATTCACAACTCAAAGGCGAGCTATCGGGGAGCATACCGCGCGTGATCGTAATATAAGGAAAACCACATCGTGAGGACTCCGTCAGAATCGCTTCAGAATTAACTAAACCACGCAGGACACGGACCACGCCCATCGGCGTGATTGATTGAGAGTGAACATAGCAGAATACTTGATTTTATATAGGCTCTTTTGTGAGCTAGAGTTTTCTTAATTTGTCACTCCCGACAAATAGTTGCAGAAGGTGGATAGATTGAGTTTGATTTATGTTTTTAATGCTTAGATTCCATTGGAGCAATTTTTAGATTGACACTCAATTTGAGTTAATCTGATTTGAAAAATTGATTAATTCGAATATATTTAAGAGCTTTAGATCCCGTCAACTCTGTTTAGCTGCTAATAGAGGATTATATCTACTGTCACCTGATAGAATCAGTTTCTCAGATATTTCACTGATTTGAAAATCTTATTATAGGTTTTTAGGTTTTATTAATCCGGACCCAGTCCTAAGACTAAACTGAAAAGCAACCCGCGCAGCATCCTCAGACACTTGAATTTAAGCATTCAGCATAGTATTATGGCACATGCGGGTGTATTTAAGAATTTAGGTAATTTTATGTTTGAATTAAGAGCTTTAGATCCAGTTAACTCGGTTTAACTATTAATAGAGGATCAGATCTATTGTCTAGAATTCTTCTTAGATATTATCTTAAGTTGAAATTCTTATAATAGATTTTAGGTTTTGTTAACGGACTAGTCTAAACTAGGGAAGCATATAGCATCCTCAAACACTTAAATTTAAGCATTCATCATAGTGTCAGAATATATGCGGGTGTATTTAAGACTTTATGTAGTGTTTATTTCTGAATTATGATACTAATATGAGATTGCTACTTAATTTGATTTGAAAAATTGATTAATTTGAATATGTTTAAGAGCTTTAGATCCTGTCAACTCTGTTTAGCTGCTAACAGAGGATTAGATCTATTCTCACCTGATAGAATCAGTTTTTCAAATATGTCACTAATTTGAAACTCTTATTATAAGTTTTTAAGTTTTGTTAACGGACCGATCTAAGACTAGGAAATGACACCTCAGACACTTGAATTTAAGCATTCAACATAGTATCGGGGCACATGCAGGTGTATTTAAGAATTTAGGTAATTTTATGTTTGAATTAAGAGCTTTAGATCCTGTCAACTCTGTTTAGCATACGAGATGATCGATCTACTATCTTGACAAATTAACTTCTGATATTTTCTTGAGTTGAAATTCTTATAATAGATTTTTTAGGTTTTGTTAAGGACTAATCTATGCATCGGGAAGCCACCTATAGCATCCTCGACACTTGGATTTAAGCATTTAGTATAGATTTCGCGGGTGTATTTAAGACTTTATGTAGTGTTTATTTGAATTATGAGACTAATATGATTTTACTTAATTTGATTTGAAAAATTGATTAATTTGAATATGTTTAGAGCTTTAGATCCTCGACTCGTTTAGGCTAATAGAGGATTAGATCTACTCTCACGATAGAATCAATTTTGATATTTCATTGATTTGAAATTCTTATTATAAGTTTTAAGTTTGTTAGCTTAAATATAATCGAAGCAACTTCATCCTGACACTTGAATTTAAATATTGATTATGTAGATGCTGTATATGTAGAATTAATGTTTGAATTATGAGATTGATTTTGTATTTTTTATTTTTTATTCCAATTTAACCTGCTTCTTTTGACATTAAAATTTGCACTTGAAATCTCATGTCAGAACATGTAGATATAAAACTGATAATTTCTAATTAGTGATTTCATTTATTTTGAAAATCATAGTTTAGAATGAAGTTCCTTAATTTTTGATTGAAGGAAGCCCTCTGATTTTTGTAGAATTAGATTTAGTATCACATTCTGTCTACTTGTACAAAGAATTACAGATCTGGTGGCAAAGTAGACGTTGTAAATTGATCTAATATCTTATTAGATTTTTCAGATTAATGTTTAATATATTCCAATTTAATTCTTTAGCTTTTGAGATATTAAAATTTTACTTGAAATCTCATGAACATCGGTATTTATAGGTTAGCTAATTTCATCTAATTTAATTATTGATTTTAAAATCATAATTAGGATAAAATTCCTTGATTTTTTGAAAAATATAATTTTGTAGATTATTTAATATCGTCTTACTTTTCTTGTATAAAATTTCATGATAGGCATTTTCAGATTGTAGTTTAAAATATTACTTGTATATAGTTTACTTGTTGAGTTTTTATAATTCTCCCAATTTGATTATATTCAATCTACATCACTATTGATTATGAGTTTAGCATTTCCACATTAATTGCTTGAATTTTGAATTTATAAGAAAAGAGAACTCACTCATTATTTTCATTTAAGCCATAGAGGATTACAATTAGAGTTTGTGAGTTTAATATTAGCCTCTCCCAAAATTTATGAGTTTAATATTAGCCTCCCCTAAATTTTACTTAGATTTTAAATGAATATTCTATTATTTTCAAAATTTGCTTTAAAGGCTCCCCCCTTTTTCTTGTTTCCCACTTTTTAGTTTAAAATTAAATTTTGAGTTTTATTTAATGCTCTTTCACTCATTTTACTCTCCCATTTTTTAAGTCTTGGCGATTTTGACCTCACGTCATCCCAGGTATAGAGGGCATCGAGGGGTGTTTTGGCTACTTGGTATGTCTTGAAGCGTGGCGAGTGGTGTCTTCGACCCCAGTTCATCTCATTCACCTGCTGAGCACGAGATCTTTAAATCTGAAGAGGACATCTGATCATATATATTCATTCCCTTTTTTAGTCAGAATTTAGACAAAATTTGTTCGTCAGGGAAGTGACATCAACAAGTGGTGGTGGCTTACTTGTGCGTCTGAGCGTGGCGGCGGTGTTTTCGACACATGACTATTTTCATTTATTGTCCTTGAACACGTCTTCAAACCCGAAAAAAAAAGCGTGTATATATATTCACATTCACAGATCCACATGTTACGCATTTTTGGCGCGACTAAATGAGGAAGCGGGGTTAGGTATGCGATTGAGAATGTAAGATAAGGAAGTCACGAAAATCGAAGAAGAATTAACTTGTTGATGATGTTCTTTTCCAATTTCGACGCGAAAATAAATTTTAAGCGAGTGCGCGAAGAAATTAAGGAAGAATTCCTCTGGCGATGATGTTCTTCTCGATTCTTTGTCGTGGGGCAGTGAGGGATCGAGATCGAAAGGAAGAATTTCGCGGTGATGTTCTTGATTTTGCGGTGTAGTGGAAACGGGATCAGCGAGTGTGGCCTGAAAATCGAAGGAAGAATTCACCTGACGATGTTCGATTGCAGCAGTGTGGATGCAGTTTATGGGCTGAAGGAGGCTAGACCTTGGCCAGAGGGCTGGGCTGTTTGAAGGGCTGGCGGGCTGTGGGTGCAGCGGGCCGTGGAAGACATGCTGGCGGGAACGGGCCGGGCTGCTGGTCGGAGCGCGGGGCGCGGGTCAGAGCACGGGACGTGCGGGAGGTGAGTTTCTGGTGCGGGCTGGTAGAAAGGCGTAGGTCATTTGTGGTTTCACGGGAGATGGCCGTCGGGTTTGAATCGCGGAACGGCGGGTGGTGGAGGCGCGGATTTGATTTTGCGGCAGCGGGCCGCGATTTCACGGGGTTAGGCCGGCTCAGATGCGCGAGTCGCGGATTGGCTGGGACGGGGAGTGCGACCGAGGCGGGACGCGAGTTTTGCTGGATCATGCCGACGGGATGGCCGAAAAATAGCGGAACAGTGGAAACGAGAGCCGGGAGAAGGAATTGCCTTTAGTTTTTCTTTTTTATTTTCTGACGGGAGAGAGAGGTTGTAGGAGAGAGGAGAGTGGGAGAGAATGAGGAGGGAATGGGTTGGAATCGCAGGAAAAATGGGGGGAGTGATTTTCTTTTTAATATTTTTTCTTTTTTATTTCTTTTTCAGAAAATTGAAAATAGGGGGGAACAGTTGAGCATAGGGGTAATTTGAGAATTTTTAAATAAATTTAAATTTATTAAAGGATTTTAATGTGAATTTTACACTGGTAAATGCACATAGTCAATATATTTTCAATTTAGGATAATTCCATTATTAAAACGTATGGCGTAATTTCATGATGGAGCCGTTTAGTTGATCAATTGAGTCAATTTTCAAAATGCGGCGTCGCCGCTTTCTCGATTTTTTATGCGACTCATTCGAATTGATTGCGAGCAATCTTTTGATATATTTGACATTTCAAAATTAATGGCGTGATTTGAGCGAATGTCGTTTGATTCTGTTGGCGTCTCGACTTGAATGCGTGTGGCGCGTTGGCGACTGAGCGCGATCGGTTGCTCATCAAGTCGATATTTATGTCACAATTTGATGTTACGGCCGATGGTGAAGTCGTTCATCACGAGTCATTTGAGTTGATTTGGTGGCGTCCGATGCATTTTAGCCTCGATTTGTGTCGCGCCAAATCACTTTCGATATTGTATACACTGCATTGAGTCGGATAGCTCATTTGATAGATTTTATTGTTTTTTGAATTAATGACAGTCAATTTTATGAGCGGAGATCGTTTGGTCATCATCCGACTTCGACTCTAATATGCGCGTCGACATTGATAGCTTCGGCGTTTAGTGTTTGTTTTAGATTTTTAATATATTATGATGTTGATGTTACGAACATGATGGGAAGTCCGTTCGTCAATCAGAGATCGTTTCGACCATTTTCAGGAATTTTCAGTGCATTTTGAGCCTCAATTTGGGCACTATCACCTCCGAAGTCCGTCGAATTCGATTTGTAGGCTTGTCTTGGTTTATGACACATATGTGAAGGTCAACAAATACCCCCCCTCCCCCAACAAATGTGATTCGCGCATGGAGCGAGTCACGTTTGTTGAAAACTGGTTGACCATTTGTGCTGACCATAGAGCTTGGATTATTTTAGCTTCGATTGCAATAACTTACGGAGCTTTGACAGGATTTATCATTAGTATGCTGTCTTATTTAGGACATGCTAAATAACGAGCTTGATCGATTTGTCAGAATCGACTTGTCTGATTGATAAGAATTCTTACACCATCTATTATCTGCTTCAATGGCTTTGCTGAAGATCTTTTTCTTTTATGTCCTGCATTTGAGTTTCCTCATGCTTGGTTGGGTTTGATGGAGAATTTAGTGCTTATTTTGATGAAGGACTCTTAGGGAATCGATTTATCGTGCTTGATCGGATTTGAAATTCCTTACGTCCAGCTTTGAGCTTGACGGACTTGATGAAGGGACGATTTGTCCTTGACTTGTTAGGAAGTGTATGCACTCGTGAATCTATGCTTCTTTGCTTTGGCATTTGTTGAAGGATACATACGAATAACCCGACTTCGACATATAGGGTCAATATTGAGTTGTTAGTCTAGTAACGTGTACTTTAATATACTGAATAACCACAAAATTCCTTTAGTTCGATCATTGGCTTTGTATGAACTATATGAATTGCTTGATCCTCTTTACGCTTTGTGGACTTGATGAGGAGATTAGCTTTGATCGTGCTTGAGCTTGATCGATCATTTGAGAATAAATTGAAATATCATCTTGGGAAGATTGATTTGAGTGCACGAATTGAGTGCTTCCTCGGTTGATCTATCGATCTAGTAGAGAGATCTCTTAGATCCTAGTTACTTATAATCACTAAGGTGGATCTGGTTTGAGATTGATTAGCAATCATCATTGGACTGACGAGCGGGGCTATTTTACTACGACCTTTTCTTACGGCTTGTTGAGTGAGGAGAGCGTCAGCAACTCGGCCATATTTGGGCTTGTTGAGTTCGACCTTTAGAACCTACTCGAGTCTACGACTTAAGCTGTAGTGGGTTGGTGGTTTTGTCATCAGATTGAAGAACGAGGGCTCTTTCATTGCGGCCTTTTCTTGCGGCTTGTTGAGTGAGGAGAGCGTCAGTAACTCGGCTATTTGTGGGTCTGTTGAGTTTGACCTTTAGAACCCATCTGTGTCCTAGACTTCAGGTGTGGAGGTTGATGTATTTCCAACTTAGTTGATTGAAGCTTCCGAAATTGGGAGTTTTTGACTTGATCTCCAGAATTTGGCAAATCTGAGAGATAAATTTCTTAACATTTAGGGTTGTCCTTTCATGCATAGAGATGGATTCATTTTGTTCCTGCAAGACTCTGCAACTTAACAGTAATAATTATGGATATATCCAGAGATTTCAGCATAAAGCTCGATGTCAACCTGAATAAGAATATATTTGAGGATCTCGTCTTATGGCACGATGTCAACTCAAATAAATTTGATATAAACTAAAAAAATGCCCCTATCTTGTACGGGGAATTCTAAAGTACATTTAGAAGAATTTTTAAGATGAAAATACACAAATACATTAATATTTGGATTGATTACTTTAAAGGGGATTTTAACATGCAACATTGGTTTTATCTGTATATAAAAATCTAAAAATACCCCCTATGTAACACGAGAATTTTCACGAAAAATCTTAGGGATCTGACATGGATGTTAACCTAAATAGATATACTATATTTTTATTTCAATGTGGTCGCCATATTATTTTTCAAGGCATTGGTGGCATTGGCGGCTTTGGTTGATGAATTGGTATGCCCCTCCTTGGTATACTTTTTCAATGACAAAAGGGCCTTCCCAGTTAGGCTCAAATTATTTGCCACAAAATTTTCGATTAGGAATAATTGGCCTTCTCAACACCAGGACCAATTCTCCTTTTCGGAATGTTCGAGGCCGCACCGTATGGTCAAAAGCCCTAGACATCTTTGCTCGATAGACTTCCAGATTTTGATGAGCTTGCAATCTAACTTCATCAACGAGTTCTTCCATTCTCAGACGGGCATTTTGATCTTTAATTAGACTGTATTGGATGTCTACTCAAAGTGAAGGCAACTCAACTTCGAGCCAAAGAACTACTTCAGTACCAAATACTAATGAATAGGGAGTGGCTTTAGTCAGCATCTTGTAGGTAGTTCGATATGCCCATAGAGCCTCTACTAGCTTGGTATGCCATTCTCTCTTATTTTTAGTGAGAATTTTCTTGAGCAGTTTGACTAATGTCTTGTTGAAAGCTTCTGCCAAATCATTTGCTCTTGGATTATATATTGAAGAGTATTGCCAATCAATTTTGTGTCGACAGATGAATCTATAAATCTTTACACTTTTGAAAGCCATGCCATTATCAGAAATTATTTGGCATGTTGCTCCAAATCTATAGACTACATTATGCATGAAGAAGTTGATCACTCGGTCAGCAGTAATTTCTTTAAATGGAGTAACCTCAGCCCACTTAGAGAAATAATCAATCGCTGCTAGGATGAAGTGATGTCCAGCTAATGATGGTGGATCAATTGGTCCAATTACATCTGTACCCTAACATTCGAATGGCCAGGATGCTATTATTGGGTGTAATAGATTTGAAGGTTGATGGATGAGATTTCCATATACTTGACACTCATGGCACTTCTTAGCATGAATAATATAGTCTCTCACCATAGATGACCAATAATAGCCCATCCTTTTAATCTTTACTGCCATTTTGGGACCTGACTGATGTACACCACAAAGTCTTTCATGAACTTCAACCATCACTTTGCTAGCTTCATCTATATTTAGGCATCGTAGCAACATTTGTTCAAAGGATCTACGATATAAAGTGTTGTTGATGAAAGCATAGCGTAGCATTCTCTTCTTGATTTGAGCTGCTAGTGATTTATCATTTGGTAATTTGCTTTCTTTAAAGTAGTCAATGAAGGGTTGCCTCCAATCCGACTATTCTACAACAAAGGCTTCACTTTTGAGGTAATGTCATTCTTAGCTCTTCTTGGTACAACTTCTTGTTGATTTTGGGGAGTATGAGGCACTGTCTGGGTCAAATTTGGTAACCCCTCTACCTGTGGGGATTGATACTTTATTGGCTCTAGAACTCGTCAAGTAAATATACCGATCATGACATAATCACCATTCATACTTGCCATTTTCTTAGCTAGTTTTGCTAAGCAGTCGACTTTGCTATTCTCAGATCGAGAGACTCGAGTTAGTATGATATTTAGTATCGCCTTCATAAGCTTGAGAACTCGCTTGTGATAGAAAGCTAACTCAAGCTTGTTGATTCTATATATGCTAAGTACTTGATTTATAAAAAGCTTAGAATCACCAAAAATATGTAGGTTTTGAATGCCTATGAAAATGGCTTCTTCCAGACCTGCCACTAATGCTTCATATTCAACTTCAATATTAGTTCTTGGCTTGGTCAATCCATATAATCGTCTCATTATCCCTCCTTCTGGTATTATGAAGACGATGTTGATTCCTGCTCTTGCATTTGGGAAATCTAGATATTGAACTTGTTTGATCAATGAGGCCCCATCAAAGTATATTTCCCAAATTTGTGATTTTTCTTTCATGAATGGGCATAATTTGCTCATTGGGAAAATTATCGTTAAGGGAAGAGTCTGCAGAGATAGGATGTGCTGCTAAAAAATCTGCTAAGACTTGTCCCTTCACTGCTTTCTGTGGAACATATGTGATATCAAATTGTAGAAGCAATACTGCCCATCTTGTCAAGCGACCTGTCAACGCTGGTCTTATCATCAAGAACTTCAGCGGATCGATCCTCGAGATGAGGGTAATCTTGTGAGATAACATATAATGATGAAGCTTTTGGACATCTTTGCTCGATAGACTTCTAGATTTTATTGAGCTTGGTGCCTGACCTCGTCAAGTCCATCAAATTCTCACATCCGTAGACATACATTCTCATCTTGAGTGAGATTATGTTGAATGACTACTCAGAGTGAAGGTAGTTCAACTTCAGGTGGCAAGATTGCTCTAACTTCAAATATTTTGGCATAAGGAGTGAATTTTATGGGAGTACAGTCTGGATGTCACGTTGTCGTCCTTCTTTAAGGCAGTTTCACTTTAAGGCTTTAACCTCCAAATTTGCTTATCTTTTTGCCGGGACCTTTCGATGATAGATTCTTGAACTTGTGGTCCAGGTGTCACGCCTCGATGCTCACCATGCGGGACTTGAATTAGTTGACATTTTGGCGGGGTTGTAGGAGAAGGTCTCCTTGGAGAAGCAACTCTAGCCTCCATGATGACAGGAATTTGATATTTTTCTTTCATTAGTCCGTTCTCCTTAGCAACTTTGAGGGCCTGATGTCTTATTGCATTTATAGTTTCGAGTTCCTTATTGGAGAAATTGGAACCTGATGTTGTCGGGTCCAGAATGACTATTTGATTTAACTAGTAGAGCTGCTCCGCTGTACGCAGCATAGGTTGTCAACTTGTTATGGGTTGGAACACTCGCTTCTGGTTTCACAACTGGTTGTATAATTTTTTATTTTAACAAAGGCTGTTGAGCATGCAGTTCAGTATTTCTCTTTCTCTGCTGCCTTTAGGTTAGCTTGCTTCTAGATGAAGAAGCTTCTGCATCGCTACTTCTTCTCAAGGCTTCACTCTCCAGATTTATTTTTCTTTTAGGGACCTTTGGTGTGGCGGTTCTTGGGCGTTCGTCAAGTGTCATCATGTCAAAGAATTGCTTAGAACTGTCTTGAGCTCTTATTACCACTGATTGTAGCTTTTATAGTGGGGGTATTTTTGGCTTCTTTGATAATTGACATTTGATACATGTTATTCATAAGACATTTTTTCTTAACAACCTTCAGAACTCTATGTGCTCGAGTAGATAGAGTTTCATGTTGTTTCTTTAGAGCCCAAAATACCATTTAACATCATCGGTAGCTATTCCTTTTCACCCATCTCAAAAATTTTAAATTTATTATAGGATAAAAATACTCGCTTCTGGTAGTAAGGTTGATTGTATGACTTGTGATTCAGACAACAACTATTGAGCTCGTAGTTTAGTATTTCTTCTCCTTTGTCTTCTACATAATTTTCCTCTAGAAGAGGAGGCTTCAGTATCATACCTTCCTAATGCGAAAGGTTCAACTGGCAGGGTTGTCGCATTCACAGGTATGATTGAAACTTTCTTCCCAGTGAAAGTTTTCTTCATGTCTGGCACCTCAAAATGAATCAATCTTTTAAGTACAAAGGCTCTCTTTTGAGGAACCTCAGTAGTAGTAGTGGTCATTCCAATTGTCCTCATCCATTGCACAGGTTGGTGTGTACAATATGCAGATGCTTCAGGTGGAGGATTTTTTGCAATGGTAATGACTCGGAAGTCTACACTATCAA
Organism: Cymbidium sinense; assembly: GCA_021442155.1. NCBI lineage: Eukaryota > Viridiplantae > Streptophyta > Magnoliopsida > Asparagales > Orchidaceae > Cymbidium > Cymbidium sinense. The sequence continues at coordinate 113,528,116 of CM038225.1, forward strand.
ATTGAATAGTAGCTCCAACATCCTTAGTATTGATTATAGAGTTAGCTGGACAGATATTGGCTCTATGACCTAGTTGCATGATAAACTGTGTTTTGAAGATCCATCAATATAAAGAACAAGTAGATTAGTCATAATAACATAATTAGCTTAGATTTAGTTTTATTGATAATTGATTTTACATTTCAATTTTTATCATGCTTTACTGTTACTATAGCTCAAATTCGACTAGCCAAAGATGGAAAGAGAATCCTATCCCTAGTGGAGTCGCCAGAAATCTATGGGCTCCGAAAATTCGCCACGGACCTCTTCGATGAAAAGAGTGTTTTAAAGTATTAGTGTAATTTTTAGAAGGTAGATGGAATAGTAGATAAGACACTACCTAGAGATTTCATCCTCATTTGGTGAGAACTTTAGATCTGGTTCCAGGTTTCTTATAGGCGCAATCCCCTATAGTTAATTACCCCTCCTAGTAAGTGAGAGAGAACTTTTGATTAAGGCTAGTCGTTATATCGTTCAATATGTAGCGTATAGTAGCAGCATATGGAGTTTCAGAATTTAGATTATGAAATTTATCATTTCAGCTTAAACCATATGGTTGGGGGAATGATGATGTGTCCGATCTAGATCTCATTGTTTGGTCATCCCGGGCAGTCTCGGTCCCTAGTCTACTTAGTCAGAGAAGGTAGTCGACCCAACCTGACAGAAGGATCCTCATCAGCAACACATGGGTTACATCATCCAAGAAATTCTTGTAGACCTGGGGTGATATTTGTCTAAGGAGACATGCTTAAGTCTACCTTAGCTGATAGAGGGCTATTTGCCCTATCAAGTATACCCTATGATTCACAACTCAAAGGGTAGGGCCATTGGGGAGTACATCGGGATACAATTGTTATCATAATATAATGGAGCCGGACTAACCAAACCACCCGTCGAGGACTACTCGTGCTTTATCATTAGCTATTGGCCAAGCCGTCAGGAGACATGAGCCACGTCCTTACTAGCGTGAGATTGATTGAGAGTGAACATAGCAAAACACTTGATTTTATATTGGCTCTTTTATGAGTAAGAGTTTTCTTAATTTGTCACCCCTGATAAATAGTTGTGGAAGGTGGATAGAATTAGCTTCTCAGATATTTTACTGAGTTGAAATTCTTATAATAGATTTTTAGGTTTTGTTAACCCGGACCTAGTCCTAAGACTAAACCAGGAAGCCACTCGCGTAGCATCTTAAGACACTTGAATTTAAGTATTCAGCATAGTGTCAGGGCACATGCTGGTGCATTTAAGACTTTATGTAGTGTTTATTTCTTAATTATGAGATTGATATGAGATTGCTACTTAATTTGATTTAAAAAATTGATTAATTTGAATATGTTTAAGAGCTTTAGATCCTGTCAACTCTGTTTGGCTGCTAATAGATGATTAGATCTACTATCACGTGATAGAATCAATTTTTCAAATATTTCACTGATTTGAAACTCTTGTTATAAGTTTTTAGGTTTTGTTAACTCCCCAAGACTAAACAGAAGCAACCCGCGATTCTCGAACGAATTTAATCATTCTGTGTTGGGGCCCATGCAGGTTTATAGTAATTTTAGGCAATTTTATGTTTGAATTATGAGATTGATTTTGTATTTTCATTTTTTTATTCCAATTTAACCGCACCTTTTTGGACATTAAAATTTGCACTAAATAGCACATGCAGGTGCTTATAGCTTAGATAATTTCACATAATTAGTGATTTCATTGATTTTAAAAATCATAGTTTAGAATGAAGTTCCTTAATTTTTGATTGAAGGAAGCCCTATGATTTTTGTAGAATTGGATTTTATATTGCTTTTTATCTGCTTGTACAAAGAATTACAGATCCGGTGGCAAAAAAGGCATTGTAAATTGATCTAATATCTTATTAGATTTTTTAAGATTAATAGTTAATATATTCTAATTTAGCATGCGCAGCCTTTTATACATTAAAATTTACACTTGAAATCTCTATGTCCAAACGTACGTATATTTATACCTTAGCTAATTTCATAATTATCATTGATTTTCTTGATTTCAATAGATTTTGATTTAGTATCGCTTTTTGTCCACTTGTACAAAGAGTTACAGATTCATTGGCGAAGAAGGCATTTCGATCTAGATTATAGTTTAAAATATTACTTGCACTTAGTTTACTTGTTGAGTTTTTATAATTCTCCCAATTTGATTATGTTCAATATACATCACTTTTGATTATGAGTTTAGCATTAGTCCCCCCACATTCCAATTAAACCTTGCTTAATTTTGAGGAATTTACAAGAAAAGAGAACTCACTCATTACTTCCATTTAAGCCATAGAGGATTACAGTTAGAGTTTGTTAGTTTAATATTAGCCTTTCCCAAAGTTTATGAGTTTAATATTAGCCTCCCCCAAATTTTACTTAGATATTAAATGAATATTCTATTCTTTCCAAAATTTGCTTTAAAGGGTCCCCCCTTTTCTTGTTTCTCACTTTTTAGTTTAAAATTAGCTGCATGTTTTCCTATTTAGCACTCTTAAGTCAGCTCATTTCACTCTCCCATTTTTTCTAAGTCAAAAGATTTGATGTAATTTCGGCAGCCTCTCGGCATCATCCCCATGTAGGGGGCTGCATCGGGGGTGTTTTGGCCTACTCGGTATGCCCTGTTGAGCGTAACGAGTGGTGTCTTGTGACACCACAGCCAGTTTTCATCTCGTCTCACCCTGCTGAACATGACGAGGTCATTAAATCTAAAAGAGGACATACAATGCAATATTTATTCATTCCCCCTCTCTTTTTCTAAGTATAGAGTTTAGACAAAATTTCGGCAACATTTCGTCTAGGAGGAGCGACATCTAACCAGTGGTGGCTTACTCAGTACGCTCTGTTGAGCATAGCGAGTGGTGTAATTTCGACACACCACCTATTTTCATTCTTGTGCCATCGAAATGAGGTCTTCAAACCGCAAATAAATACAAGTATATATCACATTCATAGATCCCACATGTTTGATATTTTTTTTTTTTTAGCAATGGACGGGGTTAGGTGTGTGATTGGGAATGTAAAGTAAGGAGTGCAACGTCGAAAATCAAAAGAAGAATTTGCTTGATGACGATGTTCCTCCCCAATTTGCCACATAGCGAAAATGGGGCTGCTAAAGTGAGGGGCGTGACGCCAGAAATCAAATGAAGAATTTGCCCACTGACGATGTTCTTCCCCGATTTGTGGCACAGCAGAAATAGGACGGCTAAAGCGAGGGGGTGCGATGCCAAAAATTGAAGGAGGAATTTGCCTACTGACGATGTTCTTCCCCGATTTGTGTCGTAGTGAAAATGGGACGGCTAAAGTGAGGGGTGCAACGCCGAAAATCGAAGGAAGAATTCACCTGCTGATGATGTTCTTCCCCGATTTGCAGCTCAGTGGAAACGAGACGGCTAAAATGAGGGGTGCGATGCTGAAAATGGAAAATGAATTGTCCTGCTGATGATGTTCTTCCTCGATTTATATATGGCGACGGTTAAAGTGAGGTGCGTAAAAATTGAAAAAAGTCTGGCATATTCTTGATTCTTGGCGGGAAATTTGGTTTGAGAGCTTTGCGGAAGGATTGTCTAACGCGAGTTTGTGGGCTATTACATGCAGTTTACATCTTTGGATGGCATAGAACGGTGAAACGTATTTGGGTGGATCTGATTTATGGATGAAGGAGGCTCAGATTGGCTGGAACAACATCTGGGTTGAGAAAGAGCATGGAAAGCGTCTGGAGGAACAGCGGGTTGTGGAGCCTGGGGACCTGGGAGCTGGAGCATGAAGGCCAGAGCCTTATCTGGTAATTTCACAGTGTGCAGAGAAAACCTGAGTAGTTTTATTTCTGAGATGGGTGGAGTTTGAATTATGGAATAATGACGGTGGAGAGCACTTTAGTTTCTTCTGTGGCAGTTTCCGCAGTCGCTGGATCTGCCAGGATGGATTTAAATGGATGGGTTAAGCCAACAAGTCCGCTGAAGCAGCTGGGGCACGGCAGTTGAAGAGCAGAGTCACCAGGCGGACATGGGTTTGTTGGATCACCAAAAAAGCCGGCAAAACATAAACGAGCGGAGAAGGAATTACCTTTAGTTTTTCTTTTTATTTTTTGATAGAAGAGAGAGGTTGCAGGAGAGAGGAGAGTGGGAGAGAATGAGGAGGGAATGGGGGGAATGGGTTGGAACTGCAGGAAAAATGGGGGGAGTGATTTTCTTTTCAATTTTTTTTATTTCCTTTTTAGAAAACTGAAAATAGGGGGGACGATTGAGCATAGGGGTAATTTGGAGATTTTTAAATAAATTTAAATTTATTAAAGGCTTTTAATGTGAATTTCACATCGGTAAATGCACATAATTTATATATATATATATAAATATATATATATATATATATATATATATATATATATATATATATATATATATATATATATATATATATATATATATATATATATATATATATATATATATATATCGATTTAGGATAATTCCATTGTTCTGAATAGAATGGCATAGTTCGTTTCACGATTGGAGGCCGTTTGGTTTGAGTCAGCACCAAATTGAGTCAATTTCAGCTCAAAATGCGCGTCGCCGCTTTCGAATGCTCGATTTTCATGCACACTTGTCCGAATTGAGTGCGAATAGTCTTATTTGATAGATTTTGACATTTTGAAGCCAATGGCATGATCAATTTCATAAATGAATGTCATTTGATTCTCATCGGTGCCTCTTGACCTCATTATGCGTGCATGCGCATTGACAACTCGAGCGCTTGATTGGTTGCTCATCAAGTCATGGAATATTTATATTCTAACCAATTTCGATGTTCTAAACATGATGGCAAATGCGTTCATCGCCGGTCATTTAAGTTGATTTGATATGTGCGTTCACTCGATTTGCATCTTTACTTTAAATCACTCGACATGTACACAAACTCATCCAAATTGAGCGCAGATAGTCTCATTTGATAGATTTTGATATTTTGTAGCTAATGATGTGATCAATTTTATGAACGAAGATCGTTTGGTCATCGTCGCAGCTTTCTGACTCTGATATGCACGTTGACACATTGATAGCTTGAGCGCTTAATCAATTATTTGTTAAATTTTGGAATATCTATATTCTGATCAATTTCGATGTTCTGAATGCGATGACGAAGTCCGTTCATCGATCAGAGGTCATTTCAATTATTTTCAAGAACGTCCAGTGCATTTTGAGCCTCAATTTGCGTACTATAACCTCCAAAGTCCGTCGAATTTGATTTGTAGGCTTCTCTTGGTTTATGAAACATATGTGGAGGTCAACATAGGGGTATAAATCACGAGACCTAGGCCAGTAAAAATACTTCACTATATATTCGCTTTGGAATACATAATTTAAATCTTTTCGATAATGGGATTATAAGATTGTATATAGGAAATCCTGATAATAGCAATTCTAGAATCAGGTTAGGATAGCTATGCAGCGTTAGTTGGATTATAATAGATGTTGGTGGTAGTCAGCGACGATAATAGGCAGTGATCGGTGGTAACGGTGGTGATGACAAACTTCAAACTCCTAGCTTTCTCCCAAGTTCACTTCTAGTTTCTTTCTTCCTTCATGATAAGAATGAGGTTCTATTTATAGGATTCTGAAAAGAGTATTTTGGTCATTGTAGCCAAAATCCTAAAATACTCTATCAGATGGTGTATATTGATTCATTTGATCATAGATAATTTTTTGGTGATTTGATCATTAAAATGATATTTGATTTGAGTGATCTTAGGCACATTGGATTCGTCTCATCAAGCCACTCGATTCGACTATACGCATGTCAAATTTAGAAGTCATTTGATTATCCAATCACTGTTTCAAAGTTTTCATATGTAACTTTTGGGCTTGATTTGAGCTCATTTGAGCTCGATTTGACTCTATTCTAGTGTTGTTGGACTCGTCTCACTGAGTCGATTTATATACATACTTTAACTTTAGATTAGTGCTTGATTTATAAATTTTAAATAGATATATCATTTGACCCCCTATTTTTGGATGAAAAAAAAACTCATTTCATCCAAAAATATATTAAATTTTTATAAAAAAACTACTTTAGTTAAAAATTATTAGGATATATATATATATATAGTGATTTTTTTATAATTAATTATTTTATTTTTATTATATATATATATATATATATATATATATATATATAATATTTGAAAGAGGGAGCCAGAGGCACCCAATTTCCTTTATTTTCTTATTTTAAACCATAAAACAGAGAGAGAGAGAGAGAGAGAGAGAGAGAGAGAGGTGTGGAGAGAGGAAGAGGTGAAAGAGAGAGACAGACGTGAAGAGAGGGAGAGAGAGAAATGATTTTTTTTTAATTAAATGACTAGCATTTTGCCAACCATAATGAGAAGATGGGGGGTAGTCGCCCCCCTTAATAATTAAAATTTTTTATTTGAATTTAAGAAGTTTATTTTTCAAGTATAAATATTCAGAGAATAAAAAAACCTTACTTTCTTTTCTGGTAGCCCATCGTATAATGATGTCAACCCTCCTCGTGGGCTCCAGTTCTCCCTGATCTCGGGGTTTTCAACTAACTTGGTTAGACGACACACATTCTGAATTCAGGCTCTAGTGTGTTTCCGCTTTCTTCTCTTTGGAAGCCTCCACTGACCTGTTTAACGGTGTCGACCTCCCTCACAAGCTCCAGTTCTCCCCGATCTCGGGGTTTCCAACTGACCTAGTTAGGCGGCATGCATCCTAAATTCAGGTTTCAGTGTGCTTCCGTTTTCTTCTTTTTGGTAGCCTCCACTAACAGGATGGTGCAAACCCCCCTGTGGCTCTAGTTCTCTCCTGGGGTTTCCTAACAGTTGCGCAATTCAAACTCTAATACCACTTTTTTCTCTTTAGTACTATGGTGTTTATTTTTGAGAATCTGGGACACCACGCAGATTTTAGGGGGTACTTATTGAATTGATTGGGTACGACATTAAGGAATGGTTCACTATCTTGAAAGATAGAAATCACCACCCTATAATGGACTTAATTACCTAATAAGGACTCCTAAGTAGGGCTGTAATCGAGTCGAGTCGAGCCGAGTACTCATCGGATTGGACTTGGCTTGGACAAATTAAATATTGTTCGTGTTCGCTTCGAGTTCGAGCTGAGCTTTTCTTTGGATGTTCAAGCTTGGCTTGCTTAATTTTATATATGTTCAAGCTTGACTTGTACTTGGCTTATTTGAATTAATCGAACGAGTATTTAATTGAGTTAATTAACGAGTTTTAAATGAGTACTTATATTTTCTCTAATTTTTTGTTGGAGTTATTCTCTTAAATCTCATTGAAGTTTTATTAACAATACAAAATCTAGATTCTAAAAAGAAATTAAATCATGAAAATTTCTATAAGGGTAAACTTGGCTAAAACAAACATAAAAATAAGAGATAAATATTTTTATAATACAATGCATATAAATTCATAAAGAAATATAACAATCATTTTCAAAATATGAAAGCTGTAATCGGCTTTTATAAAAAAAAAAAAAATAAGACACACAATCGGCCTTTAAAAAAAACATAAAAATACACAATCAAACTTGCTTAACATATCTTATTGAGTTATTGTATGCTCCCAAATTACAAAAATTTTTCTCTAAAATAAGGCACCTAAAATAAAACAAAAATAATAAATAACTTAATTTGAAGAAAAATATATTAAATTATAAAAGACTATATACGTGGATAAGAAGTATTCTATATGAAATAAGCTTTTATCAACCCCTCAAAATAGAAAAAAATGCTTAAAATTTGTAAGAGAGTGAAAATATATTGCTATTTTTTCAAATAAAAAATAATGGTTAACATTGAAAACATCAATTCATATTGAATCAAAAACATTAAGAACATATTCAAAACCTGATAATAGTTCTTCCCAAAAATATACAATCATTCACATATTTAGTGGTTTAATAACAAATGTTATTCTTCACATTGAATGGTTGCACAAAAATTTTTATAATATCACCTTATAAGACTCCTTAAGAAAGATTAATGACTTTGATGTCTTCTTTATCCTATTAGGTAAAATTGAATTAATATAACTCTTCTACTATAAATATATTATCAATTTAAAAATAAAAAAGAACAATATACTATTGATTTTTTCTTAATTTTATAATAATTTCTAAACCAATCACTTCTACATATAAGAACTTGAATAGTGTTTATACCCAAGGATGAGCGATATGTATCTATAACTCAACCGCCAACACAAAAAGTGGATTTTGATATAGCTGTAGTAATAGGTATTGATAGTATATCACAAGCCATTTTAGATAGTATAGGAAATTTTAATCTGTTAGCTTTCCACCACTCTAAAGCATCAAATTGGTAATGATCATTATTCTTATCAGGAATATGAACACAATCTTCTAAGTAAACATCAAGTTCTGGTTTTACATTGTCGTTGACATCACTCCTAAGATAATTTTTAAAGATTTCTTTTCCAGTCTCAAAAGAATTGCCTCTTAAAGTGAAACGAGTGTTGCGTCCAAAGTGACTAACAACCTGTTCAGTAGAAATTATATTTTCTATGATATTTGAAGCATGAGCATTTACATAATCATTATGCAATAGTTGTAGTGACTTGTGAATGGTTGTAACATGCTTAGCTGCTTCATTAGAAGAATAAATTTTGGAAAATGCAAAGTTAACTAACATCATCTTATTTCTCGGATCAAGTACTGCAATAATAGAAATTAACAAGTTACATTCTCCCTAATATTTGTTAAACTTCTCTTTCATGTTCAAGGCAATCAATCTCATATAACAACACCACTTATAAAAACTTCATCCAAAACATCCTTGATTCCCCAAAGACCAGAAAAAAATAGATTTGAAGTTGGATACTCCATTCCTACAAATAAAATTGACATACTTACAAAATAAAAAAAAAATGTAATGATAGATAAATAAAAAATAATATTATATGTAACCTGAAATGATATTTGTAACTTGATTAAATAAATCCAAAAAAGAGTAAACATCTTCTGCTTTATTCCAATCTTCTTCACAAGTGCAGTATGTATAAGATGAATCTCTATCTTAATAACGAGAAAATATTTCTTTAAACTCCAATGCACATGAAAGCATGACATATGTTGCATTCCATCTAGTGCAACATATCTTGGTAGCGAGGAAATACTTATATTATAAATATTTAATTAAATGTATCTTATATTTTTATAAATTATACTAGTAAATTTAGTAAATTATAATATCATTTTTATTAAATATACAATTAAAAAATTATAAGTTATATTTACTCATATTTTGAAGATAATATAAGAATTATTATCAAACTTAATATTAATTATTTAATAAATTACTTTTCGAACAATAAACGAGTATGTTCATGAATATAAACAAGCGAGTAAGACCATGTTCATGTTCAGTTCATTTAACATCCGAGTTTTCAAAAATTGTTCAAGCTTGTTTGTTTATTAAGTTGAACAAACATAAACGAGCATTAATTGAGTTGAGTTCGAGTAGTTCAACGAGTGCACTGGTTCATTTATAGCCTTACTTCTAAGGAATGATGGGTCTTCAAATATACTAGAGATTTTTCCCCTACTTTATATGGAAAAGTAAAGCAGGGTTTATTTTAAACTGGATTCATTAAGTTTCCTATGGAGGAAACCCTCTATAGTTAATTACATCATAAGGAAGGTGAATTTTTTAGGAATACTCTCGATTAAAGTAGGAAATTATTATCTTCAAAGATTTTAAGGCTAGACTATCAAATGATTGGTTATATGTGGAAAATTATGTGGGAAAACTCAAGGAGAAGACTTATTATCGAAGCCAAAGAAGATGAGTAGGGAATGCTCATGATACTAGGAGGCCTAGTGAGAATTCCAACCTATCATATAATTGGGCTTTATATATTCAAAGTTAAAGAGATTAATTTTATTAAAGTTGACATTCTATTAAAAAGCTAGGACTTATAATCCAACAACACAAGATTGTGAAAAAGTCTAAGAGGTGAGGATTTATGCTTGTAGCCTGAAGTAAATAGCTACATCAAATCCTAAATCTAGGGAGTTCCAACACAAGTTAGAACATGACCTCAATCTAAGCGAAATGGACATAATGTCTACCTCCACAAGAGAGGATAAACCGTCTGACTGTTGGGCTTACAACCGCTTAGAGTGACCGCCAGCTAACTCCTTTTATGATTTTAAAATTATGTATACAAGTCTTATAAATTTGTAAGATTAGTTAGGTTGTTGTTTATTAGAAAGAGACTAAGGTCCTTAAACCCACTCCTTATGAGACTAGAGCATGAGTTGTATGAACAATGACTCAATCTACAAATGTAAATCTTTTCAAATTTTATTTGATTTTGACACTTTATTTTGACTAAGGCCATTGGATTTCTTATGCCTAAATGCATGATGAAAATGAATTATGGGCTAAATCAATGGGAAAAATGTGTTTTCCACCATAGAGAAGACCCTCAAAGGTCAAGTCTTCCCCTATCGTGCAAGGATGAAAATCCTTTCTTAGCAAGAGTGAAGCAATATAAATGCATGATGTTAAACATACAATAACATTCAGCTGATGAGTTGTTAAATCTTTTAATTATTTTATTTATGCCTTAGGCTTTAATGTGAGGTTATGAGTAATAAAAATTTTTAACAAGTTGTAGTTGGGTAAAATATTTATTTTTCTCTAAGAGCCTAATTGCATCTTGGCCATAAATTAAATCATCATTCATAAATAAACTATGAAAAGACATGTCATTTTTATTGTGCTATTTAAACAAAATATCAATCAATTTTATAGATCTAACAAAAAAGAATAAAAGGCCGGTGCGGTCAGGTACCGTCGTACAACCTGAAAAGAGAAATGAGTAGTCGAGCTCTACCCTTATATAACTTGAAAAATAAAATAATAATTACAATTTACAAATGATAAATGCAATGGGGGGGCCTTCAAATCTTCAAGTCTACATGTCTCTTTCATTTCTTCATATATTTTCTCCTTTGATTTGGTAGGCTTCAAGGCATTACATGGTACCCTAGGACAAAGCGTTCTGGTCAATGCTCATCTTAAACCCCATAGCACTAATTTTAATTCCTAATATAAAATTATATTAAAAGAGGAAAAATAAATTTAACTACACCTACAAGACAAGTGTTTGCTAAACACATATACAACCTAAGCAGTTATATTTATAATTTGGACTTAGCACCCTATACATGGGTAACCAAGCACACCTATCTTAACTTGGATTATGCTTGGGGGCTTAAGCAACCTACAAGGAGAGCATTTATATTTATTTTTAAGCAGTCCCTTAAACATAATCCCCTGCATAAAATATGATTAGGCTACTCATATCTTAACATCTAATCTACAAAACATACACCCTAATATCAAGTCTAAAACTTCACATCACAAAATAAATCATACATCAAATCAAGCACCGCTCTAACATAAAGCTAAAAGTAGTGGCTTAATTCTAATGTATGTGTTAAGACTTGTGTGGTATGCCTTGCTAAGCATTAGAGTTGTAGTTCTTTAAGTGAAAGGAATCTAATTAATTATAAATGATGATTTCACTTCAAGTTATTTAATTGATTTAAGAATTTTAATTTGTATTTCGTTTGGTTTCATATGATCTAAACTTAGCATCTAAGTATTATAAAGAGAAGAAAGAGGATTTTCCTCTTTCATCCTTACCTTAATCCACTTGCTAAATCAAGTTAATTTAATTTATTTGACTTTAGTGAATGGCTTATTACTCATTTTAAATTAATCCTAAGTTAGGTTCATTTTAAATGATTCTATTCAATATGAAAGACATCTTAAGATTAATTTGATTGAATTACTATTACATGACATATGTTCAATCATTCTTTTCCATCACATGTAACATGCATATGATATTAAATCCTAAGTATACCTACACATGCAATATATTTCTTTTAGCACACTTTAAATGAAAGATGCATATGTATATTTTGTAGAAAATAAGATTCTCACTCATTAGCTAAATACACATTCAAGTATATAAAAGTTTTAAGCAAGTACTTCGCCATTGTTAACCAGGGGAGTGAGGCAAAGACCTCCTTGAAGCTACTTAAAGTCTTGCATCCTCGAAATATCCAGACTAGATATAGCCACTATTCTTGAATACACATGAATGTACAAGTGACTACAAGAATGAAAAATCATGCAAAAGTTGTAATTCTTTCAATTGGATTATTTATACATGTGAGTTAAAGTTGAAAAATGAGATTTTCACTCATTAGCTAAATGCACATACAAGTGTATAAAAGTTTTAAGCAAGTACTTCACAACTATTAAGCTAGGGGAGTGAGGTAAAGACCTCATTGGGGCTACTTAAAGCCTTGTGTCCCCGAAATGTCTAGATTAGATATACCCACTATTCTTAAATACACATGAATGTGCAAGTGACTACTATAATGGAAAATTATTCAAAAGTTGTATTTCTTTCAATTGAATTATTTATACATGTGAGCTAAAGTTGAAAAAGGAGATTTTCATTCTTTAGCTAAATGCACATACAAGTGTATAAAAGTTTTATGCAAGTACTTCGCCATTGTTAAATCAAAGGAGTAAGGTAAAGACTCATTGGGGCTACTTAAACCCTTGCGTCCCCAGAATGTCCAGACTAGATATACATACTATTCTTGAATACAGATGAATGTACAAGTGACTACAAGAATGAAAAATTATACAAAAGTTGTGTTTCTTTCAATTGAATTATTTATACATGTGAGTTAAAGTTCTATCTAAATTCTAACATAGAAATACATATGAATAAATTCAAACAAATGTTATGCCCTTTTCAAATGTATTATACACTTGTTATCATTCAAACTTTATGTAAATCCATATATACTAAGAAAGAGAACTCCATATCACATGTTATAAGCCATAGACACATGCAAGATTATAAATATTTATAATAATTATTACTCCAAATATTATAGTTGACTTATAATTTTTTTGAAAATAACTTTGATTTAATAGTGATAACAACCACACATATTATAAATTTAATTCAACACATACAAGCTTAACATAAGGGAAAATTTCATTTGATTTATTTTTGAAAGACATGAATACATGACTTCAAATAGCATATAACATTTTATTGAATACTTTAACATGATTTGATTTAATTAAGATTAGATTTGTTGTTCTATACTTCTATGTTTGATTTGATTTAATGAATTGAAGAGAAGATTTGTTGTTCTAACCCATTCTCATGTTTGTAAATTTTTGGTGGGAATTAAATTATAATATGCATTAAATATATTTATTAACCCTTACCTATGTTACCTTAAAGTAATTAATTAAATAATCATGAGCCAACATGATATGTATGAAAATAACTTGCAATGATCATAAGAAATGAAAGGGCCTAATGCAATTAGTTCATAATTAATAATTAATTAGGTTAAAGAACTTAATTAAGTATTTTTATAGTTTTTTCACACACATGGGTTAACCATAATTTTCTTAAATATCTTTAGGTTATTAAACACCTAAATATCTATCCATGAATTGTTTAATTAGGTTCTGATGTATTTTAGATTTTAATTAGATTAATGAAATCATTAATTAGTCAATTATTCAATTAATTTCTTGAATTAATTAATTAATTATCCAGATGAACTAAACTTAGGGAAAAGAATAAGGAATGGTTCCCATTTTATTTCCTAAGTCCCCTCACTATTAAATAGTGACAAATGAGTCCAATTAATTAATTAATTTACTATTTGTGTAATTAATTAACCCTTAATCAAGTTAGGAGAGAAATTAAGGTCCAATTAGCTAATTCTCCTAATTAATTAACCAATAAATCCTAAGAAAATTAGGAGAGGCAGAGGTCATCCCCTTAAACAATCTCAAAAAATTTGGGATTAATTAATTAATTAATTATGGAGTAATTAAAGTAATTGATTTTTATATAAACTCTAATTAATCTCTAATTATATTTTTAATAAATTTCTATTTGAAATACCTTCAAAATAAATATTTACTTACATTTTTATAATTTTTCTATGATTTATTATGATTTTCCAAAGTTTCAGCTGAATTAAATGATTTTTCATGATTTTTATAAAGTCCATTAATTTATTTTTACTAAAATAGACTACTTAAGCTTCAGCATGCAAAATCTCTCAATCTAGAAATCCTTTTGACTTGAATTTTTATGGAAGGTAGATTTTAACCTTAATTTCAATCCCTAAAAATTTCAAATCAATCTAGTTTGTATTTTTGGTTTAATAAATGAAATTTGATTTTCACTAAAACACAAGTTAAGCTCAAAATATTCTGTGAAATTTGGTGATTTTAGGTTTGTTGGATTCCCCTAAAAAAATAAATCCAACAAACACTTATTAACAAATTTTTTGTTGAATATTTTATTTTCTATGAATTTTTGAAGTCCCAAGTGGTTTTAATACATTTTTAAATAAAAATGGTCAATTTCCCACTTAATCGGCACGACGGCAGCGAGCAATGCGGTGCCACGATCTTTGTCGCATCGTGTGATTCGCGTGGCGTCAGTCGCGTGTGATGATGGACATAACACAGGAAAATGCGCCGGACCATTCATTCGTCCGATGGATCGGATCCGCGATCCACAGGTTGGAAATGCGCGATTGTGGGTGAAAAATTTTTATAGGAGTCGCCTTTCAAATATATTGGTTAGAAAAGAAAGAGGAAAAAATATAAAAATTTATCTTTTTAGGATGCCACACAGATCTGTAGATGTACTTATTCAGGTGATCGGGTATGTCATCAAGAAAATAGTGTATTATCTCGAAAAATAGAAGTCACTTCCCTTTAATGGACCTAATCACCTCAATAAGGACTCCTAAGGACGATGAGTCTGCATATATACCAGAGATTCTTCCCCTACTTTACATGGAAAAGTAAAGTAGGGTTTATTTTAAACCGGGTTTGTTAAGTTCCTTACAGGGGCAAGCCCTCATAGTTAATTACATCCTAAGGAATGGGGATTCCTTAGAAAAACTCTTGATTAAGGTAAATGATTGTTATTTTTAAAGATTTTAATAGGAAAGGACTATCAATCGATTGGTTCATATTTGAAGATCAAATAAGATTGATCAAAGAGAGGAAGTTATTATTGAAGTCAAAATAGAAGATAAGTAGGAGATATCCACGATGCTAAGAAACCTAGCAAGCATCTTAAACTATCCTATAGTTATGCTTTACAATTTTGAAATTGATTTAGTTTGTCTGAGTTCAATTCTTTAATAGAAATTTAGGACTTATGATTTCTTAACACAAGATTAAGGGAAATGCATAGGAGGTGAGGAATTAAGCTTATGACCCACAAAGGGGAGAAGTAACCTCAGAACCTAAATCTAGAAAACTTTGGCGAGGGCTAAAAGCATAACCTAAATCTAAGGCAAAAATGGGTAATTGGTTTTCCTCCACAAGAGAGGACAAACCACCCGATAGCTTAGACTTACAATCGCCTAGGGGTGGCCGCTAACTTACTCCTCCTATGATTTTAAATACATGTAGGCAAGTCTTATGCTTATGCAAGATAAGTTAGGCTGTTGTTTATTTAGAAAGAGACTAAGTCCTTAAACTCACTCCTTAAAGAGACTAGATCATGTAGGGACATGCTTTAAATGACCTAAATCTAATGTAATTAAAATTTTATTTTATTTTTATTTTTGGACAATTATTTTAACTCAAGCTAATAGGATTCATATGCCTAATGCATGAGAAATAAAGTTATTGGCCAAAATCACCGAGAAGTGTGGAGGTGAGTTTCCACCATGGCTTTCAAAGGTCAAGCCAAGTTTCTCTGGTAAAGGTGGAAGCTCTCCTATCAAGAGTGAAATAAGATGTTGTTGTGCATGATATTGTAAAAGAAATACTCATCCAACTAAGGGTTTGCTAATTCTTTTATCTTGATTTTAAACCAAAGCTTTATGTGAGATTATGAGTTCTTTATTTTATTTTTGAGTTGATAAGTTGAGTAAAAGATTTATTTTTCTCTATAGAGCCTAATCCACATCTAGGCCATACATAAAGCAAGGAAGAAAATAAGAAAAGATGCCACTTAATGCAAAAGCTAATTAAATTATCAACCAATTTATAAAGCTAATCGTAAAAAGAATAAAAGGCCGTTGTGGTCGGGCACCACCGCACAAACCCGAAAAAAATAAATTGGGTCATCGAGCTCTACCCTTATACAACCCAAATTTCAAATGAATTAAATTATAATTAAGCAAGAAATTCTTTGTTATGAGGGTTTTCAAGCCTCATTGTTCATTATTCTTTTCTTCTTTTCATTTTTCTTCTTATTCTTTTCTTTCTTTGATTCTTTCTTTTGGATGGTTGGAAGGTAGATGCTCCAAGGCCTCACATGGTATATAAGATAGAATCTTATGACCAATGCTCATCCTAATCCCCATAACAATCATTCCAAAATCCTAATTGCATAAATTTACATGAAAAAAGAAAATAATGAAAATCTAACTAACACTTGCAAAACAGAGATTAGCTAAAACAAACTGCACAAATATCAAGCATGTATATTAGACTTATCACCCCAGACATGGGTGACTAAGTCCACCTGGCCTATTAGATTATGCTTAATGGTATAAAGCACCTGCAAGCTAAAGCATTTATATTTTGATTTATGATAGCGCCCCTTAAGCACAATCCCTTGCAAAAAATAATAATTAGACTAAGAGCGTCCTATCATTCATTCCACGAGCATACATCCTAACATCCAGTCTAAAATATATATCATAAAATAAAACAAACATCAAACCATGCACAGTCTTAACTTAAAGCTAGAAGTGGTGACTTAGCCTAATGTGTGTGCTTTGAAGGTTTATGTGGTATGCTTAGCTATGACTTTAAGTTAGAATTTTCTAAGTGTGAAAACATGTTCAACTTAGAGAAGGATTTCATTTAAGTTGTTTAATTATTTTGGGTTGATTTTATTTCATGTTTTGATTAAGTTGAAGTGGATCTTACAATTAATTACTAAGTTATAAAGAGAGGGAAAGGGGAGAGAACTTCTTTTTCCTCCCCTAATCTATGTTTAAAATATATTCACATTTTAAGTTTTATTTAGTGAATGTTTTGATTAAATATTTTAATTAATCCTAAATTTAGATGAATTCTAAACAAACCTTATTAAAAAAGAAAGGTATTTTAATATTAAATAAAATGAACCAAATTCCCAAAATACACATTACTTCATTTCTTTTCCAACATGTATAACATGCATATGAATGAGTCCTAAGCATATCTATACATACAAATGATAATATTTAACACACTTTATGATGCATGCTAAGTAATCCATTTAAAGAAATTTGGAAGTTTAATATGCATGATTTTTCTCAAGTAGAGAAGGTATTTCTTATCCAATTTTTCACATATACATATGAAAGTATGAAAGGTATAAGTGAGTACAAAGCCATTTTTAAACATGGGTGTAAAGTACAAGACCTACTTAGAGATACTTAAAGCCTCGTAACCCTGGGGTTGTCCAGACTAATATACCACATTCCTTAAATAAAAACATATGTACAAAAGAAATAAATTGCAATGAAAGAATGTAAAAGATATATTAATTGATTCATTTTGTTTATGCTATTTATGTGTGCAAGCATAAGTAACCCTTCTTAAATGATAACATAGGAATGAATAAGATATGAAATTAGGTAGGTGTTGGGTCCTTTTTAAATGAACTATATATCTTACCAAATTCCTATTCAAAACTATACTAACATAAAAGAGAAAGGAAACCTATGCTAAGCACATTCTTTTATTCTTTCACATGCAAGCTTATAAATAAAATATAAGTAGCACACTTTCAGATTTGATAATTGATTTATTTATTTTGAAAATAATTTGAATTTAGTAGTAATAATAGCCACTCATATTTCTACTTTAGTCAACTCATACAAATTTGACATAAAGTAAATAATTTCATTTTTAAATTTGAATTTAAAAAATATGGATGCATGAAACCACATGACATACATATTTAACATATTAAGGAAAGAATCAAAGCAATGAAAGCATGTAAACACATTCACTCTAATTAAATCATAAAGACATTCTTATGAAATAAGAAAGTTTAAAATAAATCAAAGTTTATTCAATATGATTTTTGTTTAGTTTTAAATTTGATTTAATTTTAAAATTGTGAGTTGAGTTTACTATTCCTAACTCATTCCCACATATGTTTGATATTTTTGTTTAATTTTTAGATGTTTAAATTCATTTTTTTGTATTAATTAGGTTAAGGTATGAGTTAAATAAATTAATTAACCCTTACCTACACCACCTTAGCATAGTTAAATAAATAATCATGAGCTAATGAGATGACATAAAAACTCATAAGGAATTTAAACTTGTAATGCACCTAATAAGAAAAATGGCCTAATGCAATTTTTCTCATGATTAATGGTTAATTAAACTAAGGGGTTTAGCTTAAGTAATTTCAAACACCCTTTCACACATATGAATTGGGTTTTGATTTCCTTAATTGAACTTAAACTATTCAACACCTTAGTATCTACCCAAAGTAGATTAATTAAGTTCTAAAAATTTGTAGAATTTTTAGAAATTAATTAATAGGATAATTAATGAATTAACCTTAATTATGAGAAGATTAAGGAAAGAAAAGGGGATTTAGGGAATAACTTAGGGGAAATGCCCTAAAATTATTCCCTAAACATCTTATCGACTAGATCTAAGCTTAATCAACTCTAATGATGGATTAAAACCACTAAGCACACCTTAATTATCCTTAATTAAGTTAAGAGAGTAATTAGGAAATATATTTGCAATTCCCCCAATTAAGCCTTAAATAAATTCTAAAAAAATTAGGGGAGGTAGAGGTCATCGTTTAAAATACACCTGAGAAGTTTAGGATTAATCAGATGATTAATTAAGAAGGAATTAAAAAAAATATGATTTCTAATAAAACCAAAAATCAGAGAAAAGGATAATTGAAAATTCATTGAAATTATTTTTTAAAATATTCTAGGCTGAATTATCTTTCCATAGGATTTTACCTCATATTTTTTTGAATTTTATTGAAGGAGATATGAATTTTAGAAGATCAGGAGATTAATAGTCATTAATTAAATCCCTAAACTAATCCCTCAGCTCACAACATGACACGTGGCAGTGACGGTCAGCATGCTTTACACTCATCGCGCCATGAGCCTATTACTTAAACGTCACGTCATGTGGCGACGTAATGATGAGACGCGCTTTGATCCCTGCCGTTTGATCAAAGATCGAACAGCCATGGATCATCCCGTGGTTTATAAGAGGGATAATTAATTCTAAAATGTGGGAATAATCTTGGCCATCCATCCAAAACATGCGGATGGATGACCAGGATCTTCCCAATTCTTCTCTTAGGATTAACAGATGCTATCCATGATCCTGAGGAAGATCCAAGATTGATTGAGCTCAGATTGGAATAAGATTGTTCCCACACCATCTAAAGCTACTAAGGAGCAAATCCAGTCGTGGATTTTACATGACTTTAAAATTTCTTTCACAAAAGGCCAACACCCCCTAAGCTAAGTGGTCGAAAAATTTTGTACCTCACCAGAGGTGATCACCGATGCTTGAGCTTGATGAGGTAGCTGTGTTTAGTGGAGATGAAACCCTATTGAAATTTTCAGGCCTTGAGGTTGAGTGGATTGCTCTATGAACCAAAAACACTTGATCTCCTTTGCAGCTTTGATCTAATTGATGCTCTCCTTACTGTGAGAACTCAAATGGATGCTTGGGTGCACTCGAATTGGTCCCCTAAGGGAGTATGCAAGAGGAATTGAAGTAGCTTTGAGTGTGGAGGAAGTTGAAGGTTCAAGTGAGCTCCCCTATTTTTCAATGGTGAAAACCGAGAAGATCACTTTTCAAATCCCTCTTAAAAAGCTTAAGATGGATCTCTGATCTTTCCTAACACTGTCTAGGCTTCAATCGAATGAGGGAATGATAATTTCAAATTGAATTAGGGGGAGTCTATCTCCCCTATGGCAATCGGATGGCCGACACCTCCCTTGCCATTTTGATCCAATTGACCACATTGGAGGGGTTGTTTGATCTGTAAGCTCTTTGCACATGATCGATTTGAGGTCTTGAGTGGATTGCCAACCTCCCATGTGCATCAAATTTGGTGGAGGAAGGATTTGGAATGAGCTAATTTGACCCATAGGGTCGGTTTTGGCCTTGGGTCCATTTGGGCTGACCCAAACCCATTGGGTTGGGTGCACCACTCTTCATTAGGTCCACTTGAGCTATTAGGAAGACATCAAGTTGATATGAAGAGGGCTTGACCAAATTACCCATGGATTAGGCCAAAATTTATTCTATGGCCTAGGGATAGAATAGTCATTTTGTTGATTTTTCAATTTGGATATGTTGGGTATGTGGAGAAACTAGGTTTGATCAAGTTTCATGAGATTTGGAATTCATTTGGCTCATGTTGACCCATTTAGGTCAAAATGGGTCAACTTCAGTCAAGTTGACCAATTGGTCAAATTTGGTCAAACTAAGGGTTGGGTCAAGTTCATATGACCATTTGAAATGTTTTGGTGGCTTTGGTTTGGTTCAATTTGGATTAGTTTTGAATTTAGCTCATATGACTTCATTTAGGTCAAATGGGTCAAGTTGACTTATTTGACCCATTTGACCTATTTGAGCTAGGTCAAGGGTAGGTTTAGGTTTGGTTAGTCATATGGAGTGGATTGGTATCTTTGTTTCCAATCAATTTTGGCTTAGTTCAAATTTGCCTCAACATGACCTCTTTAGGTGAAGTTGGGTTTAAGGTCAATTGGGCTAGGTTAGGGTCAAATGTTGGCTTGGTCAAGTTCAAACATAAGTCATGAATGAACTTAGATCAATGATTTCAATCAATTTGGCCTATGGTAGAATCTGGTTTTGACTTAGATTTGATTTTGAGTAGATTTGAGTTTGACTTTTGGAATTGGTTTTGATTGTTTGAATTTATATTTCATTTATATGTGAATATAAATGAGAATATAAGTGGATCATGAGAAAATTTCAAAGATTTGAAGTGATTTGTTGATGATTTAGTCTAAGTCCATTAAAAGGGAATTTAAAAGACTTAGGAAATTTTGGAGTAGGGATTTTAATTTTTGAATTTAGTTTGATTGATTTATATTTATATTTCATTTATATATGTGAATATAAATGAGAATATAAATGAATTATGAGAAAATCCCATGAGTTTTAATTGGTTTAGATCATGATTTTGGCTAAGTCCATTAATGGAAAATTAAGGACTTAAGAAGGTTTGAACTTAGGAATTTTGATAGATTTTGATCATGAGTTTCAATCATGGATTTCAATCATATGGAGTTGATTTGAGTTTGGAGAAAATCAAATAAGATTGATTTGGAGTTTGACTTGAAGGAAGGAAAGTGAGGAATGGTTTAAGCTAAGGGTAGGTGAGTTTTCCTAACACCCGTAAGACATGACCTATTCCTATGGCTAACTCTTCTAAGTCTTCTAGGCTAGAGCAGTCCACCTAATCACTAGATGTGTCTTAAGACTAAGGAACTCTTAAAGTCTAAGAGGAGTCCTATGTTTAAGATGGAGGGGTTGAGAGCTCATCCTAAAAATGAGGTCAACAAAGGGGGCCCAATAGGTGTGGTGTGATTGACCAGGAATAGCACACGCATTGATGTTGACCGAAACGATCAATAACACTAAGTGATTATAAGCACTAATTGAAACAATCTATTCCTAACCCAAGGTGTAGAAAGAATCCAAAGCTTAGTGCAATGTGGCTCTACTTATGTCCAAGACATAAGAGAGAGGGAAGAATCCACTAAAAGATAGAGTGTGAACCTTCCACTAGGGAAGCAGGTTCAAGTCATCCACAAGGGGATGAGATATTTGATTTGATTTGAGTCTCATTGAGGAGAAAAAGATTTGTTTGAGTTTTGCTTGGGAAGAGGGTTGAATTTGTTTTAATTTGTTAGGTTTGAATTTTTAGATGAACCCTGTTGGTTTGTGATGGACTGCACTAAGTAGGAGCCATGGGGGCCAAGACCTAACTCAGATTTACCAATCCAAAGGGGTAGTCTACTAAATACATAGTAGGACTAGCCAACCAAAGGGATTGCTTTCTGTATGTAGCAGCTATACTAGGAAGAAATCGTAGTAGACTTATATCCTCCAAAGTAGAGACCAGTTGCTGGGGTAATCTATTGGCAAGGCAATAGATTGAACCCAACCTAGGGCTGATTATTGAGTGAATACCGCTGGGGGACTTAGATCAACTCAAGGACAATCCAGACTAAATTTCATTTTTAGATTTTTTATTTTGATTATGATGGATCCCATAGGTTTGCGATGAACTGCACTGAGTAGGGGCCATGGAGGCCTAGACCTAACTCAGATTTACCAATCCAAAGGGAATAGTCTACCAACCATAAGGTAGGACTATCCAATAAAAGGGATGCTTTTCGGTTTGTAATGGTCAAGTTTTAAGAAGAAAGTGTGAGGACTCGCATCTTCTAAAAATAAGGAACCACTGGGGTGATCGGTTGCTTTGAGCAATAAATCGAACCCGACCTAAGGCTAATTATTGAGTGAATATCGCTGGGGGACTCAATGATAGTCAAAGATAGAATTCATTTTTTTTAGTTTTATTTATTTTGATGGATTTTTTTGTTTTGCGATGGATCAAATTGTGAAGGAGCTTATAGAAGCCTAGACCTAACTCAGATTTACTGAACTAAAGGGAGTAGCTTCCCAGTCGATGGGAGAACTATCTGACCAAAGGAGTGCCTTCAATTTGCAATGATCAATTAAAGGAAAGAAAGCTCAGGGACTCAGATCTTTCACTAGAAAAGACCACTGGGGTGATCGATTACTTTGGGAAATAAATCAAGCCTGACTTAAGCTGCCCGTCGGTTTGCGATAATCATGCTAGAAAGAATGCGTCATAGTCTTACATCTTTCAAAGCGAATGGTGCCGGTAACCGCTATGGAAAAATAGATTGAACGACCTAAGGGCTAAGCAGTATCGACAGTGGATTTATCTTAACTTAGGTAGTTAGGTAATTCTTATAGGGAGTTTTGCTGACACTGCCCTAAAGATAGAATGCCTGCTTAGGAAGAGGGGCCCTTTGGGGGATTGAATTACTAATCCACAAGCAAATTAATTATATTTATTTATTTTAATTTTTTTTATCATGGACCCTATTAGTTTGCGAGAGATCAAACTGAGAAGGATCTTATATCACCCTAGACCTATCTTAAATTTACTGAAATAAGGGAGAATTTGCACATTTGCTGAACAAATTCTCCAACCACAGGGGTGGTTACTTGGAAAGGGGAACTGTCCAATCCAAAAGTAACCTAGGTAGTGTATAAATGGTATCACAAAAGACTTTGATCCAAATAGAGTGCCCGTAGGGGATGGGGCCGGTAAGGGCTTAATGCAACACCCTGGAGAAAATGACATGGCTTGTCATATATCCAATAGGTAAACACCTTAGGAAATCTATGGGAAATTTCTAAAATCATGCACACATTGAAGCAAACAAAAGCTCCTAAGGTCGAGGTCGACTATGATTTTTGAAGATTACCTCACCCGGGATGATTTATTGTGGCGGTAATGATCCGAGCACGCCCTGGATGTAAGAAGAAGCTTTGGGATGGACCCAGGCTCTTACTTCTCTTTGGAATGTTGTATCCACCAAGAGTCATCACTTTCTCATCGAAATCTATTGGATTTTTGGTGGCCTTAGCTCAAAGGAAGTAGAGTGGTGAATGCTGGTTACTTGGAGAGCTCTTGGAGAGTGAAATGAGAGCAGAATGAGAAGTTCTCCAACCTCTCTTCTCTTATCTTGGTTTTGGCAGAAAAGCACCTTTCATTGTGATTTTTGGCTTTTAGTGGATGTCCTATGGCTTATGGTGGTTATGAATAGTAGAGAATCATCCTAGGTGGCTTAGTTTGGTTGGACAAGAGGAATTATCGGGTGTCATAGTAAGGGAAAGTGAAGGTCATATGGCTTGGGCTAGTTAGGAATGACAGGGAATCATCCTAGGTGGTTTAGTTTGGTTGGCCAAGAGGAATTAGTGGGTGTCATAGCAAGGGGAACTGGAGGCCCTTGATGCTAAGTGTTCCAATGGGGGAGGTGAGATGAATTCACCTCCTCATGAGTCATGACCGGCCCAACCACCTCTTAGGTTTGGTTGATCAGTGTCTTTGGAGCCTAAGTGGACCAATGAATGAGTGTCAAGTGGCTAAAGAAGAGAAATGACCATTTATATTGGTAGCCCAAGGGTTGAGTGGTCATTTGGCATTGGATTTGATTTAGACAAATTTAAAATGAGTCAAAAGTGAGTTGGGCTAAATTTCATGTCATTTGAAGTTCATTTGGTTTGATTTAGCTTAATTTGACCTATTTAGGTCAAATTGGGTTAGGTTGGGTCAAGTTGATCAATTTGTCAAATTAGGTCAAATCAAGGGTTGGGTCAGGTTCACATGACCATTTGGAGTGTATTGGTGTCATTGGTTTGGTTCAATTTGCTTTGGATTTGATTTTGGCTCTTTTGGATTCATATAGGCCAAATGGGTCAAGTTGACCAATTTGACCAAATTGGTCAAATTAGCTTGGGTTGGGTGTTGGTTCAAGTTCAATTGGTTAATTGAAACTAATTGTAGGCTTTGGTTTGAATCAATCTAGATTTAATTTGGATTTTGGCCAATTTGATCCTCTAGGTCAAATTGGGCTAAGTTGGGTTAGGTTGACCAATTGGTCAAATTGAGCTCAATTATGACTTTGGTCAAGTTCAATAATCAATTTGGAATAAACTCGAGCCATTGATTACAATCAATTTGAGTTGGATTATGATTTGAACTATTTTGACCTTTTAGGTCAATTTGGGTGAACTTGGGTCAAATGATCAATTGGGTTTGGTTTGGCTTAATTGATGGTCAAGTCATGTTCGATTATTGATTATGAGTTGATGAGAATCAATGGTTTTAATTGATTTGGTCTATGATGAGTTTTGGATAATTTTGATTTCATATGGGATAAGGGATGACTTGGTCAAATTACCAACTTAACTTGGTTTGATCTAATTTAAGGCAATTGATAATCCTAGGATGATCAATGATCATAGTATGAGATTTGGGTGGGCTTGGTTCAATCCAATTTAGGTTGGATTAGAACTTGACTCAAATGGGTTCTTTAGGTCACTTTGGGTCAAGTGGACCTAAATGGGTTAATTGATTTGATTTTGGTTTGATTAAGGTTTAGTTGAATTTATATATGAGCTTAGGATTGAAATATAAATTCAACTGCAATCAATTTGGGCTATGATGGGTTTTGGTTCATTTGGAATTTTTAAGTTAACAGTGTTAAGTTGGGCTTGACTTATTTGGCTTGATGATTGTAGGTTTCATTTATATTTGGATAGATGATTGAAGGAATGATTTATTCAAGAGAAAATTCATTGATTTTGGCTTGATTTAGGTGGGTTTTTGCCAAGATCAAGGAAATGGCTTAAAGGGCTTGAATTGGGTTTTGATTTGATTTTGGATTTGGTTTTGGCTATGAAATTTGAGTAAGCTCATGGAGGTAGGTCAAATGGGCTTAGAAGGAAATCGATTTAGTTTGATTTAGTTTTGATCATTGAAAGGTGGATTTCATTTATATTTGTGAATATAAATAAATATACAATTGATTTATGAGGTGATTAATCATGTTTGGATTGAATTTGGTGGAGATTTGGCTAAATTCATGGAATTCAATCATAAAGCTTAAGGAGGATTTGGAACTTGGATTTGATCTTGGGTTTCAATAATTTGGAAGTGAGTTTGGATTTGAATTTGATAGATTGGTTGAGAGATTGAATTGATTTTGAGAAAATCAATTGAATTTGGATTGATTTGAATTTTGCTAAGGTTAAGGCCATGGGATTCAATCATAAGGTTTAAGAAGGGTTTTGAGCTTGGATTTGATCACAAGATTGATTGTTAATTTTGGAAATTTGATTTTGAGTTTGGAATTTGAATTAAATTTAAGGTTTGGTTTAAGAAGATGATCATAGGTTGAAGTTAGGCTATAGGATTGGTAAGTCTCCTTAATCCCTAAGGCATAGCCTAATCCTATGATTAATCCTTCTAAATATTTAGGTTTAGGTTAAGTGTTCACCTAATCACTAGAAGTGTCTTATCATTGAAAAAGTCTTATTGTCTAGAATATTCTTAGGTCTAAGATGAGGAGATTGAGAACTCACTCCAAAAGTGAGGTTAATAGGTAGCCCACTAACTCATATAATTTCGACCCCTTTCTCCTGATATCGGGGTTTCCAACTGACTAGGTTTGGTAGTGCATATCTCGAATTCAGGCTCTGGTGTACTTCCAAACTTGAATAACAGAGAGTACTTTCATGGGTGAGCATCCTTCCACATATATGCCAATATTTAAAGATTTTTGAGCAAATCTTGCACAAGATGATGGGTTGCGGAGGCATAAAAGGATAGCGAGATCAAATGATTTAATGCCAATTATCAATTGTGAAACTTTGATAATCTTCAGAAAGAAGTTTCATTTTTCAAATGATTTGGTGGCTATTCCTCTTAAATATTGCTAAGCTACCCTCGCCGATTTACTATTTATGAGACAACTTACTTGTGGATCTTCATTTCAACATTTGAGATTTGTTTATTTCAAATTTCTTTTTGAGCTATGACAATCATTATTGGATTGATTATTTTCTTCAGAATGGGTGGTGCGACGCTTACTCCAGAGATTTTGGCGAAGATGTGTAAATTCACTTGTGATGTGCATGGTCGAATATCTTGTACAAGTAAATGGATGGATTTTGGCACAAAATATCCTCCAAGAAATTGGTCATATATATATATATATATATATATATATATATATATATATATATATATATATATATATATATATATATATATATATATATATATATATATATTATAAAAAAATGAATGGGGGTTTCTTGAAAAGTAGGGAAAATTGAAAGAGATATCTTTCTCTCAAATGTCTAAAGAGGATATATTGAAGGCTCTTAACATTGTGAAAGTCGAAGATCTTCAATATGAGACCCGCTATATTAATCAATATGTGATAGAATAATTCTTATTCAAAGTTAGTCTTTCAATTAAAATTGGGAAATCTCATGCTCTTATGCTGAATAAGTCTAATAAGGATGAGGAAAGATCTGATTTCGTTCCCACAGTAGCCTCCAAAGGACCAACAGGAGAACATGTACCAATTCTTTCCAAAAGAAAAAAGTCTGATGGCCCATAGGTTAGATCCTTTGATAAGAACTGTGAAATGATCCCGTCAAACATTTCTATTCCGAAAGAAGTGTTAAATCACATATGTAGTGGGTGCCAACGTACTGACGAGTTAGTCAAAATTTTTTTTATATATATATATATATATATATATATATATATATATATATATATATATATATATATAAACTTTATCTCTCTTTCTTTTCTCCTCATCTCTTTCTTCTTCTCCTTCTTCTTCTTTTTTTAGATATTGAAGAAGATGAGTATCAATCTCAAATTAGATGATACTTTGAAGGCATGGAATATTGAGTTTGTGAAGAACAAATATCTTCATGGTGAATATAAGTGACGATACGAGTCTAAGGTTAAAGAAGTTGTAGCCTTAGAGGATCAGTTGGCTTAGTGTAGGACTAAACTATCGACCATGGCAACTTCCCTTTCATTTTAGCGTTAGGAGGTCGATAGGACTCGAGATGAGCTAGTGGATGCACGAGCTTAAATCAGACTATGAAGACCTTAGAAGTGGCCAATGCTAAGATACAAACCTTAGAGGCAGAGAATAAGGCATTACTAGCGCAGATCTCAGAAAAGTAGAATATAAAAGTTGACAGCAATTTGAAGGTTATATAGAGTTTCAAAAATTTCATGGCCTTCAAGAGTATAATTCAAGATCGAGTTCAGGAAGCTTGTGATCATATCTACGATATTAAGGTGAAGGATCTGGAACGTCAGCTTCTTGAAGAAGTTTTTATTCATGGTTTTAGGAAAGGGACTCGTCTGGTTCATCATAAGACATGTGTAGATATAGAAGGCCTTTCACCGAGTCAGGTTTCTGAAGATTCGTCTCTAAGGGATGGCGTAGAGAGCACTTCTTCCTCCTTTTTTAGTGCTAATAGTGAAGATGTGGATGCTGTTTGATTATATTTTTATTGTATCTATATTTTAATTTGAGATATTTTTAGTATATGACATATAATCATGTTTATGTATGTATCATAGTGCTTTAGATTTTTATTTTAAAATAAAATGGTTGATATTTAAAGTGATTTGTTACTGATTTAGGCTATATGTCAGAAAGTTATTCAGTGACATTAACCTGTATATTTTAAGAGAAAATCCAGCAAGAATTTCTAATCAATCTGAGGTTGTTTGTTAGAGTTTCACTTAATGACATTAATCTATATGAAATAGGTACAAAGTTTTGACCTGTCCGAGGTTGTTTGTCATAGTTTCATTCAATGATGTTAACCTGTGTTGAGTATGTACAAAGTTTTGACCTGTCCGAAGTTGTTTGTCAGAATTTTGCTCGATGGCATTAACCTGTGTGGAGTAGTTCAATCAAAATCACTTGAGATCGATTTTTCTC
The DNA here is from genome assembly GCA_021442155.1 of Cymbidium sinense. NCBI lineage: Eukaryota > Viridiplantae > Streptophyta > Magnoliopsida > Asparagales > Orchidaceae > Cymbidium > Cymbidium sinense. The sequence continues at coordinate 113,556,881 of CM038225.1, forward strand.
TCTTGTTATTGTTATTTTGATTTATCAATTTTCAAACAAAAATATGAAACATCAAAATATAGAGTTCAATTCAAATGTTACATTGTAAATTCATTGATAATATCTTCATAGGTTCTCAGCATTCCAAGTATGCAAAAGAATTTTTTTCTTCAAAATCTTTGAGCTTGAAAGTTCCTGGTTTAACCATAACAACCACCACATAAGGTATGTGGAGAAAAATTCTTATACGAGTTGCCTTTCAAATTTGTTGGTGAGAACTGAAAGGGGCAAGCATATAGAAATTCATCTTTTTAGGGCACCATGCAGATCCGTAGATGTACTTATTCAGGTGATTGAGTACGTCATCAAGGAAATAGTGTACTATCTCAAAAGATAGAAATCACTACCCTTTAATGGACTTAATCACCTTAATAAGGACTCCTAAGGACGATGGGTCTGCATATGTACTAGAGATTATTCCCCTACTTTACATAGAAGAGTGAAATAGGGTTTATTTTAAACCAGACTTGTTAAGTTCCCTACAAGGGCAAGCCCCTATAGTTAATTACATCGTAAGGAATGGAGATTCCTTAGGAAAATTTTCGATTAAGGTAAATGATCGTTGTCTTTGAGGATTTTAATATGAAGTACTATCAATCGATTAGTTCATGTTTGATGATCAAAGGAGATTGATCAAAAGAGAGAGTTATTATCAAAGCCAAAATGAAAGATAAGTAGGATGCCCATGCTAGGAAACTAGAGCATCTCAAACTATCCTATAATTGGGCTTTACATTTTTTGAAATTGATTTAGTTTGTTTTGTTAAATTTTTCATTAGAAATTTAGACTTATGATTCCTTAACACAAGATTAAGAAATGCCTAAGAGGTGAGGAATTATGCTTATGGCCCACAAAGAGAGAAGCAACCTTAGAACCTAAATCAGGGAGCTTTGGCAGGGCCAAAGCACAACCTAAATCTAAGGGTAAAAATTGGTTTGCCTCCACAAGAGAGGACAAACCACCCAATAGCTTGGACTTATAATCGCCTGGGGGTGGCTGCTAACTAACTCCTCCTATGATTTTAAATACATGTAGGCAAGTCATTATGCTTATGCAAGATAATTAGGCTATTATTTATTTAGAAAGAGAGTAAGTCCTTAAACTCACTCTCTAAAGAGACTAGATCACGTAAAGAGACATGCTTCAAAATGACCTAAATCTAATACAATTCAAATTTTATTTTATTTTTATTTTTGGACAATTATTTTGACTCAGGCTAATAGGATTCATATGATTAATGCATGAGAAATAAAGTTATTGGCCAAAATTAGCGAGAAGGGAGGAGGTGAGTTTCCACCATGGCTCTCAAAGGTCAAGCCAAGTTTTTCTGGCAAAGGTGAAAGCCCTCCAATCAAGAGTGAAATAAGATGCATTTGTGCATGATATTATAAAAATAAATGCTCACCCAGCTAAAAGGTTGCTAATTCTTTTATCTTGATTTTAAACCTAAGCTTTAGGTGAGGTTATAAGTTATTTAATTTAAAGATTTATTTTTTCCTAAAGAGCCTAATCTACTTCGAGGCCATACATAAAGAAAGGAAGAAACTAGGAAAAACATGCCACTTAATGCAAAAGCTAAATAAATGATTAATCAATTTATAAAGCTAATCGCAAAAAGAATAAAAGGCCATTGTGGTTGGGAACCGCACAAACCCAAAAATATCAAATGTGTAGCCGAGCTCTACCCTTATACAACCCAGATTATAAATGAATTAAATTACAATTAAGCAAGGAATTCATTATTATGGGGGTCTTCAAGATTCATTTCTTCTTTCTTCTTTTCTTCTTTCTTTTTTTTTCTTCTTTCTTCTTTTGGTTCTTTCTTTTAGATGGTTGGAAGGTATATGCTCCAAGGTTTCACATGATGCATAAGATAGGATCTTATGACCAATGCTCATCCTAATCTCCATAATAATCATTCCAAAGTCCTAATTACACAAATTTACATGAAAAGAAAAAGTGAAAATCTAACTAACACCTGTAAAATAAAGGTTAGCTTACAAAAACAACACAAATCCCAAGTATATTGGACTTATCACCCCACACATGGGTGACTAAGTCCACATGCCTATTGGATTATGCTTAGGTATAAGCACTGCAAGTAAAAGTATTTATATTTTATTTATGATAGCCTCTTAAGCAATGCACAAAAAAAAGAATAATTAGACTAAGAGCATCCTACCATTCATTCTATGAGCATACACCCTAACATATAATCTAAAACATATGTCACAAAATAAAATAAAATATCAAATCATGCACCGACCTAACCTAAAGCTAGAAGTGGTGACTTAGGCTAATGTGTGTGCTTTGAAGGTTTGTGTGGTATGGTTAGCTATGGCTTTAGATTCAAATTTTTAAGTGTGAAAATATGTTCAACTTAGAGAAGGGTTTCATTTAAGTTGTTTAATTATTTTGGGTTGATTTTATTTCATATTTTGATTAGATTCAAGTGAATCCTATAATTACTAAGTTATGAAGAGAGAAAGAGAAGAGAACTCTTTCCTTCCCTAACCTAAGTAATTTCTAAAGTAGATTCATTTTAGTTTTATTTAGGTGAATATTTGATTAAATATTTAATTAATCCTAAGTTTAGATGAACTCTAAACAAACTTATTAAAAAAGAAAGGCATTTTAAGATTAAAATAAAATGAATAAAAATTCACATAACACACATTACTTCATTTCTTTCCCAACATATATAACATGCATATGGATGGACCCTAAGCATATCTATATATACAAATGAGAATATTTAATACACTTTATGATGCATGCTAAGTAATCCATTTAAGGAAATTTAGAAGTTAAGATGCATGATTTTCTTTAGTAGAAAAGGGTTTCTTTATCCAAATTTTCACATACACACATGAATGTAAGAAAGGCATAAGTGAGTACAGTGTCATTGTTAACCAGAGGTGTAAGATACAAGACCTACTTAGGACTACTTAAAGCCTCATAAACTTGGGATTGTCCAGAATAATATACCACTTTCCTTAAATACAAACATGTGTATAAAAGAAATGAAATGGAAAAGAAGAATGCAAAAGTTGCATTAATGGATTCATTTTGTTTATGAAATTTATGTGTGCTAGTATAGGTAACTCTTCTTAAGTGATAGCATAGAGATGAATAGGATGTGGAATTAGGTAAGTGTTAGGTTCTTTTCAAATGAACCATACACCTCACCGAATTCCTATTCAAAATTATACCAACATAAAAGAAAAAGGAAATCTATGCTAAGCATACCTTTATATTCTTTCACATGCAAGATCATAATAAAAAAATAAGTAACATACTTTTAGATTTAATATTTGATTTATATGTTTTGAAAATAATTTGAATTTAATAGTGATAATAGCCATTCATATTTCTACTTTAGCCAACACATGCAAATTTGACATAAAGTAAATAATTTCATTTTAAACTTGAATTTTAAAAAATATGGATGCATGGAACCACATGACATACAAATTTAACATATTGGGGGAAAGATTCAAAGCAATGAAAGCATGTAAACAAATTCACTTTAATTAAATCCTAAAGACATTCTTATGGAATAAGAAAGTTTAAAATAAATCAAAATGTATTCAATGTGATTTTTGTTTAGTTTAGAGTTTGATTTAATTTTGAAAAGGTGAGTTGAGTTTGTTGTTCCTAACCCATTCCCACATGTGTTTGATATTTTTGTTTAATTTTTAGGTTATTAGATTCATTTTTATGTATTGATTAGGTTAAGGTATGAATTAAGTAACTTAATTAACCCTTACCTACACCACCTTAGAATAATTAACCAAATAATTATGAGCCAATGAGATGACATAAAAAACTCAAGAATTTAAATTTGCAATGCACCTAATAAGAAAAGGCCTAATGCAATTTGGCTCACAATTAATAGTTAATTGCTAAGGGTTTTGCTTAAGTAATTTCAAAACACTCTTTCATACATATGAATTGGGTTTTGATTTTCTTAATTGAACTTAGGCTATTCAACACCTAAGTATCTACTCAAAGTAGATTAATTAAGTTTTGGAAGTTTTTAGAATTTGAAGAAATTAATTAAGGGGATAATTAATGAATTAACCCTTAATTTGGAGAAGATTAAAGAGAGAAAAGGGGGTTTAGTGAATAACTTTAGGGAAATGCCCCAAAATTATTTCCTAAACCTCCTATCTATTGGATCTGACCTTAATCAACCCTAATCATGGATTAAAACCACTAATCACACCCTAATTATGCTTAATTAGATTAAGGGAGTAATTAAGAAATCCATATGCAATTCTCTTAATTAAGCATTTAATAAATTTGAAGAAAATTAGGGGAGGCAAAAGTCATTCTATAAAACATACCCAAGGAGTTTGGGATTAATCAAAGGCTTAATTAAAAGGTAATTAACAAAATTAACTTTTCAATAAATCTTAAAATCAGAGAAGATCATAATTTAAAATCCATTAAAATTAATTTTAAAATATTCTAGGTTGAATTATCTTTCCATAGAAATTTCATTTCGTATTTTTCTGAATTTTATTGAGGAGATATGAATTTTAGAAGATCCCTAGATTAATTAGAATTAATTAAAGATCCCTAACTAATCCTCCAGCTCATGGCATGACGTGTGGCGGCAGCGGTCAGCACGCTTTACATGCATCGTGCCATGAACCCATCACTTAAACATCACATCTAAAGGCAGTGTGACGGCTGACGCGCTTTGATCTCTGCCGTCCGATCAAAGACCGGATGACCAAAGATCTCTTGCAACTTTAAAAAGGATATAAGAAATCTAAACGTGGGAGTTATCTCAACCGTCCATCCAAAATGCACGGATGGATGATTGAGATCTATTTCTTCCCCTTGTTAAAATGAGACGCCATGATTGGGAAGATCTGAGCTCGATTGAGCTCAGATTCAAATCAAACTTTACCCACACCATCTAAAGGCAATAAGCAGCACATCCAATGGTGGGATTTGCTTAAATTGAAAATTATCTTCACAAAGGACCAACACCACCTATGCTAGGTGGTCCAAAAATTCCATACCTTATCGGAGGTGATCACCGATGTTCGAGATCGATGAGGTAGGTTTGACTGGTGGAGATGAAGCCCTATTAAAATTCTTAGGCCTTGTGATTGAGTGGCTTGCTCTATGGACCAACACCACTTGAAGATCCTTACGGCCTTGATCCAATTGCTCCTCTCCTTTCTATGGGAACTCTAATGGAAACCTGAGTGTGCTTGAATTGTTCCTTAGAAGAAGTGTGTAGGAGGAATTGGGATGGTTTTCAGTGTGGAGGAAGTTCAATATTGGATTGAGCTCCCTTGTTTTTACATTGTGCAAAATCGAGAAGATGAGATTTGATTTCACTCTAGGAAGCTTAAGGAGGCTGAGGAATTACTTCTCTGACTTCCCTTGGTTGAATCAAAATGAGGACTGATGATTTTGAATTTTATTAGGGGGAGTATATCTTCCTTTTGAAGGATCGGATGACTGCAAGCCTATGTTTCATTTTGATCCAATTGATCATAATGGGAGGATTGTTTGATTAGTTAGATGTTTGCACATGGTCGATTTGAGTCCTTGAGTGGAATGCCAACCTCCCATGTGCTTGAATTTGAGTGGGAGATGGATTTTGAATTAGCCATTTTGACCCATGGGGTTGGGTGCACCACTCTTCATTAGGCCCCCTTGAGCTATTAGGAAAGCATCAAGTTGATATGAAGAGGGTATGACCAAATTACCCATAGATTAGGTCAAAATTTGTTCTATGGCCTATGAGTAGAATGGTCATTTTGCTGATTTTTCACTTTGGATATGTGGAGAAACTAGGTTTGGCCAAGTTTAATGAGATTTGGAATTCATTTGATAGGGTTGGGCTCATGTTGGCCCATTTAGGTCGAAATGGGTCAACTTGGGTCAAGTTGACCAATTAGTCAAATTGGGTCAAATCAAGGGTTGGGTCAAGTTCATATGACCATTTGAAATATTTTGGTTGCTTTGGTTTGATTAAATTTGGTATAATTTTGAATTTGGCTCATATGACTTCATTTAGGTCAAATGGGTCAAGTTGATCTATTTGGGGTAGGTCAAGGGTAGGTTTAGGTTAGTTTAGTCATATGGAGTGGATTTGTATCTTTATTTCTAATCAATTTTGGTTAAGTTCAAATTTGGCTAAACATGACCCCTTTAAGTCAAGTTGGGTCTAAGGTTAATTGGGCTATGTTAGGTCTAGTTGGCCAATTGAGGCTTTGGTCAAGTTCAACAAGATATTTGGAATGAACTTGACCCATTGGTTCCAATCAATTTGGCTTAAGTCAAGTTTTGACACATTTTGACTTTTTAGGTCAAAATGGGTCAACTTAGGTCAAGTGGCCAATTGGGCTAGGTTAGGCTCAAATGTTGGCTTGGTCAAGTTCAAACATAGTCATGAGTGAACTTAGATCAATGTTTCAATCAATTTGGCCTATGGTGGAATTTGGCGTAAGGTTTTTTGGCTAAGTGTTGACTTGGTCAACCCTTAGGTTTGACTTAGTTTGACCCTTTGATTGATTGATCATCCATGATGATTGTTGATCATGATGAGGGCATAGATAAGTTCGGTTCAATCCAATTTGGTTAGGATTAGAATTTGGCTCATAAGGGTACTTTAAGTCACTTTGGGTCAAGTGAGCCTAAGTGGGTCAAATGGCTTGGTCAAAGCATGATTTTAACTTGATTGATCTTGTATATGGACTTATGATTGAAATATAAATCCATTTACAAGTAGTTTGAAGTCAAATGGGTTTTGATCCATTTGACAATTTCATATTCAAAGGAAGAATATGAAGGGATTTTGGGCTTGATTTTTGAACTGGGTTTTGATTGTTTGATTGAAGTTTGGATTTATATATGGGCTCACGATTATAGGGTTGATTGAATCATGAGAGAAAATCAAGAGTTTGGCTTGATTTGAAATTGATTTGGCTAAATTCAAGATGTTGACTTGAAAGGCTTAGATTGAATTTTGAGTGGATTTGAGTTTGATTTTTGGAATTAATTTTGATTTTTTGTATTTATATTTCATTTATATATGTGAATATAAATGATGGATCATGAGAAAATTTCAAGGATTTGAAGTGGTTTAATCATTATTTGAGCTAAGTCCATTAAGAATGATTTAAATGACTTAGGAAAGTTTCATGAAGTTTGGAGTTTGAATATTTGAATTTGGTTTGATTGATTTCTATTTATATTTCATTTATATATGTGAATATAAGTGAGGATATAAATGAGTTATGAGAAAATCCCATGACTTTGAATTGACTTGATCATGATTTTGGATAAGTCCTTTAATGAAAAATTAAGGGACTTAGGAAATTTTTAAATTGTGAATTTAATTGGAGGGTTTGATTTAATTGATTTGTATTTATATTTCATTTATATATATGAATATGAATGAGAATATAAATGAGTTTTGAAAAAATCCCATGAGTTTGAATTGATGTGATCAGGATTTTGGATAAGTCCATTAATGAAAAACTAAGGACTTAAGAAAGATTTTAGATTTGGAATTTAATTTGAGGATTTGATTTGATTGATTTATATTTATATTTCATTAATATATGTGAATATAAATGAGAATATAAATGAGTCTTTGAGAAAATCCCATGAGTTTGAATTGGTTTAGAGTTGATTTTGGCCAAGTCCATTAATGGAAAATTAAGGACTTGAGGGAATTTTCATGAATTGATTTGAAATTTTAAGTTTGGTTTGATTGGTTTGAATTTATATTTCATTTATATATGTGAATATAAATGAGAATATAAATGAATTATGAGAAAATTATCAAAGATTTGATTTGGTTTTGATCATGATTTTGGCTATGTCTTTAAGGGAAGATTAAGGACTTAGAAAGATTTGGACTTAGGAATTTAGATGGATTTTGATCTTGGGTTTCAATCATAGATTTCAATCATGGATTTCAATCATGGAGTTTGATTTGAGTTTGGAGAAAATCAATTAAGATTGACTTGGAGTTTGACTTGAATGAAGGAAAGTGAGGAATGGTTTAAGCTAAGGGTAAGAAATTTTCCTAACACTCTAAGGCATAACCTATTCCTATGGCTAACTCTTTTAAGTCTTCTAGGGCTAGGTTGAGTGTCCACCTAATCACTATATGTGTCTTAAAACTAAGTTTCCTATGTCTAAGATGGAGGGGTTGAGAGCTCATTCTAAAAATGAGGTCAATAAAGGGCGCCCAATAGGTGTGGTGTGATTGACAAGGAACACTTGTGTTGACCAAATGATCAACAACATCGAGATCACAAGCACCAACAAACAATCTATCCTTAAGAAGAAGAAATAATCCAGCTTAGTGCAATGTGGCTACTTATGTCCAGAGGAAAAATTCCACTAAGGGATAGAGTGTGAACCTTCCACTAGGGAAGTTCAATGATGGGGAAAAAGGTTTGATATGTTTGGTTATTTCAATTTTAATTAGGTTTGAATTTTGAGATGAACCTTGGTTTCTGGGTTGAAGAGGGGAAGACCTAACTGGATTTTATCAATTGAATAATAGGGTTCTGAAAGCGTAGAATTGGATTGTTGGGGTAATCGACAAGATAATAGGGACTAGTGAATGACTTGGGGACTTAGATCAACTCAAAGATAGTCAGATTAATTTCATTTTTCAGATTTGTTTATTTAGATCGATGGATCCCATTAGTTTCGCTGAAGTAGGGCCATGGAAGCTAGACTTAGATTTCAAAAAGAAAATCTACCAACCATAGGGACTACCCAAAAGGGGATTACAATGGTCAAGTTAGGAAGAAAGCACGAGGACTCACATCTTTCGACAATTCTTGGGTGATCAACTTAAAGATAGTCAAAGATTAATTTAATTTTTAGTTTATTTTGATGGATTCCATTGGTTTGCGATGGATCAAACTAAGAATGAGCTTATATCAACCTAGACTTATCTCAGATTTGCTGAACCAAAGGGAGTAGCTTCCCGGCCGATGGGAGAGCTATCCGACCAAAGAAGTGCCTTGTAGTTTGCAATAATCAATTCGAGGGAAGAAAGCTCAGGGACTCACATCTTCCACTAGAAAAGATCATTGGGGTGATCGATTGCTTTGGGAAACAAATCAAACCTGACCTAGGGCTGCTCGTTGATTTGCGATAATTATGCTAGAAAGAATGCATCATAGTTTTACATATTTCAAAGCAGAGTGACTGTCAGGGTAACCTGCTTGTGGAAAAATAGATTGAACCCAACCTAAGGGTGACTATGGAGTGAGTACCGACCTAGGGATTTATCTCAACTCAAGTAATTAGGCAATTCCTACAGGTAGTTCTGCTGACATTGCCCTAAAGATAGGATGCCTGCTTGGGAAAAGGGGCCCTTTGGGGGCTTGAATTCCTAATCCACATGCGAATTAATTTTGTTTAGTTTTGTTAGTTTATTTTATCATGGACCCTGTTAGTTTGCGAGGGATCAAACTTAGAAGGAGCTTATATCTACATAGACCTATCTCAGATTTACTGAACTAAGGGAGAATCTGTGCATCTGCTGAACAAATTCTCCAACCACAGGGGTGGCTACTAGGAAAGAGGGAATGTCCAATCAAAAAGTAACCCGGGTAGTGTCTAAATGGGGTCGTAAAGGACTTGATCCAAATAGAGTGCCCGCAGGGGATAGGGCCGGTAAGGGCTTAATCCAACACCGTCGAAAAAATGACATGGCTAGTCATATATCAAATAGGTATTTGGTGTCCAATTCAAGGAGAAAGTACGAGGACTTATATCTGCAAGAGTGGTGTACTCACTGGGTGAGTTGCTGTCAGCATAGTGAACATCAGCCAACCTAAGGTGCCCATCAATTTGCAACAATCAACCTAGGAAGAAAGTTTGGGGACTCACATCGTCCAAGGCGTTGGGATAGTGTCTTATCGACACTATCCAACCTAGGGCTCTTGGAATAATGCCGGGGACTTATATCAACTCAAAAATAGTCAACAGGAAAGGAGCCTCTAGGGATTTATCCTAAACCTCAAACATACTCGACCTTGTTAGAGCATGATGGCCAGTTCAAGAAGAAAGCATGGGGACTGACATCTTCTTAATCAAAGTCAACATGAGGTAGCTTACTGGCTGGGTAGTGAAGCATACCATACTAACAAGGCACTGGTTGGTTTGCAATGGTCGAGTTAGGAAGAAAGCACGGAGACTCACATCTTCCAACAAATGACCATTAGGGTGACATACTAGCGAGGTAGTATGTAGACCCGACCTAGACTAGCTAATGAGTGAGTGCCACAGGGGGCTTGCTCTCACATCAAAGTAGTTCAAGACAAAAGATTTGTGTTTATTGTTGTGCATGTGTTAAAAAGAATAGGATGCCTCTGGGAGACTCTTACACCTACCTTAAACACACTAGGGGATTTGATGAAATAATGCCACGGATGGCAAAAAGGATTCCCACTAAGAAAGGATGCCGCTTGGGTTTTCTCACACATATCTTAATTATGCTAATTGAAATAGGATGCCTCTCAGGTTCTCTTACACCTATTCTAATAGCGTCAAAAGGTTATGTTTGTGTTATGAAAGAGGGATATGATGCCACTAGGGGACTCTTACACCTACCTTAAACACGTCATGGCGGATTCACAAGACAAGCAAACAACACTTCGAAAGAAGAGAATATTTGATGAATGGAATCTAATTTTTGTTCTTTTTATTAATAATTACTTTCAAACATGGTTTATTTCATGTATAATATTTCTTTAGATAGAGCCCATTAATTGGAAGTATCGGGTGTTCCCCTTTACAACCAATAAGTTTATAAGATCCTTCTTAGTAGGCCTTTTCTATGACATAGGGGCCTTTCCAAGTGGGTTCAAACTTGCCTTCCATCTTTCGACCGGCAAAAGTTGGTCTCCTTAGGACTAACACAAGTTCTTAAACTCAGAAAGACCTAGGGTAGACCAACTTGTTGTGAGCTTGAATCATTTTGGCCTTGTATAATTCAATATTTTAGCACACCCGTAGGCGACTCTCCTCCAAACCTTCGAGCTCTTCTAACCACAAGTTTGCATTCTACTCTATTGTGATCTTGTTACCCAATGCTATCCTTAGTGATGGGAGTTGAACTTCTGAAGGAAGAATGGCTTCAGACCCACACATTAGGGAAAATGGGGTAGACTAAGTTGGAGTTCGATATGTGGTGCGGTAGGCCAACAAAGCTTCAACCAACTGGTCATTCCACTATCATTTGTTGTCATCAAGAGTCTTCTTCAGTATCTGGATGAGAGTTTTGTTGAATGCTTCTACTAAGCCATTTTTTCTAGGGTAGTAGATGTTGGAGTATCTCCAATCTATACCGTGTCTTCTGGCGAAGCTGTTGATCTTCGTGCTTTTGAATGCATTACCATTATCAGATATAATTCATCGAGGCACCCCGAATCTATATACGATATGGTTTCTAAAAAATTAAAGCACATGCTGAGCTGTGACCTCTCTGAGTGGGATGGCTTTTGCCCACTTGGAAAGGTAGTTGGTGGTAGCGAAGATGAATCGATGCCCCTTGGAAGAAGGAGGATCGATTAGACCTACAATGTTAGTACCCCAACACTCAAATGACCATGAAGCCAATGTAGGGTGCAGAATCTTGGGTGGTTGGTGGAGGACCACATCGTGTACCTAACACTGATGGAATCTCCTAGCTACATCCATGCAGTCTTGTTAATCTCATTTTTGGAATGAGCTCTCAACCCCTCCATCTTAGACATAGGACTTCTCTTAGACTTTGAGAATTTCTTAGTCTTAAGACACATCTAATGATTAGGTGGACACTTAACAGAGACTTAGAAGAGTTAGCCATAGGAATGCCTTTGGTGTTGGGAAAAAACTACCCTATAGCTTGAACCAACTCCTCACTTCCTTCAAGTCAAATTCAAATCAACTCCAAATTCATATCAACTTCAACTCCAAATCAAACCTTGAATCAATTTCAATAGATTTTCTCAAATCATGAATCAATTCCAAATAATCAAAACCCATGATTGAAATCCAAATTAAAATTCCAAAGATCTTTCCTCAGTCCTTTGATTTTATCTTAAGGACTTAGCTCAATCAAATCCAAATCAATTCAAATTCATAAAATTTTCTCATAACTCATTTATATTCTCATTTATATTCACATATATAAATGAAATATAAATTCAAATCAATCAAACCAAATCCAAAATTCAAATTCAAAATCTTTCTTAAGTCCTTTAATTCCCTCTTAAGGACTTAGCCTAAATCATGTTCAAATTAATTCAAACTCTTGAAATTTTCTCATAATTCATTTATATTCTCATTTGTATTCATAAATATAAATGAAACATAAATTCAAATATCCAGAATCAATTCAAAAATTAAATCCAAATTTAATCAAAAATTCACCCTAAGCCTTCAAGACAAAATCTTGAACTTAGCCAAATCAAAATCAAATCAAGCCAAAATCTTATTTTTTTTCTTCATGATTTAATCAATCCTACAATAATGAATCCAAATATAAACATAAACTCTAATCATCAAACCAAAACTAAATTCAAAAATAAAACCCAAGTTAAACCCATATTCACCCTTTTGACTTGAAATTATCAAATGAATCAAAACCCATTTGACTCCAAATCTCTTGCAAATGGATTTATATTTCAATCACAAGTCCGTATGTGAGTTCAACCAAACTTGAATCAAGCCTTGATCAAGCCAACTAATCGTAATTGGCTCACTTGACCCAAAGTGGTCAATTTGACCTACATAAATCAAAATTTAATTCAATTCAAATCAAAGTGAGTTAAGCCAATCCAAACTTTATATCATGTTTTCTGATCATCATAGGTTAATCAATTTCATGAATTGGGTCAAACCAAGTCAACCTAGCCCATTGACCAAGTCAACCCTTTAACCCATATGAACCCAAACTAGCCAAATTACAACTTAAATCAAATTGATTGCAACCAATGGATCAAGTTCACTCCAAAATGATTATTGAACTTGACCAAAGCCTTAATTAAACTCAATTTGACCAATTGGCCAACTAGACCCAACCTAGCCCAATTGACTATGAACCTAACTTGACCTAAAGTGTCAAATCAAGCCAAAATAAAATATAAACCAAATTGATTGGAAACAAGGATACCAATCCATTTCAAATGATCAACCAAACCCAAACCAAGCCATAAGTCAAGCTAATTTGGTCAATTGGGTCAAATTGGTCAACTTAGCCCAAATTGACCTAAAGGATCAAATTGGCCAAAATCCAAATTAAGTCCAAATTAAACCAAATTAATTGAAACCAATTGAACCAATATGCTCCAAATAGTCATTTGAACTTGACCAAAGGCTTAGTTTAACCCAATTTAACCAATTGGTTAACCTAACCCATTTTGACCTGATTTGACCCAAATGGGTCAAATTAACCCAAATTAAACCAAATGAACTTCAAATGACATGAAATTTGGTCCAACTTACTTTTAACTCATTTCAAATCTGCCCAAATCAAATTCAATGTCAAATGACCACTTTGCCCTTGGGTCAAGGGCATTCCATGAGAAAAGATGCTTTCCCAAGTGGTCATGTCTCTTCCTTGGCCACTTGGCACTCATCCATTGGTCCACATAAGCACCAAGGACACTGATTTTCTGACCCAAGGAGTGGTTGGGGTAGCCATGACTCATGGGGAGGTGAAATCACCCCACCTCTCTCATTGGAACATTTAGCATGAAGGACACTCACCTCCCCTTGGCTAGGACACCCACTTGTCCTTCATGGAAGTCACTTTCCATGCCTTAGCCAATCATAAGGAGCCACTTAGGATGATTCTCTTCTATTTCCAACCACCCCAAGCCAAGTGACATGAGTTTGGAGCCAAAATTTTAAACAAAAAGTGGAAAAAAGGTTCATTTCACTTCACTTTTCATTCTAAGGCTTTAGTGACAAAAGGAAACCCTTATTCCTCTCATTCTCCTCCTCCTAGAGCTCCCAAAAATCATTAACAATCATCCAATTCATTTTGGAGAGAAATACTCCAAAACTAAGGGGATTTCAGCATGGAAATGATGATCACGGGAGGAAACTTTATTTTGACATGAAGGAGAGGATCTACACTCAGTCCAAGGCTTCTTACCTCATTCGACAGCGCGCTCGAGTCACCACCATCGCCGAAAATCATCCTCGGTGAGGTAACATTCAAAAACCATAGCCAACCTTAGGATCTTTCATTTTGTGACAGCTTTTGCATGATTTTTAGGAATCTACCCTAGATAATCTCGTAATTTTACTTTAAATCTTTCCAATTAGAAAATAGAATTTTTTTGGTGTGAATCGATGCGAAAACGAGTCCATTTGGACAAGTTTTCAGATAAAAATACTATTTTTCTTTTTTTAGAAAAATTTTATTTTCATTGTTCATCGCTGGCGGGTTACACCCGTCGTCCGATCCCGCAGATCACAAAATCGGTGGCGGATGGCGCTGGATCGCAGCGATCCGCCTTTGATCTCTCGATGCGATCGGACCATCATCGTCACGACGCGATCGAGCGGCTTGCACATTGAATCGCCCTCTCTCGGATGAGCGATCGTCCGATGTGCGATCGGACGGTCCAGAGCAAAATGTGGGTCGTTCTTTAAGTGTTGACCTGGTCTTCCCTTTCTTTTAGCTGATGCGACATCGCATATGAATCACATGATGACGCGTCGACCGCGGCATCGTCAAGCGCGCATTGCGCATTGCCACGTCGTTATTTTTTGATGTAAAAAATTAATTTTAATTCTCTAAAATTTTAAAAATTTATAGAAAATAAAATAATTAACCAAAAATTGCAAACAATAGCTCATTGGATTTGTCTTCCTGAGAGAAATCCAAAAAATCCTAAATCCCCAAATTTCACTAAATATTTTGAGCTTAATGTGAGTTTTAAATAAAACCAAATTTCTTTAATTAAACCAAAAATACATGTTCGATTAAGTTGAAATATTTAGAGATTAGAATTGATATTAAAATACACCTACCATAAAAATTTCAAGTCAAAATGAACTTTGGATTAAAAGATATTGAATTTTGAGTGTCAAATGATTTATTTTAATAAAATAAATTAGCAGAATTCATAAAAATCACTTAAATCAATTGAAACTCCCTAAATTCATAACTAATTGTAGAAAAATTCAAAAAAAAAAATTATACAAACTTAGGCTTATTTTAAAGATAATTCAGAGGAGAATCCAATAAAATTATTTCTAATTGAATTTGAGTAGTAGATATTCCTTAATTAGGGTTTATTTAAAAACTTAATAACTCTAATTACTCCTAAATGATTTCATTAATTAATTCCAAACTTCTCAGGCATGTTTAGTGGGATGACTTCTGTCTCTCTTAATTTTCTTAGAATTTATTAATGAGTTAATCAGGAAAATTAATTAATGAACCCTTAATAATTAAGCTTAATTAAGTATGTGAATAGTGGTTCAATTCCTTGATTAAGTTAATTAAACTTTGTTTAAGTGATTAGGAGGTTTATGGAATGATTTTGGTATTTTTTTCTTAAGCTATTCCCTAAACCCTCTTTCTTCCTTAAATTCAAATCTAATTAAGGGTTAATCCACTAATGACCTACTTAATTAACTTGATAAAATTTTCAAACCAAAATTAATCTAGAAACTTAATCACCTAAACAAATCCTTCTTGGGTAGATACTTAGGTGTTCAATAACCTAGGTAAACTTAGGGAAATCATACATAACCCATATGTCTGGGAAAGGTTATGAAAGAACTTAAATTAAACTCTTTAGCTTAATTAATCATTAATTGTGAGCCAATTACATTAGATACCTCTCTTTACTATGTTGCATTACTGATTTAAATTTCTTGTGATTTTATATCATATATTGGCTCATAATTATTTGATTAAATATGTTAAAGTGGTATAGGTAAGGGGTAATTAATGAATTTAATTTATATCTTAACCTAACCAAAGTATAAAATTATTTAATCACCTAAAAATAAAAAAATAAAAAAATAAAATAAATAAATAAATAAAGAAAAGAAAAAAATAAAAAATTAAAAAAATTAAAAAATTTAAAAAATAAAAAAAATAAAAAAATAAAAAAATAAAAAAAATAAATAATAAAAAAAAAAAAATAAAAATACAAAAAAATAAAAAAAAAAAAAAATAAAATAAATAAAAAATAAAAAAATAAAAAAAAAAGAAAAAAAAGAAAAAAAGAAAAAAAAGAAAAAAAAAGAAAAGAAAAATCTAATCACTGAAAAATTAAATTAAAATAATACACACATGTGGGAATATGTAAGGACTAGTAAACATTTCATACTTTTCTAGTTCAAATGAAACTTAAAGTAAAATGAATCTCTTTAAACAACTTTTGATTCTCTTTAAATGATCTTACTTCATAAGATTGTCTTTAAGAATTAATTAGAGTGAATGAAATTACATGCTCACATCACTTTATTTCTTTCCTAATATGTAAAATATGTATGCCATATGAGTTTCATACATTCATGCTTTTTTAAAATCAAATTTAAAATGAAATGTTTTCTTTATATTAAATTGCATGTTTTGGTTAAAGTAAAAGTATGAGTGGTTATTATCACTATTAAATTCAAAACTATTTTCAAAACCTATAAATCAAATACCTAAAACTGAAATTGTGCTACTTATAGTTTATTTATAAGCCTGCATGTGGATATAAAAATGTGTCTTATGTTTGCTTTCTTCCTTTCCTCTTAATATGGAGTTGAATAAGATTTGCAAAGTGTATAGTCCTTTTAAAAGAACATAACACTTACTTAAATCTATTCTTATCCTCTTCCATGTTTTGACTTAAGTAAGATCCTTACACTTACACATATAAATTACATAACCAAGTCCAAACATAAGTGCAAATTTTTTGCATCTTTCTTTTCCATTCATTTATTTTATACATATGCTTGTATTTAAGTAAAGTGGTATATTAGTTTGGAAAATCCCGGGATTGCAAGACTTTAAGTAGCCTAAAGTCTTGTACCTTACCACAATGGTGTCATACTCATGCCTTTCATACATACATGTGTGTATATGAAAAGTGGATAAGAAAACCTTTTCTACTTAATAAAATCATGCATCATAAAGCATTCAAATTTTCTTAAGTAACTCACTTAGCATTCTCTTTCCATGCATTTCTTTTTATACATGCACATGTATTTAAGAAAAGTGATATATTAGTCTGGACAACCCTGGGATTGCGAGACTTTAAGTAGACCTATGTAGGTCTTGTACCTTACACCCTTGGTTAACAATGACGTCATACTCACTTATGTCTTTTATACTTGTAAATGTGCATATGAAAAATGGATAAAAGAATCACTCTCTTCTACTTAACAAAATCATGAATCATAAAGCATTCAAATTTTCTTACGTAACTCACTTGGCATTCATCATAAAGTATGCTAAACATTCTCATTTGTATGTATAGATATGCTAGGATCCATTCATATGCATGCTATACACATGTGGGAAAGAAATAAAA
The DNA here is from genome assembly GCA_021442155.1 of Cymbidium sinense. Lineage (NCBI taxonomy): Eukaryota > Viridiplantae > Streptophyta > Magnoliopsida > Asparagales > Orchidaceae > Cymbidium > Cymbidium sinense. Next base: position 113,574,460 of record CM038225.1, read on the forward strand.
TATTATGTGTTTTGTGATAGTAATTCACTTTACTTACTCTTAAAATGCATTTCTTTTTGAATAAGTTTGTTTAGAGTTAATCTAAACTTAGGATCAATTAAAATACATAATAAAATATTCACCAAACAAAAATTCATAATGAATCTACCTTAAAAATCACTTAAGGTAGGGAGGAAAGAGAAGTTCTCTTCTCTTTTCCTCTCTTTACAACCTTTAGTAATTAAGTAGGTTCATTCAAACCAAATTAAATCATCAAATAAAATTAACCCATTTCAACTAAACAACTTAAATGAGACCACCCTTCTAAGTTGAATCTTTTCACACTTGGAAAATCCTAACCTTTAAGCCTAGCTAAGCATACCACACAAACTTTACATGGCACACACATTAGGCTAAGTCACCATTTCTAGTCCTATGTTAGGGTGGTGCATGATTTGATGTTTACTTTTATTTTATGATGTGATATTTTAGTCTGGATGTTAGGGTGTATGTGCGTAGAATGAATGGTAGGACGATTTAGGCTAACCATTATCTTCTGTAGGGGATTGTGCTTAAGGGGTGTTGTAATAAAAAAATAACTACTTTTGGTATGTAGGTTTCTTATACCCTTAAGCATAATCCAAAATAGGTCAGGTGGACTTGGTTACCCATGTGTGGGGTGCTAAGTACAATTTGTATATATACATGCTTGGGAATGTGTGGTTTGTTTAGTGAATCTCTATTTTATAGGTTTTAATTAGATTTATTTTTTCCTTTTCATGTAATTTTATAATTAGGATTTTGGAATGATTGTTATGGGAGATTAGGATAAGCATTGGTCAAAAGATTACATCTGATATACCATGTGAAGCCTTTAGAGAAACCACCTTCCAACCATCCAAAAGAAGGAACCAAAGATGAAAGAAAAGAAGAATGAAGAAATGAAGTTTGAAGACCCCCATAACATGAATTCCTTGCTTAATTGTAATTAATTCATTTTTAATTCGGGTTGTATAAGGGAAGAGCTCGACTACTCAATTTATTTTTGGGTTTTGTCTTGTGCTTGCCTTTTATTCTTTTATTAGCTTTATAAAATATGTGATGTTTTGTTTAGCTTTGTGCATTTATGTTTTCCTAGTTTTTTTAGGCTCTTAAAGAAAAATAAATCTTCTACCAAATTAATCAATTCAAAGTTAAAATAAAAAACTCATAATATCATTTAAAGCCTAAGTTAAAATTAAGATAAAAGAATTAGCAACCTCTTAGCTGGATGAGTATTTCTTTTACAACATCTTACACAACAACATATTGATTCACTCTTGATTTGGACGGCTTCCACCCGTGCTAGAGAACTTGGCTTGACCTTTAAGAGCCATGGTGGAAACACATCTCCCATCTTACTAATTTTGGCCCATAATATAATTTTTTATGCATTAGGCATAAAACAAATCTTGAAGCATGTGTCAAATGATTGTCCAAAAATGAAAATAGCATGTAATATGATCCACATTAGATTTAGATCATTTAAAGCATGCCCTTACATGATCTAGTTTCTTTAGGAAGTGATTTTAAGGACTTAGTCTCTTTCTAAATAAATAATAGCCCAGCTACCTTGCATAGAGCATATGACTTCCCTACATAAATTTAAATTGTAGGAGGAGCTAATTGGCGGCCACTCCTAGGTGATTGTAAGTCTAAGCAGTTAGGTGGTTTGTCCTCTGTTGACCTCATTTTGAGCTCTCAACCCCTCCATATCAGACATAGGACTCCTCTTAGACTTTAAGAGTTCCTTAGTCTTAAGACACATCTAGTGATTAGGTGGACACTCCAACCTAGCCCTAGAAGACTTAGAAGAGTTAACCATAGGAATAGGCTATGCCTTAGGGGTGTTAGGAATTAGCTTAATCCATTCCTCACTTTCCTTCTTTCAAGTCAAACTCTAAATCAAATCTATTTGATTTTCTCCAAAACTCAAATCAATTCTATGATTGAAATCCATGATTGAAATCCATGATTGAAACTCATGATCAAAATCCATCAAAAATTCCTAAGTCCAAATTTTGCCAAAGTCCTTAATCTTCCTTTAAGGACTTATTCAATATCATGATTCAAACCTATTCAAATCTTTGAGATTTTCTCATGATCCATTTATATTCTCATTTATATTCACATTTATAAATGAAATATAAATTCAAACCCATCAAATCAAATTCAAAATTCAAAATTAATTCATGAAAATTTTCTTAAATCCCTTTAATTTTCCTAAATCATGATCACACTCATTCAAATTCATGGGATTTTTTAAAAACTTATTTATATTCTCATATATAAATGAAATATAAATATAAATCAATCAAATCAAAGGCAAAAATTAAATTCCAATTTAAAATTCCCTTAAATCCTTTAAATTCCCTTTAATGAATTTAACCTAAATATGATCAAACCTATTCAAACTCATGGGATTTTTTCAAAACTTATTTATATTCTCATATATAAATGAAATATAAATATACATCAATCAAATCCAATTCAAAAATTAAATTTCAAATTAAAAATTCCCTCAAATCCTTTAAATTCCCTTTAACGGATTTGACCTAAATCATGATTAAATCACTTCAAATCCTTGAAATTTTCTCATGATCCATTTATATTCTCATTTATATTCACATATATAAATGAAATATAAATTCAAACAATCAAAACCAATTTCAAAAATCAAACTCAAATTCATTCAAAATTCAATCTAAGCCTTTCAAGTCAAAATCTTGAACTTAGCCTATCACTTTCAAATCAAGCCAAACCCTTGATTTTCTCTCATGGTTCAATCAACCCTACAATCATAAGCTCATATATAAATCCAAACTTCAATCATTCAATCAAAACCCAAATTGAAAATCAAACCCAAGACCCTTTTATATTCTTCCTTTGAATATGGAATTTTCAAATAGATCAAAACCATTTGACTTCAAACCACTTGTAAATGGATTTATATTTCAATCATAAGTCCATATACAAGATCAACCAACTTCAAATCAACCTTTGACCAAGCCATTTGACCCACTTAGGCTCACTTGACCCAAAGTGACCTAAAGTACCCTTATGAGCCAACTTTTGATCCTAACCAAATTGGATTGAACCAAACTCATATATCCCTCTCATCATGATCAACAATCATCATGGGATGATCAATCAATCAAATTGGGTCAAACCAAGTCAAACCTAAGGCTTGACCAAGTCAACAATTAACCTAAAATGAAACCTTACATAGCCAAATTTCACCAAAGGCCAAATTGATTGAAATCATTTATCTAAGTTCACTCATGACCTATTTTTGAACTTGACCAAGCCAACATTTGAGCCTAACCTAGCCTAATTGGCCCACTTGACCCAAGTTGACCCATTTTGACCTAAATGGTCAAAATATGTCAAAACTTGATCTAAGCCAAATTGATTGAAACCAATGGGCCAAGTCCATCCCAAATCACTTGTGGAACTTGACCAAAGCCTCAATTGGCCAACTAGACCTAACCTAGCCTAATTGACCTTAGACCCAACATGACCTAAAGGGGTCATGTTGAGCCAGAATTGAACTTAACCAAAATTGATTGGGAATAAAGATACTAATCCACTATGTATGACTAACCAAAGCCAAACCTACCCTTGACCTACCTCAAATAGGTAAAATGGGTCAAATAGGTCAACTTGACCCATTTGACCTAAATGAAGTCATATGATCCAAAACCAAATATATACCAAATTGAATCAAACCAAATATACCAAAATATTTCAAATGGTCATATGAACTTTACCCATCCCTTGGTTTGACCCAATTTGACTTATTGGTCAACTTGACCCAAGTTGACCCATTTTGACCTAAATGGGCCAACATGAGCCAAACCCTATCAAATGGATTCCAAATCTAATGAAACTTGGCCAAACCTAGTTTCCCCACATACCCAACATATCAAAAGTGGAAAAAATAGTAAAATGACCATTCTACCCCTAAGCCATAGAACAAATTTTGCCCTAACCCATGGGTAATTTGGTCATACCTTATTCAAAATCACTTGAGGCTTTCCTAAAAGCTCAAAGGGACTTAGTGATGAGTGGTACACCCAACCCAATGGGTTTGGCGCAGCCCATTTGGTCCCTAGATCAAACCCGACCGCTTAACCTAAAATTGAAATTTCAAATTCCCTCTTAAGCTGAAATTCAGCACATGGGAAGTTGAAATCCATTCCTTGGATCAAATCGACCATGTGCACACTCAAAATAGTCAAAATAAACTCTACAATCTCATCCATTGGATCAAAATGGCTTGGACATTGTCGGTCATCCAATCCTTCAAGGGGGAGATATACTCCCCCTAATTCACTTCTATTTTTAGACACTCAAGGTCGATTGAAGAATAGGAAGCCAGAGGAGCCATTGTGGATTGATCCTAAGCCTCCTAGAGCTCTTCCCATTTTCTTCTTCTCGGCTTTTGAACAGTGAAAAATTGGGGAGGTAGAGTGAATTGCCAACTTCTTCTACACTTGATTTCCTCCTAATTCCTCCTACACACTTCTTCTAAGGACCAATCCAAGCTCACTCAGGCTTCCATTGGAGTTCCCATAGCTAGGAGAGGAGCAATTGGATTAAAGCAGCAAGGATCTTCAGGTGGTGTTGGTCCATAGAGTAAGCCACTCAATCCCAAGGCCTAGAAATTTCAACAGGGCTTCATCTCCACCAAATGAAGCTACCTCATCGATCTCAATTGTCGATGATCTCCTCCAGTGAGGTATGAAATTTTTCGATCACCGATGATCTCCTCCAACAGTTACCCCCTCACGGTGCGACGCATGTAGAGCATGCTGATCACCATCACAATGCGTCACGTCGTGAGCCAGGGATTATTTAGGGATTGTTTAAAATGCCTAAATAATTTCTAATTAATCCATAGAACTTCCAAAATTCATAACTCTTCATAAATAATTCAAAAAAATGTGAAATAAAAACCCATGGATAGATAATTGGATCTAAAACATTTTAAAATTAATTTTGATGAGTTTTAAATTATGATTTTATTTGCATTTGGGTTTTATTGGAAAGTGTATTTTGCTAATTACTCTTTGATTAGGCCTCTGATTAATCCCAAATTTCTTCGATAAGTTTCAGGGGATGACCTCTGCCTCCCCTAATTTTTTTGGGATTTATTCAAGGCTTGATTAGAGTAATTGCGTATGATTTTCTTAATTACCCTTCTCATGTAATTAAGCATAATTAGAGTATGATTAGTGGTTTCACCCTATGATTAGGGTTGATTAAGGTCAGATCTAGTAAGTAAGAGATTTATGGAATACTTTTGGGGCATTTTTCCTAAGGTATTCTCTAAGCCCCCTCTTCTCTCCTTAATCTTCTCTTAATTAAGGGTTAATTCATTAATTATCCCCTTAATTAATTTCTAAAAATTCTAAAAAATTCTAGAACTTAATTAATCTACCTTGGGTAGATTCTTAAGTGTTTAATAGCCTAAGTTCAATTAAGAAAATTAAAACCCAATTCACATATGTGAAAGGGTGTTTTGAAATTACTTAAGCTAAACCCCTTAGTTTAATTAAATTTTAATTGTGAGCCAAATTGCATTAGGACTTTTCATTATTAGGTGCATTATAAATTTAAATTCCTTGTGAGTTTTATGTCATATCATTGGCTCATAATTATTTAGTTAATTCTTCTAAGGTGGTGTAGGTAAGGGTTAATTAAGTTACTTAATTCATACCTTAACTTAATCGATGCTTAAAAATGGATTTAATTATCTAAAAATTAAACAAAAATATCAAATGCATATGGGAATGAGTTAGGAATAGCAAAATGATCTCACCATTTCAAAATTAAATCAAACTTCAAACTAGACAAAAATTACTTTGAAATTCATTTTGATTTATTATAAATTTTCTTATTCTATAAGAATATCTTTAGGATTTAAGTGAAGTGAGTTTGTTTACATGCTTTCATTGCTTTGGATCTTTCCCAACATGTTAAGTTGTATGCCATGTGATTTCACACATTCATAATTTCATTTCTTAAAATTTAAAATGAAATTATTTACTTTATGTCAAATTTGCATGTGTTGGCTAAAGTAGAAATATGAGTGGCTATTATCACTACTAAATCCAAATTATTTTCAAAACTTATAAATAAAATATCAAATATGAAAGTATGCTACTTACACATTAATTATAAGCTTGCATGTGAAGTATTATAAAGGTATGCTTAGTATAGGTTTTCTTTCTTTTCTATGTTGGCAAAGTTTTGAATAGGAGTTGGTGAGATATAAGGTTCATTTGAAAAGAACCTCACCTAATTTCATATCCTATTCATTCCCATGCTACCATCTAAGAAGAGTTACCTACACTTACATACATAAATTGCATAAACAAAATAAATCTATTAAACAACTTTTGCATATTCCTTTTCTATTTTATTTCTTTTATATGCATGTTTGTATTGAAGAAAAATGGTGTATTAGTTTGGACAACCCTGAGGTTGTGAGGCTTTAAGTAGCCCTAGGTAGGTCTTGTACCTTACACCTCTGGTTAACAATGGCGTTGTACTCACTTATGTCTTTCTTACTTTCATGTATGTATGTGAAAATTTTGGATAAGGAAAACCTTTTCTACTTAAGAAAAATCATGCATATTCAACTTCTAAATTTTCTTAAATGGATTACTTAGCATGCATCATAAAGTGTGTTAAATACTCTCATTTTCATGTATAGATATGCTTAGGGTCCATCCATATGCATATATATGTTGGGAAATAAATGAAGTAATGTGTGTTATGTGAAATTTGATTCATTTTATTTAATCTTAAAATGCCTTTCTTTTTGATTAGGTTTGTTTAGAATATATCTAAACTTAGGATTAATTAAAAGATTTAGTCAAAACATTCACCTAAATGAAATTAAAACATGAACCTACTTTAGAAAATTACTTAAGGTTAGGGAAGGAAATAGAAGTTCTCTTCTCTTTCCCTTTCTTCATTTCTTAGTAATTAATTGTAGGTTTCACTTAAACCCAATTAAAACATGAAATAAAATCAACCCAATACTTAAACAACTTAAATGAAACACTCCTCTAACTTGAACATGTTCTTCACACTTAGAAAATTTAAACCTAAAGTCATAGCTAAGCATACCACACTTACCTTCAAAGCACACACATTAGCCTAAGTCACCACTTCTAGCCTTAGGTTAGGTTGGTGCATGGTTTGGTGTTTATTTTGTTTTATGATAAATAGTTTAGACTGGATGTTAGGGTGTATGCTCATAGAATGAATGATAGGACATGTTTAGTCTAACTATTCTTTTCTGTAGGGGATTGTGCTTAAGGGACGCTATCATAAATAAAAATATAAATATTTTTGCTTGCACGTGCTTCATACCCGTAAGCATAATCCATAGGTTAGGTGGACTTAGCCACCCATGTATGGGGTGGTAAGTCCAATATACATGCTTGGGATTTGTATGGTGTGTTTTAGCTAACCATTGTTTTGCAGGTCTTGGTTAGATTTCCACTTTTCCTTTTCATGTAAAAATTTGTATAATTAGGATTTTGGAATGATTGTTATGGGTATTAGGATAAGCATTGGTCATAAGATCCCATTCTATGCACCATGTGAATCTTTGGAGCATATACCATCTAACCATCCAAAAGGAGAAAGAAGAAAAGAAAAGAAGAAAGAAGAAAGAAGAATAAAGCTTGAAGACCCCCATAACAATGAATTCCTTGCTTAATTATAATTTAATTCATTTGTAATTCGGGTTATATAAGGGTAGAGCTTGGCTACCCACATTTGATATTTTCGTGTTTATGCGGTGGTGCCCTACCACAACGACCATTTATTCTTTTTGTGATTTGCTTTATAAATTGATTGATGATTTGTTTAGCTTTTACATTAAGTGGCATGATTTTTCTAGTTTCTTCCTTGCTTTATGTATGGCCTGGATGTGGATTAGGCTCTTTAAGGAAAAATAAATCTTTTACCCAACTTAACAATTTAAATTAAATATAAATAACTCATAATCTCACCTAAAGCTTAGGTTTAAAATAAAGATAAAAGAGTTAGCAATCCCTTAGCTAGATGAGCATTTCTTTATAATATCATGCAAAAATATATCTTATTTCACTCTTGATTGGAGGACTTTCACCTTTGTCAGAGAACTCAGCTTGACCTTTGAGAGCTACAGCGAAAACTCACCTCCTCCCTTCTCACTAATTTTTGCCAATAATCTAATTTCTCATGCATTAGTCATAAAAATCCTATTTGCCTAAGTCAAAATAATTGTCCAAAATGAAATAAAATGAAATTTGAATTGCATTAGATTTACGTCATTTGAAGAATGTCTTTTATATGATATAGTCTCTTTAAGGAGTGAGTTTAAGGACTTTGTCTCTTTCTGAATAAATAATAGCCTAGTTATCTTGCATAATCATAAAGTCTTACCTACATGTATTTAAAATTATAGGAGTTAGTTGGCGGCCACCCCCATGAGGTTGTAAGTCCAAGCTATTGGGTGGTTTGTCCTCTCTTGTAGAGGCAAACTAATTACCCATTTTTCATCTTAGATTTAGGTTGTGCTTCCGTCCCTTGCTTGAGCTCCCTAGATTTAAGTTTTGAGGTTGCTTCTCCCCTTTTTAGGCCATAAGCATAATTTCTCACTTCTTAGGCATTTCTTTAATCTTGTGTTAAGGAATCTTAAATCCTAAATTTCTAATGAAAAATACAACTTAAATAAACTAAATCAAAATCTAAAATGTAAAGCCCAACTATAGGATAGTCTGAGATGCCCGCTAGGTTTCTTAGCATCGTGGGCATCTCCTACTTATCTTCCATTTTATCTTTGATAATAACTCTCTCTTTTGATCAATCCTGTTTGATCCCCAAAATAAAACCAATCGATTGATAGTCCTTTCATATTGAAATCTTCAAAGGCAATGATCATTTACCTTAATCGAGAGTTTTTCTAAGGGATCCTGTCGTTTAGGATGTAATTAACTATGGGGGCTTGCCCCTGTAGGAAACTTAATGAACCTGATTTAAAATAAACCTTGCTTTACTTTTTCATGTAAAGTAGGGAAGAATCTCTGGTACATATGCAGACCCATCATCCTTAGGAGTCCTTATTGAGGTGATTGGTTCCATTAAAGGGTAGTGATTTCTATCTCTCGAGATAGTACACTATTTTTTGATGACGTATTCGATCACCTGAATAAGTACATCTGCGGATCTACGTGGCGTCTTACCAAGATGAATTTTTATATAGGTATTGCCTCTTTTATTTCTCCCCATAAATTTGAAAGGTGACTCCTTCATAGGAATTTTTCACCACAGATTTTTTTGGTGACTCTGCTGGGGATGGTTTCTCTCTCCATCTTTGGTAAATTATCATTGTCTTTGAGTAGCAATAATGGATTTATACTTTGGTATGAATCCAAGACTATCCTTCTTTCCATTAGCACTTAACTCATTTCATTCTTGAGTTGAGTTAGCCAACATCTTTTGGTTTTAGGACTGCATTCCTTGTTGGTCTTAAAACCCCCATTGGGTAACATGAAAAGATCTAAAAAAAATAGAAAGCATCTTAAAGACTTCCTCCTTACCATTTTTTTTTATAAGGAAAGGTTCATCCTAAAATAATAAATCTTCCATAAGAAATTGTGCTTTTCAAAAGCACCTTTTCAAAAAAAAAAAAAAAATGCACTTAATAAAATATTTTTCACAAAATTTTTGTTACCTTCATTTAACAATTTCCATAATTGTTACATGTAGGGATTTTCAGAAATAAAACTAATAAAATTTTTTGAAAGCACAAATGAACATCTTCTTTCAATTCACTTTGATGAATATTTCATTTTCAAAATAAAATGAACAATCATGTTTTCCAAAAATCACAATCATAATCATAAAGTTTCCAAAAAACACACATAAATCTTTATATTCAATACACACACTTATTGAATAGAAAGTTCATTTGTAAACAAAATTAAAATTTTCAAAAAAGCACAAATGAACATCTCCATTTAATATGCTCAAGTTTATTAAATGAAGATTTCATTTCCAACTAAAAGTAAAATATCACTTAGGAAATCCCACTTAAACACATATCACATATGTTTTAAGTTGGAATTCCTCTCTTTCAAAAAAGCAACAATCACACACAAAACAAAAATTTCATATTTCAAAAATAAAATTGATCTCCATTCTACATATCTAAATTTGTTGAATGGAAGTCCTCCTTTCAAAACATCAAAACATCAATAATCATATTTCAAAAAAATTTCAAACAATATTTTGGAACTTCACTTAACATAGCCAAATTTGTTAAGTGAACCTTCCAAATCCAAAAATCAAAATCAACAATCATATTTCAAAAAAAATAAAATAAATTCAAAGCACATTTTGGAATCTCACTTAACATACCCAAATTTGTTAAGTGAAGTCTCCAAATCCAAAAATTCAAAAAATTTTCAAATACATTTGGAATTTCATTTAGCATACTCAAATTTGTTAAGTGAAGTTTTCAAATCCAAAATAAATAAAAAACAATCAACAATCATGTTTCAAAAATTTTCAAATAATATTTGGAACCTTATTTAACATATCCAAATTTGTTAAGTGAAGTATCCAAAATCCAAAATTCAAAATTTTCAAACACATTTTTTGGAACCTCACTTAACATACCCAAATTTGTTAAGTGAAGTCTCCAAATCCAAAAATTTAAAATTTTCAAACACATTTTGAAATTTCATTTATCATAATCAAATTTGCTAAGTGAAATCTCCAAATCCAAAATCCAAAATCAACAATCATATTTTATTTTTTTAAAAGCACATTTTGGAACCTTGCTTAACATACCCAAATTTGCTAAGTGAAATCTCCAAATCCAAAATCCAAAATCAACAATCATATTTAAAAAAACAAATTTAAAGCACATTTTGGAACCTCACTTAACATACCCAAATTTGTTAAGTGAAGTCTCCAAATCCAAAAATTCAAAATTTTCAAACATATTTGGAACTCATTTAACATACCCGAATTTGTTAAGTAAAGTTCCCAAATATAATGTTCAAAAATTTTCAAAACATATTTTGGAACTCCACCTAGCATCTTCAAATTTGCTAAGTGAAGTTTCCAAAGTCAAAACAAAAAATTCAAACACCTTTTGGAACTTCTTCCCTTAGCATACCAAATTTTCTAAGGGGAAGTTTCCATTTTCGAAACCAAATATGAAATAAAAATTTTAAACACACAATTTGGAATTTCATTTAGCATACTCAAATTTGCTAAGTGAAATTTTCATTTCACAAAACTAAATGGGACTTCCTTTTTAGCATACTAAATTTGCTAAAGTTGAATATCCACTTTCAATCACCTCAAAAATAAAAACCAAATGCTTAGGATCTCCTTAGCATACCAAATTTGCTAAGGATCCTACCCTTTTCAAAAAATAAAACATTCCAAATACAAATGAAGCACTTAGGATTTTCTTAGCATACCTAAATTTGCAAATAATCCTATTTTCAAAAATTAAACAAAATACACTTGGTTTCTTCACTTAGCATACCTAAATTTGCTAAGTAAGAAGTCCAAATTTTCCAAAAAATCAAAATGAAACAAAATTCATAAAAAGAAACAATCACTTTTACTTCGCTTAACATACCTAAATTTGCTAAGTAAGCAAAATTCCAAAAACATTCAAACAAAATAAAACCAATTTGACCCTTACTTTAACATACCTAAATCTGTTAAAGGAAAGGGTCCTCAAATTCAAATTCTAAAAAACAATGAACTTATTGAAGCATCCTATCAAAAATTTTGAATCCATATTTCAGCATACTCAAATTTTTTGGAATTTAGATTCATATTCAAATTCCTCTTTCAATCAATCTTTCTAAATTCATTTGGATCCCACTTAACACTTCCAAGTTGTTGGATGTGGGTTGAAAATTTCAAAATTCAAAATTCAAAATCTATGGAGATAGAAAACTGATACAAGTTCATTTTTCATTGTGGATTATTTTTAGTTAGTGCAGTGTAGTTCAGTGTCAATTTATTACAGTTGTGCAAATGACCAGTTCTCAAAAATTTGTCTTTACATTCCCCCACGGTATGGATCTAGCTTTAGATCAGGCTGACTTCCCTCACCTAGACCATACCCACTTGATTCACTTTGGCTGAGGATTTCAGGGGGCCAAGATCACTTGTGAGGGCATTCCCCTCACCACAGTCAGCAGGAAGAAGGTGACTGGGCAGAAGCTGGTCATCAGGATAGACTTACCATCTAATTCAAATGTCTCCTCACTAAAAAGGAAAGCTATGGCACTATGATAGACTTCAGTTATTACAGTTCCAATAGTACTGGTTCAAGTTATAGTTCATCCTAGAGTTGTCTATATTGCCCCAGTGTGGGCTAGCACCCTACCATCTATACCCTCCAAGGGTAAGGCTCCCCTGGTTTCAAAGCTTGCCTCCCCGACATTTGAGTATGGGTCTAGTTCGTACTCCTCTCATTCTACTCATACTTAGCGTAGGAACAAGAACCGTATGATCAAACGATTCTACACTGGGATAGCCAGAGAGCTAGTGGCAGTAGCTAGATCAACCATGGATGAGTCTCCCATGATCACTTCACCACTGGTTACAACAACAACAACAACAACAACAACAACAAGCCTTAATCCCACTAGGTGGGGTCGGCTACATGAATCTTTTGTCTCCATTGTGTCCTATTATGTGTCCAATTCTCATTTAAATCAAGTATACTAAGATCATTTTTTATACATCTTAACCAAGTCTTTTAGGTCTACCTTACCTTTCTTAACATAAGGAAAATCTAATGCATCTACTCTAATGTGGTCATGGATGACCAACGCTTTATGTGGCCAAACCATCTAAGGTGACTCTCCTAATCTTATCTACCACTGAGCTACTCCAACTTTTTTCTCGAATATACTCATTTTGCATTCTATCTCTAAGAGTAAAGCCACTCATCCACCTAAGCATCCTCATCTCTGTAACACTTAACCTAGTCTTATGCTTCTCTTTTATTAGACAACATTCTGCATCATAAGGCATTGCAAGTCTTACCACCATCTTATAAAATTTTCCCTTAAGTTTAAGTGGAACTTTTCTATCACATAATAGGCCAGATGCATTCCTCCACTTCAACCATCCAACTTGAATTCTACTAATAACATCTCCATCTATTTCACCATCATTTTGAAAAATAGAGCCTAAATATCTGAAACGTTCACTCTTATTAATGACTTGTTCACCTAATATCACAACACTACCATTAGGACTTCTACAACTAAAATTACACTCCATATATTCAGTTTTAGATCTACTTAAACGAAAACCTTTAGACACTAGAGTTGACCTCCATAATTCAAGTTACTGTTGGACTCCCTCTCTAGTCTTATCAACAAGAAGAATGTCATCAAAAAAACATACACCAAGGTGCATCTTCTTGTAAATGCCTGGATTAGAACATCCATAACTAAAATAAAAAGATAAGGGCTTGATCCTTGATGTAATCCAACTAAAATAGGAAAATATTTTGTCAACCCTTCTTGTGTTTAGACACAAGTAACAACTCTAGTATACATATCCTTAATGACTTGAATATAACCAATATTAACTCTTTATGTTCTAGAACTCTCCAAAGAACATCTCTTGAAACTTTATCATAAGCTTTCTCTAAATCAATAAATATCATATGTAGGTCCTCCTTACTTTCTCTATGATTCTCCATTAAACCCCTTAACAAATGTATATCATCCATAGTAGATCTACCTGGCATGAAACCAAACTGATTGTGAGAAACTTCTATATCACATCATAACCTATGCTCAATTACTCTCTCCCATAATTTTAATGTATGGCACATTAACTTAATTCCTCTATAATTTGCACACTCTTGTGCATCACCTTTATTCTTAAATATAGGAACCAACAAACTCTTTCTCCACTCATCTGACATCTTTTTAGTCTTTAAAATGATATTAAAAATATTTATGAGCCAAGAAATTCCTTGATCTCCTAAACATTTCCACACTTTTATTGGAATATTATTCGGCCCTACTATTTTTCCACATTTCATTTTCTTTAAAGCTTCACTAACTTCAGATTTACTAATACGATGATAAAAATGAAATTCTCTATTTTTGTTTAGGGTATTAAGGTTGCTAAAATCAATCATACTTTCAGATCCTTCATTGAAAAGTTTATGCTTTGGTTATAGAAAATAAATTTCATTCTCTCTTGGGATTAGATAGAGAGGATGCCAGGAAGATCCATTCATCACCTCCTCTAGTGGTGTACTTACAGCCAACATTTTCTAGGAGTAGGAGGTCACCTGGATCTCCTGCCAAATAGGTGGAGCATCTGGGGCCATAGTCGACACGCTTGACCATCAATCTATCCCGTAGCATAGGGAGGCAGACTCATCAAGAGAGGGCCCGTGAGGCCCATACATCACACATTACTAGCAGAGAACGACGGAGGTTCAGCCGTCTTCTTTGGTTAATTTTCCAGCTACGCCTTCGGCGTGGACCATCGATAGTATTCTCCTCATGGGGACTAGCCACCACAGGAGGGCAGTTTCTGTGCATATAGAGTTGGTGGTATCTCCACCCCACCGCTCTACCCCTCATCCACCATTGCCAGTACAGGTTTCAGCATCTCCCATTCCAGTTAAGGCCATGAAGGCCGCATCCAAGGAAAAATGTACCCCGTGGTGATCTGGCTACAGCCAAGGGATCCTACTCCTCCTTCACCACCCATCGTGGTAGGGCCGAGCTCTCCTGCTCAACCTTCTACCTAGTGGGAAGGAGTGGTGACCCCGGAGCATCGTGGTCATTCCTTCACCAACTCCACCTATACAACCGGATGCGAAAATGGTGATATTTATCATAGATATTTCAGATGACAGTCTAGTTACAGCAGTTGTAGAGGATCATCTTAGGATTGTTACCTCTATTACAATAAGTATCAGTTAGCAGTATCATTCTTCTAGTGAGTACAGTCCACACAGGATTGACTCCTTAGTGACAGGTAAGGTCCGGTGCCTCTCAAAGCGTGATAGCGATCACACCGGTCAACCCAATCTATTTGTATCTATTGAGTTAGATCGATCTTTAGATGAGATAGTTGTACACTATTTTATGGAGAAAAAGGACATCTTAGGGTACACCTGGTCCAATGAAGAGAGAGTCAGCTTCGATCCCAATGAAGATGACTTGATGGGGAATTCAGCTGGAGTATGCATGGTCGATACTAGAGGATCTCTTCTCAAGGAGCAACAGACCATGGAAGGTGATGAAGTTAATCAAAAGGATTATGCAGAATCAGCTCAACACCTTTGGCATCAATTAAGGTAAAAGGATGAGCAGATTGATAGGATGGCACGTTAATTACTGGACTTGTTAGCAATAGTGTCAATGCTTTAGAAATAAGCCCCTCCAGTTCATCCTATTATAGTCAATGTCAATCAGCCTGAGCTAGTGCATGTCTTTGACCCAGTTAAGACTCTACCTCTTGTTGAGCAAGGTAGCACTAGCCTATATAGGAAGGTAGTGGATAGTACCTCCATATAAGAAAAAGATTTAAAATCAATAGTTGAGCAGTAGGTAAAAGAAGCTTTGGCTCAAGCTCAGGGAGGATCATCGATTCAATAGGGTAGACCCTACCCAGAGGAATTCGATGCTATCCAGTATCTCAAGGGTTTCATGCCTCCTTCATTTACGAGCTTCGATGGTAGTGGGAATTCGAGGCAGCATATAGGTCACTTCAGGGCCAGTTGTTGCAACGTATGTGGCATCGATGCTTTACTCTTTAGACCCTTTGTCAGTAGCCTAACAGGTATTGCTTTTGATTGGTATGTTGAACTGCTCAACAGTTTAGTAAGGACATTTGCTGAGTTAGAGCAACTCTTCATCAAGAGATTTGCTGGAGCTTAGCAAATGATTACTGTAGGTGATCTCGTTATAGCCCAATAGTACTTCGATGAGTCACTTGTTGATTATATTCTCTGATGGCCTAACTTTGGTATGAAGTATGAACCACAGATGTTTGAACAGCATGCCATCGAGATTCGCTTGAAGAATATCCATGGTCCGGTTGCCTTCATGCTTAAAGGCTTCACCATAAAGACATTTGAGAAGCTAATCAACAAGGCGGCTAGTCTACAAGGAGAGGCCAAACAGTTGCCTTTTCTAGATCAGTTGCCCAAGCAAAAATCCCAAAAAGATTATGAGAAGAAAGACAGGGCGATGGCGGTTGACAAGCGAGACCAGATCGGTCCAGTGATGACCTCGGCCTCCACCTCCTTTGGCACCACCGAGGCAGCCACACCGACCTCCACCGCAGCGTCCATGGCTAGCACAGCCACCTCCCCAACCATACCACCACCAGCAGTGACATGCATACCCCCGACCAGGTAGCTATGGTCTGCCTACTCTTCTAGATAAGTTAAACAAACCTTATTCATTTAAGAGGGAGGTAATCAAGAAAATCTTTAAGAACCTCTTAAAGAAACCTGATTTTTAATAACCCGAGCCTAGCAGACTGGAGGAAGTAGGCAAAAGTCATGATCTAAACTTTTGCCCTTTCCACCATATGCTAGGCCACATTTTAGAGGATTGCTTCACATTCAAGGATTGGCTTGAACATAGTTTCAAGACCAGTGTTATAGTTATCCCAAAGGAATACCTTGTGGAATAACCCTCCAGTTCCATTAGGGTAATCCTTGGAGATTCAAGTGATCCTACCAAAACCAAAGAAGGTTGGGATATCTCTTTGCCTAATCTAAGAAAATAATTCAAAAGATCAAGAAGCTTTCCTTGCAGGTGCTTGAGTCAGCTCAAACCTCCAACACCAAGGAAGGTTTGCAAGTTGCTAGTGCCAACTCTAAGAAAGCAGGAGCTCAGCAGCAGCAGCAGCAGTAGCATGTGTCAGCCCAGGATAGCCCTTTAGCCACCGACCGTATCTAGCCTCTAGCTTTTAGTTTCAGCTTCCACACTGGTGACTTATCCTATCTCAGCTAGCTCTTTTATTTTTTCTTCCAGTAAAACTCTTGTATCAGCGGATAAGGGTATCAAATATCTTACTCCACTTACTCTACTTGACTTCTACTTTGTACCCCCAAATACTTCCAAGAAATTGAAGAATAAAGCTAGTTTGAATTACATCTGTGTCTCTTTTGATGAGTTGTCTTCCTCTATTTCTAACGATAACTTTCAAGTCTAATTAAGTATAACAATTCTAATCTTCCTCTTTCTGATTCAGAGTTGGACTTTCCAACTCTAAATACAATGGGTTCAACTCTTAAGATAGACTTAGAATCATTTGATTCTGATAGTCCCGTAGGAGAAGCTATAGGTGAGCCTGAAGTGTAGGTAGAACCTTCCACCACCTTGCCTCAAGAAATTACCAAAGTTAACCTCCGTAGTGGCAAGGTTCTACCTCTTTGGGCCACACCTCAAGAAAGAAGGAAACAAGTCATTGTTATTGAAGATCGAGAAGCCCTTCCACAGGATGCTCCACCCTTGGATATGCTTGTGGAAGATAAGCTGAAGGTGGACTACAATGTCCTTTCTCATCTAAGAAAGTTTCCATCTAAGCTAAGCATATATGATGCCATTGTCTTATCCAAAGAGATGAGGGAATCACTAATCAAGGCCCTCCTTGATCCTGAAATATGCTTAGCTCAGCTGCTATAGGTGAGGAAGCACACTATGCAAAAGAAGCCCAAAGGATCACCTTCACAGATGAAGACATTCTACTGGGAGACTTGGAGCACAACCATCCCTTACACATCATAGTCGACATGGATAGGTTCAGACTTGTCAGGATTCTCATGGATTCAGTTGCATCAATAAACATTATGATTCTAAAGACCCTTGCCTATTTGAAGATCGACATCTCTACACTTCGAGAAGATAGGATGATGTTGAGAGTATTCAATGATCAAGGTGAGCGGGCTTTAGGTTCTATAGTGTTACCATTATGATTGGTGAAAGATTGAAGCCAAGTTCTAGATCATTGATTCAATACTTCATTCTTGCGGTGCTTGGATACATCGTCAAGATCATTCTATCCTCCCTTTATCAGTGCATCAAGTTTAGAAAAGATGGAATTGAATACCGTTTCAACATGGATGAAAAGTCATTTTCAGTTAGAGTGGTTGAGGTCTATGAGGATGCGACCTACTACCTTCCTCAAAACACCCTTTCTCATGAACTTGGACAAAATTTAAATGCAAATGCAAAAGCAAAAGGAAATGAAGCAAAAGAAAATATAAAAGAAAATGAAAAGCAAAAGGAATGTCCAAGAGAACAAAAAGGGGAATTGAAGAAGAAGTAGATTCGCATATCACATTCCGCCCATAGCTCATTCCATCATATGGACATGTGGGTAGGATGGCTCAACCTCCATCATGTAGATGCAGAGGGAGAAATAGAGGAAGTTCTTGAGGTGGGAGACCCCCTTCTTGGCCTTCAGCCAATAGAGGTCGTGTTCCAGTTCATAAGAGTACCCCTACTATTCACATAGACTTGGAATCCAACTCAGAGAATGAGGCTAATGTGATTAGTATACCATCCAACCCATCTTAGCAGGTTCCATTGGAGGTGACTTTTGATCCAGCCAGAGACGAAGACTAGGCGTCCAAGCAAAGCAAAGTATTCGAATCTGGTTTATGTGAAACTATTGGGAACCTTGGGTCTCACTTACATCTGAAAGTTGAAGGTTTAGTAGTTAAGGAAGTCCCTAAGTCTTCCAGTGAGATGAAGCAGAAGAGGTTCTTTTTGGGTTCATCATCCTCAAGTCCAAAGCTTGATGTTGGACTTGAGGAAGATACTTTTAAAGAATTAATGGAATTACCTTTTGACTTTTACTCGCCTTATGTTGAAAATCTTATATAGAAAGGTTTAGTTCCTTACACAAGGTCCAAGCACAGGTCAGAATATTTCAAAAATCTATGGAACAATATAGACAGGGAAGCATAATCAAGAGCAGGATTAGGATTTAGCACAGTGGGTCCAGTCGATGATGAAAATTATTGCCTAGTTGTTACCAATCATTTGGAGTCTAATAGGTTCTTATCACACATCCCCAACTCTTATAAGACTATGTTTAGAAATTTCAGATGATCTAGATGATCTCCAAGTCAAAGAGACACCGCCAGAATTTAAAGAGGAGATTCATTCAACAATCAAAAAGCTTGAAGAAATCAATCTCGGGATAGAAGAAAATTCTTACCTGACATACATCAGTTCATTGATGAATGATGAAGAAACCAATGACTTAGTTATGTTATTGATTGATTTTAAAGACTACTTCACATGGAGTTATGAAGAAATGCTCAGATTATCTCTTGACGCAGCAGTCCACAAGCTAGCAATAGACCCTAACGTTACCCCTATTAAGCAAGCTCCTAGACGCATGCAATTAGAAATTGAACAACAGGTCATTTCTGAAGTTAAGAAACTGATCGATGTTGGTTTCATCAGTGAAGAAAAATATCCTACCTGGTTAGCTTGTGTCATCCCAATTAAGAAGAAGAATGGCCAAATTTGCATTTGCGTCAATTTTAGGGACTTAAATAAGGCATGTTCTAAGGATGAGTTTTCTCTTCCTATATTAGAGTTAATGATGGACATTGCCTCATCTCATGCAGTCTTCTCTTTCATGGATGGATCATTTGGTTATAACCAAATCAATATGTCTCTTGAAGATGAAAGAAACACTGCTTTTCAAACCTTGATCGAAATCTTCTGTTATAGGGTCATGCCTTTCAGCCTTAAAAATGTTCGTGCTACGTACCAACGGGTCATGACTCAGATCTTCAATGAACTCATCCATCATCAGGTTGAGTGCTACGTTGATGATCTAGTAGTCAAAAGCTTAGAAAAAAAAAGACCACCTCTTTGACTTGAGAGTAGTTTTTGAACGGTTAAGATAATATGACCTTAAAATGAATCCCATGAAGTGTACATTCGGAGTCTCTTCAGAGAAATTTCTTGGGTTTGTTGTTGAACATTGGGGAATAGAAATAGATCCTGAAAAGATTAAAGTTATCTTAGAAATTCCACCTCCTAAGAGTTTAACTCAACTCAGATCCTTTTAAGGATGGCTGGCATATCTAAGATGGTTTATCTCAAACTTATCAGGGAGATGCAAGCCATTCTCAACACTTGTCAAAAAGGATGCCAAGTTCAAGTGTGATGATAAGTGCCAGCATGCATTTGAAGACATCAAAGGATACTTGGTGAAGCCATCATTTCTAGTAGCCCCTATACCGGGCAGGCCTTTGATCCTTTACACTGCTGCATTGGATAACTCACTTGGCGCTTTGTTGGCCCAAGCCAACGATGAGGGGAAGGAAAGTACTCTTTACTACCTCTAATTTTGTATGATTCTTGTTGTAGGAAACTATCCATCGATTGAGAAACATTTCCTAGCTTTGATCTTCACATCTCAGAAGCTATGACACTACATGCTTTCTCATAAGGGGAACTTAATCTCCCGAACCAATCCACTGTAGTAACTCATGAAACGGCTGATGTTATCTGAACATTTGGCTCATTGGTCCATGATTCTCTCATAGTTTGATATCACATTTGTACCCCTTCGTACGGTAAAAGGACAGACACTAGCAGATTTCTTAGTAGCACACCCACTTCTTACTGATTCTCTGTTTAGTGATGATCTCCCCGATGAATAAATCATGAACTTAGGGGAGGCCAGCAACTACCAATGAAAGAGGTATTTTGATGGTGCTGCTACTTTTCTTAAAGGTGAAGCACCATGATCTATTATGCAAAGAAAGGTAGGGGTAGGAATAGTTCTTCTAACTCCAAACCACAATATGATGAGATCCTGATACTATCTTTCCAACCCCTACACCAACAATAAAGTAGAGTATAAGGCTTTGATTGCCAGTTTGGAGTTAGCCATCACTATCAGTGTCAAAAGCATCAACATCTTTGAGGATTCTCAATTGGTCATCTACTAGATTATTGGATCCTACCAGGTTCTCAAGCCCAAGCTTCGTCATTACTATGAGTATACCATGAATTTGTTAGCCCAGATTCCCGAAGTCACCATCTACAAGGTTTCCTAAGTAGAGAACGTAGTAGTAGATGCTTTAGCCAAACTTGCCAAAGAGTTGGCATGTCCGGAAGATGAGTCCATTTCAATAAGGGTCCAAAATAGACAAGTCTTATCCCTTATTGATTCTGAACTCATCGAGAGACTTTCTCTAGAAGGGGAGGTTGCCATTTCCAAAATAGATAAGGAGCTAGATTAGAGGCAACCGTTCATAGACTATTTGAACACCGGCAAACTACCTCAAAAGAAATCACAAAACCATCAAGTGAAATAGAGAGCTCTCTCCTACGCTCTCGTTGATGGCACCCTGTACCGCCGGTCCTTTGACCAATTGTGGTTACGTTATTTAGACAAACACGATGCCCATGGCATTATAATTGAGGTACACTCAGGTCTATGTGAAGCTCATCAATCTGGTCTGAAAATGAAGATGAAGATCCAAAGAGTTAGATACTACTAGCCTTCGATGATCATAGATTGCATGGATGTAGCTAGGAGATGCCATCAGTGTTAGGTGCACGGTGTGGTCCTCCACCAGCCACCCAACATTTTGCACCCTACATTGGCTTCATGGACATTTGACTGTTGGGGTACGACATTGTAGGTCCAATTGATCCACCTTCTTCCAAGGTGCATCCATTCATCTTAGCTGCCACCAACTACTTTTCCAAGTGGGCGGAAGCCATCCCACTCCGAGAGGTCACAACTCACCATGTTGTTCAATTTTTCATAAACCATTTTGTATATAGGTTCGGGGTGCCTCGACAAATTATATCCGATACTGATATTGCATTCAAAAGCATGAAGCTCAACAGCTTTGCCAGAATACACGATTTAGATTGGAGATACTCCAGCTTTGCCAAAATGATTCAAGTTCACAACAAGCTTGTCTGCCCTAGGTCTTTCCGAGTAGGAGAACTTATGTTAGTCCCGAGGAGACCAATTGTCGCCTGTTGAAATATGGGAGGCAAGTTTGAACCCACTTGGGAAGGCCCCTATGTCATAGAGAAGGCCTACCAAGGAGATCCTATCAGCTTATTGATTGTAAAGGGGAACACCCGATGCTTCCAATTAATGGGCTATATCTAAAGAAATATTACCCATGAAATAAAACCATGTTCAAAAATAATCATTAATAAAAAGAACAAAATATGATTCCATTCATCAAATCTTCTCTTCTTTCGAAATGTTGTTTGCTTATCTTGCGAATCCACCATGACGTATTTAGGGTAGGTGTAAGTGTCCCCTAGTGGCATCCTATCCCTTTTCATAACATAAACATAATCTCTCGATGCTATTAGAATAATTGTAAGAGAACTCGAGAGGCATCCTATTTTGATTAGCATAACTAAGATAGGTGTGAGAGAACCTGAGCGACATCCTTTCTTAGTGGAAATTCTTATTGCCATCCGTGGCATCATTTCATATTTCCCTAGCGTGTTTTAAGGTAGGTGTAAGAGTCCCCCAGAGGCATCCTATTCCTTTTAATACATGCACAACAACAAACACAAATCTTTTATCTCAAGCTACTTTGATGTGGGAGTAGGCCCCCTGTGGCACTCACTCATTAGCTGCTCTAGGTCGGGTCTACATGCTACCTTATTATTATTCACCCTAGTGGTCACTTGTTTGGAGGATGTGAGTCCCCAAGCTTTCTTTCCTATAATTGACCATTGCTAACCAATGAGTGCCTTGTTAGTATGGTAGTCCTCATTACTCAGCCAGTAAGCTACCACATGTTGACTTCGTTTAAGTAGATGTGAGTCCCCATGCTTTCTTCTTGGACTAGCCATCATGTTCTAATTAGGTCGAGTATATTTGAGGTTTAGGGTAAGTCCCCCAGAGACTCCTTTCCTCTTGACTATTTTTTGAGTTCATAGGAGGATCAGTCCAGAAATAGACGATTGTTGCAAATCGACGGGAACCTTAGGTTGGTTGATGTTCGCTATGCTGACAGCGACTCACCCGGTGATTACATCACTCCTAACATATGTGAGTCCCCATGCTTTCTCCTTGAGTTGGACATCGAATACTTATTGGATATATGAATATCCATGGTATTTTCTCTAGGCTGTTGGATTAAGCCCTTACCTGCCTCATCCCCTGTAGGCACTCTATTTGGATCAAGTCCTTTGCGACCCCATCTAGACACTACCTGGGTTACTTTTGGATTGGATAGTTCCCCTTTTCCTAGTAGCCACCCCTGTGATTGGAGAATTTGTTCAGCGAATGCGCATATTCTTCCTTGGTTCATTAAATCTGAGATAAGTCTAGGCTGATATAAGCTCCTTCTTAGTTTGATCCCTCACAAACTAACAGGATCCATGATACAACTAAAATAAAATAAACAATAATTTTTTCTTGTGGATTAGGAATTCAATCCCCCAAAAGGCCCCTTTTCCCAAGCAAGCATCTTAACTTTAGGGCAATGTCAACAGAACTCTCTATAGGAATTGCCTAACTACTTGAGTTGAGATAAATCCCTAGGTCGGTACTCACTCTGTAGTCACCCTTAGGTCAGGTTCAAACTATTTTTCCACAAGCAGGTTACCCCAACAGTCATTCCGCTTTAGAAGATGTAAGACAATGATGCATTCTTTCTAGCATGATTATCGCAAACCAACGAGTAGCCCTAGGTCGGGTTTGATTTGTTGCCCAAAGCAACCGATCGCCACAGTAATCTTTTTTAGTGGAAGATGTGAGTCCTCGAGCTTTCTTCCCTTCAATTGTTCATTGCAAACCGAAAGGCACTCCTTTGGTCAAATAGTTCTCCCATCGGCCAGGAAGCTCCTCTCTTTGGTTCAGTAAATCTGAGATAGGTCTAGGCTTCTATAAGCTCCTTCTCAGTATGATCCATCACAAACTGACAAAATCCATCAAAATAAATAAATTTTAAAATAAAATTAATCTTGACTATTCTTGAGCTGATTTAAGTCCCCAATGGCACCAGTCACTTGGTTTGATTTGTTTCCCAACAACTGATCACCCCAGTAGTTCTTTATTTCTAGAAGATATGAGTCTCCATGCTTTCTTCTTAAGACTTGACCGTTGTATACAAAATGGCATTTCTCCTTGGCTGGATAGTCCTACATTATGGTTGGTAAACTATTCCCTTTGAATTGATAAATCTAAGTTAGGTCTAGGCTTCTATGGCCTCTACTCAGTGTAGTTCATCGCAAACCTATGGGATCCATCATAATCGGAACAAACAAAACTAAAAATCAAATCAATCTTGACTATCATTGAGTTGATCTAAGTCCCCCAGTGACATTCATTCAATAGTCATCCCTAAGTCGGGTTCAATTTGTTGCCTTGCCAGTAGATTACCCCAGCAACTAGTGTCTACTTTGGAGGATGTAAGTCTACTGCGCTTTCTTCCTAGTACAACTACTGTATACCAAAAGGCATCCCTTTGGTTGGTTAGTCCCACTATGTGTTTAGTAGACTAACCCTTTGGATTGGTAAATCTGAGTTAGGTGTTAGCCTCCATGGCTCCTATTCAGCACAACCATTGCAAACCAATAGAGTTCATCTCAAAATCAAAACCTAACAAAAATTAAAAAAAATTCAACCCTCTTCCCTAGTGGAACAAATCAAATCTTTTTTTCTCCTCAGTAAGAATCAAATCAAACCTTTCATCTCCTTGTAGATGACTTGAACTTGCTTCACTAGTGGAAGGTTCACATTCTATCCCTAAGTGGATTTCTTCCCTTTTTCTTATTTATTGGACATAAGTAGAGCCACATCATACTAAGTTCTAGATTCTTTCTTTTCCTTGGGTTAAAGATAGATTATTTCTGTTAGTGCTTGTGATCTCTCGGTGTTGTTGATCATTTCAGTCAACACCAATACGTGTGGTGTTCCTTGTTAGTCACACCACACCTATTGGGCGCTCTTTGTTGACCTCATTTTTAGAATGAGCTCTCAACCTCTTCATCTAGACATCTCAGACTTTAAGAGTTCCTTAGTCTTAAGACACATCTAGTCATTGTGGACACTAGCCCTAGACTTAGAAGAGTTAACCATAGGAATAGGTTATTCCTTAGGGTGTTAGGAATATTTCCTACTCTTTAGCTTAAACCATTCCTCACTTTTCTTCTTTCAAGTCAAACTCTAAATCAAATCTATTTGATTTTTTCCAAAACTCAAATCACTTCCTTGATTGAAACCCATGATCAAAATCCAAAATTCATTCAAATCTAAGTCCTTAATCTTCCCTTAAGGACTTATTCAAAATCATGATTCAAACCTATTCAAATCTTTGAGATTTTCTCATGATCCATTTATATTCACATTTATATCCATGTTTTTAAACGAAATATAAATTCAATCCCATCAAATCAAATTCAAAATTCAAAACCAATTCATGAAAATTTTCTTAAATCCCTTTAATTTTCCATTAAAGGACTTAGCCCAAAATAAATCCTAAATCATGATCAAACTCATTCAAATTCATGGAATTTTCTTAAAACTTATTTATATTCTCATATATAAATCATATATGAATATAAATCAATCAAATCAATGGCTAAAATTAAATTCCAATTTAAAATTCCCTTAAATCCTTTAAATTCCCTTTAATGGATCTAACCTAAATCATGATCAAACCTATTCAAACTCATGGGATTTTCTCAAAACTTATTTATATTCTCATTTATATTCTCATATATAAATGAAATATAAATATACATCAATCAAATCCAATTCAAAAATTAAATTTCAAATTAAAATTCCTCTCCTTAAATTTCCTTTAATGGATTTAACCTAAATCATGATTAAATCACTTCAAATCCTTAAAATTTTATCATGATCCATTTATATTCTCATTTATATTCACATATATAAATGAAATATAAATTCAAACAATCAAAAACAATTTTAAAAATCAAACTCAAATCCATTCAAAATCCAATCTAAGCCTTTGAAGTCAAAATCTTGAACTTAGCCATATCACTTTCAAATCAAGCCAAACCCTTGATTTTCTCTCATGGTTCAATCAATGCTCATATAAATCTAAACTTCAATCATTCAGTCAATACCTAAATCAAAAATCAAACCCAAGACCCCTTCATATTTTTCCTTTGAATATGAAATTTTCAAATGGATCAAAACTCATTCTACTTCAAACCACTTGTAAATGGATTTATATTTCAATCATAAGTCCATATACAAGATCAACCAACTTCAAATCAAGCTTTCACCAAGCTATTTGACCCACTTAGGCTCACTTGACCCAAAGTGCCCTAAAGTACCCTTATGAGCCAACTTTTGATCCTAACCAAATTGGATTGAACCAAACTCATATATCCCACTCATCATGATCAATAATTATCATGGGATGATCAATCAATCAAATTGGGTCAAACCAAGTCAAACCTAAGGGTTGACTAGGTCAACCCTTAACATAAAATGAAACGTTACATAGCCAAATTCTGCCATAGGCCAAATTGATTGGAACCATTGATCTAAGTTCACTCATGACCTATGTTTGAACTTGACCAAGCCAACATTTGAGCCTAACCTAGCCCAATTGGCCCACTTGACCAAGTTGACCCATTTTGACCTAAAGGGTCAAAATGTGTCAAAACTTCTAAGCCAAATTGATTGAAACCAATGGGTCAAGTCCATCCCAAATCACTTGTGGAACTTGAACAAAGCCTCAATTGGCCAACTAGATCCAACCTAGCCCAATTGACCTTAGACCCAACATGACCTAAAGGGGTCATGTTGAGCTAAAATTGAACTTAATTGGAAACAAAGAAACCAATCCATTTTGTATGACTAACCAAACCCAAACCTACCCTTGACCTACCTCAAATAGGTCAAATGGGTCAAATAGGTCAACTTGACTCATTTGACCTAAATGAAGTCATATGAGCCAAAACCAAATATGTACCAAATTGAATCAAACCAAAGCCACCAAAACATTTCAAATGGTCAAATGAACTTGACCTACCCTTAGTTTGACCCAATTTGACCTATTGGTCAACTTGACCCAAGTTGACCCATTTTGACTTAAATGGGTCAACATGAGCCAAACCCTATCAAATGGATTCCAAATCCAATGAAACTTGGCCAAACCTAGTTTCTCCACATACCCAACATGTTTAAAGTGGAAAAATAGCAAAATGACCATCCTACCCTTAGGCCATAGAACAAATTTTGGCCTAACCCATTGGTAATTTGGTCACACCCTCTTCACAATCACTTGAGGCTTTCCTAAAATCTTAAGGGGACTTAGTGATGAGTGGTGCACCCAACCCAATGTATTTGGGTTAGCCCATTTGGTCCCTAGACCAAACCTAACCCCATAGCCTAAATTTGAAATTTTAAATTCCCTCTTAAGCTCAAATTCAACACATGGGAAGTTGGCAATCCATTCCTTGGATCAAACTGACCATGTGCACACTCAAAACAGTCAAAATAAACTCTCCAATCTCATCAATTAGAACAAAATGGCATGGACATTATCGGTCGTCCGATCCTTTAAGGGGGAGATATACTCCCCCTAATTCACTTCTGTTTTCAGACACTCAAGGTCGTTAAACAATAGGAAGCCAGAGGAGCCATTGGGAATTGATCCTAAGCCTCCTAGAGCTCTTCCCATTTTCTTCTTCTTGGATTTTGAATAGTGAAAATAGGGGAGGTAGAGTGAATTGCCAACTTCTTCTACACTTGATTTCCTCCTGATTCCTCCTACACACTTCTTCTAAGGACCAATCCGAGCTAACTTAAGCTTCCATTGGAGTTCCCATAGCAAGGAGAAGAGCAATTGGATCATAGCCACAAGGATCTTCAAGTGGTTGTGGTCCATAGTGTAAGCCATGCAATCCCAAGGCCTAGTAATTTCAACAGGGCATCATCTCCACCAGACGAAGCTACCTCATCGATCTCGAGCGCCGATAATCACCTCCAGCAAGGTATGAAATTTTTTGATCACTAAACTCAGTGTGGTGTGGAGCTTTGTGAAAGAATTTTTCACCTTTTCAAATTTTGACCATTGGATTTGCCGCTCTCTGTGTTTAAATGTTGTGGGTTGATTTTGGTTTGATTCCATGCTAGATCGAGCTTGGATCTTCCCTTTGATCATGGACGATCTTTGTGATCAAGGGGAAGAACTTGGCTCAACTCAGTCGTTCATCCATGCATTTTGATGGACAGTTGAGATTATTTAACATGTTTAGAAATCCATTTATCTGTTTTAAACCACGGAGGAATCCTTAGCCATCCAATCTTTGATCGGACGGCAGAGAATATAAGCATGTGCGCCATCGTCGCCATTTGGGAAGTGACATTTAAGTTACCCTCTCATGGCACGACACGTGTAAAGCGCGCTAACCACTGCCGCCACGCGTTGCGCCGTGAGCCAGGGATTAGTTAGGGATTGTTTAAAATGCCTAATTAATTTTTGATTAATCTATAGAACTTCAAAAATTCATAACTCTTCATAGAAAATTCAGAAAAATATGAAATGAAAACTCATAGATAGATAATTGAATCTAAAACATTTTAAAATTAATTTTGATGATTTTTTTAATTATGATTTTTTTTCTGCATTTGGGTTTTATTGGAAAGTGTATTTTGCTAATTACTCTTTGATTAGGCCTCTGATTAATCCAAAATTTCTTGGGTAAGTTTTAGGGGATGACCTCTACCTCCCCTAATTTTCTTGGGATTTATTTAAGGCTTGATTAGAGTAATTGCATATGGTTTTCTTAATTAACCTTCTCATGTAATTAAGCATAATTAGAGTATGATTAGTGGTTTTACCCTATGATTAGGGTTGATTAAGGTCAGATCCAGTAAGTAGGAGGTTTATGGAATAATTTTGGGGCATTTCCCCTAAGCTATTCCTTAAACCCTCTCTTCTATCCTTAATCTTCTCTTAATTAAGGGTTGATTCATTAATTATCCTCTTAATCAATTTTTTATAATTCTAAAAGTTTCAAAACTAAATTAATCTACCTTGAGTAGATTCTTTAGTGTTTAATAGATAAAATTCAATTAAGGCAATCAAAACCCAATTCACATATGAGAAAGGGTATTTTGAAATTACTTAAGCTAAATCCCTTAGCTTACTTAACTTTTAATTGCGAGCCAAATTGCATTAGGCTGTTTCATTATTAGGTGCGCTGCAAATTTAAATTCCTTGTGGGTTTTATGTCATCTTTTGGCTCATAATTATTTAGTTAATTCTTCTAGGGTGGTGTAGGTAAGGGATAATTAAATTACTTAATTCATACATTAACCTAATCAATGCTTAAAAATAGATTTAATTATCTAAAAATTAAACAAAAATATTAAACACATATGGGAATGGGTTAGGAATAGCAAACTCATTTCATCTTTTCAAAATTAAATCAAACTTCAAACTAAACAAAAATTACTTTGAAATTCACTTTGATTTATTCTAAATTTTCTTATTCTATAAGAATGTCTTTAGGATTTAAGTGAAGTGAGTTTGTTTACATGATTTCATTGCTTTAGATCTTTCCCAACATATTAAGTTGTATGCCACGTGATTTCACACATTCATAATTTCATTTCTTAAATTTTAAAATGAAATTATTTACTTTATGTCAAATTTGCATGTGTTTGCTAAAGTAGAACTATGAGTGGCTATTATCACTACTAAATCCAAATTATTTTCAAAACTTACAAATAAAATATCAAATCTGAAAGTATGCTACTTATACTTTAATTATAAGCTTGCATGTGAAGTATTATAAATGTATGCTTAGTATAGGTTTCCTTTCTTTCCTATGTTGGCATAATTTTGAATAGAAATTTTGGTGAGATGTAAGGTTCATTTGAGAAGGCCTAATGCTCACCTAATTTCATATCTTCTTCAACCATATGATACCATCTAAGAAGAGTTACCAACACTTACATACATAAATTGCATAACAAAATAAATCTATTAAACAACTTTTGCATTTTCCTTTTCTATTTCATTTCTTTTATATGCATGTTTATATTTAAGGAAAGAGGTATATTAGTTTGGACAACCCCAAGGTTGCGAGACTTTAAGTAGCCCTAAGTAGGTCTTGTACCTTACACCTTTGGTAACAATGATGATGTACTCACTTATGCCTTTCTTACTTTCATATATGTATGTGAAAATTTAGATAAAGAAAATATTTTCTACTTAAAAAAATCATGCATATTCAACTTCTAAATTTTCTTAAATGGATTACTTAGCATGCATCATAAAGTGTGTTAAATACTCTCATTTGCATATATAGATTTGCTTAGGGTCCATCCATATGCATGATATATATGTTGGGGAAAGAAATGAAGTAATGTGTGTTATGTGAATTTTGATTCATTTTATTTAATCTTGACATGCCTTTCTTTTTGAATATGTTTGTTTAGAATATATCTAAACTTAAGATTAATTAATAGATTAAATCAAAATACTCACCTAAATGAGACTAAAACATGAACCTACTTTAGAAAATTTCTTAAGGTTAGGGAAGGAAAGAGAAGTTTTCTTCTCTTTCCCTCTCTTCACAACTTAGTATTAATTGTAGGTTTCACTTAAACAAAATTAAAACATGAAATAAACCAACCCAAAACACTTAAATAACTTAAATGAAATGCTCCTCTAAGTTGAACATGTTCTTCACACTTAGAAAATTTAAACCTAAAGTCATAGCTAAGCATACCACACAAACCTTCAAAGCACACACATTAGGCTAAGTCATAACTTCTAGCCTTAGGTTAGGTCGGTGCATGGTTTGGTGTTTATTTTATTTTATGATGAATATTTTAGACTGGATGTTAGGGTGTATGCTAATAGAATGAATGGTAAGACATGCTTAGTCTAACTATTCTTTTCTATAGGGGATTGTGCTTAAAGGATGCTATCATAAATAAAAAATAAATGCTTTTGCTTGCAGTTGGTTTATACCCCTAAGCATAATCCATAGGCCAGGTGGACTTGGTCACCCATGTATGGGGTGATAAGTCTAATATACATGCTTGGGATTTATGTGGTTTGTTTTAGCTAACCTTTGTTTTGCAGGTGTTGGTTAGATTTCCCCTTTTTCTTTTCATGTAAAAATTTATATAATTAGGATTTTGGAATGATTGTTATGGGGATTAGGATAAGCATTAGTTATAAGATCCCATCTTATGCACCATGTGAAGCTTTGGAGCATCTACCATCTAACCATCCAAAAGAAGAAAGAAGAAAGAAGAATAAAGCTTGAAGACCCCCATAACAATGAATTCCTTGCTTAATTGTAAATTAATTCATTATAATCCGGGTTGTATAAGGGTGGAGCTCGGCTACCCACATTTGATATTTTCGGGTTTATGCGATGGTGCCCTACCATAACGGCCATTTATTCTTTTTGCGATTTGTGGTGAATAAATTCCTATTAAGGAGTCACCTTTCATATCTGTGGAGAAAACAAAGAAGACACCTTATTGAAATTCATCTTAGTAAGACACCACGCAGATTCGCATATGTACTTATTCAGGTGATTGGATACGTCATCAAGGTATAGTGTACTATCTCGAAAGATAGAAGTCACTACTCTTCAATCACCTCAATAAGGACTCCTAAGGACGATGGGTCTACATATATACTAGAGATTCTTCCCCTACTTTACATGAAAAAGTAAATTAGGGTTTATTTTAAATTGGGTTCGTTAAGTTCCCTATAGGGGCAAGCCCCCATAGTTAATTAAATCCTAAGGGATGGGATCCCTTAGGAGAACTCTCGATTAAGGTAAATGATCATTGTCTCTGAAGATTTCAATAGGAAAGGACTATTAATCGATTGGTTTATATTTGAAGATCAAAACGGGATTGATCAAAAGAGGGAGTTATTATCGAAGCTAAAATGGGAAATA
Organism: Cymbidium sinense; assembly: GCA_021442155.1. Lineage (NCBI taxonomy): Eukaryota > Viridiplantae > Streptophyta > Magnoliopsida > Asparagales > Orchidaceae > Cymbidium > Cymbidium sinense. The sequence goes on from CM038225.1 coordinate 113,606,457, forward strand.
AGTAGGAGATGCTCACAATGCTAGGAAACCTAGTGAGCATCTCAAATTATCCTATAGTTGGGCTTTACATTTTAGAAATTGATTTAGTTTTTTCTGTTATATTTTTCATAAGAAATTTATGACTTAAGATTCCTTAACACAAGGTTAAAAAATGCCTAAGAGGTGAGGAATTATACTTATGACCAACCTCAAAACCTAAATCTAGGGAGCTTTGGCAAGGGCCGAAAGCACAACTTAAATTTAAGGCAAAAATGGGTAATTGGTTTGCCTCCATAAGAGAGGACAAATCACTCGACTACTTAGGCTTATAACCGCCTGGGGGTGGCCACCAACTAACTTCTCCTATGATTTTAAATTCATGTAGGCAAGTCTTTATGCTTATGCAAGATAGCTAGGTTGTTATTATTTAGAAAGAGACTAAGTCCTTAAACTCACTCCCTGAAGAGACTAGATCATGTAAAGAGACATGCTTCAAATGACCTAAATCTAATGCATTTCAAATTTTATTTTATTTTAATTTTGGACAATCATTTTGACTCGGGCTAATAGGATTTTTTTTAATGACTAATGCATGAGAAATTAGATTATTGGCCAAAATCAGCAAGAAAGGAGGAAGTGAGTTTCCACCACAGCTCTCACAGGTCAAGCCGAGTTCTCTAGCAAAGGTGGAAGCCCTCCAATCAAGAGTGAAATAAGATGCATTTGTGCATGATATTATAAATAAATGCTCATCGAGCTAAGGGGTTGTTAATTCTTTTATCTTGATTTTAATCCTAAGCTTTAGGTGAGGTTATGAGTTATTTAATTATATTTTGAGTTGTTAAGTTGGGTAAAAGATTTATTTTTTCCTAAAGAGCCTAATCACATCTAGACCATACATAAAGCAAGGAAGAAACTAGGAAAATCATGCCACTTAATGCAAAAGTTAAACAAATCATCAATCAATTTATATAGCTAATCACAAAAAGAATAAATGGTCGTTTGTGGTCGGGTAGCACCGCACAAACCTGAAAATATCAAATATGGGTAATCGAGCTCTACCCTTATATAACCCGGATTATAAATGAATTGAATTAAAATTTAAGAAAAGGAATTCATTGTAATGGGGGTCTTCAAGCTTTATTCTTCTTTCTTCTTTCTTCTTTTCTTATTTATTCTTTTCTTCTTTTCTTCTTTGGTTCCTCCTTTGGATGGTTGGATGGTAGATACTCCAAGGCTTCACATGTGCATAAGATGGGATCTTATGACCAATGCTCAACCTAATCCCCATAACAAATCTTTCCAAAATCCTAAATATATAAATTTTTACATGAAAAGGAAAAGTAGAAATCTAACTAACACCTCCAAAATAAAAGTTAGTTAAATCACACCACACAAATCCCAAACATGTATATTGGACTTATCACCCCACATATGGGTGACTAAGTCCACCTAGCATATGGATTATGCTAAGGGGTATAAGCACCTGTAGGCAAGAAGCATTTATATTTTAATTTATGATAGAGCCCCTTAAGCACAATCCCCTACAGAAAAGAATAGTTAGACTAAGCACATCCTACCATTCATTCTATGAGCATACACCCTAACATCTAGTCTAAAATATATATCACAAAATAAAACATAACATCAAACCATGCACCAACCTAACATAAAGCTAGAAGTGGTGACTTAGGCTAATGTGTGTGCTTTGAAGGTTTGTGTGGTATGCTTAGCTTAGGACTTTAGGTTCAAGTTTTCTAAGTGTGAAGAACATGTTCAACTTAGAGGAGGGTTTCATTTAAGTTGTTTAAGTATTTTGGGTTATTTTTATTTTATATTTTAATTTGGTTTAAGTGAAACCTACAATTAATTACTAAGTTATAAAGAGAGGGAAAGAGAAGAGAACTTCTCTTTTCTTCCCTAACCTTAAGTAATTTTTTAAAGTAGGTTCATGTTTTAGTTTCATTTAGGTGAATGTTTTGAGTACATCTTTTAACCAATCCTAAGTTTAGACAAACTCTAAATGAACCTATTCAAAAAGAAAGGTATTTTAAGATTAAATAAAATGAATCAAAATTCACATAACACACATTACTTCATTTCTTTCCCAACATATATAACATGCATAGGATGGACCATAAGCATATCTATACATGCAAATGAGAATAATTAACACACTTTATGATGCATGCTAAGTAATCCATTTAAGAAAATTTAGAAGTTGAATAAGATTTTTCTTAAGTAGAAAAGGTTTTCTTTATCCAAAATTTTACATACGTACATGAGAGTAAGAAAGGCATAAGTGAGTACACCACCATTGTTAACCAGAGATGTAAGGTACAAGACCTACTTAGGGCTACTTAAATTCTCACAACCTCAGGGTTGTCAGACTAATATCCACTTTCCTTAAATACAAACATGCATATAAAAGAAATGAAGTGTAAAAAAGAATATGCAAAAGTTATTTAATGTTAATTTATGCATGTAAGTATAGGAAAACTTTCTTAAGTAATAGCATAGGGATGAATAGGGTATGAGATTAAGTAATTGTTGGGTTCTTTTCAAATGAACCCTACATCTTACTAACTCCTATTCAAAACTATGCTAACATGAGGAAGAAAGAGAGCCTATGCTAAACATGCTTTTATAATCCATCACATGCAAGCTTAAAATTAAGATATGAATAGCACACTTTCAGATTTGATATTTCATTTATAAAGTAAATAATTTTTATTTTAAAATTTTTGAAACATGAAATTATGAATGCATGAATCACATGACATACAACTTAACATGTTGAGAAAGATCTAAAGCAATGAAAGCATGTAAACAAACACACTTTACTTAAATCATAAAGACATTTTAAAGAATAAGAAAATTTAGAATAAATCAAAGTGAATTTCAAAATGATTTTTGTTTAGTTTTAAGTTTGATTTAATTTTGAAAAGGTGAGATGAGTTTTTTGTTCTTAACCCATTCTCTCACGTGTTTTATATTTTTGTTTAATTTTTAGATAATTAGATCCATTTTTAAGCATTGATTAGGTTAAGGTATAAATGAAGTGGCTTAATTAACCCTTACCTACACCACCTTAGAAAAATTAACTAAGTAATTATGAGCCAATGAGATGACATAAAACCAACAAAGTATTTAAATTTGCAATGCACCTAATAATGAAAAGGCCTAATGCAATTTGGCACACAACTAAAAGTTAATTAAGCTAAGGGCTTTAGTTTAAGTACTTTTAAAACACCCTTTCATACTTATGAAAGAGGTTTTAATTTCCTTAATTAGACTTAGGTTATTAAACACCTAAGCATCTACCCAAGGTAGATTAATTAAGTTCTAAAACTTTTTAGAATTTTTGAAAATTGATTAAGGGGACACTTAATGAATTAACCTTTAATTATGAGGGGATTAATGAAAGAAAAGGGGGTTTAGGGAATAGCTTAAGAGAAATGCTCCAAAATTTTTCCATAAATCCCTACTCAATAATCAAACCTAAAGGGTAAATTAACTAATCACATCTTAATTACTCTTAATTACATAAATTAAGAAATGAAATAGCAATTTTTCCAATTAAGCCTCAATAAATCTCAAGAAAATTAGGGGAGTTAGAGGTCATCCCCTAAAATGAACACTAGAAATTTGAGATTAATTGATAACTAAATTAAAGAATAATTAACTAATTATAATTTTCAATGAAATCCAAAGTTAGAGAAAAGGGTAATTCAAAATACTTTGAAATCATTATTAAAATATTCTAGATGAAATTATCTTTCCATAGCATTTTTTCCTTTTATTTTTTTGATTTTTCTATGAAGAGTTATGAAATTTAGAAATTCTATGGATTAATTAGGAATTGATTAGATAAATAACTAATCCCTTATTAATACAACAGTGCGCGTGGCGAAGCGTCGTCACACATGCCAGTGAGCCACTCCTTAAGTGTCACATCAAAAGAAGGCGGTGGCGGAGCGGTTTTGATCTCGGTCGATCAAAGATCGGACGAGATCTCCATTAAAAGGATAAATGATTTATAAAATGTGCCAAATAATCTCAATTGTCCATCTAAAATGCGTGGATGGACGGCTGAGATGAGCCAAGTTCTTCCCTGAGGATTAATGGAGATCGTCCATGATCTAAGGGGAGATCTGAGCCCGATCTATCATGGAATCATACAAGACTCAACCCACACCATCTAGGCATAATTACCAACCTATCCAATGGTTGATTTCGCATGCAATGAAAATTTCTTTCATAAAGAACCAACACCTATCAAGCTAAGTGGTCGAAAAATTACATACCTCGTTGGAGGTGATCACTAGTGCTCAAGCTCAATGAGGTAGCTTTGTCTAGTGGAGACGAAGCCTTATTGAAAGTTTTAAGCCTTAGGGTTGAGTAGATCTCCCTATGGACCAACACCACTTGCTCGCCTTTATGGCTTTGATCCAATTGAGGCTCTCCTTGCTATGGGAACTTCAATGTGAGTTTGAGTGAGATTGGATTGGTCCTTAGATGAAGAGTGTAGAAGGAATTTGGATGAGATCAAGTGTAGAGGATGTTGGCCCACCTCCCCTATTTTTGCACAGTGCAAAAATAGAGAAGGAAGAATTCTAATCTTCTCTCAAGACCTTGGGAATGCCCACTGATGATTGCTAAAGGTTCCTAAGCCTCAATCGAGTGTGAGTGAAGTCAATTTTCATTGAATTAGGGGGATTATATCTCCCCATATGGAAATTGGACAACCGAGCATAAGCTTTTTGTTTTGATCCAATTGACCATATTAGGAAGGTTGTGTAGACTGTTTTGAGTGTGCGCATGGTCGGTTTGATCCCTTGAGTGGAATGCCAACTTCCCGTGTGTTGAAATTGAACTTAAGAGGGAATTTGGAAACTCAATTTCAAACCATAGGGTCGGGTTTGGTCTATGGGTCAAATGGGTTGACCTAAACCCATTGGGTTAAATGCACCACTCATCACTAAGTCCCCTTGAGCTTTTAGGAAAGCCTCAAGTGATTGTGAAGAGGGTATGGCCAAAATACCCATGGGCTAGGCCAAAATTTGTTCTATGGCCTAGGGGTTGAATGGTCATTTTGCTATTTTTTTCACTTTGGGTATGTTTGGTATGTTGCGAAATAGGTTTGACCAAGTTTCATTAGATTTGAAATCCATTTGATAGGGTTTGGCTCATGTGACCCATTTAGGTCAAAATGGGTCAACTTAGGTCAAGTTGACCAATAGGTCAAATTGGGTCAAACCAAGGGTTGGGTTAAGTTCATATGACCATTTGAAATGTTTTGGTGCCTTTGGTTTGGTTCAATTTGGTATAGATTTGGTTTTGGCTTATATGACTTCATTTAGGTCAGATGGGTCAAGTTGACCTATTTGACCCATTTGACTTATTTGGGTTAGGTCAAGGGTAGGTTTAGGTTTGGTTAATTATATGGAGTGAATTGGTATCTTTATTTTCAATCAATTTTGGTTAGGTTCAATTTTGGCTCAACATGACCCCTTTAGGTCATGTTGGGTCTAAGGTCAATTGGGCTAGGTTGGGTCTAATTGGCCAATTGAGGCTTTGGTCAAGTTTCACAAGTGATTTGAAATGGACTTGTCTCATTGGTTTCAATCAATTTGGCTTAGATCAAGTTTTGACACATTTTGACCCTTTAGGTCAAATGGGTCAACTTGGGTCAAGTGGGCCAATTGGGCTAGGTTAGGCTCAAATGTTGGCTTGGTCAAGTTCAAAGATGGGTCATGAGTGAACTTAGATCAATGGTTTCAATCAATTTGTCCTATGTTGGAATTTGGCTATGTAAGGTTTCATTTTAGGTTAAGTGTCGATTTGGTCAATCCTTAGGTTTGACCCAATTTGATTGAATGATCATCCCATCATGATTGTTGATCATGATGAGAGGGATATATGAGTTTGGTTCAATCCAATTTGGTTACGATCAAAAGTTGGCCATAAGAGTACTTTAGGTCACTTTGGGTTAAGTGAGCCTAAGTGGGTCAAATGGCTTCGTCTAAGCTTGACATGAAGTAGATTGATCTTGTATATGAACTTATGATTGAAATATAAATCCACTTTCAAGTGGTTTGAAGTTAAATGGATTTTGATCCATTTGAAAATTTCATATTCGAAGGGAGAATATGAAGGGGTCTTGGGTTTGATTTTTGATTTGGGTTTTGATTATTTGACTGAGGTTTGGATTTATATATGAGCTCCTATTGTAGGATTGATTGAACCATGAGAGAAAATCAAAAGTTTGGCGTGATTTGAAAGTAATTTAGCCAAGTTCAAGATTTTGGCTTGAAAGGCTTATATTTGATTTTGAGTGGATTTGAATTTGATTTTTGGAATTGGTTTTGATTGTTTGAATTTATATTTCATTTATATATGTGAATATAAATGAGAATATAAATTAGTCATGAGAAAATTTCAAGAATTAAAAAGAGTTTAGTCATGATTGAGGTTAAATCCATTAAAGGGAGTTTAAAGGATTTCAAGCAATTTTTTAATTAGAAATTTAATTTTTGAATTGGATTTGATTGAATTATATTTATATTTCATTTATATATGAGAATAGAAATAAGAATACAAATAAGTTTTGAGAAAATCCCATGAGTTTGAAATGGTTTGATCAAATTTTAGGTTAAATTCATTAATGGAAAATTAAGAGATTTAAGGGAATTTCAAGGATTTTAAATTTGGGATTTAATTTTTGCCTTTGATTGGAATGATTTATATTTATATTTCACTTATATATGAGAATAAAAATGAGGATATAAATAAGTTTTGAGAAAATCCCAAGGGTTTGAATAGGTTTGATCAAGATTTAGAGTTGATTTTTGCTAAGTCCTTTAATGAAAAATTAAAGGGACTTAAGAAAATTTTCATGAATTGATTTTGAATTTTGAATTTTATTTTATGGTTTTGAATTTATATTTAATTTATATATGGGAATATAAATGAGATTATACATGGATCATTAGAAAATCTCAAAGATTTGAATAGGTTTGAATCATGATTTTGGTTAAGTCCTTAAGAAAGGGTTAAAGACTTAGGAAATTTGAACTTGGAAATTTTTGATAAATTTTGATCAAGGGTTTCAATCATGGATTTCAATCATGGAATTGAATCATGGAATTTATTTGAGTTTTTTTTTTTTTGTAGAAAATCAAATAGAATTGATTTGGAGTTTGACTTGAAAGAAGGGAAGTGAGGAATGGTTTAAGCTAAGGGTAGTAAAATTTCCTAACACCCCTAAGGCATGACCTATTCCTATGGCTAACTCTGTCAAGTCTTCTAGGGCTAGGTTGGAGTGTTCACCTACTCACTAGATGTGTCTTAAGACTAAGGAACTCTTAAAGTCTAAGAGGAATCCTAAGCCTAAGATGGAGGTGTTGAGAGCTCATTCTAAAAATGAGGTCAACATGATTAGCTTTATAAATTGATTGATGATTTGTTTAGCTTTTGCATTAAGTGGCATAATTTTTCTAGTTTCTTCCTTGCTTTATGAATGGCTTAGATGGGAATTAGGCTCTTTAAGAAAAATTAAATCTTTTACCCAACTTAATAATTCAAATTAAAATTAAACAACTCATAACCTCACCTATAGCTTAGGTTTAAAATCAAGATAAAAGAATTAACAACCCCTTAGCTGGATGAGCATTTGTTTATAATATCATGCACAAATGCATCTTATCTCACTCTTGATTGGAGGGCTTCCATCTTTTCCAGAGAACTCGGCTTGACCTTTGAGAGCCATGGTGGAAACTCACCTCCTCCATACTCGCTAATTTTAGCCAATAATCTGATTTATCATGTATTAGTCATAAAATTCCTATTAGCCTGAATCAAAATAACTGTCCAAAATGAAATAAAATAAAATTTGAATTGTGTTAGATTTAGGTCATTTGAAGCATGCCTTTTATATGATCTAGTCTCTTTAGAGAGTGAGTTTAAGGACTTAGTCTCTTTCTGAATAAATAATAGCCATCTTGCATAAGCATAAAGACTTTCATGTATTTAAAATCATAGGAGGAGTTAGTTGGTGGCCAACCCAGCATTATAAGTCCCAGGTGGTTTGTCCTCTCTTGTGGAGGTAAACCAATAAGCCATTTTTTGCCTTAGATTTAGGTTGTGCTTACGACCCTCGCCAAAGCTCTATAGATTTAGGTTCTGAGATTGCTTCTTCCCTTTGTGGGCCATAAGCAAATTTCTCACCTCTTAGGCATTTCCTTAATCTTGTGTTAAGGAATCTTAAGTCCTAAATTTCTAATAAAAAATGTAACTCAAACAAACTAAATCAATTTCTAAAATGTAAAGCTCGACTATAAGATAGTCCGAGATGCTCGCTAGGTTTCCTAGCATCATGGGCATCTGCTACTTATCTTCCATTTTGGCTTCGATAATAACTCCCTCTTTTGATCAATTCCATTTGATCCCCAAATTAAAACTAATCGATTGATAGTCTTTTCCTATTGAAATCTTCAAAGATAATGATCATTTATCTTAATCGAGAGTTTTCCTAAGGGATCCTGTCCCTTAGGATGTAATTAACTATAGAGGCTTGCCCGTGTAGGGAACTTAAAGAACCCGATTTAAAATAAACCCTACTTTACTTTCCCATGTAAAGTAGGAGAAGAATCTCTAGTACATATGCATACCCATTGTCCTTAAGAGTCATTATTGAGGTGATTGGTTCCATTAAAGAGTAGTGATTTCTATCTCTTTAGAAAGTACACCATTTCCTTGATGACGCATCCGATCACCTGAATAAGTACATTTGCAGATCTATGTCACGTCTTACCAAGATGAATTTTTATATAGGTTTTGTCTCTTTCATTTTTCCCCATAGATTTGAAAGGTGACTCCCTTATAGGAATTTTTCACCACATCCTCTCTTGTGGAGGCAAATAGAATACCCATTTTTCGCCTTAGATTTAGGTCGTGATTTTGGCCCTCACCAAAGCTCCCTAGATTTAGGTTTTGAGGTTGCTTCTCCCTTCTATGGGGCATACCTTGCATCATGGAATTATAAGCCATAAACTTCTAATAAAAATTCAACTCAAATAAATAATTCTCCTCAATTTAAAAAAAGTAAAGCCCAACTATAGGATAGTTTGAGATGTTTATTAGGCTTCTTAGTATCCTAAACATCGCCTACTCACCTTCATTTGGCATCGATAAGATCTCCCTTCTCTTGATTGATCCCATTTGATTTGCCAAACATAAACTAATCGATTGATAGTCCCACCTATTAAAATCTTTGGAGATAACAATCATTTACCTTAATCGAGAGTATTCTTGAGGAATCTCATTCATTAAGATGTAATTAACTATGGAGGCTTGCCTCTGTAGGGAACTTAACGAACCCGATTTAAAATAACCATATTTTACTTTTCCATGTAAAGTAGGAGAAGAATCTGCATACATGCATTTTGTCCTCGTGAGTCTTATTGAGGTGATTAGGTCCATTATAGGGTGGTGACTTCTGTCTTTCGAGATAGTACATCTCTCCTCAATGTCATACCCGATCACCCTAATAAGAACATCTACAGATCTATGTGGTGTCCAAAATAAAAGGAGTGTATTTTAATTTTTATTTATCCTCTTCAAGAGGATAGATGAAGGCGAGAATATTTTCACCACAAGCCTTGTTTAAGTCCCTAAAATTGATGCAAATGTGAATTTAGTCATTCTTCTTCTTAAATGGAATGACACTAGCTAACCAGGTAGGATATTTTTCTTCCTTGATTAAATCAACATAGACCAGTTTCTTGACTTCAGAAATGACCCATTGTTCAATTTCTAATCGCATGCATCTAGGAGCTTGCTTAATAGGGGTAGCATCAGAATCTATTGCTAGCTTGGGGATTGTTATGTCAGGAGATAATCTGGGCATTTCTTCATAACTCCATGCGAAGCAGTCTTTAAACTCATTCAATAGCCTAACTAAGTCAGTAGTTTCTTCTTCATTCAGTAATGAACTGATGTATGTCAGGCTTATATTTTCTTTTATCCCGAGGTTGATTTCTTTAAGCTTGTCGATTATTGAATGAATCTCCTCTTCAAATTTTGGTTGTGCCTCTTTGACTTGGAGATCATCTGGATCATCTGAAGTTTATAAATACACATTTTCATAAGAGTTGGGTACGTGTGAGAAGAAACTATCAGACTCCAAATGGTTGGTAAATCAGCGAATAATCTTCGACCCACTGCATCAATCCTAGTCCTACTCTTGATTATGCTTGCCTACCTGTATTGTTCTATAGCTTCTCGAAGTATTCTGACCTATGCTTGGACCATGTGTGAGGAACTAAACCTTTCTGTATAAGATTTTGAACACATGGCAAGTAAAAGTCAAAAGGTAATTCCATCAATTCTTTTAAAGTATCCTACTCAAGCTCTACCTCAACTTCAGGGCTTGAGGATGATGATCCCAAAAAGAACTTCTTCTGCTTTGTGTCACTGGAAAACTTAGGGACTTCCTTAACTACTAAACCTTCAACTTTCTGAGATGTAAGTTAGGTAATAGCTAAAGTTCCCAACTGCTGCCTAATACTTCCACATAAACCATATTTGAATACTTTGCATTGCTTAGAGGCTTGGTCTTCGTCTCTATCTAGATCGAAAGTCACCTCCAATGGAACCTGTTGAGAGGGGTTGGTTGGTATACTAATCACATTGGACTCATTCTCTGAACTGGATTCCAAGTCTATGCGAATAGTAGGGGTACTCTTATGAACTGGAACAAGACCTCTATTGGTTGAAGGCCAACTAGGAGGTCTCCCACCTCTGGAACTATTTCTATTTCTACTTTTGCCTCTGCCTGGTGGAGGTTGAGCCATCCTACCCACATGTCCATATGATGGAATGAAATGTGAGTGGAATGTGATATGCGGATCTATTTCTTCTCCAATTCTCCTTTCTTGTTCACTTATACTTTTCTTTTTCTTTTCATTTTTTTATCTTTTCTTTTGCTTCATTTTCCTTTTCTTTTGTATTTGTATTTAAATTTTGTCCAAGTTCACAAGAAAGAGTGTTTTAAGGAATATAGTAGGTTGCATCCTCAAAAATCTCAACCTCTCTAACTGAAAATGGCTTTTTATCTCCATTGACACGATATTCAATTCCGTATTTTCTGAATTTGATGCACTAATGAAGGGAGGATAGAATGATCTTGTTCTGATGTATCCAAGGCCTACCAAGCAAAGTAGTGAATAAAGTATTCGAATCAATGATGTAGAACTTAGCTTCAGTCTTCCAGTCATCGATCTCTAAAGGTAACACTATATAACCTAAAGCCTGCTCACCTTGATCATTGAATCCTCTCAATATCATTTGATCGCCTTGGAGTGTAGAGATGTCGATCCTCCAGTTGGTAAGGGTCTTTAGACTCATAATCTTCACCGATGAACCTGCGTCCATGAGAACCTTGGCGAGTCTGAACCTATCCATGTCGACTGTGATGTAGAGGGGACGGTTGTGCTCCAAATCCCCCAGAAGAAGGTCTTCATCTGTGAAGGTGATCCCTTGGGCTTCTTTTGCATAATGTGCTTCCTCACCTATAGCGTTCAACTGAGCTAAGCATATTTCAGGATCAATGAGGGCCTTGATTAGTGATTCCCTCATCTCTTTGGATAATATAAGGGCATCGTATATGCTTAGTTTAGATGGCTACTTTCATAGATGAGAAAGGACATTGTAGTCCACCTTCGGCTGATCTTCCATAAGCATATCCAAGGGTAGAGCATCCTATGAAAGGGATTCTCAATCTTCAGTAATAATGACTTGTTTCTCTCTATCTTGAGGTGCTGACCTAAGAGGTAGAACCTTGCCAATATGGAGGTTAACTTCGGTGATCTCTTAAGGCAAGGTGGTGGAAGGTTCTATTTACACTTTAGGCTCACCTACAGCTTCTCCTATGGGACCCTCAAAATTGAATGATTCCAAGTCTGTCTCACCCGTAGTATTTAGAGTTAGAATGTCCAACTCTGAATTAGAAAGAGGAAGATAGAAATTATTATAGTTATTTAGACTTGAAGAGTTATCATTAGGAATAGAAGAAGACATCCCATCAGAACTGCCATATATGTAATTCAAACTAGTTTATTCTTCAATTTCTTGGAATTATTTGGAGGTACAAAGTAGATGTCAAGTAAATTAAGTAGAGTAAGGGATTTAATGCCCTTATCTGCTGATACAAGAGTTCTACTAGTAGAAGAAATAGAAGACCTAGCTGAAATGGAAGAAGTCACTGGTGTGGAAGCTACAACTGAAGGCTGGAGGCTAGACACGATCGGTGGCTAAGCTAAAGGGCTATCCTAGGCTGACACATGCTGCTGCTACTGAACTCCCACTTTCTTAGAGTTGGCATTAGCAACTTGCAAACCTTCCTTGGTGTTGGAGGTTTGAGCTGACTCAGGCACCTACAAGTAAAGCTTCTTTATCTTCTAGATGATCTTCTTAGAGGTTTTGGACAAAGAAATGTCCCAACCTTCTTTGGTTCTGGTAGGATCACATGTATCCCCAAGGATTACCCTAATAGAACTGAAAGGTTGTTCCACAAGGTATTCCTTTGAGATAACTATTGCACCGGTCTTGAAACTGTGTTCAAATCAGTCCTTGAATGTGAAGCAATCCTCCAAAATGTGGCCTAACATATGGTGGTAAGGGCAAAAGTTTGGATCATGACTTTTTCCTACTTCCTCCGATCTCCTAGGCTCTGGTAGCTAAAAATCAGGTTTCTTTAAGAGATTCTTAAATATTTTCCCGATTACCTCCCTCTTAAAAGAATAAGATTTGTTTAACTTATCTAAAAGAGTAGGTGGACCATAACTACCTTGCAGCAGATATGCATGCCGCAACTGGTGGTGGTATGGCTGAGGTAGTGGCTGTGCTAGCCTTGGAGGCTGTGGTGGAGGCCGGTAGGGTTGCCTCAGTGGTGGCAAAGGTGGTGGAGGCTGCTGAGGTCATGGTCTCTTAGACTGATCTCTAGCTGGCTATTTCTCCTTGTCAATCAATGTTATTGCTCCTAGCTTCTTCTCACAGACCTTCTGCAGCTTCTACTTAGGCAACTGATCTTGAAAAGGCAACTATTTGGCCTCTCCTTGTAGACTAGCCATCTTGTTGACTAGCTTCTCAAATGTCTTAATTGTGAAGCCATTAAGCATGAAGGCGATCGGGCCATGGATATTCTTCAAGAGAATCTCAATGGTATGTTGTTCAGACAGCTACAGTTTATACTTCATACTCAGGTTACACCATCAAAGAATATAATCAACAAGGGACTCACCGGGGTGTTATTATGCTACAACGAATCACCTATAGTAACCCTTTATTGAGCTCCAGCAAATCTCTTGATGAAGAGTTGCTCTAACTTAGCAAATATCTTTACTGATTTGTTGGGTAGTTCAGCATACCAATCGAAAGCAATACCCGTTAAGCTACTAATGAAAAGGCAAAAAGGTAAAGCATCTCTACCACCTGCATTGCAATAACTAGCCCTGAAATGTGCAATGTGTTGCATTGGGTTTCCACTGTCATCAAAGCTTTTGAAGGAAGGAGGCATGAAACCCTTGGGATATTGGATAGCATCAAATTCCTCTAGGTAGGGTCTACCCTTTGAATCGATGATCCACCTCGGGCTTGAGCGAAAGATTCCTTCACCTGCTGCTCAACCATGGATTTTATATCTTTTTCTTATATGAAGGTACTTTCCACTACCTTCTTATACAGGCTAGTGCTACCTTGCTCATCGAGAGGTAGAGTCTTGGTTGGGTTCAAGACATGCACTAACTCAGGCTGATTGACATCGACTGTAGTAGGATGAACTAAAGGGGCTTATTTCTAAAGCACTGACACTGCTACTAACAAGTCTTGTAACTGACGTGTCATCCTATCAATCTGCTCACCCTTCTTCCTCAACTAATGTCAGAGGTGCTGGGTTGATTCTGCGGTGTCTTCTTGATCAATCTCATCACCTTCCATGGCTTGTTGTTCCCTAAGAAGAGATTATCTAGTGCCAACCATGCAGACTCCAGTTGAGTACCCCAACAAGTCATCTTCGTTGGGATAGAAGCTAACTTTCTCTTCATCTGACAAGTCATACCCCAAGATCTCCTTCTTCTCCATGAAATAATGTGCAATTATCTCTTCTAAAGAGCAATCCATCTGAGCAGGTGTAAACAATCTAGGTTGACCGGTGTGATCACTATCATGCACTAAGAGGCATCGGATCTGACCTATCACTAGAGAGTCAATCCTATGTGGACTGTACTCACTGGATGAATGACACTCCTGACTGCTACTGGCTATGAGAGGGGTAGCAATCCTAGGATGTTCCACTACCACTGGTGCAGCTGGACTGTCATCTAGAATATCTGAAATCACTATCACCATCTCCACATCCTACTGTATGGGTGGAGTTGGTGAAGGGATGACCATGATGCTTCGTGGTCGCCACTCCTTCCGCACCACCACCGGGGCAAAAGGTCAAGCAGGAGAGCTCAACCCTACCACAATGGGTGGTGTAGAAGGGTTAGGATCCCTTGTTCATAGTCGATTCACCAATGGGGTGTGCTTTTCCCTGGATGTTGCCTTCATGGCCTTAGATGGAATAGGAGATGTTGTAACCTAAATTGGCGATGGCGGACGAGGGGTAGAGTGGTGGGGTGGAGACACCACTGACTCTCTATGCATAGGAACTACCCTTCTGTGGTGGCTAGTCCCAGTGAGAAGGATACTATCAGTATGGTCGGTGCGGGTAGCGCACCGAGCTGGAAAATCAATCAAAGCAGAAGCTACCAACTGACGGCTGAACCTTCGCCTCTCCCTACTAGTAATGTGGGTTGTATGGGCCTCACGGGCCCTCTCCTAGTGAATCTACTTCCCCACACTATGGGGGATGATAGATCAGAGATCAAACTGTGTCCCGAACTCTGAGTATCCGTATGTTTCACCTACCTAGCGTAACACAGATCAGAGGTTGGCATACGACCTCCTGCTCTTAAAAACTGTTGGCTGAAAATGCACCACTGGAGGAGGTGATGAATGAATCCTCCTAACATCCTCTCTGTCTGATCTAGAGAGAGGATGGAACTGATTTTCTATAACCAGTGGTGAAGTGACAACGGGGAACTCATCCACGGCTGATCGAGCTGCTGCCTCTAGCTCCCTAGCGATCCTGGTGTGGTATCGCTTGATCATGCGGTTCTTATTCCTATGCTGTGTATGGGTAGGATGGGAGGAGTACAAGCTAGAACCATACTCAAATGTAGGGGAGGAAAGCCCTGAGACCAGGGGAGCCTTACCCTTGGAGGGTACAGATGAGGTGGTACTACTCACTAGGCGATGAGAAACCCTATGCAATCGCTTACCGGAGCCGGTACTAATGCTATGACTGAAGCCTATGGTACTGCCATAGCTTTCCTCTTCAGCGAGGAGACATTAGAATCAGAGGGTAAGTCAATCTTGATGACTGGCTTCTGCCCGGTCACCTTGGTTTTGCTAACTGTAGTGAGGGGAGTGCCCTCACAAGTAATCCTAGCTCCTTTAAATCCCTGACCAAAGCGAATTAGGTGAGTATGGTCCAGACAGGGGAAGTCAGCTTGATCTAAAGCCAGATCCATACCATGGGGGATGGTAAAAATAAACTTCTGACCGGCCATTTCAACAACTGTAAGCGACTGAAACTAAACTGCTATTGCACTGATTGTAAAGATCAATGAATTTGTATCAGATTTCTATCTCTATAGATTTTTTTTTGAATTTTGATTTTAAAAATTTGAACCCACTTGAAACAACTTAGAAGTGTTAAGTGGGGTTCAAATGGATTTGAGAAGATTGATTGAAAGAGGAATTTGAATATGAATCCAACTTCAACAAATTTAGGTATGTTGAAATATGGATTCAAAATTTTGATAAGGATGCTTCCATAGGTTCATGTTTGTCTTGAATTTGAATTTTTGATTTGAGGACCCTTTCCTTTAATGAATTTAGGTATGTTAAAGTAAGGGTCAAATTGATTTTATTTTTGTTTGATTGTTTTGGAATTTCACTTACTTACCAAATTTAGGTATGCTAAGTGAAGTATTTGAAGAAAGTGATTATTTCTTTTATGAATTTTTGTTTTGATTTTGGAAAATTTAGAATTCTTACTTAGCAAATTTAGGTATGCTAAGTGAAGAATCCAAGTGTGTTTTGTTTGATTTTTGAAAATAGGATTCTTAGCAAATTTAGGTATGCCAAGTAAATCCTAAATATTTTATTTTTGTTTTTTGGATGTTTGATTTTTGGAAAGGTAAGATCCTTAGCAAATTTGGTATGATAAGGGAATCCTAAGGTGTTTCATTTTGTTTTTAATGTGTTTGAAAGTGGAGATTTAACTTTAGCAAATTTAGTATGTTAAAGATGAAGTCCCACTAAGTTTTGTGAAATGAAAATTTCACTTAGCAAATTTGGGTATGCTAAATGAAGTTCCAAATGGTATGTTCAAAAAATTTTTGATTTGTTTTGGTTTTGAAAAATGGAAACTTCTTCTTAGCAAAGTTAGTATGCTAAGGAAGGGAGTTCCAAAAGGTGTTTGAAGATTTTTGTTTTGACTTTGGAAACCTCACTTAGCTAATTTGAGTATGCTAAATGAAGTTCCAAAAAGTTGTTTGAAAATTTTAATTTTAGATTTGGAGACTTCACTCAAAAAAATTTGAGTATGTTAAGTGAAGTTCCAAAATGTGTTTGAAAATTTAAAATATGATTGTTGATGTTTGATTTTGGATTTGGAAACTTCACTTGGCAAGTTTGGGTTTGTTAAGTGAAGTTCCAATTATGTATTTTGAAAGATTTTGAATTTTGGATTTGGGGACTTCGCTTAAAAATTTTGGGTATGTTAAGATGAAGTTCTAAAAAGTTGTTTTGGAAAAGTTTTTATTTTGAATTTTGGACACTTCACTTAACAAATTTGGCTATGTCAAATGAAGTTCCAAATTATGTTTTGAAAGTTTTTTGGATTTTGAATTTGGAGACTTCACTTAACAAATTTGGGTATGTTAAATGAAGTTTCAAAGTGTGTTTGAAAATTTTAAAATATGATTGTTGATGTTTGATTTTGGATTTAGAAATTTCACTTAGCAAATTTTGGTATGTTAAGTGAAGTTCCAAATATGTGTTTTGAAAGATTTTGAATTTTGAATTTGGGTATTTCGCTTAACAAATTTGGGTATGTTAAGATGAAGTTCTAAAAAGTTGTTTTGGAGAAGTTTTGATTTTGGATTTGGAGACTTCACTTAACAAATTTGGGTATCTTAAATGAAGTTCCAAATGTGTTTTGAAAATTTTAAAATATGATTGTTGATTTTTTTGATTTTGGATTTGGAAACTTCACTTAGCAAATTTGAGTGTGCTAAATGAAGTTCCAAATATGTGTTTAAAAAAATTTGAAGTATAATTGTTTATTTTTATTTTGGATTGAAAACTTCACTTAGCAAATTTGAGTATACTAAATGAAGTTCCAAATGGGTATTTTGAAAAATTTTAAAATATGATTATTAGTTTTTTGTGATTTTGGATTTGGAAACTTCACTTAGCAAATTTGAGTATACTAAATGAGGCTCCAACTTAAACATATGTGGGATATGTTTAAGTGGGATTTCCTAAATGATATTTATTTTTAGTTGGGAATGAAATCTTCATTTAATAAATTTTAATATATTAAATGAAGATATTCAATGTGCTTTTTTTTTGAAAAGTTTAATTTTTTTTTGGAAACGAATCTTCCATTCAATAAGTCTGAGTGTATTGAATAGAAAGACTCATGCATGCTTTTTTTTTTTTGAAAATTTTATGACTATGATTTTGATTTTTGAAAAAGATGATTGCTCTTTTTATTTTGAAAATGAAAACTTCATCAAAGTGAATTGAAAGAAGATATTCATTTGTGTTTTTAGAAAATTTTCCATAAGAACTTTACTTTTCAAAAAGCACCTTTTCAAAAAATGCACTTAATAAAATATTTTTCACAAAATTTTGTCACCCTCATTTAACAATTCCCATAATTTTTACATGTAGAGATTTTCAAAAATAAAATTAACACAAAATTTTCCAAAAGCACAAATAAATATGTTCTTTCAATTCACTTTGATGAAGATTTCATTTTCAAAATAAAATGAACAATCATCTTTTTCAAAAATCAAAATAATAATCATAAATTTTTTTTAAAAAAATCACGCTTGAGTCTTTCTATTCAATACACTCACGCTTATTGAATGGAAGGTTCGTTTCCAAATAAAATTAAACTTTTCAAAAAACACATATGAATATCTTCATTTAATATACTCAAATTTATTAAATGAAGGTTTCATTCCCAACTAAAAATAAATATCATTTAGGAAATCCCACTTAAACATATCCCACATATGTTTAAGTTGGAATTCCTCCCTTTCAAAAGCAATAATCACACACAAAACAAAAATTTCACATTTCAAAAATAAGATTGATCTCAATTCTACATACCTAAATTTGTTGAATGGGAGTCCCCTTTTCAAAAATTAAAACTTAAACAATCATATTTCAAAATTTTCAAAATACATTTGAAGCTTCTTTTAGCATACTCAAATTTGCTAAGTGAAGTTTCCAAATCCAAAATCACAAAAATAAACAATCATATTTCAAAATTTTTCAAAACACCTTTTGGAACGTCATTTAGCATACTCAAATTTGCTAAGTGAAGTTTCCAAATCAAAAATCAAAAATCAAAAATTATACTTCAAACTTTTTTAAACACATATTTGGAACTTCATTTAGCACACTCAAATTTGCTAAGTCAAGTTTTCAAATCCAAAATAAAAAAAATCAACAATCATATTTTAAATATTTCAAAACACATATGGAACTTCATTTAACATACCCAAATTTGTTAAGTGAAGTCTCCAAATTCAAAATAAAAACTTTTCCAAATTAACTTTTTAGAACTTCATCTTAACATACCTAAATTTGTTAAGCGAAGTCCCCAAATCCAAAATTCAAAATCTTTCAAAACACATATTTGGAACTTCACTTAACATACCAAAATTTACTAAGTGAAGTTTCCAAAGCCAAAATCAAACATCAAAAATCATATTTTAAAATTTTCAAACACACTTTGAAGCTTCATTTAACATACCCAAATTTGTTAAGTGAAGTATCCAAATTCAAAATCCAAAAAAATAATAAGGAGGAAATCATTAAAATATTTTTTTTTATTTAGATCTTTTCATTTTACCCATTGGAGAAACCCAACGGGGTTTTAAGACCAATAAGGAATGCAGTCCTAAAACCAAAAGATGTTGGCTAACTCAAGTCAAGAATGAAATGAGCTAAGTGCCATCAGAAATAAGGATAGTCTTGGACTTATACTAAAGTACAAATCCACTATTGATACTCAAAGACAAAGATCATTTACCAAATATGGAGAGAGGCACCATCCCCAATGGAGTCGCTGGAAAAATCTATGGAGAAAATTTCTTATATGAGTCACCTTTCAAATATGTTGATAAGAACTGAAAGGGGCAAGCATATGGAAATCTATCTTTTTAGGATGCCATACAGATCCGCAGATGTACTTATTTAGATGATCGAGTACGTCGTCAAATAAATATTGCACTATTTTGAAAGACAGAAATCACTACCCTGTAATGGACTTAATCACCTCAATAAAGCCTCCTAAGGATGATGAGTTTGCATATGTACCAGAGATTCTTCTCCAACTTGATATTGAAGAGTAAATCGAGGCTAATTTTAAACTGGGTTTGTTAAGTTCCCTATAAAGGCAAGCCCCCGTAGTTAATTTCATCCTAAGGAATGGAGATTCCTTAGGAAAACTCTCGATTAAGGTAAATGATCATTGTCTTTAAAGATTTTAATAGAAAGTACTATCAATCGATTAGTTCATGTTTGAAGATCAAATGGGATTGATCAAAAGAGGGAGTTGTTATCGAAGCCAAAATGAAAGATAAGTAGGAGATGCCCATGATGCTAGGAAACCTAGCGAGCATCTCAAACTATCCTATAGTTAGGCTTTACATTTTTGAAATTGATTTAGTTTGTTTAATTTGAATTTTTCATTAAAAATTTAGGACTTATGATTCCTTAACACAAGATTAAGAAAATGCCTAAGAGGTGAGGAATTATGCTTATGGCCCATAAAGGGGAGAAGCAATCTCAGAACCTAAATCTAGGGAGCTTTAGCGAGGGCCAAAAATATAACCTAAATCTATTATGAAAATGGGTAATTAGTTTGTCTCCACAAGAGAGGACAAATCACCTAACAGCTTGGACTTACAATCGTCTAGGGGTGGCTGCTAACTAACTCATCCTATGATTTTAAATACATGTAGGCAAGTCATTATGCTTATGCAAGATAGCTAGGCTGTTATTTATTTAGAAAGAGACTAAGTCCTTAAACTCACTCTCTAAAGAGACTAGATCATGTAAAGGGACATGCTTCAAATGACCTAAATCTAATACAATTCAAAATTTATTTTATTTTTATTTTTGGATAATTATATTGACTCAGGCTAATAGGATTCATATGACTAATGCTTGAGAAATAAAGTTATTGGCCAAAATCAATGAGAAGGGAGGAGGTGAGTTTCCTCCATGCCTCTCAAAGGTCAAGCCAAGTTTCTTTGGAAAATGTGAAAGCCCTCCAATCAAGAGTGAAATAAGATACATTTGTGTATGATATTACAAAAGAAATGCTCATCCAGCTAAGGGGATGCTAATTCTTTTATCTTGATTTTAAACCCAAGCTCTAAGAGAGGTTATGAGTTGTTAAGTTAGGTAAAAGATTTATTTTTCTCTAAAGAGCCTAATCCATATCCAGGCCATACATAAAGCAAGAAAGAAACTAGAAAAAGCATGCCACTTAATGCAAAAGTTAAATAAATGACCAATCAATTTATAAAGCTAATCATAAAAAGAATAAAAGGCTGTTATGATCGGGCACCATCGCACAAACCTGAAAATATCAAATGTGGGTAGCCGAGCTCTACCCTTATACAACCCGGATTACAAATAAATTAAATTATAATTAAGCAAGGAATTCATTATTATGGGGGTCTTCAAGCTTCATTTCTTCTTTCTTATTTTCTTTTTTCTTCTTTTGGTTCCTTATTTTAGATAGTTGGAAGGTAGATGCTCTAAGGCTTCACATGGTGCATAAGATAGAATCTTATGACCACTGCTCATCCTAATCCCCATAATAATCATTCCAAAATCTTAATTACACAAATTTATATGAAAAGAAAAAGTGTAAATCTAACTAACGCTTGAAAAATAAAGGTTAGCTAAAACAAATCACATAAATTCCAAGTATGTATATTAGACTTATCACCCCACATATGGGTGACTAAGTCCACCTGGCCTATTGAATTATGCTTAGGGGTATAAAGCACTTGCAAGCAAAAGCATTTATATTTTTATTTATGATAGCACCCCTTAAGCACAATCCCCTGCAAAAAAGAATAGTTAGACTAAGAGAATCCTACTATTCATTATACGGGCATACACCCTAACATCCAATCTAAAACATATATCACAAAACAAAATAAAACATCAAATCATGCGCCGACCTAACCTAAAGCTAGAAGTGGTGACTTAGGCTAATGTGTGTGTTTTGAAGGTTTGTGTGGTATGCTTAGCTATGGCTTTAGGTTCAAATTTTTAAGTGTGAAAATATGTTCAACTTAGAAGAGGGTTTCATTTAAGTTGTTTAATTATTTTGGGTTGATTTATTTTAATTAGGTTCAAGTGAATCTTACAATTAATTACTAAGTTATGAAGAGAGGGAAAAAGAAGAGAACTTCTCTTTCCTTCACCTAAGTAATTTCTAAAGTTGGTTCACATTTTTGTTTTATTTAGGTGAATGTTTTGATTAAATATTTTGATTAATCCTAAGTTTAGATTAACTCTAAACAAACCTATTCAAAAAGAAAGGCATTTTAAGATTAAGTAAAATGAATCAAAATTCACATAACATATTACTTCATTTCTTTCCCAATACATATAACATGCATATGGATGGACCCTAAGCATATCTATACATACAAATGAGAATATTTAACATACTTTATGTTGCATGCTAAGTAATCCATTTAAGGAAATTTAGAAGATTAAGATGCATGATTTTCTTTAGTAGAAAAGGGTTTCTTTATCCAAAAGTTCACATACACACATGAATATAAGAAAGGCATAAGTGAGTATAGCACCATTGTTAACTAAAGGTGTAAGGTACAAGACCTACTTAGGGCTACTTAAAGTCTCGCAACCTCGGGGTTGTCTAGACTAATATATCACTTTCCTTAAATACAAACATATGTATAAAAGAAATGAAATGAAAAAGAAGAATGCAAAAGCTGCATTAATGGATTCATTTTATTTATGCAATTTATGTGTGCTAGTGTAGGTAACTCTTCTTAAGTGGTAGCATAGAGATGAATAAGATGTGGAATTAGGTAAGTGTTAGGTTCTTTCAAATGAACCATACACCTCACCAAATTCTTATTCAAAACTATACCAACATAAAAGAGAAAGGAAACCTTTGTTAAGCATACCTTTATATTCTTTCACATGCAAGTTCATAATTAAAATATAAGTAGCATACTTTCAAATTTGATATTTAATTTATATATTTTGAAAATAATTTGAATTTAATAGTGATAATAGCCATTTATATTTCTACTTTAGCCAACACATACAAAGTTGACATAAAGTAAACAATTTCATTTTATACTTAAATTTGAAAAATATGGATGCATGGAACCACATGACATACAAATTGAACATGTTGGGGAAAGATTCAAAGTAATGAAAGCATGTAAACAAATTCACTTTAATTAAATCTTAAAGACATTCTTATGGAATAAGAAAGTTTAAAATAAATCAAAGTGTATTCAATGTGATTTTTGTTTAGTTTAGAGTTTGATTTAATTTTTAAAAGGTGAGTTGAATTTCCTATTCCTAACCCATTCCCACATATGTTTGATATTTTTGTTTAATTTTTAGATGATTAGATTCATTTTTATGTATTGATTAGGTTAAGGTATGAATTAAGTAACTTAATTAACCCTTACCTACACCACCTTAGAATAATTAACAAAATAATTACGAGTTAATGAGATGGCATAAAAACTCACAAGGAATTTAAATTTGTAATGCACCTAATAAGAAAAAGGCCTAATGCAATTTGCCTCACAATTAATAGTTAATTAAGCTAAGGGATTTAGCTTAAGTAATTTCAAAATACCCTTTCATACATATGAATTGGGTATTGATTTCCTTAATTTAACTTAGGCTATTAAACACCTAAGCATCAACCTAAAGTAGATTAATTAAGTTCTAGAAGTTTTTAGAAATTTTAGAAATTAATTAAGGGGATAATTAATGAATTAACCCTTAATTAAGAGAAGATTAAGGAGAGAAAAGGGGGTTTAGGGAATAGCTCAAGGGAAATGACCCAAAATTATTCCCTAAACCTTCTATCTACTCGATCTAACCTTAATCAATCCTAATCATAGATTAAACTACTAATAACACCCTAATTATATTTAATTAGATTAAAGGAGTAATTAAGAAATCCATATGCAATTCTTCTAATTAATCCTTCAATAAATCTCAAGAAAATTAGGAGAGGCGAAAGTCACCCCGTAAAACATGCCCAAGGAGTTTGGGATTAATCAGATGCTTAATTAAAAGGTAATTAGCAAAATAAACTTTCCATTAAAACCCAAAATCAAATAAGATCATTATTTAAATCTTATTGAAATTAATTTTAAAATATTCTAGGTTGAATTATCCTTCCATAAAAATTTATTTCATATTTTTTTGAGTTTTATTGAGGGAGATATGAATTTTAGAAGATCTCTAGAATAATTAGAGTTAATTAAAGATCCCTAACTTATCCTCCTGCTCACGGCGCGACGCGTGGCAACGGCAGTCAGCGCACTTTTCTGTGAACCCATCACTTAAATGTCGCATCTAAAAGGCAACGTGACAGCGGACGCGCTTTGATCTCTACCGACCGATCAAAGATTGGATGGCCAAAGATATCCCAGCGGTTTTAAAAATGATATAAGAAATCTAAACATGGGAATTATCTTGGTTGTCCATCAAAAATGCGTGGATGGATGGTTGAGATCTCCCAAGTTCTTCCCCTTAGATAAATAGAGATTTTCCATGATCTAGGGGAAGATTCGAGCTCGATTGAGCTTGAATTCAAACCAAACTTAACCCACACCATTTAACGGCAATGAGCGGCACATCCAACAGTGGGATTTGCTTGAATTAAAAATTATCTTCACAAAGGACCAACACCTCCTATGTTAGGTGGTCAAAAAATTCTATACCTCGTCGGCACTTGAGATCGATGAGGTAGCTTTGTCTGGTGGAGATGAAGCCCTGTTGAAATTCCTACACGTTGAGATTGAGTGGCTTGCTCTATGGACCAACACCGCTTGAAGATCCTTGCGGCCTTGATCCAATTGCTCCTCTCCTTGCTATGGGAACTCCAATGGAAGCTTGAGTGTGCTCGAATTAGTCTTTAGAAGAAGTGTGTAAGAGGAATTGGGATGGTTTTTAGTGTGGAGAAAGTTCAAGATTGGATTGAGCTTCCCTATTTTCATACTGGGAAAAATCGAGAGGATGTGATTTAATTTCATTCTAGGAAGCTTGAGGTGGCTGAGGAATTACTTCTCTGACTTCTTTAGGTTCAATCGAAGTGAGGACTGATGATTTTGAATTAGATTAGGGGGAGTATATCTCCCCCTTGGAGGATCAGATGACCGTAAGCCTATGTGCCATTATGATCCAATTGATCACAATGGGAGGGTTGTTTGATCAGTTAGATGTTTGTACATGGTCGGTTTGAGGCATTGAGTGGAATGCTAACCTCCCATGAGGTCGGGCTTGGTCTTGGGGCCAATTGGGCTAACCCAAACCCATGGGGTTGGGTGCACCACTCTTCATTAGGTCCTCTTGAGCTATTAGGAAAGCATCAAGTTGATATGAAGAGAGTATGACCAAATTACCCATAGATTATGTCAAAATTTGTTCTATGTCCTAGGGGTATAATGGTCATTTTGCTAATTTTTCACTTTGGATATCTTGGGTATGTGGAGAAACTAGGTTTGGCCAAGTTTCATGAGATTTGGAATTCATTTGATAGAGTTTTGCTCATGTTGACCCATTTAGGTCAAAATGGGTCAACTTGGATCAAGTTAACCAATTGGTCAAATTTGATCAAACCAAGGGTTGGGCCAAGTTCATATGACCATTTGAAATTATTTTGGTGGCTTTGGTTTGATTCAATTTGGTATAGTTTTGAATTTGGCTCATATGACTTCATTTAGGGAAAATGGGTCAAGTTGACCTATTTGACCCATTTGACCTATTTGGGGTAGGTCAAAGGTAGGTTTAGGTTAGGTTAGTCATATGGAGTGGATTGGAATCTTTGTTTCCAATCAATTTTGGTTAAGTTCAAAGTTGGTTGAACATGACCCCTTTAGGTCAAGTTGGGTCTAAGGTCAATTGGGCTACGTTAGGTCTAGTTGGCCAATTGAGGCTTTGGTCAAGTTCAACAAGTGATTTGAAATAAACTTGATCCATTTGTTCTAATCAATTTGGCTTAGATCAAGTTTTGACACATTTTGACTTTTTAGGTCAAGTTGGGTCAACTTGGGTCAAGTGGCCAATTAGGTTAGGTTATGCTTACATGTTGGCCTGGTCAAGTTCAAACAAGGTCACGAGTGAACTTAGATCAATGGTTTCAATCAATTTGGCCTATGGTGGAATTTGGCTATGTTATGCTTCATTTTGGGACCCTTAAGTTTGACTTAGTTTGACCCAATTTGACTGATTGATCATCTCATGATGATTGTTGATCATGATGAGAGGCATAGATGAGTTTGGTTCAATCCAATTTGGTTAGGATTAGAATTTGACTCATGAGGGTACTTTAGGGCACTTTGGGTCAAGTGAGCCTAAGTGGGTCAAATGGCTTGGTCAAAACTTGATTTGAACTTGATATCTTTTATAAGATTGAAAAATGGGTTTTGATCCATTTGACAATTTCATATTCAAAGGAAGAATATGAAGGGATTTTGGGCTTGATTTTTGAACTAGGTTTTGATTGTTTGATTGAAGTTTGGATTTATATATGGGCTCATGATTGTAGGGTTGATTGAATCATGAGAGAAAATCAAAAGTTTGGCTTGATTTGAAATTAATTTAGCAAGTTCAAGATTTTGACTTGAAAGGCTTAGATTGAATTTTGAGTGGATTTGAGTTTGATTTTTGGAATTGGTTTTGATTGTTTGTATCTATATTTCATTTATATATGTGAATATAAATGAGGATATAAATGGATCATTAGAAAATTTCACCAATTTGAAGTGGTTTAATCATGATTTGAGCTAAGTCCATTAAAAAAGATTTAAAGGACTTAGGAAAATTTCATGAAATTTGGAGTTTGAATTTTTGAATTTGATTTGATTGATTTATATTTATATTTCATTTATATATGTGAATATAAATGAGGATATAAATGAGTTATGAGAAAATCCCATGACTTTGAATTGATTTGATCATGATTTTGGATAAGTCCTTTAATGGAAAATTAAGGGACTTAGGAAATTTTTAGATTGGGAATTTAATTGGAGGGTTTGTTTTAGTTGATTTGTATTTATATTTCATTTATATATATGAATATAAGTGAGAATATAAATAAGTTTTTAGAAAATCCCATGAGTTTGAATTGATGTGATCAAGATTTTTGATAAGTTTATTAATGGAAAATTAAAGACTTAAGAAAGATTTTAGATTTGGAATTTAATTTGAAGATTTGATTTGATTGATTTATATTTATATTTAATTTATATATGTGAATATAAATGAGAATATAAATGAGTCTTTGAGAAAATCCCATGAGTTTGAATTGGTTTAGAGTTGATTTTGGCTAAGTCCATTAATGGAAAATTAAGGACTTGAGGGAATTTTCATGAATTGATTTGAAATTTTAAGTTTGGTTTGATTGGTTTGAATTTATATTTCATTTATATATGTGAATATAAATGAGAATATAAATGAATTATGAGAAAATTCTAAAATACAAGTGAATTATTTTTTTGTGAATTGAGTTCCATTATCTGTTATGATTTTAGTAGGAATTCTAAAATAACAAATAATATTTTTTTCCAAATAAATTGTTTAGCATTGGCTTCTGTGATTTTTGCTAATGGTTCTACCTCAACCCATTTAGTGAAATAATCTATCGCCATAATGATGAATTTTTGTTTTCCAGTTACAATAGGAAATGATCCCATATTATATATTCCCCATTAAGCAAAAGGCCAAGGGCTCTAAAAAGATGAAAGTTCGATTGGCAGAATGTGGTTGAGATTAGAATGCATTTGATAATTGTTATACTTTTTTACAAAATCTAATGCATCATTTTTTATTATAGGCCAGTAAAACCATTATCTCAAGATTTTGTGGACAAGTGCTCTGCCCCCTAAGTGTTCTCAAAGTACATACTCTGCTTCGGATTGTAGAAGACATTTGACATATGGTCTTCTGAATGATCTTTTGTATAATTCATCACCGATAATGCTGAAGTTAGCAGCTTGTCGTCGAATACAAAGGATGAAAATTGAATCTTCTGGTAGAGCTTCATCACGTAAAAAAGGCAAAAATCGAATCTATCCAAGAAACTTGCCCCGATTCATCAATGGACTGTATTTCCCAAGATCTTTGTATGTTGGGAAAATGAATGTCTTCTATATATTTTCTCTTGTAAATGTTAGAGGATGTTGAAGTAGTGAGTTTCAAAAGAGCATTAGTTCTAGCATTTTGATTTCTTGGAATGTGAATGGTTTGATATTTACTTATTCGAGGGAGAAGAGATTTTACTATATGAAGGTATTATGTCAGATGATGATTGTGAGTGTTGAAATCTCCTTCAACTTTAGAAACCGCAAGTTACAAATCAGTGTAAATTATAAGATTTTGAACTTCATAATTAATAGCCAATTTTAACATTGCTATTAAAGCTTTGTATTCTGCAACATTATTAGTAGCTGAAAACTTTAAATGTAGTTCATACTCAAGGACATCCTGTTGAGGAGAAATGAGTAGAGTTTTTGGTCCAACACCGGAGTTTCCAAATGCTCCATCAACAAATAAAGTCCAATGTTGTGATATTGAATGAGAAGAATTTATTTCAATAGAATATGGGATGGTGCATTCAACAATAAAATCTGCTAATACATGAGATTTAATATCTAGTCTGGGCAAAAAAGTAAATATCAATTCTCCCAATTTAACTGACCATTTAACTAATCTGCTAGACGCTTCTAGTTTTTGGAAAATAATTTTGAGTGGAAGTTGTGTATAAACGTCGATAGGATGAGCTTGAAAGTATGGGTGTAGCTTTCTTGCTAAGAACACCAATGCAAAGGCAATTTTATCTACCAAAGGATTATGTTAGATAGAATTTTACTAATGTAATAAATTGGTCGTTGTCCCCCAGCCTCTTCATAGACTAACACTGAGCTTATTGCATGAGGCGAGATAACGAGATACAAATAAAGCATTTCTCTTAGGATTGGCTTTGATAACAATGGCGGTGAGGATAAATATTTTTTGAGCTGCTCAAATGCAGTTTGACATTCATCAGTTCATTGAAAGCTATTATTTCGAGCACTCTTGAGTATTCTAAAGAATAGTAAATATTTGTCTCCCTTTCGAGCCATGAATCGTGATAAGGCCACCATCCTCCCATTCAGGCGCTGCACCTCCTTTATGCTCTTTGGGGGCATCATATTATATATAGCCTTAATCTTTTCTGGATTGGCCTCGATCACTTGATGAATGACCATAAACCCTAAAAACTTTCCATATGTTACTTCAAAAGCACATTTATAGGGGTTTAAGCGTATATTATACTGCCGAAGAAGCTTGAAGCATTGCTCAAGGTCATTTATATGTTTTATTCTTTCAGTACTTTTAACCAACCTATCATCCACATATACTTTCATAGTACAATCAAGAAGAGTTTTAAGCACTTTATTCATTAGGCATTGATACGTGGCTTCTACATTTTTCAACACAAATGATATTACTCGATAACAATACAACCCTTTGTCAGTCTGAAAGTTGTGGCTTCTTCATCATCTAGATTCATCTTTATTTGATTATATCTAGAGTAAGCATCCATAAAACTAAGCATTTGATGACCTAAAGTGGCATCACCAACTGGTCTATGTGTGGGAGAGAAAAGCTATCTTTTGGGCAAACTTTATTAAGGTCGGTGTAGTCGACACATATTCTCCATGCCCCATTAGATTTCTTCACCAGGACAATGTTTGCCAACCACATAGGATAATGCACTTATCGTATAAATTATGTGTCCAAAAGCTTATAAACTTCCTGCTCAATTGCTTGTAGACGATTTGGAGCGAAGTTTCTTTTCTTCTGAATGAAAACTGAGTTGATTTTAAGGGAAGGAGATATAACCCCAGGATCAATTCCTAGCATATATGTTGGACTCCAAGTAAAAATATTATGGTTTTGACATAAAAAGTTGATGCACTCCTTTCTTTCATTCTCAGAGAGCAATGAACTTACTTGCACTATTTTTGAGGGATATTCTTATAATAATGGGATGCTGATCAACTCTTCGACTAGTGATGCTCTCTGGAGTGTTTCTTTATCTCTTAAATCAAAATTTTTGATATTTAATGTTATTGAGAGTCCTGGTCGGGTCTGCCTCAAGTAATAGGTTTGTGTTATCTATTAGTTGCCACAAACCTCACCTATTCCATTAGAGGTTGGAAATTTTATTTTCAGATGAGGTATGGAAACGATAACACCAAAAATTGATTATATGGGTCTTCCAAAGATAATATTATATACTGATTCTAATTTAACTACCATAAATATAATCAAATGCATGGCTTGTTTAGGGAATTCCCCAAGAGTAATCGGGAGTGTTATTGTTCCCTCTACATTTACCGGTTGATTGTCAAAGCCATATAACGCCTGTTGACCTATAACTATGCGTCATTTAAATTTAAATAAATGACATAGAGTTTAAAACCCTCCTAATCACGATCAAGATCGATCTAATTAACTTGAAAATTGTTGCGTCGAAAATATTAAAATTAATTAAATAGAAAATATCGAATCAATTAATGATCGATCCAAAAAAAATTAAAATTATTTTTAATGAAATTACACGCATATCAAAGTCGAGAAGCCTCGATGATGTCTAAACGACCTCCGTTTGCGAAATTGATCGCGCCGTCGTTGCCGAAACGTCGAGACCTATCAAACAACGCCTTCCAAGACCGATTCGGCAAATTGTGCACGAATGTTGATCAATTCAAATGCGATGCCGCGCAAATTGTAAACCTAATTTTATCCCGATCGCCGTTGACTTTGTCAGAACGACCTCAGATCCGAGTGATCATGTTGCGTTGAACTGGCACCTAAAATTGACACCCATATTGCTAGGGTTTAGTGCATAAATTAATATCACATAAAATAATATTAAATTACAATTAAAGGGACTAATGGCTGTTTAATCATTTAATCCCGCTCAATCCCTACCTAACCCGCTGCTTGTTCAACCAATCAGAAAAGGCTGTTGCCCTAAAGGTCGAAACGAGGCGTTGACCCTCATTTTTTCACGCTATCCCCCATTTCGACTCTCCCTCTCTCGCGATCCCTCACTCTCATTCTCTCCTCTCTCATTTGGCTCTGGTTTCTGCTCTCGGTCTCTCTCTCTCTCGGCGATCTCTCTTGCTCTGATGCTCTAGCACATACTCTCGATCTCTCTCGTTCTCTGGCTCTTGGCTGAAGCTCTAGGGTGTGATTCTCCTCTCTCACTCTCATGCGATTCCTGCCCATCCCGAGCGGCGTAGAAACCGAACTTCGAACTCCTTCTCCCTCTGTGAGCTCCCCTGCGGTCGTGCTCCTCTCGTTGGCTTGGCCGAGCAAACAGAGGGATCGATCCTTCCTAATCACTCTTCCAACCGAAACCCCCAGCTTGTTTCGTTTCAATCTTAAGTTATATTTTTGCTATGTGGGTTTCTCTTGAAGGAAATGGTTTCGATTTACCCTTATGTGTTCTATGAGTTGTCTAATTTTGGGTTGATTGTGGTTCAACTGGAAGGCTCTCCTTGTGGTTGGAGTGCTGTTGGAAAGCCTTTCTTCCTCCTTCCACCTGTGTGAGCCGAGCAAAACGAAGGAAACTCTTCTTCCCCTCTTCCTCCTCCTTGGCCGAGCTGACCTAGCCGAGCAACACACCTGTCATTCAATCCTGCTGCTCTCTTTTCTAATTTTGGGGAGTTTTATGCTGTAGTTTTTTATTTGCTGTTTGGTAAAATCTAAACTAGCAACTAATAAAAAGAAATTGGAGCAGTGTGATCTTAGATTTCATAAGGGCTCAAAGCTTGGATTTTAGTGATGGAAATCTTGCTCCCTTCATGTTAATTAAAAGCTGAAATTCATTTTTTATGTTGTCTCAATCTCGTTTTAGATTTGAGGTTGTCATGTTGTTGTTTAAATGGGTTAAATATTGCAAGCTTTAGGGTTACCTTGCTTCGCTTTGCCTCTTTCCACTATTTGATTACTTGCAATCATGAAAGTGACTATCTTATTTAGCAAGATTTCAGATTTCTTTGGACTTATTAAATTTAGTGTGATTATTTAGTTTATGCGGATTAAACTTTATATAATCACCATGTTAAAAGAAGGAAGAAGGTGAGGGGACGGTGGATTGACTTTGTTAGTATTGTGCTTGTTTTCCTCTCTTTTGTGATCACTAAGTCAATAAGCCTTTGAAGTGCAATCTGAAATGTGGCTTTGTGCAAGTTTAAAGCTTTCATTTTTGGTGCTTAGTTTCATTAAAGTTGCATCTTGCCTAGTGCTTGTTCACACTTTACTCGAAAGCAATTGCCATGTCTCTATTTTGCATTAAAACAATTATATGTTTGCTATCCATGAGTATTTGGAGGTTGGAATCATGCAAGATAGATTGTTCTATGTCTTTTTCTTGCTCTTGAATTATGGGAGTAAGTTGTGATAATGAAATCCTAGTTTCATTAGCTTACATGACTTCATCTTTGAAAGCTCACTTTGGTCATTAATATGTGATGTATGTTTCTTTCTCTTGATTTGAGGAAGAATGAAAAGAAACCAAGTTTATTTTGGGACAAAGTATGATTTATATTGATTTCCTCTCTATTGCATCTTTTATCTTGCATACATATGAAAATGTTGAGAATTGAAGATATAGGAAATGCAAAGTTTTCTTTATGATTATCACGTGTAAAGATAAAATATATGCATATCTCTTCACCTTTAATTGCTATGTTACTTGTGGGCTTTAAGAAAGATATGTCCTCTTTTATATTCAAAATGAGAAGAATGGAAGTGTGCTTACATGTGATTAAAAGCTTATATTACAGCTTGCTATTTGAATGTTTCAAATGCAAAATTCGGGTGAAATAGTGATGAAAATGCAATGCTCAGCAAATGCTTTCTTTTTATTTACATTCAAATGTGAGCTTTAAATTTGTGATATAAGTACCTATCATATTCTCCAACATGGTAGGGAAATGCTATGCTATCAAAATTTGAGTGGTGTCCGACATACCGATACATGTCTTTCTTGACATGGTGAAGAATGGCTCATGTGTGGGGAGAGCCGAGGAGGTTGTAAATTTTGATGCTCTAATCAAATGTATATGCAGTGACTTTCTTCTTTTTATTTATATGCAAATGAGAGCTTTAAATTTTATATAAGTACCTACCATGTTCTCCAACATGGTAGGAAATATCTATCAAAATTTAGTGGTGTCTCACGATATACACCTATACATGTCTTTCTTCACATGGCAAGCCCAGTCTCTCATGGCCGCACTTGTGGGGGAAAATTGTAAATTTTGATTAATATGGTCCTAATCAAATATACATGCAGACAGTTTTCTTTTTTGTTTATATGCAAATGCGAGCTTTAAATTTGTGATATAAGTACTTACCATGTTTCCAACATGGTAGGGAAATGTTATGCTATCAAAATTTCGGCCGCGGTGTCTCACGACATACACCTATACATGTCTTTCTTGACATGGTGGGCAGGCCCAGTCTCTCATGGCAACCCCACTTGTGGGGGGAGAGCCGGGAGGCTGTTGTAAATTTTGATTATTTTGTTCTACACCTATACAAATTTATTGCTCTATGCTATAAGTACCCGTTCACATTGTTCCAATGTGGCGGGGAAACCTGTGATAAGTACCTGTTCACGTTGTTCCAACGTGGCAGGGAAATCTGTTGCTATAAGTACTTGCTCACGTTGTTCCAACGTGACAAGGAAATGCTGTGCTGTGCAACCCATACACGCCTTTCTTGGCGTGGTGGGCAAATAAATTTCGGTCGCGGTGTCTCACGACACCTACCATACACGCCTTTCTTGGCATGGTGGGAAGACCTAGTCCCCCGAAGTAGCCCCTATGGGGATGGCCAGGGAGAACAAAATTTTCAAAAAAAAAAAGGAGATGGAATATGTCACATAAATGCTTATACTTTAATTTCATATACATGTGAATGCAAATTTATTGCTCTATTCTATAAGTACCCGTTCACATTGTTCCAATGCGACGGGGAAACTTGTGATAAGTACCTGTTCACGTTGTTCCAACGTGGCAGTGAAATCTGTTGCTATAAGTACTTGCTCACGCGTTGTTTGGCATGGAAATCTTGTCAACCCATACCTTTCTTGGTGTGGTGGGCAAATAAATTGTCAGTGTCTCACGACACCTACCATACATGCCTTTCTTGGTGGGAAGACCTAGTCCCAGTAGCTATGGGGATGGCGGAGGCGCCAAAATTTTCTTTAAAAAAAAAGTAGATAGAAAAGAAAGGATGAAATGCTTAGGTTAACATGTTGGCTTAAAATGCTTCTTTAGGTCATATATGAATACTCATGCTTCAATCTCCATATAATGAAAGCTATCATATTTATGGCAAGTATGACATAAAGTGGATTCTATCTAGCTTGATATGTTATGGAATACACATTAGACATATGCTCAAACATAAATACCTCTCCTACTTTACTTATCATTCCCACCATGATTTACATACATACATGAGATATGGTGAAGACTTGAAGCAAACACATATGGAATAAATTAAATCTACCATATGACATGACATATCAAGAAGATATCAAAAAAATGGTTGAGTTAGAAAAGAAACTCACAAGTATATGTGACACAACTTAACCCTTGATGTAAGATTGAAAGAGCTTAAACTTGTGGTATAAGGGAGAAAAGGAGAGTAGAAAATGTAAGTACCTTGTGAAAGGGAAATTCCCTCTTATTTATAGGCTTCCTTAGCCCTTTCCTTTTTATCTATTCTTATGGCATCGACATGCGTGGCTCGTGTAAAGCGGAAACCATCTAATGTAATGCCATTTGTCATATTGCATGCACATGCATGGACATGTGGCATGCCCTTGTGCATCCTTATCTCTTACTTTGAAAAGGAAAATAAAGTCTTTGCCATATCTTCTTAATAAATTTAATGAGTATTTGTCCCCCCACTTGCCATGAGCTTGCATGTGAAGGAGGTGGATTTTAATTAATCCACTTGCCTCTTTTAAATGAAATATGACATATACTCATATTTTTATATTCCCCTCTCCCTTATCAAGAAGAACATGGGCTATGGGTATTTGATCATGTGGGCCTTTAAAATGATTTATTTTAGCCCCTTTATGTTTGCTGATTTGTCACATAAAGAGAGGATTTTTAGCCCAAATCAAGTGCCTAAACTCATTCTAGGCCCATTACTTTATGTTTGATCATGTGGGCCTTTAAAATGATTTATTTTAGCCCCTTTATGTTTGCTGATTTGTTACATAAAGAGAGGGTTCTTAGCCCAAATCAAGTGTCTAAACTCATTCTAGGCCCATTACTTTATGTTTGATCATATGGGCCTTTAAAATGATTTATTTTAGCCCTTTATGTTTGCTGATTTGTCATATAAAGAAAGGGTTCTTATCCCAAATCAAGTGCCTAAATTTATTCTAGGCTCATTACTTTATGTTTGATCATATGGGCCTTTAAAATGATTTATTTTAGCCCCTTTATGTTTGCTGATTTGCCACATAAAGAAAGGGTTTTTTGCCCAAATCAAATGCCTAAACTCATTCTAGGCCCATCACTTTATATTTGATCAAATAGGCTTCCAAAACAATTTATTTCACCCCCATACCCTGTTGATTTGTGACATAAAAGGGAGGCTTTTGGCCAAAATAATATGCATATCATATTTTCTAAAGAACAGATGGTATACTTCCCGGTTTGGTCTTCGGACCGGGTCCGGGTTAACAAAACTCAAAAATGCCATATTGAAACCTAAACTTGCAAATTAAACTTACATTTCAACTAGACATTTAATGTCCGTACAACATTTTAAAAGAACAGATACTCGTATATATGTTGAAGTGTTCGAACAATAGGGACATGTGCGAGTTAGGTATAAAACAAAAGAACAGATGCTACATCTTCCCGGTTTGGTCTTCGGACCGGGTCCGGGTTAACAAAACCTAAAAATGTGATATTATAAGAATTTCAAAATTAATAATATCTGAGAAGTTAATTCTGTCATATAATACAAGATATGAACCAATTAACATAGCTTCTAAAATTCAAATTCTTAGGAAGAAAAGTCCCAAACCCAATCCTTTATGTTCAAACTAGAGTGGACAAGGTTTTGAAGGATTATACTTCTTGAGATAATGAATTTAGACGTGATCCTCTGTAGAAAACTGGACAGAGTAGACAAGGTCTATCAATTGATATTAACCCTAGGATCGAGAAGGGTAATTATAATTAAAATTTCAATGATAAATGATCATATATTCAAATCTAAAATCAATCATAAAATGATCAAAATTCAAAGAAAATAACAAAATATAAATAAAAAAAT
The DNA here is from genome assembly GCA_021442155.1 of Cymbidium sinense. Lineage (NCBI taxonomy): Eukaryota > Viridiplantae > Streptophyta > Magnoliopsida > Asparagales > Orchidaceae > Cymbidium > Cymbidium sinense. Next base: position 113,642,472 of record CM038225.1, read on the forward strand.
GAAATGAATTATTTAAATTAAAACTAAAATAAATAAATAAAAATCAATCCACCCCTCCGTAATTGTTTGTCTTCGGGTGGCAAATTAAGAAAACTTTTGCTCACAAAGAGCCAATGTCAAATTAAATACATAACTACCTTCACACTCAATTATCTAAAGCCCATAAGGCGTATGTCTCACAGGTGTGGTTTTCTTGATATGGCACATAATTGGCGGTTACGACCTGAGCCCTCTAACTGGGTGGTTCACCGCGATATGGCACCACTAAATTGCGGTCATGGTTGCAGCCCGTATGTTCCCTAATGGCTTTACTCTTTGAGCTGTGAAATGTAGAATGTATTTGGTTGGGCAAAAAGCCCTATGTTAGCTAAGGTTGACTTATATTTGTCCTCTTAGACAAACTCCACCCCAAGTCTACAAGGACACCTTGGACGACGTAACCCATGTTGGCAAGGATCCTTGGTCGGGTTTCGACTTCTCTCGACTAAGCGGACCGGGGACATGACGATAGCGGAACCATGGGATCTTGATGGCGTCATCGTTCCCCACAAAATTTTAAATTAAAATAATAAATTTCATAAGTTCTAAACTCCACTCACTGCAATTATATACTGTTCTTTGATTCATTGACTAGCCAATCGAGTGCTCTCTGTTGGGAGGGGTAATTAACTATAGGGGCTTGCTTTATAGGAAACACAGAACGGATATAAAAGTTCTCACCAAATAAGAATGAAATCTCTAGGTAGTGTCTTATCTACTATTCATCTACCTTCTGAAATTATCACCGACACTTAAACAACTCTTTCCTTCTTTTTTGAAAGATGTCGGTGGCGAATTTTCGAATCCCACAGATTTCTGGCAACTCCGCTGGGGATAGGTTTCTCTTTCCATCTTTGGCTAGTCAAATCTAAGTTATAATTGCAGTGGAGTATAATAAAAAAATGAAATGAAAATGAAATGGGAAGTGATAAGTTAAAAGCGACAACTTAAAAGCTTGCTACCCAAAGTCTTAAGTCATTTGAGATTTTATTTAGTGCATATGCTTAGTATGCTTTATCTTATCGTACCCATATTTTTGGAAGTAAGGTGATAGTGCAGTTATTTTTAATTGCTAATTTTTTATCTTTAAATCCCCAAAATGGCACTTCTGAGAACAATTTGTCCTTTGTTACTCTCGGCGGTGGTGCCACATCCGTTTAATCATGTCATCAATCTTTGGAAAGGAGCTACCATCCAGTTTGGTAGCTTGGATTTCCCAGCCATCTTGAACGAGCAAGTTGCTGGCCTCGACTTCTTGTGCAAACTCATCACACGCGCCATGTGCAAATCTGAAAAGGCAGCTAAAGTCATGACCCTACGGTGTAGGGTCACTTCAAAAAACAATCGGTCTTTGAGAGGCTCGGCCTTGGAGACACCAATCATGAAGAGGGTTGTTCTTGGTGGGGCGGTCTCTTTTGTCCCTCAGTAATATCCAAACGAACCATTTTCCTGGGAGGCGATCTTTGAAGCTTCTTCATCTAGAAGCAAGCTTAGCCGGAGGCAACGAAGAAAAAGAAATCTTGAGCTGCGTGCTCACACTTAATCTGTCTGCGGTGCAACAGGTAATTGGAACCGGTGAGTGTTCCCACCATAATCGGTTTGATAACCTTAAGTTATATCCGTGATGAGTGCACGGCTCCAAGCAGCCAAGGAGAGGGACCGATGAAAAGAAAAATACCAAGGTCCTCAAGACAGGATAGATCGCTCTCCAAGGAGACCTCATCCCAACTCCAATGCCGTGATACACCAATCCATGTCCCACACGGTGAGCATCGGTGTGACACTTGGACGCGTCAGAATCCACCGAAAGGTCCCGTGGAAAGGTAGAGATGGAGGCCTAGGCCTCAAAAAGAAATTGCTCTAGAGCAAAGGCATGGCGTGACATCTAGTGTGAATTCCCAGAGATCCGCCCAAACTCAAATCTACCAGTGATGGGAGCCTAAAAAGAGGGCCCCCAATGATAAAGAATATGACAGTAGACACCTTGGAGAATCCTCCAGGGGATCCCGTCATCAATTAACTCCATCCCATCAAGAGGAGGTTAACTTCGATCGAAGCCCTCTAACTGAAGAAATTTTGATTCCACACTTGGAATAAGTCCATTGGAGACGCCGTCAAATTGTCCAAGAGGACTAAGAAGAAGAGGAGGCAACGACAAGAAGTAGTGTACATAGTGCAACAAGTGGTGAGCCATCCGGTGCCAATATCAACATAAAGGCCGCATAACAAGACTCCCTCAACCAAGAACAACAAAATGTTCAAATAGAGGAAGCATCCTCCGAGTCTTCGTGAGGAACAACAAGAAGAGGAAGAAGAAAGGAAGAAAATCCCACCTTCATACTACTTTGGCGAGGTTCAAAGACAAATTCGCCGATGAAAGCCAAAGATAAAGAAATCCGCTTGAATATGAAAATGAGCGAAATGATGATGATGACGCAATGATGCGCTTAATGCAGAGAATATTACGACAGTCCAACACCCCAAATAATCATCAAGAAAGAATACCAATGATAATCCTCCAATAAATTTGATCTCACATGCTTCAAAGGTCCAAATTGAGCTGAGGATTGAAATAAATGAGTCGGCCAAGAACCTCTTCTCGAATATACAAACTATATCTAAGCCGCGGATGCCTCTCAACTTGATATTATCTTGAATGAGAAGATTAAAGCCGTTATACCGCAGGCGTGCGTAAAAATTGGTGAGCAAAGGTCGCCCATATCCCTGGAGTATGATCAAATTCCATATCCAAAAGGATATTCAATGCCAAAGTTCAATCTATTCGACGGGAATGGTAATCCCAAGCAGCTCTAGCCCAATTCAAAGCATCCTGTGGCAACACAGGGGGTAATGATGCATTATTATTCCGCCAGTTCGTCAATAGTTTAACTGACCGCTGAATGGTATCGAGTTATCAAATGACTAATCAAGACTTTGCCGAACTTGAAAACATGTTCGTTAAAAGGTTCACAAGCAAATAAAGACAACAATTGCTAATCTCCCTTGAGAAGAGGAAGAAAGACAATCGGACCATATATCACACGTTGGCAAATATGAGTATGAAATGTGAACAACAAGAAGAAGAGCATGCAATTCAATTCGATGGGCAACATCGATGATAAGATGGCGCCTTATCTTTGCATGGCTTCAATTACCACATTTCAAGAGCTACTTGATAGGGTGGCTAAATTTGAGAAATTAAATTTATCCCGTTCTGATGGCCAGCAAGATAAATTCAAAAGAGCAAAAGCTCTAGACCCAAAGAAAGGTGAAACGCATTTCACCTCATACAAGAAGGATCTGTAAGGTTAGTTTATAACGACAAAGAAAGGCTACCTGCCTATCAAGAAAACCAAGGCCATTCAATCCCTCCACAACCAAGCTCATACTTGAGGTAATGATGTACCGAGGTCTGAAGGACGACCAAAGCAAACAAAAGGAGCAAATGACTCAATGGCCCCGACCCTAAAAGAAAAGCTTAACAAAGAGTATTCTTTTAAGAGGGAAAGTGTGGCCAAATTATTTAAACATGCACTCAAAGTAGGTCTCCAACTACCAGAGTGTAAAAGACCTGAAGAGGCCGGACAAGCAGATAATCCTAATTACTGTCCATATCACCGGGTGCTCGGCCATCCTGTTGAAGATTGTTACATTTTCAAAGATTGGCTAGAGCGAAAATATAGAAATGGAGAATTCACATTATCGGACAGTGTATTGGTGCGTCCGAAGAAAGAATCCACCAAAGTAATCACCTCATCTCCAATACTATCAAGCAATGATAAAGGCAAAGAGAAGTCGGTCGATGATGAAGGATGGCCAGCCTCTAAAAAAGATCGTAAAATGTTGAAGCAATTGGAAGGCGCCTGTGTATTCTGGAAATCACCACTTGAGCTGCATTTGAGTTGAGAGACAAAACCTAAGCTATGGGAAGGCTAGTTCATCTCACGAAAGACATCCTGGCCAAATACTACAAGGGAAGGCTAAGAAATTTGCCAAACGAAAAAATAAACTAAATAAAAAGAAGAAGATAGTAGCATAAAATGTTACTACTACTATTGATGGTCGCAACGTAACACGAAGGATCATCAATAATATGGAAGATTATACAATCAAGCGACCTATCACGCTTGCAGAATTCATTACAAATCTTCAGATCAATGAAGAAATAGGGGAAGAAGCTGAAGAACTTCCTATTGAGTCTTGCTTGATGATGCATGAAGTTGACAGTAACTTAGAGGAACTCTGTTTCCCAGATGAAGATGAACTAGAGCTCACCATATCAACAAACATAAAAAATATAAAACTGGGCAGTGATTATGAATCTTCTAGTCTATTATTACGGGGTATGTCAAGAATCGAAGTCATTCAAGATCGGATGCAAATGAAGTAGCTGTGCATTTGAGAAGTGGTCTAGTGCTACCATCCCAACAAAAGGAAAGAGCCAATGAATAAAGATAAAGGAAAAGAAATTAAAGTCAATGAAAGTTATTATCCCTAAGGATTCAAATAAGAAGCCTTCATCAAAAGGGATCGACTACAATATTCTATCCCATCTAAGGAAAATTCAGCTTAGTTTAGTGTAAGCACTTCTAATGTCAAGATCTCCGTAACACCTTAATTGAAGCTCTCAAAGAGCCGGAAAGTTCAAGCATATTTTGTGAACGCCTAACGAGACCTTGCATGTTCAAGAGCCTCCAACGTCACACATTTCGTAAGATGATCTAATGACTAGAGCACAATCGCCTCAGATGTTACAAATGAAAGTGATGAAATTATAATATCGCTGGATCTTAATTGATCCCTGCCTCCGTGAATCTTATGAATTTGAGAACTCTTAGATGGCTATCTCTAGATGTACAACATCTGGACGAGATAAAGTCATGGTTCAAGGTTTCAATGAGAAGGGACAAAACTATGGTCATTCATTCCTTCCTCTAAATTTGGAAACCTCTACACGTAAGCTAAATTTCATGTGATCGATGTAGATACTTCATTCGTGAGCCCTTCCTCCCATGGCTTCATAAGTATGGTATTGTCCCATCTACATTGCATCAATGTATGAAATATACAAAGGATGGAGAAGAATGCCAAATTGTGGGTGACATGCAACCTTTGTGGTGCGTAAATGAAGATTTATCAAGATGCCGCCATTTCTTTTCGAGAATCAAAGCTAACAAAACAACTATAACACGATCCACTTCAAAACTCATAAAAGAACAAGTTAAGAAGAAGGGAGAAGGTAAAAAATGAATAAAGGGAGATTGTTCCAAATATCCCTAGGGATATAAAGAACCAAGTCAATCAATAACACTCCTCATCTAGTAAAGGATATCAAGAAGAAGATGAATGTGTTCCTTCTAAATCCAAAGGTCCATACTAATCTTCCAAGAAACACGATCGAGAAAATTTGACTCGATTATGAGTTTGAATCGCTTTTGAAGGTAGGTGCAATGCACCTACTTTAAAACAATCATAGATCCATCAGTAGCAGAGACTACACTCGTAGTCACTCCTATTCCTCCCCAACATTTTAAAGAAATCACCCCTCGAGAAACTCACAAAGTCGAGGAACTGGTGACCTTCTATGTACTTCCTCTCCCTGGAAAACACGGGCCAGGATGCTTGTTTTATAAATCCAAGGGGTGTCAAGAAGAGGATCCTGATCAGGTAATGCAACTATCTGAAGAAGAAGCTATGCCCACAAGGATACCAAAATATTACTCTCCAAAGATGCAAAGCCTAATGAGCAAACATGGGGTCCAAGCTGGAGCGAGTAAGCAAAGGACTAAGCTCTTTGAAATGATGTGGTACCCAAAAGGTTCTCAAATCATTGGTAAGAGAAACAAACACACTACCAAAGGCCTTGGTTTCATCCAAGACAAGGTCCACAGATATACCTACGCTATAACAGAATAGAGAGTGATGATGAAGATGAGAATGTCATTCTTAACATTAGTCTCACGAATAATGAAGAAGTAGAAGCCAAACAGGCACCTGAAGAGCTTGAAGATGGTGGGGAGGCAGCTACTATGGATGAACTTAAAGAAATTAATTTGGGAACTGAGGAGGATCCTCGCCCAATGTTCATCTCTACTTCAAGATAAAGTGGAAGAATTAAAAACTTTGCTCGGAATTGTGGATTGCTTTATCTCGGACATATCTGAAATGCGCTTATCCCCGATATAGCGTCACAAGCAATTAAGCCGGCGTACCAAGCAAGCCTCAGGCAAAATGAGATTGAGGTTGAAGAATGGTAATTGCGTAAAACCAAGAAGCTCATTGAAGCGGTTTTATTTGAGAAGAAAAATATGCCGACCGATAGCTAACATTGTCCCCGTGAAAAGAAGAATGGTCGATTCTCGACTTCGTGGATTTAAACAAAGCATGTCCAAAGGATGACTTTCCGCTTCGATCGAATCGCAGTGGATAACACTTCAAACCAACATGTTCTCATTTATGGATGGATCGCCATAATCAAATCAAGATGGCTCCCAAGATGAGAAGCATACCTCATTCAGATGCCAATTGGCATATATTGCTACGCCATGCCCGCTTGAAGAAGAATGCCGAGCTACATACCAAAGGGCTATGACATGAATCTTTGACGAAGTTGATTCAGTGCTATGTTGATGACCTTGTCAAGAGTAGATCGCAAAGATCATCTCAATGATTTAAGAAAGAAACGATCTCAAGATGAATCCTCTCAAATGGGCTTTGGAGTCTCTTCGAAAGTTCCTTGGATATGTCAGCGCCGTGGAGGGATTGAAATCGATCCCAACAAAATCAAAGCGATTGTCAAATGCCTCTGTGGAGTCTTCATCAACTTCGCTCCATACAGGGACATCTCGCATTCATTAGAAGATTTATATCAAATCTATCGTGCGCACTTGCAAAATTAATGAAGAAAGATACTCCTTGGGACTAAGAATGTCAAGAGGCCTTCGACAAGATCAAAAGATCTGTTGAATCCACCCATTCTTGTAGCCAATCCCAGAAAGCTCTCTCATATTGTACACCTGGAAGAATCTCTAGTGCTCTTGAACATAATGAGGAAGGAAAGGAGAATGCTCTATACTACATTAGTCAAGGCATATAGAGCGGAAGCGTTATTCTCCAATTGAAAGCATTGTTTGACGTTAATTTTGCCGCCCAAAAGCTACATTACATGCTATCTCATAAAATTACTCTTATCTCAAGGATCGATCCGTTGAAGTTCTTGATGACAAGACCAACGCTGTGTCGCAATGGGTCGCCCTTCGCTAAAGTTTGATATTACATATGTATCCCAGAAAGCAATGAAGGGGCAAATTCTGGCAGATTTTCTTGCTGCTCATACCATCCCGACAGATTCATTGCTTAATGATGATCTTCCTGATGAGCAAATCATGCACATATATGAAAAGAAAACAACAAATGTGAGAATTATATTTGATGGAGCTTCATCCATCGATACACTCAACCCTCAAATCTCCCAAAGGCTCAAGCCGGTATCGGCCTCATCTTGATCACGAAGGTGGTATAATGAGACATTAATTAACTCAACCACAAACAAACAACGGGCGTAATATGAAGCGGTTAGAGGAAGCCATTTCCATGGGAGTCCGTGAATTTGCAAGTTTATGGCAATTCTCAACTCATCATTAATAAAGTATTGGGCCTTTACAAAATCAACAAGCTTGAATTGGCCTACTATCACAAACGAGTTCTCGAGCTTATGAAGCAAATTCCAAATGTCATTATGACTCGAGGTGAGCTAGAATAGAAAGTGACTACTAGCTAGCTTAGCTAAAGAAATGGCAAGTATGGATGACGACGACTACATACTAATTAGTGTGTGCACTCGTCGAGTCCTAGAGCCAATAAGTTTAAGATCCCCGCTGGAAGAGGGGTCATCAAACACAACCAAATCAGTGTGTACTCATGTTGCTCCTTACACTCCCTTACAAATTATTCCTCAAAGTCAACAAGACGAGCTTCAAACCATTCCAGATGAAAGACCTCAACCTGAGGAAGAGCTAAAACCACACAATGAAATCCTTATAGTAGAAGAGAAGAGGAGATGCTTCGTCGACTACTTCAAGGAAGGCAAATTAATAAGTCGAAGTCGCACAACTTGAGAAAAGGCTTCGACTATATGCTTATGTTGGCAATACTCTGTATCGTAGATCCTTCGAATAGATGTGGCTACGATGTTTGGGAATAGAAGAAGCCAACAAAGTAATTGTTGAAATCCATCAAGGACTTTATGGTGCACACCAATCAGGTCCTAAAATGGCTTTCAAAATTAAAAGAATTGGATATTATTGGCCGTCTATGGTAAAAGATTGTATCAATCATGCCAAGAGATGCCATGAATGCCAGGTCCATGGTAACATAATTCATCGCCCAAAACCGCATCCACCAAGATATCTTGGCCGCTTGAATGTTGAATGTAATTGGACTAATTGATCCACCATCATCAGCTGGTCACCGCTTCATTTTAGCAGCCACCGATTATTTCTCCAAGTGGGTTGAAGCTATACCATTTAAAGAAGTTACAGCTGAACAAGTGACTAACTTCTTTACCCACAATATTGTTTATAGATTTGGTACCAGAATCATTTCAGATATGGATCCTTCAAAAGCACTAAAGTTTATAAATTTGCTGACCGACATAAGATTGATTGGCGATATTCATCAATTTATAATCTGAGAGCAAATGGCTTGGCTGAGGCATTTAATAAAACACTAGTCAAATTGCTTAGAAAAATTCTCACAAGAAATAAAAGGGAGTGGCATACCAAGCTTGTGGAAGCGTTATGGGCTTACCGCACCACTTACAAAACTCCTACAAAGTCTACCCCTATGCAAGTGTTTGGGGTCGAAGCAGCTTTTGCCACCGGTTGAACTACCTTCGCCCAAAGCCATTCAACAAAATCTTACCCAAGATGAGAATGCTCGCCTACGGATGGAAGAGCTTGATGCGATGAGGTCGCTCCAAGCTCAAGAAAATCTAGAAGTTTATCGCAAGATGTCCGAGCATTCGATCATACAAGACGCCCTCGAAGCTTTTCAGAAGGAGAATTGGTCTTCGTGCTGAGAAGACCAATCATCCCTCATCGCAGAATTGACGGTAAATTTGAACCTAATTGGGAAGGACCTTTTGTTATTGAAAAGGTATATCAAAAAGGAGCCTATCAGCTCGTGGACTTCAAAGGTGAAAGACCAATGCCGCCAATCAACGGTCGGCATTTAAAGAAATATTACACATGAAAGTATGATTGGACAAATCCTGCATTTGAGAATCTTTATTGTCAAAACACTTAATGAAAATTTTCATTGGAAATTCTCTTGTAACACAAGAATGCATTTCCAAAATAAAATAAAAATCCCTGTTAGGGGCATTTTTTAAATTTTTATAGTAAAGTATCGCATTCGGTAAGACAGGGGCTTTTCTTTCTTTGACGCGTGCTAGTGCCGAGATCCCCATATGCATACTCAAAATTATGTATTCAAATTCTCAAATTTAAAAGTCTTACTGACCAAAGAAAAAATTTCTCAAGTTTGTAAACTTCAACAAACCAAGTTGGAAGGACATTTTCCATCCCGCTTCAAATCTAAAGGCTCGAGTTGGCGGGTCGACTCAACGCCAAATATGGTCGAAGTGCTGAGTGTCTACTCACACGCCACAAAGGTAGTAAGAGATCCCCATCTGGCCCGAGGATAAAATCCTTCATCAATTGCTCAAGTCCACTCAGTGTATAAGGTCTGATTCAACATGCCAAAATACGAAGTCAGCCGACAGACTACTCAACACGCCACAAAGGTAGTAAGGGATCCTCCTACTTGCTTAGTTCAAAGACAAGAGCATCCAAATCCTCAAATCTCTCCAACTTGGTGAGTTCGTGACCTGAGAAATTATCCCTATTGGTCGTAAGGTCATCTTTCAAAATTCTACAACAACCAAAGATATCCTTACTGAGAAGGCACTAAGCCGTTTGGAATCAAATACAAATGTAAATCTCAACTCCTTCAAGTCTATCAATGCAAAGCAAAGACAAGGAAATTCTTCTTAGTAAGTCCAATCAAGCAAAAGTAGACAAGAAGCTATCTCAATGTTCAGATAAAGCTAAATCAACTAAAGGAGTTTTGTCATCAAGGTGTCCATTACATGCAAAGCAGTGACCGATGACTCTTTTCATTGATCCAACACAAGCTCTGAGAGCTAGGTCGTCAGCATTTATCCTTCTACAAGGCAAAGCGTAAAGCTATGAAGGTAATTTCAGATCAAGATGAATCGATGATTCGTGACTTTCTCCCATCGATCCATCAAGGCATGAGGCCGATAAAGGGAGGCACAAGATCAAACCTCGAGATGAAATCTTCAACAAGTCCAAAGCACAAAGCATAGGACCAAGAGACATTGTCTAACTATCAAGTCCAAAGGCACAAAGCGAGGAAATCACAAATCCCAAAGTTCAAGATGAAATCTTTAACAAGTCCATCGAAGCACAAAGCACAGGACCGAAGACATTCTCATCTCATCAACTCCATCAAGTCCGCCAAGGCACAAAGCCAGGACAGGAGGAAAATACAAATTCCAAGTCTCAAGATTGAGTCTTCAACAAGTCTGTCAAAGCACAAAGCACGGGACCGAAGACATTTCTATCTCATCAACTCCATCAAGTCCGCCAAGGCACGAAGCTAGGACAGGAGGAAAATACAAATTCTAAATCTCAAGACTGAGTCTTCAACAAGTCCGTCAAAGCACAAAGCACAGGACCGAAGACATTTCTATCTCATCAACTCCATCAAGTCCGTCAAGGCACAAAGTCAGGACATGAGGAAAATGCAAATCCCAAAGTTCGAGATGAAGTCTTCAACAAGTTCGTCAAAGCATAAAGCATAGGACCGAGGATGTTCTCATCTCACTAACTCCATAAAGTCCACTAAGGCACAAAGCCAGGACAGGAGGAAAATATAAATTTCAAACTCTCAGGAGGAAGTCTTCAACAAGTCTGCCAAAGCACAAAACATGGGGTTGAAGATATTCCAAATTTCCTTGACAAGTTGATGATGACAAGTCAAAGCTCTCTTTCATCTAGTCAATCAAGTACAAAGCATTCGACTAATGACGACAAATACCGGTTCAACGAGCTATGAATCGGAAGTTTAAATGTTTGCCCAACCTGAGAGTTATACTCACTTCTATCAAAGGGCAACAATCAGGTATTATTAAAAGTTGTTGAAATTACAACTTCAGCGTGACATCCAAGCAAATCTCTTGGAGAACCGCAAGGTCATTTATTACAACAAACACGGTCCATGCACGCACCATGTTTGTTGGGGGGCATTTGTTGACCTATAACTATGCATCATTTAAACTTAAATAAATGACATAGAGTTTAAAACCCCCCTAATCGCGATCAAGATCGATCTAATTCGCTTCGACTTGAAAATTCGACTTCGTAATGCGTCGAAAATATTAAAATTAATTAAATAGAAAATATCGAATCAATTAATGATCGATCCAAAAAAAATTAAAATTATTTTTTAATGAAATTACATGCATATCAAAGTCGAGAAGCCTCGACGATGTCTAAACGACCTCCGTTTGCGAAATTGATCGCGCCGTCGTCGCCGAAATGTTGAGACCTATCAAACAACGCCTTCCGAGACCGATTCGCAAATCTAATGTTGATCAATTTGAATGATGCCGCAAATTGTAAACCTAATTTCATCCCGACCGACTTTGTCCCAACGATCACAATTGATCACGCCGTTGTGTTCGCACAATAAACACTAAAATTGACACCCATATTGCTAGGTTTAGTGCATAAATTAATATCACATAAAATAATATTAAATTATAATTAAAGGGACTAATGGTAATCACTTAATCCCGCTTAATCCCTACCTAACCTCGCCGTTCAACCAATCGAAAAGGTAGCCTCTAAACAAGGTGTTGACCTCTTTTTTCACGATCCCCATTTCCTTCCCCTCTCTGGATCCTCTCTACTCATTCGTTTCTCTCTCTTTCGCTTCGCTTTCGCCTTCTCGCATCTCTCTTCGCTCGCTCATCAAGCTCTAGGGTATACTCCTCATGATCCTCTCATTCCTACGCTCTCGTAGGTTTAACCTTAGAAGTAGCCTCCTTCTCCCTCTCTCCACTTCGAAGCTCCCTACAATTCCTCTCTCTCTGCTCAGCACGACCTAGCGAAAGCAAACGAGGGATCAATCCTTCTTAATCACTCTTCCAACCAAACCCCTGTTGTTTCTGCTTTCAATCTTAAGTTATATTTTGCTATGTGGGTTTCTCTTGAAGGAAATGATTTCGATTTACCCTTATGTGTTCTATGAGTTGTCTGATTTTGGGTTGATTGTGGTTCAACTGGAAGGCTCTCCTTGTGGTTGGAGTGCTGTTGGAAAGCCTTTCTTCCTCCTTCCACCCATGTGAGCAGAGCAAAATGAAGGAAACTCTTCTTCCCCTTCCTCCTTCTCGATGACCCGAAAAGACACTTGTCATTCAATCCTGCTGCTCTCTTTTCTAATTTTGGGGAGTTTTATGCTGTAGTTTTCTGTTTGCTATTTGGTAAAATCTAAACTAGCAACTAATAAAAAGAAAATGGAGCAGTGTGATCTTAGATTTCGAAGCTTGGATTTTAGTGATGGAAATCTTGCTCCCTTCATGTTAATTAAAAGCTGAAATTCATTTTTTATGTTGTCTCAATCTCGTTTCAGATTTGAGGTTGTCATGTTGTTGTTTAAATGGGTTAAATTTTGCAAGCTTTAGGGTTACCTTGCTTTGCTTTGCCTCTTTCCACTATTTGATTACTTGCAATCATGAAAGTGACTATCTTATTTAGCAAGATTTCAGATTTCTTTGGACTTATTAAATTTAGTGTGATTATTTAGTTTATGATTAAACTTTATATAATCACCATGTTAAAAGAAGAAGGAAGAAGGTGAGGGGTTGATTGACTTTGTTAGTATTGTGCTTGTTTTTTTCCTCTTTGTGATCACTAAGTCAATAAGCCTTTGAAGTGCAATCGGTTTTGTGCAAGTTTAGTTTCATTTTGGTGCTTAGTTTCATTAAAGTTGCATCTTTCCTAGTGCTTGTTCACACTTTACTCGAAAGCAATTACCATGTCTCTATCTTGCATTAAAATAATTATATGTTTGCTGTCCATGAGTATTTGGAGATTGGAATCATGCAAGATACATTGTTCTATGTCTTTTTCTTGCTCTTGAATTATGGGAGTAAGTTGTGATAATGAAATCCTAGTTTCATTAGCTTACATGACTTCATCTTTGAAAGCTCACTTTGGTCATTAATATGTGATGTATGTTTCTTTCTCTTGATTTGAGGAAGAATGAAAAGAAAGCAAGTTTATTTTGGGAAAAAGTATGATTTATATTGATTTCCTCTCTATTGCATCTTTTATCTTGCATACATATGAAAATGTTGAGAATTGAAGATATATGAAATGCAAAGTTTTCTTTATGATTATCTGTCAGCAAAAGATGAAATATATGCATATCTCTTCACCTTTAATTGCTATGTTACTTGTGGGCTTTAAGAAAGATATGTCCTCTTTTATATTCAAAATGAGAAGAATGGAAGTGTGCTTACATGTGATTAAAAGCTTATATTACAGCTTGCTATTTGAATGTTTCAAATGCAAAATTCGGGTGAAATAGTGATGAAAATGCAATGCTCAGCACGAATGCTTTCTTTTTTTTACATTCGAATGTGAGCTTTAAATTTGTGATATAAGTACCTACCATGTTCTCCAACATGATGGAAATGCTATGCTATCAAAATTTACCGGGTGGTGTCACATATACACCTATATATGTCTTTCTTGACATGGGGGGCAGGCCCAGTCTCTCATGGTAACCCCACATGGGAGAGGAGAATTGTAAATTTTGATGCCCTAATCAAATGTATATGCAGTGCCTTTCTTTTATTTATATGCAAATGAGAGCTTTAAATTTATGATAAGTACCTACCATGTTCTCCAACATGGTAAATGCATGCTTATCAAAATTGTCTCATACATACACCTATACATGTCTTTCTTGACATGGTGGCCCAGCCTCTCATGGCAACCCCACTTGTGGGGAGAGTTGTAAATTTTGATTATTATGCTCTAATCAAATATACATGCAGGCGACTTTCTTTTATTTATATAAACGAGCTTTAAATTTGTGATATTACCATGTTCTCCAACATGGTAGGGAAATGTTATGCTATCAAAATTTTGGTGTCTCAATACACCTATACATGTCTTTCTTGACATGGTGCTAGTCTCTTCATGGCAACCCCACTTGTGGGGAGAGCCGAGGTCAGTAAATTTTGATTATTTTGTTCTATACCTATACAAATTTATTACTCTATGCCATAAGTACCCGTTCACATTGTTCCAATGCGGTGGGAAACTGATAAGTACTTCACTGTTCCAGCGTGAAAATCTATAAAGTACTTGCTCACATTGTTCCAACGTGACAAAGAAATGCTGTGTTGTGCAACCCATACACGCCCTTCTTGGCGTGGTGGGCAAATAAATTTTGGTCGTGGTATCTCACGACACCTACCATACACGCCATTCTTGGCAAAGACCTAGTCCCAAGTAGCCCTGCGGATGACGCCGGAGGTCAAATTTTCAAAAAAAAAAGGAGATGGAATATGTCACATAAATGCTTATACTATATATGCTGCTCACATTGTTCCAATGCTACGGGAAACCTATGATAAGTACTCACGTTGTTCCAACGGTGCGAAATCTGCTATAAGTACTGCTTGTTCCAACGCGAAAAGGAAATGTCAGAACCCATGCCTTTCTTGGCGTGGTGGGCAAATAAATAATTCACCACATACCATACATGCCTTTCGTGGTGGGAAGACCTAGTCCCCGGCCCTACGGGGATGACGGGAGGTCAAATTTTCTTTAAAAAAAAAAAGTAGATAGAAAAGAAAGGATGAAATGCTTAGGTTAACATGTTGGCTTAAAATTCTTCTTTAGGTCATATATGAATACTCATGCTTCAATCTCCATATAATGAAAGCTATCATATTTATGGCAAGTATGACATAAAGTGGATTCTATCTAGCTTGATATGTTATGGAATACACATTAGACATATGCTCAAACATAAATCTCCTACTTTACTTGTCATTCCCACCATGATTTACATACATACATGAGATATGGTGAAGACTTGAAGCAAACACATATGGAATAAATTAAATCTACCATATGACATGACATATCAAGAAGATATCAAAAAAATTGGTTGAGTTAGAAAAAAAACTCACAAGTATATGTGACACAACTTAACCCTTGATGTAAGATTGAAAGAGCTTAAACTTGTGGTATAAGGGAGAAAAGGAGAGTAGAAAATGTAAGTACCTTGTGAAAGAGAAATTTCCTCTTATTTATAGGCTTCCTTAGCTTTTTCCTTTTGCCATCTATTCTTATGGCATTGACACGTGGCGCCTCATCATAAATTGCATGCAAGGAAACCATCTAATGTAATGCCATTTGTCGTATTGCATGCACATGCATGGACATGTGGCATGCCCTTGTGCATCCTTATCCTTTTCTTTGAAAAGGAAAATAAAGTCTTTCCCATATCTTCTTAATAAATTTAATGAGTATTTGTCCCCCCACTTGCTATGAGCTTGCATGTGAAGGAGGTGGATTTTAATTAATCTACTTGCCTCTTTTAAATGAAATATGATATCTACTCATATTTTTATATTCCCCTCTCCCTTATCAAGAAGAACATGGGCTATGCGTATTTGATCATGTGGGCCTTTAAAATGATTTATTTTAGCCCTTTTATGTTTGCTGATTTGTTACATAAAGAGAGGGTTCTTAGCCCAAATCAAGTGCCTAAACTCATTCTAGGCCCATTACATTATGTTTGATCATGTGGGCCTTTAAAATGATTTATTTTAGCCCCTTTATGTTTGCTAATTTGTTACATAAAGAGAGGGTTCTTAGCCCAAATCAAGTGTCTAAACTCATTCTAGGCCTATTACTTTATGTTTGATCATATGGGCCTTTAAAATGATTTATTTTAACCCTTTATATTCTTGATTTGTCATATATAAAGAAAGGGTTCTTATCCCAAATCAAGTGCCTAAATTTATTCTAGGCTCATTACTTTATGTTTGATCATATGGGCCTTTAAAATGATTTATTTTAGTCCCTTTATGTTTGCTGATTTGCCACATAAAGAAAGGGTTTTTAGCCAAAATCAAATGCCTAAACTCATTCTAGGCCCATCACTTTATATTTGATCAAACTTCCAAAATAATTTATTTCACCCCATACCTGTGATTTGTGACATAAAAGGGGCTTTTGGCCAAAATAATATGCATATCATATTTTCTAAAGAACAGATGCTATACTTCCCAGTTTGGTCTTCGAACCGGGTCCGGGTTAACAAAACTCAAAAATGCTATATTGAAACCTAAACTTGTAAATTAAACTTACATTTCAACTAGACATTTAATGTCCGTACAATATTTTAAAAGAACAGATACTCGTATATATGTTGAAGTGTTTGAACAATAGGGACATGTGCGAGTTAGGTATAAAACAAAATAATAGATGCTACATCTTCTCGGTTTGATCTTCGGACCGGGTCCGGGTTAACAAAACCTAAAAATGTGATATTATAAGAATTTCAAAATTAATAATATCTGAGAAGTTAATACTGTCATATAATATAAGATATGAACCAATTAACATAGCTTCTTAGGAAGAAAAGTCCCAAACCCGATCCTCTATGTTCAAACTAGAGTGGACAAGGTTTTGAAGGATTATACTTCTTGAGATAATGAATTTAGACCCGATCCTCTATAGAAAACTGGACAAAGTAGACAAGGTCTATCAATTGATATTAACACTAGGATCGAGAAGGGTAATTATAATTAAAATTTCAATGATAAATGATCATATATTCAAATCTAAAATCAATCATAAAATGATCAAAATTCAAAAAAAATAACAAAATATAAATAAAAAAATGAAATGAATTATTTAAATTAAAACTAAAAAAATAAATAAAAATCAATCCACCCCTCCGCAATTGTTTGTCTTCGGGTGACAAATTAAGAAAACTTTTGCTCACAAAGAGCCAATGTCAAATTAAATACATAACTACCTTCACACTCAAATATTCCTAAAGCAGAAGTGGCTGTCCTCGCACGCGTGGTTTTGCACGATATGGCACCACATAATTGGCACGACCGAGCCCTCGACGGGTGGTTGGCCGATATGGCACCACTAAATTACGGGTTGCGTATGTGATGTTCTAACGGCTTTGCTCTTGAGTGAAATGTAGAATGTATTTGGTTGGGCAAAAGCCTATATTAGCTAAGGTTGACTTATATTTGTCCCCAGACAAACTCCACTCTACAAGGACACCTTGACGACGAACCCATGTGTCGACAAGGATCCTTCGACAGGACTACCACTCCTCGACAGCGGACTAGGGACCGCGACGGGACAGGAACCATGGGATCTTGACGGGCGCGTCATCGTTCCCCACAAAAGTTTTAAATTAAAATAATAAATTTCATAAGTTCTAAACTCCACTCACCGCAATTATATACTGCTTCTTTAACGATTCATTCATCATTTAATCGAAAGTGCTCTCTGATTGGGAGGGGTAATTAACTATAGGGCTTGCTTTATAGGAAACCCGAACCGATATATAAAAGTTCTCGCCAAATGAGAATGAAATCGGGTCTTATCTACTATTCATCTACCTTCAAATTATCACCGACACTTAAACAACTCTTTCCTTCTTTTCCGAAAGATGTCGGTGGCGAATTTTCGGATCCCACAACGCCCAACAGCTTGTTGCAATTTTTCTCTTACAAGACCCAAATTAAAGAATGTCGAGTAGAATAATACATCGACAGAGCTACCATTGTGAACTAAAATTCTTTTAACATTATAATAAGAATCTCCAATCCCTGCATTAATAACTAAGAGATCTTGATGTGGAGTTTGTATCCCTTCAAAGTCAGAATCATCAAATACGATGGAATAATCAATTCGTGACCTCTTCATTCTAGGCTCTTCGGGTGTAGTGAGTAGAACTTGATAAGAAAATTGTGGTCTTCCAGCGATAGTTTTGATTTCTCTGACTATTTATTGATTTTCTTGTGGTTGTCTTGGTTACTGTCTTGGCTGGGGTTGGTTTTTCCCTCTAATAAGATTATTATTATTTCTTTGTTGTTTCTGAACAAACTGTCAGAGATAGCCTTGCTATAACAACCTTTCAATTTCTTCCTTTAGATGTCTACAGGCCTCAATGGTATGTCTGTATCCTCAATGAAAATAATAATACTGATCCTGATTTTCGATGTTCGATCTTAGGGGATTAGGCCATTTGATATTATTTTTATTCTGAATAGCCATTAAAATGTTTGTGCGAGAGGCATTTAAGGGTGTATATTCTTTTTGTGAGCGAGATTCATGCGAAGATTGGGCAAGCTTAGAGGGTAGATTCTAAAACTTATGGCGATCATGCTTTTTTGGTCAAGATGTGTGAAGATTATCATTTGCATCTCCCTTACGCATTTTAGAAGAATGTTTGAATTGGTTCTTGTGGGCGTTGATGGCCTCATCCGCCATGGTCTGTGCCTCTACTCTCCGTATGAGGTCTCCCTAAGAAGGAATTGTTTCTCTCATGATGAGTAGAATGGTCCAAGTGTTAGGCATCCTAGAAAAACACATCGTAATAATTTAAGATCTATTCCTGGAATTTATTGAGCTTCACTCGAGAATCTTTAAAATACATTTTTAGTGTTTCTCCTTCATTCTGGTGTATTTCAGAAAGGTGAGAGGGGTCCTTAATGGTTCGTCGATTTGAGATGAATTGTTCGACAAAGAGTTTGGCCAAATGAAAGAAGTTGGGAATGCTCTCCTAAGGAAGGGAATAGAACCACATACGAGCTTGTCCTTTGAGAGTAACCGAAAAAACTTGGCAGAGTAAAGCATCAGAGTCTTGTTGGATGTGCATAATAGCTCTATAATGATCGAAATGCTCATAAGGATCAGAAGTCCCATCGTAAGGCTCCATGTTAAGTATTTTAAACCCCACTAGGATGTGTTTTTAAAGAACTATATCATGCAAAGGAGATGATTCTTGAATGCTTCGACGATGAATGAATTATCTATCTCTTTGAGGAAATTCTTCTTGGACTAGATATCGTAACTCATTTCTAATGGCTTCACGGGATGTTCCAATAAAACGGGGCTGATTCAACCCCCATCAAAGAGTCAAGGGGATTGAAGGTTGGTCGGACGGCATAAGAACGATGAGTTTAACTAACAATATCATCAATATCCATATTAGAATGATGTACATGGGGAATTTCCACATGATCTGAGGGGCTTCTTCATTAGTTTCTCCAACAAAATTAACTCTATCCTATTGTTTATATCATCAGTTTCCTCCAAGTTGTTGTATCATTCTCGGTTGTCCAGCTTCTAGTAAATGCTAAAGGATTTGAACCTGTTGTTCCTTCATTCTTTGTATGCGCTCCTAAAAGGTACGAACTATTTCACCTGGCTTGTGGTTTTGATCTTGTTGGGAAACTTGGTTGTCTGACATGATGAAGTTATGGGAATCACGTTTCCACAGATGACTTCAAACTGTTGCATGCCAGAAAACTTGTAATGGTAGAATAAAATTTCTCGCCTTAGCTTGTATGGAAATCCAGCACACACACAGATAGTTGAAAAGAGATTAGAAAATCCCAAAATTTTTATGTGAAAAACCTCCAGAAATAAGGGGAAAAATCACGGAGCATTACTCAATAAAAATCTCCACTATATATCCACTTTGGAATACAGAGTTTAAATCTTCCCGACAATAGGATTACAAGATTGTATATTGAAAATCCTGATAATGGAAATTTCATAATCAGGTTACAACAGTTATGCGACGGTGGTTGGACTATAACGGTAGTTGGTGGCAGTCAGCGACGATAATAGGCGGTGATCGACAACAACGGTAGTGATGACGAATCTCGAACTCCTAACTCTCTCCTAGCTTTCTCCTAAGTTCAATTCTAGCTCATTTTTTTCCTTCACGATAAGAATGGGGTTGTATTTATAGGATTCTGAAATAGGTATTTTGGTCATTGTAGTCAAAATCTCAAAACACTGTATTGGACGGTGTATATTGATTCATTTGATTATAGATAATTTTTTAGTGATTTGATCATTTAAACGATCTTTGATTTAAATGATCTTAGACTCGTTGGATTCATTTCATCGAGCTGCTCGATTTGACTATAAACATGTCAAATTTAGAAGTCATTTGATTATCCAATCAGTGTTTCGAAGTTTTCAAATGTAACTTTTGAGCTTGATTTCGATTTGACTCTATTTTAGTGTTTTTGGACTAGTCCCGCTGAGTCCATTAACATACATACTTTAACTTAAGATTCATATTTGATTTATAAATTTTAAATAGATATATCAATATGATTTTAATCATCACATTTTAATTAAATCTTACTTGTAACTTAATGTCCTCATATATTAAATTACGGCAAAATAAACTAATTTTGGGTTGTAGTTGGCTTTATAAGGTGTTAAAGTTGGAGATTTGACTTTCACTTTTTATTTACATTTATGAATGATTTTTTTAAAATATTGAACAAAAGCTTCACAAATATATAACTAGTTCATGATTTACGAGAAATAATTTTGTCATCCAATCAATAAGCCACATATCCATGCCACAAAATGTATAATCCCCAAACACTACGAACAATTATGATAAATCTTTTATTTCGAAAGCTTGAATTTATATTTTATTAATTAATTATGTTAAAATTTGAGTTATAATTTTATTGTACTAATTTGAATCAACTCATGAGCTAGTTTATCTAAAATAAATGTGATAAAATTATTCTAATTTAAGTAATTATTATAACAAAATGATAAAATTGAGAAATGAGAAGAAATATAATAAGAAATTATTTGATATAAGAAAATGAAATATAACTGTTAGTAATTTTATACTTAAATTATTAAATTTAAATATATTTTATATTAAATTTATTTTATCGTGTTCGTTCTTGGCTTAATGAATTCAGTATGGACTGCCTTAAGTTTCTTATGGGCTTATAAAATTTATCTCGTGTGATATATATTGGGCTTAATTTTAATAAAACTCACAAATGGATTTGACTTGCTTCTTCATAAACATTGACAAATCCTTTAATACGCAGACTACATCAAATCGTAATGCCAAAAGCCTGTTTTTCAGTGGGCTTCCAATTTGGGCTGGATAAATTTTGAAGGACTTTTGATGCTAATAGCCCATATGAGCTTCTATAAAAGCTCCCGCCCTCATAAAAATTTCAAGTATTTTATAATATTTTTTTTATTTTATTCTTAAGAATGAATTTTCCTTAAATTATTGCTTAAGAGTCATT
Organism: Cymbidium sinense; assembly: GCA_021442155.1. Lineage (NCBI taxonomy): Eukaryota > Viridiplantae > Streptophyta > Magnoliopsida > Asparagales > Orchidaceae > Cymbidium > Cymbidium sinense. The sequence goes on from CM038225.1 coordinate 113,663,968, forward strand.
TGATATGAATAATAAATGCAAAAAATTAGGTGAGATGAACCTACTAAATTTATAATTTGGATGGAATTTAAAATTTTTAAATTTTAAATTTTTTGAGATGAGGTAAACACATAGATAATAGATCAATTTTTCATATTACATTTATTTAAATTTAAATTCAAAAGTTTAAAATCTATTATGACTACTTTTGGCCAAAATATTCCGTCTTTTTTTCTTATGAATTTTTTTTTTTACATTTACGTCATGTTTAAAACAATAGATAAATAATTAATTGTTGTGAGATTAAGTTTACATGCGGAAAATTAATTTGACTGTTCACGAAATAAATGAAGATAAAGTAAAAGCAATCACATAGAGAAATACTATATTTAACATTAAAAATATTCATGGATGAAAAAAAAAAACCAGCGATACTATCAAGAAAATTTAAAGAGAGTTGTATAAATCTCACCTCACTCAAAAGGGGCATTGGCCTCTTTATCTTTTTTTTTTTCTCTTGTACCCAAGTTCTAGCATCGGCTTCTATGTTTTTCGGGTACTATTCCTCTGATCCTGTCTCCATGGCACTATTCTCTCAACGTCGAGACATTGTTTTCTCTATTTCTTAAGCCAAGATTTTTTTACATCTTAGCATCAATGCGCTACACACGAGAATAATAAAATTTTTAGGTGTGCAACCGTGGTCATCCTGCCCTCCTATGACAGTAAACGTCATTTGACTATCAAAAGTAAGGGCTGAGTCAATATTACATCCCAAGTTAATTGATAAAATCAAACTCTACAAAATAATATTAATTAATATTTGTATTTCACCCATCTAATTTATTACCAAGAGATTTAAATTCATCCACATAATTCCTATGCTTTTACATAACTAACACCTAAAGTTTGATGTTTATAAAAATAATAAAGGTGTATTTTATTTCAAAAAAAAATAAACGATGATGCTATTTTTGATGTAATACTAAATATTTGAGTGATTTTTTTTAAATACCAAAATTTGTAAGAAAAAAAAAAAAAATCTTAAAAATTCTATTTCGAGGTCCCCTTCAAAAAGCTTTAATAACTCATCCCAAGACTTTGTGGTCCTCCAAGCATCAGACCTTGGTCGTGCTTTCCCATAGCGTGAAATATTTTCCAACAAAATAAATATATAAATAATGAATGGTCAAATAATTTTAATTTTGCATGTGATATTTATTTTTTTAATTTTATAATTTGCACGAGGAAAATTAAAGGGGTGGGAATATACCTGAAAGTTTACTTCTAGAAAACCTTTAGAACTTACTTCCCATTAATATAAAGTTAGGAGAAATTTTAAGTTAAAAGATGAAGAAAAGAAAAAGAAGGAATCGGCACACTTAAAATCTCTTCTTTAGTTCTTTGTCTTATTCTAATTGCAATTAAGAGTGCGTTAAGGATAATTGTTGTTTAATCTTTTTTTTTTAAAATATTTATACCATCCATAGCAATTTTTAAAAAAATTATTTTCTTTATAATAATTTTACAACTAATTTTATAAAAAATTATAATTGACCCAAATGGACTCAAAGTATTTAGTATATATAAATAGCCATAATATCTTCGAACAGATATGAGACAAATATATATTGAAAAATTGTATAGATTTAATAAAAATAAAATATCTATTTAAATTTAATAAATTTCTTAAACTCAATGGAAGAAGAGATAAGCAATACTATTATATTGTTACTTTGAAATTGAGAAAAATTAATTTAAAAAATTAAAATATATTATTAAAAATAATATTAAATTAGAGAAGATTAAAAAAAATTAAATTTTTGTTAAATTACTATTAAGTTATTTAAGTAATATATTTAAGATCTACATGTATTTTTGAGCCTATTTTTTCGAAATAATAAATAGCTGATATATTTGACTAATTTTACATATTATAAAATATAAAATCAAATTTCTCTAATGATATTACCTAATCCTTAGCATGGTGCCACCTAACATATTGATAAAACAAGAAGAAAGAAGAATATATATTCTAATCAAAATGTATCCTTAATAATTAGAAAAATTTATATACTCATCATTTAATTTTTATGCATTTATATATCTAATATTTAAAATTTGATATTTATAAATATAATATTTTTTTCTATTTATAAAAAATATATTTTATTTTAAAAAATTGACGATGGTACTATTTTTGATGAAATATTAAATATTTGATTGTTTTTATATAAATAAGAAAAATTTAGATGCAAGATATGTAAATATATAAAAATAATGTGTTATGTATGTAAATGCCTCTAATATTTATCATATAATTTACAAAAATATGATTCGGACCATCAATTGGAAGAAGTTGTGCAAATAATTTTGATGTTTTGCAAATTTCTTTATTTATTTTTGACTCCATTGGTAACAGAAATTAGGTCGCTGGCTATTCCCAGCATGACCATAAAATTCCACTCACAAATAAGAAAAAAAACATTTCATTATTGCAACAATTGTTAGGACTTATATGTCAAATCATTATGGAGGGAATATCTTTATAACTGAATGAAATTGCACCTTTATTATTGTGAGAACATAGGATACATAAAAGAAAAAAATTATTAAAATTTATTTGAACGATAAGCAAATACAAACGTGTATTGCGTGTATTATATATATATATATATATATATATATATATATATATATATATATATATATATATATACAGTTTTAACTGATTTATAGTATTAAAAAATAATTTACTCAAAAACTAAATAATGTTGTAAAAATATAAATTGCATATCGCATCACTCATGGTACACAGCTATTAGAGAGATTCTCAACCGTAAATTTTGTATATTCTTTATCCTCTTGTTTTCTTGCTTTTATCCTTATTCTTTTTTTTTATTATTCGAGAAAAAATTATTATACGGGAAGTTCTGATATAATTTATACATCTTATCACTAATAATTTAACATCATATAGTGCTCAGTCAATATATAATTATTATGTATAAGCTATAAAGTATTGTGTATTGACTGTGAGGTATTGTATATTGCATTGTACATTGATACTGTGTATTATCATATAGTAAATATTACGGGTTGTTTGGTTGGAAAGTAAAGTAAATCCAAGGGTATCTATTTCTTTTTTTTTTTGGGGCGTTTGGCACGATACAAAGTGAAATTTCAAAGTGATATAATGCATTTGAAATTCATCAAAAGATTCAATTTAGGTGTATTTGGAATTCGCCCAAATCTTGGCAAATTTCAAATACACTAGAAATATAAAGTGTTGTGACCGCCATCATTGTTCGTTGCTACCGTGTCATTTCTTGGCCGTAGCATTTGTTGTAACATAAAAATTACTAAATGTTGTCCGTACTTTAAAAATATTATGCCAGATAATGAGTATATAATTTATATTATATATACATAAAATATGTACTCATCATATAACATAATATTATTGCATAAATCTAGAGTTATAGTATATTCAAAGGATGAAGAAAAATATTATTGGAAATAAATTTTTTTGACAATCTTCTCAATTTTTATTGCTCCACAAATTTTAAAACTATTTATATATATTCTGATAAAATTTTGATCTCAATTGTAGAGAGGGATCAGAGATAGGTATAAATATAACTGATTCGTGTTCAACATGTAACGAGATCAGAAGAAATGTAACATCGGAGGCCAATTAAGATCAAACGGCAGCACCGCCGCCTCCTCCTCCTCCTTATCCTTCTTATCTCCATATTCTTGACGCCTATGCCTCGTCATATGCCCTCCCAGCGCTTGCCCCATCAGAAACTCCATCCCGCAGAAGGGACAACTATGCACCTTCTTTATCCTCTCCGTTTTCTTCGCCTCTGATCCCATTCTCATCCTATTGTGACTCGTCCTATGCCCTCCCAACGCCTGGAAAGAAGGAAATTGCCTGTAACAGGTCTTGCACACAAACACTCGCTCACCAGCGCCATCTGTTCTCAGACGCTTATAAGTCATCGTTCACTCTGTTGTTACGCTGGAAGAATTAAGATCGAGCGCCGTAGATATTTATAATACAGGCAGAGGTCGGACGTCGCCACCGTCGTCAACTAATTGTGCTGTTGTGACATAAAGCTTGTACTGGACTTCCACTGAGTGGAGTGTGGTTATTATGCTCTTAAAGTATGCGGAAATTTCTTGAAGGTGAGATGAGAAAGTGTGGAAGGGACGCGGAAGAAGTGGCGAAGGTCTGTGAGTTTCGTCATTATTTCGTTTCTAGGTTGGAATCTCTCTTCCCCAATGCGTTTATATCTGTTTAGACCGTGCAGGCCATTTTTTTTTTTAATTGTTGGAAGCTAGATTGGATTAGGCCACTTGTTTGAAGAGCAATCTTTCTGGAAATTTGGTTTTTGAGATTTTGAATATAGTGTATTGCACATATAGAAGCTTTGAGTGAAATCTTCTGGTGCTCTCTTGTTCAAAATTGTGATCTTTAAAATATTTTGTTAGTCATATTTGTTAACTTGCTTTCATGAATATTGCTTTGTGGTCGCGGGCCTTAAGACACATAGAAGACCCTTTGTAGCTTGCGTCATGAGGATCATTCTAGCTTGACCTCACGTGATGACCTTTATGCTCATGCTCCTTGTCATTTTGTCTTATGTAAATTTCACTAATCTCGTAGTCCATTGCGACGCCTACGCTTGCTACCTATAACGCTTACGCTTGCTACCTATATATGACATACCGCAACTCAAAAAAATAATATTACTTATAAACAACAAAAATTAATTTTATATGCAACCTGTTGACCCTCATTATTATTCTATTTCTTGAAATAAATAATAATAATAATAATAAAATAAAATATATATAATAAAAAAATGAAAAAAAGGAACTCTCCAAGTGCAAAATAAAGATAAATATAATAATAATATGATAAATCTAGTCTATATATATATATATACATAATAATAATAATAATTATTATTATTATTATAATAACAAAAAAGGGGAAATGAGTGAAAATGAATATGGTTAATTAACATAAATTAACTATATAAAATATGTGCAAATTTAATTTTAAAATAAAACCTGAAATTAATTTCCCAACATTTCATCCTTTTGCGTTTATATATATATATATATATATATATATATATATATATATATATATATATACAATATATATATACAAAAGAATTACCTAAATAATTTCTCCTAAAAAAACAAAACGAAAAGCCCTCGGCTCTCACGCACGCAATCCCGCGTTCGTTCGCTCCCATCCTGCTTGGAGTCGCAAGCCTTCGGCTTTGGCTCTCGTTCCCTCTCCTTAAAAACCGCTAGGGCAACGCACGACCCCCCTCAACCGTAAGCAAACAACAAACGAACGGTTCCACTCCCGTCTTCCTTGAAACCATAAGCAAACCCCCTCTCGTTCGCAGGCGGTATCCCAAAAAAAAGTTTTGGTTCGTCTCCCTCATTCATCCCTTTTTACGCATTTTTTCTCAATCCGATGTGGTGTTTATTTTTGAGAATGTGAGATACCACGTAAATCTTAGAGGATACTTATTGAAGTGATCGGGTACGATATTAAGGAATGAAATCTCAAAGATAAATCACCACCATATAATGAGACCCTAATAAGGACTCACAGGCATGATGAGTCTTGAATATCTAGATTTTTCTCTTTGAAAAAATAAAGTAGGGTTTATTTTAAGTCGAGTTCATTAAGTTTCCTATGGAGGCAAGCACTCATAGTTAATTACATCCAAAAGAATGAGAATTCCTTCTCTTGATTAAAGTAGACAATTAAGGTCTCCAAAAATTTCAAGGTTAAGACTATTAAAATATTTGTTATTTTAGAAAATCAAATGGGATAGATCAAGGAGAAGACTTATTTTGGAAGCTAAAAGAGATGAGTAGGGAATGCTTATGATACTAAGAAGCCTAGTGAGCATTCCAATCTATCCTATGGTTGGACTTTATATTTTTGAAATTGAAGATAGTTAATTGTTTGAGTTGACATTTTATTAGGATATCAGGACTTATAACCCCACAATATAAGATTGTGAAAATGCCTAAGAGGTGAGGTATGCTTGAAATAGCTACCTGATCTAGTTAGGGGGAGTTGAAACCTAAAATTTAAAATAAAATGGGTATATGATTTACCTAAGAGAGAGAATAAACCACCCATTGACTTATTATATTATAGTGGCACCTAACTCTCTACTTTAAATCCATGTAGGCAAGTCTTATGCTTTTTTGCAAGATGGCTAGGTTGTTGTTTATTTAGAAATGAAGTCTTTAAACTCACTCCCAGAGAGAGAGCATGGTGGAATTCATGACTTAATCTAATGCAAATTTTATCAAATTTATTTGATTCTTGAACTCTTTGTTTTGACATAGGCTATGAGATTTTGTATGCCTAGATGCATGAGAACTTGATTATGGGCCAATTCAAGAGAGAAAGAGGTGTTCTTCCATCAAAGGCTCTCACAGGTTAAGCCTTCATTCTCTGGCACAGATGGAAGCCCCCTCTTAACAAGGGTGGAAGAATATGATATGCATGATATTATACATTCATTCATCTAGCTAAGGAGTTGCTAAAAGTTTTATTACTAGGCTTTTATGTGATGTGTGAGTTGTTTTAAAATTTTAGTTATGAGTTATTAATTGGGGTAGAAAAATTAATTTTAACCTAAGAGCTAACTGCATCCAGGCCACACATTCAAGCATCAATCATAAAGAAATTATGAAAAGCATGTTGTTACTAATCTGACATCAAACAATTTTATAGACTACCGTAAAAGAATAAAAGGCCAATGTATTATTTTTCACAAAAAAAAAAAAAAAAATATAATATGGGTAAGCTCACCCTTATACAATTACAAAATATAATACATGTTATGTGGGTCTTCTTTTCTTCATTTCATCCTTCTCTTTCTTTTGATTTGATTTGTTCTAAAGGCATCATAAGGCACCCCAGGGACTAAGCCTTTTGGCCATTGCTCATCCTAATCTTCTATAACACTAACCCTAATTTCTAATACAAAATTACATTAAAAAATAGGAAAAGTAAATCTAGCTATACCTGAAGAATAAATATTAGCTAAACACACCATACAACTCAAGCAGTTATATGAATAATTTGGACTTAGCACCCCGCACATGGGTAACCAAGTCCACCTATCCTAAAGTGAGTTATGCTTAGGAGCTAAGCAACCTGCACAACAAACACATTTATATTTTTATTACAGCGACCCCTTAAACATAAATTTTTGCAAAAAATATGATAAGGCTAATCACGTCCTACCATCCAATCTACGGAACATATACCCTAACATCTAGTCTAAAATATTATATCATAAAATAAAACACAATATTATACATACTGCCCTAAGTGGTGACTTAAATCTAATGTGCTTAAGCTTGTGCAGGCTTTACTAAGCTTCTTTAGTTTAAGTTATAATTTAGAGTTTGAATTTGTTTAAATTTTACCTTTGGGCGATTTCAATTTAAATGATTTAATGATTTACTTTTCATTTTTATTTCTCTTTTATTTGGTTAAAGTGATGTTTAGATTTTCAAGAATGAATAGTAGAATGAATTCCATTTGTAGACAGAACTCACAATATTCTACATCCTAACTCTTAAAGAAATTCTTAAGTATCTTGATTCATTTGAATTTATATAATTTATTTGATTTGATTTGATTGAGATTTTAGAATTTGAGTTTGTTTAATCTTCATGTATTTGATTGATTAATTTTTTTTGTGTTGATTTAATTAAATCTTGATAATTCAATATCCTTAATATCTAATGAAATTTAAGTTTGTTTAAATTCATGTATTTTTTATTGATTAATTTCAGATTAGATATTTTGGTTTAATTAAATCTTGATAATTCAATATCCTTGATCTCAATAAGTTTGTTTAAATTCATGTGTTTTGATTGATTAATTTATTAGATATTTTGGTTTAATTAAATCTTGATAATTCAATATCCTTGATCTCAATAAAGTTTAGTTTGTTTTAAATTCATGTGCTTGATTGATTAATTTCATTAGATATTTTGGTTTAATTAAATCTTGATAATTCAATATCCTTTTAAATTAATATTTAATTTTTTTTCTTTGATTATGATTATATGACTTAATTTTATGCTTATTTGATTTGATTGTGGTTCATTTATTTGTAGTTTGATCGGATTAGATTGATTTTAATTAAGTTTGATTCTTTGTAATTAGGATTTTATTTTAATCCATTTATCATGTTTGTCAAAGTTTGGTTTGTATTTTGATTTCAAACATTGGATAGTTAACTAGTTTATCTTATTTAAGAGGTTCAATGAGATTTGATTTGATTACATATTAAATTGATGAGAGTCATTCTTAATTTAATTTAATTCGATTTAATTTGATTTGATTAGCTTTATTAGTCTATGGGTTTGCTTCGATTCAATGTGATTATGTGATTAGTTTAATTAAGAAGTGTATTTATGTTAATTATAAAGATTTATTTAATTTTTAATTTGATTTCATATTTGTTTAGATTAATGATGTAATTAATGAATTAATAATTTAGGCTTTGATTAGTATTTAATTGTATTTATGTTTGATTAAGTTTAAGTTTAATATGATTAATTTGATTGACTTAACTAGCTTATTTAAGATGTGTGATCAAATTAATTAGTAGATTAATTAAGTGTTTGTTTTGAATTTAATTTATAAAGTTAATTTAGTTCATTAAGATGATGGATTAATTTGTTAAGTTTGCATTAATTAGGTATTTATTTAGTTGGATTAGCTTAAGGGTAATTAATTTAATTAACAAGTGTGTTTAAGTTAACTATTAAATTAAATAAAGATTTATTTAAATTTTAATTTGGTTTTATATTTATTTAGATTAATGATGTAATTAATGACTTAATGATTTATATTTAATTTAGGATTTGATTGGTATTTAATTGCATTTATGTTGGATTAAGCTTAGGTTTAATGTGATTAATTTGATTAACTTAATTAATTTGCTTGAGGGGTGTGATTAATTATTAAATTAAATAAAGATTTATTTAATTTTTAATTTGATTTCATATTTATTTAGGTTAATGATGTAATTAATGACTTAATGATTTAAGTTTAAATTAGGATTTGATTAACATTTAATTACATTTTATGTTTGATTAAGCTTAAGTTTAATATGATTAATTTGATTAAATTAACTAGTTTATTTAAGAGGAGTGATTAAATTGATTAGTAGATTAATTAAGTGTTTGATTTGAATTAATCTTAGTATGACTTTGTGGAGAAAAATTCCTATATAGGGGGCCGCCTTCCAAATCTGTTGGTGAGAAATGAAAGAAGCAACGACCTATATAAAAATTCATCTTGGTAAGATGTCACGCAGATCCGCAAATGTACTTATTCATGTGATCAGATATATCATCGAGGAATAATGCATTATCTTGAAAGACAGAAGTCACTATTTTTTAATGGAATCAATCACCTCAATATGGACTCTTAAGGATGATGGGTCTGCATATGTACTAGAGATTCTTCTCCTATTTTATATGGAAAAGTAAAGTAGGATTTTTTTTAAATCGAGTTTGTTAAGTTCCCTACAAGGGGCAAGCCCCCATAGTCAATTACATCTTATAGGACGGGATCCCTTAAGAAAACTCTCGATTAAGGAAAATGATCATTGTCTTTGAAGATTTTAATAGGAAGGACTATCAATCGATTGGTTCATTTTTGAAGATCAAATGAGATTGATCAAAATAAGGAGTTATTATCGAAGATAAAATTGAGATAAGATGCCCTATGCTAGCTGGAGCATCTCAAACTATCCTATTGGGATTTAGAAATTGATTTAGTTTGTTTGAGTTACATTTTTCATTAGAAATGGACTTAAGATTTCTTAACACAAGATTAAGGAAATGCCAGAGATGAGGAATTATGCTTATGGCCCTAATGGAAGAAGCAACAACCAAATGAGCCGATGATGGTTGGAAGCACAACCTAAATCGAAAGAAAAAAATGGGTAATCGGTTTGCCTTCATAAGAAAGAACAAACCACGGACAGGACTTACAACCGGGGTGGCCGCTAACTCCTCTAATTTTAAATCCAAGTAAGCAAGTCTTCATGCACATGCAAGATAGCTATTATTATTTAAAAGAGAGTCTCACTCCCTAAAGAGACTAGATCATGTAAAGGGATATGCTTCAAATGACCTAAATCTAATGCAATTCAAATTTCATTTTTTTTATTTTTGGATAAATATTGACTCGATAATTTTTTTATGTAATGCATAAGAAATCAAATTATTCGCCAAAATCAGCGAGAAGGGAGGAGGTGAGTTTCCATCATGGCTCTGACAGGTCAAGCTGGATTCTCTGGCAAAGGTGAAAGCCCTCTAATCAAGAGTGAAATAAGATGTATTTGTGCATGATATTATAAAGAAATGCACAAGAAATGCTCATCCATCTAAGGGGTTGCTAATTCTTTTATCTTGATTTTAAATCTAAGATTTAGGTAAGGTTATGAGTTGTTTAATTTTAATTTAAATTGTTAAGTTGGGTAAAAGATTTATTTTTTTTCTAAAGAGCATAATCCACATCCAGGCCATACATAAAGCAAGAAAGAAACTAGGAAAATCATGCCACTTAATGCAAAAACTAAACAAATCATCAATCAATTTACAAAGCTAATCATAAAAAGAATAAATGGTCATTTGTGGTCGGACACCACCTCACAAACCCAAAAATATCAAATGTGGGTAGCCAAACTCTACCCTTATACAACCCGGATTACAAATGAATTAAATTATAATTTAAGCAAAAGGAATTCATTGTTATGGGGGACTTCAAGCTTTATTCTTCTTTCTACTTTCTTCTTCTTTTCTTCTTTGGTTCCTTCTTTTGGATGGTTGGAAGGTAGATGCTCCAAGGCTTCACATAGTGCATAAGAAAAAAATCTTATGACCAATGTTCATCCTAATCCCCATAATAAATCATTCCAAAATTCTAATTATACAAATTTTTACATGAAAAGAAAAAGTAGAAATCTAACTAACACCTGCAAAATAAAAGTTAGTTAAATCACACCACACAAATCGCAAGCATGTATATTGGACTTATCACCCCACACATGGGTGACTAAGTCCACCTGGCCTATGAATTATGCTTAGGGGTATAAAGCACCTACAAGCAAAAGTATTTATATTTTTATTTATGATAGCGCCCCTTAAGCACAATCCCTTATAAAAAAGAATAGTTACACTAAGAACGTCCTACCATTCATTCTACTAGCATACAACATAACATCAGTTTAAAACATATATCACAAAAAATAAATAAACATCAAATCATGCACCGACCTAACCTAAGACTAGAAGTGGTGACTTAAGCTTATGTGTGTGCTTTGAAGGCTTGTGTGGTATACTTAGCTTAGGCTTTAGGTTTAAATTTTCTAAGTGTGAAGGACATGTTCAACTTAGAGGAGGGTTTCATTTAAGTTGTTTAAGTATTTTGGATTGATTTTATTCCATGCTTTAATTTGATTTAAGTGAAACCTACAATTGATTATTAAGTTATGAAGAGAGGGAAAGAGAAGATAACTTCTCTTTCCTTCCCTAACCTAAGTAATTTCTAAAGTAGATTCACATTTTAATTTCACTTAGGTGAATATTTGGATTACATCTTTTAATCAATCCTAAATTTAAATAAACTCTAAATAAATCTATTCAAAAAGAAAGGCATTGTAAGACTAAATAAAATGAATCAAAATTCACATAAGACACATTACTTTATTTCTTTCCTAACATATATAACATGCATATGGATGGACCCTAAGCATATATATACATGCAAATAAAAGTAATTAACACACTTTATGATGCATGCTAAGTAATTTATTCAAGAAAATTTAAAAGTTGAATATGCATGATTTTTCTTAAGTAGAAAAGGTGTTCCTTATCCAAAATTTCACATACATACATGAAGGTAAGAAAGGCATAAGTGAGTACATCGCCATTGTTAACCAGAGGTGTAAGGTACAAGACCTACTTAGAGCTACTTAAAGCCTCGAAATCTTAGGGTTGTCCAGACTAATATACCATTTTTCTTAAATACAAATATATGTACAAAAGAAATGAATGGAAAAAGAAAAAAAATGCAAAAGTTATTTAGTGGATTCATTTTTATTTATGCAATTTATGTATGTAAGTGTTGGTAACCCTTCTTAGATGGTAGCATAGGGATGAATAGGATATGAAATTAGGTGAGCATTAGCTCCTTTTCAAATGAACCTTATGTCTCACCAAAATTCCTATTCAAAACTATACCAACATAGGAAAGAAAGGAAACCTATACTAAGCATACCTTTATAATATTTCACATGCAAGCTTATAATTAAAGTATAAGTAGCATACTTTTAGATTTGATATTTCATTTATAAATTTTAAAAAAATAATTTGGATTTAGTAGTGATAATAGCCACTCATATTTTACTTTAGAGAACACATGCACATTTGACATAAAGTAAATAATTTCATTTTAAAATTTGAAACATAAAATTATGAATGCATGAAATCACATGGCAAACAACTTAACATGTTGGGAAAGATCGAATGCAATGAAAGCATGTAAGAAAACTCACTTTACTTAAATCCTAAAGACATTCCTATGGAATAAGAAAATTTAGAATAAATCAAAGTGAATATCAAAATAATTTTTATTTAGTTTAAAGTTTGATTTAATTTTAAAAAAGTGAGATGAGTTTGCTGTTCCTAACCCATTCCCATATGTGTTTTGTATTTTTTTTATTTTTATATAATTAGATCCATTTTTATGTGTTGATTAGGTTAAGGAATTAATGAATTAAGGTAATTAATTACTTACCAACCTTAGAAGAATTAACTAAGTAATTATGAGCCAATGAGATGACATAAAACCCAAGAAATTTAAATTTGCAATGCACCTAATAATGAAAGGCCTAATGCAATTTGGCTCACAATTAAAATTAATTAAGCTAAGGGTTTAAGTAGTTTTCAAATATCTTTTCACATATGAATTAGATTTTGATTTCCTTAATTAAACTTGGGCTATTAAACACTAAGCATCTACCCAAGGTAGATTAAGTTCTAGAACTTTTAGAATTTTTTGAAAATTGATTAAGGGGATAATTAATGAATTAACCCTTAATTAATGGAAGGAGAGAAGAGGGGTTTAGGGAATAGCTTAGAGGAAATGCCCCAAAATTATTCCATTAACCTCCTACTTACTAGATCTGACCTTAATCAACTCTAAACATAGGGTAAATCCACTAATCACATCTTAATTACCCTTAATTGCATGAAAGAGGTAATTAGGGAATGAAATAGCAATTTTTCTAATTGAGCTCTCAATAAATCTCAAGAAAATTAGGGGAGATAGAGGTCATCCTCAAAAATGAACTCCAAAAATTTGAGATTAATTGATGATCTAATTAAAGGATTAGCTAATTAAGATTCCTAAAGAAACTCAAATTTAGATAAAAGAGTAATTTAAAATCCATTGAAACCATTTTTAAAATATTATAGATGAAATTATCTTTCCATAGCATTTTTTATTATATTTTTTTGATTTTTCTCGAGGGAATTATAAATTTTAGAAGTTTTCTGAATTAATCAAGAATTAATTAGTGCATTTCCTTAATCCTAACTAATCCCTAGCTCACGGCACGATGCGTGGCGGCGACAATCATCGCGCTTTACACGTGTCACATCGTGAGGGTGTAACTTAAATGTCACATCACAAATGGCGGCAGTGGCGCACGTGCTTATATTCTTGGCCGTCTGATCAAAGATCAGACTGCTAAGGATTCACTTGTGATTTTGAAAGGATAATTATATTTCTGAATGTGCTAAATAATCTCAGCCATCCATCTAAAATTTATGCACGGATGGCTGAGATGAGCTAAGTTCTTTCGTAAGGATCAATGGGGACCGTCCATGATCTAAGGGGAGATTCGATCTCGATTGAGCTCGGGTTGGAATGAAATTATACCCACAACATTTAAGCACAATTACAAACCTATCCGACGGTGAATTTCACATGCCATGAACATTTCTTTCACAATGGACCAACACCTCCTAAGCTAAGTGGTCAGAAAATTCCATACCTCATCGGAGGTGATCACCAGCGCTTGAGATCGATGAGGTAGCTTCGTCTGGTGGAGATAAAGCTTTGTTGAAATTTCTAGGCCTTGAAGCTGAGTGGATTAATGGATGGACCAACACCACTTCACTTGGACTTCGACTTTGATTTAATTGATACTCTCCTTGCTATAGGAACTCCATTGTGAGCTTGAGTGAGCTCGGTTTGGTCCTTAGAAGAAGTGTGTAGGAGGAATTTAGAGGAAATCAAGTGTGGAGGAAGTTAGCAATTCACTCTACCTCCCTATTTTGTAGAAAGAAGAATTCAAATCCTCTAAATACCTTGGGAATGCTCTCCGATGATTACTAAGGTTCCAGGCTTCAATGAGTGATCAAATTTCAGTGAATTAGGGGGAGTACATCTCTCCCTATGGTAATCAGGTGGCCGACACCTTCTTTTCTGTTTTGTTCCAATGCTTAAATTGGAGAGTGTTTAAGCTATTTTCAGTGTGCACATGGTCGGTTTGACCCAAGTAATGGATTGCCAACTTTCCATGTGCTGAATTTGAGCTTAAGAGAGAATTTTAAAAATTCAATTTTGCTTTGAGTGGTCGGGTTTGGTCTATGGGCCAAATGGGATGACCCAAACCTATTAGATTGGGTGCACCACTCATCACTAAGTCCCCTTGAACTTTTAGGAAAGCCTCAAGTGATTGTGAAGAGGGTATGACCAAAATACCCATGGGTCAAGCCAAAATTTATTCTATGGCCTAGGGTAGAATGGTCATTTTACTATTTTTCTACTTTGGACATGTTGGGTATGTGGAGAAACTAGGTTTGGCCAAATTTCATTGGATTTGGAATCCATTTGATAGGGTTTGGCTCATGTTGACCCATTTAGATCAAAATGGGTCAACTTGACCAATTGGTTAAATTGGGTCAAACCAAGAGTTGGGTCAAGTTCATATGACAATTTGAAATATTTTGGTGGCTTTTTTTTGGTTCAATTTGGTATATATTTGGTTTTGGCTCATATGACTTCATTTAGGCCAAATGGGTCAAGTTGACCTATTTGACCCATTTGACCTATTTGAGGTAGGTCAAGGGTAGGTTTAGGTTAGGGTATGGAGTGGATTAGTATCTTTGTTTCTAATCAATTTGGGCTAAGTTCAATTTTAGCTCAACATGACCCATTTAGGTCATGTTTGGTCTAAGGTCAATTAATTGGGTTGGTCTAGTTGGCTATTGAGGCTTTGTTCAAGTTCCACAAGTGATTTGGAATGGACTTGACCAATTGGTTTCAATCAATTTGGCTTAGATCAAGTTTTGACACATTTTGACCCTTTAGATCAAAATGGGTCAACTTGGGTCAAGTGGGCCAATTGAGCTAGGTTAGGCTCAAATGTTGGCTTGGTCAAGTTCAAACATAGGTCATGAGTGAACTTAGATCAATGGTTTCAATCAATTTGGCCTATGGTGGAATTTGGCTATGTAAGGTTTCATTTTAGGTTAAGTGTTGACTTGGTCAACCCTTAGGTTTGACTTGGTTTGACCCAATTTGATTGATTGATCATCCCATGATGATTGTTGATCATGATGAGAGGGATATATGAGTTTGGTTAAATCCAATTTGTGTTAGGGTCAAAAGTTGGCTCATAAGGGTAATTTAGGTCACTTTGGGTCAAGTGAGCCTAAGTGAGTCAAATGGCCTGGTCAAAGCTTGATTTGAAGTTAGTTGATCTTGTATATGATTCATGATTGAAATATAAATCCATTTACAAGTGGTTTGAAGTCAAATGGATTTTGATCCATTTGAAAATTGCATATTCAAAAGAAGAATATGAAAGGGTTTTGGGTTTTATTTTTGATTTGGGTTTTGATTGAAAGATTGGAGTTTGGATTTATATATGAGCTCATGATTGTAGGGTTGATTGAGCCATGAGAGAAAATCAAAGATTTGGCTAAGTCCTAGAGTTTGACTTGAAAGGCTTAGATTTGATTTTGAATAAATTTGAGTTTGATTTTTGGAATTGGTTTTGATTGTTTGAATTTATATTTCATTTATATATGTGAATATGAATGAGAATATAAATTGATCATGAGAAAATTTCAAGAATTTGAAAGAGTTTAATCATGATTTAGATTAAATCCATTAAGGGGGATTTAAAGGATTTAAAGCAATTTTTTAATTTGAAATTTAATTTTTGAATTAAATTTGACTGATTTATATTTGTATTTCATTTATATATGAGAACATAAATGAAGATATAAATAAGTTTTGAGAAAATCCGAAGGATTTGAATAAGTTTGCTCAAGATTTAGGATTGATTTTGGCTAAGTCCTTTAATGGAAAATTAAAGGGACTTAAGAAAATTTTCATGAATTGATTTTGAATTTTAAATTTGATTTGATGGGTTTGAATTTATATTTCATTTATAAATGTGAATATAAATAAGAATGTAAATAAAGTATGAGAAAATCTCAAAGGTTTGAATAGGTTTGAATCATGATTTTGGTTAAGTCCTTAAGGGAAGCTTAAGGATTTAGGCAAAATTTAGACTTAGGAATTTTTAATAGATTTTGATCATGGGTTTCAATCATAGATTTCAATCATTGTGGAGTTGATTTGAATTTAGAGAGAACCAAGTAGAATTGATTTAGAGTTTGACTTGAAAGAAGGAAAGTGAGGAATGGTTTAAGCTATGAGTAGCAAATTTTTTGACACTTCTAAGGCATGACTTATTGCTATGGCTAACTCTTCTAAGTATTTTAGGGCTAGGGGAGTGTCTACCTAATCACTAGATGTGTCTTAAGACTAAGAAACTCTTAATGTCTAAGAGAAGTCCTATATTTAAGATAGAGGGGTTGAGAGCTCAACTTAAAAATGAGGTCAATAGATTTATAAAATTAATTTGGTTCAATAAGATGATAAATTAATTCATTAAGTTTGCATTAATTTAATGTTTAATTAATTAAGTTTGATTAAGAGTAATTAAACTTTTTTAAATCATTAGATTAATCAAAGATTTATTTAATTAATGACTCAAGTTTCCACATGTGAGTGATTTGATTTAGTTAAGTGTTTTACTTAAGTTTGATTTGATTAAAGGATCATTGTTAATATCATTTGATTAGATTAAGTGATTTAATTATTTATTTTTATTTCAATTAAACTTGATTATTCAAAATCATAGTTAGGTTTGATTTTCTTCATTTATTATGTTCATTAGATTTCATTCATGTTTGATTTAGTTGTTAGGTTTATATATTAATGGCTAATTAATTATCTTATTCCAAATTGATGTGATTTAATCATATGTTAACTAAGTTTACTTTAACTTTATTTAGTTTAATTTGATTAATATCAAATGATTATGTTAAATTGGTTTGTTAATCAATTTGATTTCTAGTTTATTTAATGATTAATTAATTTCAGTTTATTTAGATTCATTAAGGAGTTTCATATGATTGGAAGCAGCCCTTCATTGATTATTTTAAAGAAGATAAATTATCAAATAATAAATCATTGGGAGCTTAAATTGAGAAAAGAATTTTTGTGATATGATTTTGTCAATAACACCTTATATCGTAGATCCTTTGAACAAATATGGCTACGATGCCTAGGTACATATAAAGCTAGCAAAGTAATGACTGGAATTCATGGAGGGCTTTGTGGTGCACATCAGTCAGGTCTCAAGATGGCAATAAAGATCAAAAGGATGGGCTATTACTAGTCATCTATGATGAGAGACTATACTAGTCATGCAAAGAGGTGTCATAAATGTCAAGTACATGAGAACATAATCCACCAACCTCCAAATCTACTACACTTAACAATAGCATCTTGACCATTTGAATGTTGGGGTACATATGTACTTGGCCTGATCGATCCACAATCATCAGCTGGTCACTGCTTCGTCCTAGCAGCGACTGATTATTTTTCTAAGTGGGCTGAAGCTACCCCATTCAAATAAGTTATTGTTGATCAAGTGATCAACTTCTTTACACATAATGTGGTCTATAGATTTGGACTGCCACAACGAATAATTTTTTATAATAGCACAGCTTTCAAAAGTAGAAAGATTTTTATATTTATCAATCGACACAAAATTAATTGGTGATACTCTTCAATATATAATCCAAGGAATAATGGTTTGGTAGAAGCCTTCAATAAGACATTGATCATGTTGTTCAAGAAAATCCTTACTAAAAATAAGAGATAATGACATACTAAACTGATAGAGGCATTGTGGGCATATTATACTACCTACAAAATGCCAACTAAAGCCACTCCATATTCATTAGTATTTGGAACTGAAGCAAATCTTCCACTTGAAATTGAATTGCCATCACTTCGAGTAGCCACCCAATACAACCTAGCTGAAGATCAAAATGCTCTTTTGAGAATGGAAGAACCTAACGCGCTTGATAAAGTTAGATTGCAAGCTCATCAAAATTTGGAAGTTTATCGAGCAAAGATGTCCAGTGCTTTTAATCATACAGTGCGGCCTCAAACATTCCAAGAAGGAGAATTGGTGCTTTGAGACCAATTATTCTGTCAGAATTCTTGGAAAATTTGAGCTAATTGGGACTTTTCATTGAGATGGAATGTGAGGAGCATACCAACTTATTGACATAAATGGTGAAAGACTAATGCCGCCAATTAATGGTTGATACTTGAGAAAGTATTATACATGATAAATATATTTTTGAGGTACTATAGAAATCCCTTCAGATAATTTATATATATATATATATATATATATATATATATATATATATATATATATATATATATATATATATATATATATATATATATATATATATATATATATATTATATATATATATATATAGATATCGTGCTTCTTCTAGATCTAAATAAATATATATAATCACGACAAAAGAAATATAATATTTGATAATGGATGATAAATCTTAAAAAAAAGGGAACCTTGAAAATCCCATTGTTACATAGGGGCCATTTTTAGATTTTATATGTAGATGAAATCAATATTATGTATTAATCTCTCTTAAGAACAAATATATTAACTCAAATATTGATGTATTTACTTAATTTAATCTTGCAATTCTTTCAAATGTGTTTTAGAATTCTCCATGCAAGATAGGGGCATTTCTTTATTTTTCATATGAGTTGACATATTGCCATAAGACAAGATCCTTGAATATATTTTAATTCTTGTAGACATCGTATTTTAAGCCGAAATCCCCATTTGATTACTCTAATATCCTATTGTTAAAGATACTTTTAGTTATCCGAAATAGCAAAAATATATCTTTAAACAAGCTGTGCATAAGATGATTCTACAGTTAAATGATTCATCTTATATACTTGTAATAGTTCTAAAATTCAAGTGAGAGGATGTCAAATTTGTAAACTTTGATATTTTTAAGTTGGGAAAGCGCAAGTCCATTCACAGCTCAAGTTTATGACTAAAGTAGGTCCTGATCGTCGTACTCAATAAGCCCAAATGTGGTTGAGTCGCCGACTGCTCTTCTCACACAACAAGCCATGAGAAAAGGTCGTAGTGGTAGAGCCCCCACTTACTAGTTTGATGATAACAGCTATTATGCCTAAAGCTGACTTGACTTGACATACCCAAGTGATTCAAAATCAAAAGTTCTTTTAGTTGACTAATGAACTATAAATAAGATTATAAAAGATGATTTATGATTAAAATAACAATTGTATAAAAATATCTCAGAGATATGCAAAGAAGAAGATACAAAATCTCAAGTACAATATAAAACAAAAGAAGAGAGGAATATTGATTTTTCACTAATACAACAAGATAATTCATGGATGATAAAAAAATCAAGATAAAAATTTGGGGTACATCATGATGGGCTGTGTTCACGAAGTTGTTAAAAGCGCCTATTGATGATGCTTAACCAACTATAAAGCCTCCACAACTGGTCAGCGACCTCGGCATCCTAGCGATGGCATATCTTTTAATGGTGCTTTCTTTGGCGAGCTCCCTTATCATGATGCTTGCAAAATCGATTTGATGTCGCATGTGAGATCCTTGCTCTAATCTTGGATTCGAGTCTAACTTGAGTGGCATCCTAATCTAGAGTGTCTAAGCGAGCACTTTCTTAAACTCATTATGTGCTAGGTCAGTTGCCTCCCTAGGCATTACAGCTCTTGAAGCTCAGTGAAGTCTTTACGATCTAAGTGACTTCATCGGTGGATCAAAACTCCGCATCTCTGGCGAGCCTCTAGTGAGAATTTGCTCCTACTGGTAGAAAAGATCCATACGATTGTTGGCATGATGTGAAGCGGTCTAGTGACTTTGGTGAGCCTGGAGTAAGCCTAGAAATCACATCCCTCAGAAACATCAAGCTGTAATTCTGCATACCCCTATCATGTGGATCTGATGTAGATGGATATCAGTGGTAAATCTCAGACTCATAACTCACCTCAGGCAGTACCAAAAATAAATGAAAATAATTAGCATAAGGTAGAACAATAAATGTAAAGAAATACAACTAAAGAACAAAGATGAGAAGTAAAGTACCTGAGCATGGTGAATCTAAGTGAACCGGTGCATCATAAGTGGCATAATCCTTGGTCACCCTCATACCTAAGCTTCGAGGGTGATATGGCTCAAAGAAGCTTTTAAGGTCTCTCACCTCAGTCTCTCTAGGGCGGGAAGAGTGTGAGGCTAAGGGAGAATTGACTCCACAAAAGAAGTAGTAAATTTTGAGGCGGTGGTATCAAAGGCAAGCACACTCAATGGCCTAACTTCAAAGTCCTCAATAGCATGTCTAGTACTAGCTGACACCTGTGGCACCTCATCAATAGTCAGAAGTTGTTGTGGAAGTGGACTTATAGAGCAATCAACTAAAGCTCAAGCGAACTCTATAGGCTGACTACACCTATGTCTATGAGCTGGTGAAAGGGATCGTGTGTACGGAGGCAATTTCAGCTCATACTTTCTTGTGAGGTGTTCTCAGCTCTAGCTTGCTCATCAAGTGATTATCTATATTATATATATATATATATATATATATATATATATATATATATATATATATATATATATATATATATATGTATATATATATATATATATATATATATATATATATTACTCTAGCTCTTGCCTTGGAGTGGTGACTAACCAGGCCTCACCTGGGAACTCTAAAGATGTCACCTTCCATTCATATTTTCTGGCAGCACACTATAAGAAAGGACCGAAGGACAATCGAACTTAAGTGAGGTGGGTATAACTAGCCCCTATATGACTCTGTGGAGAAACTATCCGGAAATAAGAGTCAGTACCAAGTTTCAATAAATGCAAATAAGAAGCGTAAAGTAATGTGTGTGGAGAATCATCACGATCTTCTAATATCCACTACACAGGATGAATAACCTACCATCGTGGCGTACTAGAAAAACCAAACTATCTGCATTAGATTGATATTCTCAACAAGACCAAATCGATAACATAACCATCCTGGATGTATACTAAAAAAGTACTCAGCTACTGTCAATGTCAATCGGCCATGAAGCGATGAATATTTTCCATTCTCATCAAGACTGTCAATGAGATCAACTTCTATCAACTCAGATGTTAGACCAAATATGTCTGGCTAGCGAACTAACAAAAATCGATCTCTGACTAAATGAAGAGCAAAGAAGAACATGTGAATCCACTCCATCTCCAAAGTAGATGATGCTCAGTATAACTGCAAGATTGTAGGATATCCTCACTCTAAAAAGAATGTTGGATACTATAAATAAGCAAATGTGCCATGTATGTGGAGGTGAACCCAAGCATACAAGTACTGCTAAGGTAGAATCACATCTCGTAACTCTTGAGAATCTGCCTCAAAAATCACCCCCAATATCTTGTAAATCCTAGCTAATACTATTGGGGCTAAAGAAACTCGCTCACCTTGAGAGATCCTGCTGGCTGCTAATAAAGCATATGGGCGAACTGATCCCTCTGTAATGGGAAGTACAAAAATACAGAGCCATGTCACTATAAATCCTGCTAAGAACAAATCATCGCTCAATCCCTATATAGTTGGAGAAGTCCTCGCTCAATCCCCCTTCTGGTAAATAAGCTTCGCAGTCTCCTTAGATAAATAACTGTCATCAGACACACCCTATCGAAATGGATTATTTAGTGCTACAGTCTCCTCAGACAGAACATAATCCTTGGTTTAGAAGATCAATATAAATAGATGGCACGGCTAGCCTACCTCGTCGATCACTGTCATCTAAAGGCTACTTGCAGAATAACTCTTCATCAGGTAGAACACACTTCTCCTAGCGATAACCATACACCGGAAGGCCTGCCATAGCCTGTAAGTCCCAAAGTGTAACTGTTAACTTCTCTAGGCCAATCTAACAAGTGTTACTACTAGCATCCCACCCAAGAAGAAGACAAATCTCCAAAATCAAATAAAGACACATATAGTGCCTCATAAATGTCAGCTGTCCGTAAAGTGTCTCTGTGAGCTTGCAAGAGCCCATGTGACGTATCCATGTGGAAGACTAAGAAGCTGCGAGATCGACAGAATCTGCAAGTGGCTTAGAAGTCTGGACTGCCTCGCCGATCAATGTCGAAGCGTTATAAAATATCACAATATCCCGAGCTAACCTCGAAGCTATCAGTTATCAGAGGATTGTAGTCCCCGCATTTCAGCTTAATGGTAGCCACTGAATCTGTGGGATCCTCAAAAGCAAAAGTGTCTGAAGCACATTCAGGAAGTATGGAGGATCGTGCAAAGAAACCCTGGTAATGATCACGCCCTCTCAACATATCGGTGTATTGTTCAATCCTATCTCTCATATCAACATCTCCACGAGGATCTTGTCTATCAATCTCCAACCAAATAGCCTCCTCGCTAGGCTCGTTAGATGACAAGTCATCAGATTTCCTCCAACTAAACATTATCCTATCAAATGATCAAAGAAAACACATATAAGAACGCAAGTGACAACATGACAAAATATAAGCAGGAAGAAAATAATGAGCTACACTAAGAAGCACTAAAAAAAAGAGAGAAAAAAAAGAAAATATATAAAAATAAAAATAAAAAAGAAGAAGAAGAAAATCAATAAGATCAATTAACTCACAACAAATACGATTCGCATCATGCGCAGATCATATTTGTTGGGAGGCATTTGTTGACCCTCATTATTATTCCATTTCTTGGAATAAAAAAATAAATAAATAATAAAAATAAAATAAAATAAAATATATATATTAAAGAAAAAAATGAAAAAAAGGAACTCTCCAAGCGCAAAATTAAGATAAATATAATAATAATATGATAAATCTAATATATATATATATATATATATATATATATATATATATATATATATATATATATATATATATATATATATATGTATATATATTAATAATAATAATAATAATAATAATAATAATAATAATAATAATAATAATAATAATAATAATAATAATAATAACAAAAAAGGGGAAAGGAGTGAACATGAAATGGAAATGAGTTAATTAACATAAATTAACTATATAAAATATGTGCAAATTTAATTTTAAAATAAAACCTGAAACTAATTTCCTCACATTTCATCCTTTGTCGTTTCATAATATATATATATATATATATATATATATATATATATATATATGAACTGCCTAAATAATTCCTCCTAAAAAAAATGAAAAGCCCTCGGCTCTCACGCACGCAAGAGAAAATATTACATCCTGATCGCATATTTTACGCGGACTCCAATCTCGACTTCGTGTCCGTAGTTTTTTCCTATTTTAGCGCTTAACCAGACCGACTGACCGCTTTATCTGTTTGACCCGGCCCACCTGCTCAAACAAATGGGAGAAGAAGCCTTGTTACGCCTGCTCGACATTCCTCCGTATGACTTTAGGGCTTTCTCCGCTAGCACGCCTCGCTCGACGGCAACGTCCTTCGCTAAGTGGTTTGAACGAGTCTTGCGAATAACTTCTATTGAGGTATTATAGGCGACTACATGAGGTATTTACACCTTTTTTTCCGAACTCTAATGAATTTAGGGTTTTCTCTATTCTTCTCACCATCCAGTATGTGAATTAGGGTTAAATGAACGGGATATATTTTAGTAGTTTTTGCAGATGTTTTGCATGTATACTCTCTGTGCCAAGATGGCCATATTATTTTCAAATTTTGAACTGATTTTTGTGAAATATTTAGTATATCACATGGATGTTTGGTCATGTTTCAAGATGAATTGCCCTGATTAGGGATGATAGTATGTTCTTGATGGAATTAATATTCTGCGTGGCTCGATTTGATTGACTCAGATTTCTCATGAGTACAGAGCATTTTGTCATTTCTTTCTGCTTTCTGTTTGGGAAATTTATTCATTGCAATCCATCAGGAACAATTTGGAGGTTGTTTGGTTGGTTTTTTAGTATTATTTTGCATCTGTAGTCTCTTGAGAGTACAGATGATTTTGTGGATATTTTTTTCAGTTTCTTTAGCCTAGTTGTTCAGATTATGTTCATTACATTACATTGGAAGCAATTTGGTGGGATGTTGGTTGGTTTAGAAGTATTATTTTGCATCTGTACCCTCTGTACTCTCTTGAGAGTACAGATGATTTTGTGTACTTTTTTCCAGTTTTTTTGTCCTAGTAGTTCAGATTATGTTCATTACATTCCAGTGGAAGCAATTTGGTGGCAGTTTGGTTGGTTTAATAGTATTATTTTGCATCTGTACTCTCTATACTCTCAAGAGACATGATTTTGATCATTTTTCTGCTTTCTTTGGCACGTTGTTCATATTATGTTCATTACATTCCAGTGGAAGCAATTTGGTGGGATGTTGGTTGGTTTTGAAGTGATATTTTATATATGTACTCTCTATACTCTCTTGAGAGTACAGATGATTTTGTGGATATTTTTTCTAGTTTCTTTGGCCTAGTTGTTCAAATTATGTTCATTACATTACATCGGAAGCAATTTGGTGGCAGTTTGGTTGGTTTAGTAGTGTTATTTTGATATTCTCTCAGACTCTCTTGAGAGAGATTTATGTTATTTTTTTTTTTTTTGTTGTTGTGATTATGTTCATTATATTTTAATGGAAGCAATTTGGTGGCTGTTTGGTTGGTTTAGTAGTGTTATTTTACATCTATACTCTCTCTACTCTCTTGAGAGTACATATAATTTTGTGTACTTTTTTCCAATTTCTTTGGTCTGGTAGTTCAGATTATGTTCATTACATTCTAGTGGATGCAATTTGGTGGCAGTTTGGTTGATTTAATAGTGTTATTTTGCATCTATACTCTCTGTACTCTCTTGAGAGTACAGATGATTTTGTGTACTTTTTTTCCAGTTTCTTTGGCCTAGTAGTTCAGATTATGTTCATTACATTCCAGTGGAGGCAATTTGGTGGCAATTTGGTTGGTTTAGTAGTGTTATATCTCAGTACTCTATACTTGAGAGAGTAGATGATTTTGTGATCATTTTTTTCGCTTTGGGTTGTTGAGATGTTCATTACATTCTAGTGGAAGCAATTTGGTGGTTATTTGGTTGGTTTAGTAGAGTTATTTTGCATCTGTACTCTCTGTACTCTCTTGAGAGTACATATAATTTTGTGTACTTTTTTTCCAGTTTTTTTGGCCTGGTTGTTCAGATTATGTTCATTACATTACATTGGAAGCAATTTGGTGGCAGTTTGGTTGGTTTAGTAGTGTTATTTTGCATCTGTACTCTTTATACTCTCTTGAGAGTACAGATAATTTTGTGGTCATTTTTTTCAGTTTCTTTGGCCTGGTTGTTCAGATTATGTTCATTACATTCCAGTGGAAGTAATTTGGTGGCTGTTTGGTTGGTTTAGTAGTGTTATTTTGCATTTGTACTCTCTATACTCTCTTGAGAGTACAAATAATTTTGTGTACTTTTTTTCCAGTTTCTTTGGCCTAGTAGTTCAGATTATGTTCATTATATTCCAGTGCAAGTAATTTGGTGGGATGTTGGTTGGTTTAGTAGTGTTATTTTGCATCTGTACTCTCTGTACTCTCTTGAGAGTACAGATAATTTTGTGGATATTTTTTTCAGTTTCTTTGGCCTGGTTATTGAGAGTCTGTTCATTACATTACATTAGAAGCAATTTGGTGGGATGTTGGTTGGTTTAGAAGTGTTATTTTGCATCGATACTCTCTGTACTCTATTGAGAGTACAGATAATTTTGTGGACATTTTTTCAGCTTATTTGGCCTGATTGTTGAGAGTCTGTTCATTACATTCCAGTGGAAGCAATTTGGTGGGATGTTGGTTGGTTTAGTAGTGTTATTTTTATATCTCTCTATTCTCTTGAGAGTACATGATTTTGTTTCTTTGGCTTGTGAGCACATTATTTAACAGGATTGTTTGGTTGGTTATTTTATCTACTCTCAGTACTCTCAAGAGAGATGATGATTTTTTCTTTTTCTTTGGTTGTTGATTATCTTTATTACTTGACTTTTCATTTTGAAGTTTACAATGTCTGGGAAAAGGATAACTTCAAGAGAGTACAAAGAGTACAGATGCAAAATAACACTACTAAACTAACCAAACTGCCATCAAATTGCTACCAATGTAATGTAATGAACATAATCAATCTGCCAAAGAAACTAAAATATCATTAAAATCATCTCAGAGTACATGCAAAATAACACTATTAAACCAACCAAACTACCACCAAATTACTTCCACTGGAATGTAATGAACATAATCTAAACTACCAGGCTAAAGAAACTAAAAAAAAGTATACAAAATCATCTGTACTCTCAAGAGAGTACAGAGAGTACAAATGCAAAATAACACTACTAAACCAACCAAACAGCCACCAAACAAGTAAAGAAATCATCATAGAAACATAAACAGTATTATATCAAGTTACCCATGAGTACAGAGAGTATAGAGAGTATAGAGAGTACAGAGAGTACAGAGAGTACAGAGAGTATAGAGTACAAAAAGTACAAGAGTAGAGTACATAGTCTTCTTATTGATGGTTTCTTTTCTTTGTATTTTTACCTTCAAGATGCTCTTTAAAGGCTTCCTCACTGGAAGTGCTAACCTCACAGAGAGCACATTCCCTCTATGCCATAAGACAGCTCCTCTGTTTGGCATCCCTATTATCACTGCAACTTCATCGGGGTGATGCTCTTTAAGGCTTCTTTTGCTTTCTGTAAGGCTTCTTTTGCTTTGTATTTTTTACCTTCAAGATGCTCTGGGGCTTCCTTAAAAGTCTCCTCAGATAGCACATTACCTATATTCCATAAGACCTTCTCCCCTTTATTTGTCATCCCTACAATTACTGCAACTTCATCGGGGGTAAAAGGAATGCACTGCCCACCCAGAAAGAAAGCTTGCTTCTTTATGTCTCAACAAGACAGAATTGAGGTCATGCCTATTGAGTCTTACTGAATTTCGTGGAGTCTAATGAATTTATGCAGATGAAGCCTCTATAAAATGTCAATGACTTCAAATTGTGCCTAATGAACATATTTCCTCCAAACAGGCCAAAGAAACAGACAAAAAATGACCAAAATGCTCTGTATCCTCAGGAGAGTATAGAGAGTACAGAGAGTACAGAGAGTACAGAAAGTACAAAGAGTATAGACAGAGAGTACAGAGAGTGAAGAAAATAACCCAAAATGATCTGTAGTCTTAAGAGAGTATAGAGAGTACAAAGAGTACAGAGAGTACAGACAGAGAGTACAGAGAGTGAAGAAAATAACCCAAAATGATATGTACTCTCAGGAGAGTACAGAGAGTACAGAGAGTACAGATGCAAAAATCTCCCATAAATCATCCAAACATCTACCAAATTGCTTCCAATGTAATGTAATGAACATAATCTGAACAACCAGGCCAAAGAAACTAGAAAAAAAGTACACAAAATCATCTGTACTCTCAAGAGAGTGCAGAGGATACAGATGCAAAATAACACTAAAAAAACTCCCAAATAGCCTCCAAATTTTTCGTAATGGATTGTAATAAACATATTTCCTCCAAACATCCACACAAAGTGGAAAAAATTGCCCAAAATGCTCTATACTTTCAGGAGAGTACAGAGAGTATAGAGAGTACAGATGAAAATCTCCCATAAAGATTAACCAAACAACCACAAAATTACTTCTAATAGAATGTAATGACCATATTCTCTCCATCCAGGCAACCTAAACTGCAAAAATATTCAGAAAATCATCTGTACTCTCATGAGAGTAGAGTACAGATGCAAAAATCCCTCGAAATAAGCAAAGTCCTCTTGCAAAGAACTCCAAACAGTGTAGGAAATAAACACTAAATAAAAGAATTTCAAGGAACAACACTAACAAACCATTAAAAAATGTGTACGTATACAACGGTTGAGAAAATTTACCGATGCATTTTTATTTAATACATCCTCACCTATTTCCTCAAGGCCTTCATTCTCCATCTTCATGGTTCTTTCGTAAAAATGAAATGAGAAAATCTCTCTCTCTCTCTCTCTCTGAGCTTAGTTTGTAAGAAAAAAATATACCCCTAAACCCTAAATCTAGATGTATATATTTTCTTTAAATTCCTCCTGTG
This sequence comes from Cymbidium sinense, assembly GCA_021442155.1. Lineage (NCBI taxonomy): Eukaryota > Viridiplantae > Streptophyta > Magnoliopsida > Asparagales > Orchidaceae > Cymbidium > Cymbidium sinense. Next base: position 113,692,642 of record CM038225.1, read on the forward strand.
TATTCTAACGAGGCTTCTTCTCCCGCTGTTTGAACGAGGCGGGCCGGGCCGGGTAGGGCCAGGATAAACGGCGTGGTCGCTATCCGTTAGCGTTAAAATGAGAAAAAACTACAGACACGCTGGTAGATTGAAGTCCACGTAAGCTACGCGGACTGACGTAATATTTTCTCTGCACGCAAGCCTCGTTCATTCGCTCCCATCCTACTTGGAGTCGCAAGCCTTCGACTTTGGCTCTCGTTCCCTCTCCTTAAAAACTGCTAGGGCAACGCACGATCCCCCTCAACCGTAAGCAAACCACAAACGAAGTCTCCCACTCCCATCTTCCTTGAAATAGCAAGCAAACCTTCTCTCGTTCCTGGGTAGCATCCCAAAAAAGTTCTGGTTCGTCTCCCTCATTCATCCCTTCTCGCGCATTTTCTCTCAATCCGAAAACCCCTTTCTCATTCGGTTCCCTTCAAGCATCAAGCCGCAAGAGCCTCCTTGCCCTCTCATCCGGTATTCCTTCAAACCAAAAGCCGAAAGTTACTATTCTCCTTTAAAACTTCAAGCCGCAAGCCGAAACAGATTTTGCTCTAGTTTTCTAAGCTTCTCAATCCCAATCTCCTCTGCCGAACACATCAAGCAGCAATCGATCTTCCATATTCTCTTTTAACCTGAACCCTCACTCCAGTATTTTTATTTTATAGCTAAAATCTGAATTCTAGCCTCTCATTATATATTTCTTATTCTTTAGGAAAACAGAAACAACATTCAGAATTATTACTATTTGAAATTATGTATATTAGTGAATGTGCAACAAAATAAGCTTGAATGTGTATATGGAGTTTGTACTTGTGCTTCTTTATGCATATTTCAAGACCTCACTAAAGCTCAATAGATAGTGCAAAAGATACTGTTTGTGTCATAAGACACCTTCAAGCGCTCATGGCGTGAGTAAGCCAAAACTATTACAATAGCCAAAAAATCTTAAATTTGGATTAAAATCTGGGACTCAAATAAATTTAAATGAAAATTATCTAAACTTAAATTAAATAAAAATAATAAAATACAAATATTTGAAAGAATTAGTTATTAAATTTTCAAAATAGAAATACAATTTTGAAATATAAAAGATATTCAGTTCCAAAGTCATGCAATACAATTACGAGCTTTAGCCTACATATCTCATCTTTTGTTAGAAACTAAACAAAGTTGATAGGATCTAAAATTTTTTATTTAATATATTCAATTCAATCAATTAACTACCCCGATGATGGTTATGTTAAATAGAGATTTCAACAGGAGAAGATACTTTCATCAAAATAAGATTTTAATTTCAGATTAAATTAATTTAAATTGAGTACCAATCCAAATGCAAAATCTAATATATCACTAAGCTATTAATGATTAAATGAAATTCAATCCTTAAATACTTAAAGTAAACTCCATTCAATCCACTTTCCGTAACTGTTTGTTAAAGGTGACAAATTAAGAAAACTCTAACTCACAAAGGAGTCAATGATAAGTCAAGTATATTTTTATATTCACTCTCAATTAATACCATGTCAGTAAGGGCATAGCACGTGACTTCTGTCTGCGTGGTTTGGTCAATAATCTTCACATATGATGTAGTTACGATCAGAGTCCTCTGATCGAGTGGTTGCTGCCAAATGACACCATTATATTATGATTATGACTGTGACCCGTAAGCTCTCCAATGGCTCTGTATCTTGAGATGTGAATCATAGGGTATACCTGATAGGGCAAAAAGTCATCTGTTAGCTAAAGTAGACTTAAGCATGTCTTCTTAGATAAACATCACTCAAGGTCTACAAGATATTTTTGGACGACGCAACCCATGATTACTGACAAGGATCTTTCGGTCAAGTTGGGTCGACTACCTCCTCTGACTAAGTAGACTAAGGATCACTACGGCCCGAGATAACATAACCATGAGATCTTGATCGGGTGCATCATCATTCTCCCAACCATCGGCTTCAAGTTAAAAGATGATGAATTTCATAAATCTAAATCTCAAAATACCACATGTTGCTACTATATGCTACACATTTAGCGATCTAATGCCTAGGCTTAATCGAAAGTTCTCTCTCACCGATTGGGGAGGGGTAATTAACTATAAGTGCTTGTGCTTACAAGAAACTTGGAACAAGATCTAAAGTCCTCACTAAATGAGCACGAAATCTCTAGGTAGTGCCTTATATATCCACTACAAATAATTATCTGTCTTTTGAAAATTTCGGCGGCATTAAATTTGTACTCTCATTTTCCATTGAGAGGCCGGGCGTGAATTTTCAGAGTCCACACAACCAACTACGAACAAGTATTTCAAATATCTAAATTATATGTTATATTGAATTTAGAGTGCGCTTGATTTTAAATATTTACAATTAAGCAAATCCTAAAAATTAGCGAATTTACAGTAAAATACCTTTAAGTCCAACCTTACATTAATTCATCATTGTTAAATTATTATAAAATTATATAAATAATATTATAACAAATCTATCATTAATTTATAATTATTTTATTTTAAGTCTTTTTGGGTAAACTGAGGGTCATACTTGGCCAATATCATTAAGATAAATAGTTAGAAAAGAGTTTATACAATGATAAAAAAACACATGGCTTTGAAGTAGAAAAATATAAAGAATAAGAGGTTCAAAAAAATGCAAAGGAGCTCAAAGACACTTTGATGAAGATGATAGTGAGAATTGATCATAAAGATTCCTTCCAAAATGGCATAATTTAAGAGCATGAATTCCAATTGCATGTTCATTAAAACTGATATGACACTGAAAATTCTACTAGTCGAAGCACGAATCTTGATGTCGAAAATAATCTGATTCTGAGTCAAGACTAACCCAGATCAAGCGCTTATTATCAATCGGCTCTTAAATATGGAGTGTTTATAGTCAAATTGAGCGTCTTGACGAGCCGGATCTAACAAGCCCAAGATCTCATAATTCTGACTTCATTTGAGCATTCAAATACTTAAAATACATCAAATGATCAAATGAATCATTTTGAGCCGTCCGATGGAGTGGTTCGGATTTTGCATGTATTTACAGAAACTTCAGTCCTCTAATCTATAAATAGCCTCTCACTCCAAAGCCAATGAAAAGAGAGAGGTCTATGGCTTGAAGATCCTCCAAGCATAATACACTGGTGGTCGCCACGCCCATCGGCTGGCACCATCGCTGGTCTCGCCGCGCCAACCACTGCCACCACCACCGCTACCGATTGACCGCGATCGGCTGGTCACCAGATGTTACCGCCGCACCACTATCGATCATGCCGCGATCAACCACCATCGGTCATCACTGACCACTGCCGGTCACCGCTGCCGGCTGCCGTGCATCGCCACCATCTATCATCATCGTTATCGACCATCGCTGACTACTGCCGGCCAAGATTACCGACCATCTCCGCCAAGATAATATACACCGACTATCGCTGACCGTGATCGCTGTTGTCACCATCATAATCGCTACCAACAACAATTGTTACAACCTAACCACTTCCGCATAGTTATTGTTACCTGATTCTGGATCCCCATTGTTAGGCTTTCTCATATCTGTAATCCCGTATCGGAAAAACTTTGTACTCTGAAACAGATATATAGTAGAAAATTTTTGTTGGGTTAGGCCCCATGATTTTTTCCCCCTCTTTCTGTGGTTTTTCCACGTAAAAATCTTGGAGTTTCTTATTCACTCTTCAAATATCTATGTGTGTGTGCTGGATTTGACAACAAGACTAAAGCGTAAACTTTTATTCTACCGCAATTAGTTTTTTAGCACGCAATAATTTGTCACCATCTGTGGGAACATTCCCTTTACATCTTCACAATGGTTCACAATATGCCTTTATGTTCAGAATAATACCACCTATATGGTGATGAAAATATTACTCTTGAGGAACACATAAGAAGAATGAAGATTCATCAAACTTCGATCCTTCAGCTTGTGTTGGAGACTGGAGGCAACTCTTAATCTCAAAAGATTATCCAAATCAATATTCTGGATATCTAATTGATTATCAGTTCGAGAAGCAAGTCAGTAATACTAATGAAAAAAGCAAAGGTCAATGAGCAACTTTGGCTATAAGCTCAAACAAATATTTTGATTCGACCCCTTCTACACAGATTAATGTCATCAAGCGAAGACTCCGACAAACAACCTCAGATAGGTCAAAACTTCGTGGTTTTGATTAGATTTACTCCACGCAGGTTAATGTCATCGAGCGTAGACTCTGAAAAATAATCTTGGATAGGTCAAAACTTCATACATACTCCACACAGGTTAACGTCATCGAAATAAGACTTAAACAACCTCGACGGTCAAAACTGACTCCACACAGGTTAATGACATCAAGCGAAGACTCTGACAAACAACCTCGAATAGGTCAAAACTTTGCACCTACTCCCCACAGGTTAACGTCATCGAGCGAAGACTCAGACAAACGCGAAGTCAAAACCGACCTACTCCCCACAGGTTAACGCGTCATAAGACTCGAACAACAACCGGATAGGTCAAAACTTGGACCTACTAAGTTTAACGTCATCAAGCAAAGTCTTAGACAAACAACCTAGGATAGGTCAAAACTTCATACCTACTCCACACAGATTAACGTCATCGAGCGAAGACTCTGACAAACAACCTCGTATAGGTAAAAATTTCGCACATACTCCCCATAGGTTAACATCATCGAGTGAAGACTCTAACAAACAACTTCGGATATGTCAAAACTTCAGACCTACTCCACACAGGTTAATGTCATCGTGTAAAGACTCTGACAAACAATCTTAGATAGGTCAAAACTTCGCACCTACTTCACACAGGTTAACGTCATCGAGTGAAGACTCTGACAAACAACCTTGGATTGGTCAAAACTTCACACCTACTCCCCATAGGTTAACGTCATCGAGCGAAGACTCTGACAAACAACCTTGGATATGTCAAAACTTCAGACTTACTTCATATAGGTTAACGTCATCGAGCAAAGACTCTGACAAACAACCTCAGATAGGTCAAAACTTTGCACCTACTCCACACAGGTTAACGTCATCGAGCGAAGACTCTGATAAACAACCTCGGATTAGTCAAAACTTCGCACCAACTCCCCACAGGTTAACGTCATCAAGCGAAGACTCTGACAAATAATCTCAGATAGGTCAAAACTTCAGACCTACTTCACACAGGTTAACGTCATCGAGTAAAGACTCTGACAAACAACCTCGGATAAGTTAAAACTTCACACCTACTCCACACAGGTTAACGTCATCGAGGGAAGACTCTGACAAACAACCTCATATAGGACAAAATTTTGCACCTACTCCACACAGGTTAATGTCATCGAGCGAATACTCTAACAAACAACCTCAAATAGGCCAAAACTTTAGGCCTACTCCACACAAGTTAACTTCATCGAGCGAAGACTCTGACAAACAATCTCGGAAAGGTGAAAACTTCACACCTACTCCACACAGGTTAACGTCATTGAGCGAAGACTTTGACAAACAACCTCGGATGGGTCAAAAATCCTTGGCAGATTTGATTCAGCCTCTTCCATACAGGTTAACGTCATTAAGTAACACTTTGACAAACAACATTGGATGGGTCAAAAATTCTCAGCAAATTCGATTCAATCTCTTCCATATAGGTTACTATCATTAAGTAATACTTTGACGAACAACCTTGGATGGGTCACAAATCCTTAGTGAATTCGATTTGGCCTCTTCCATACAGGTTAACGTCATCAAGTAACACTTTGACAAACAACCTCGGATGGGTCAAAAATCCTCAGCGGATTTGATTCAGCCTCTTCCATACAGGTTAATAGCATCAAAAAATACTTTGACAGACAACCTCAGATGGGCCAAAAATCCTCAGCGAATTCGATTCAACATTTTCCATATAGGTTAATGTCATCAAGTAACATTTTGACAAATAACTTTGGATGGGTCAAAAATCCTCAACAGATTCGATTCTACCCCTTCCATACAAGTCAACAGCATCAAGTAATATCATGAAGAATGACACTCTGAAATTATCTACCATAATTTATGAGTTTTCTGAGGATTGATTTGTAATCAATGCTTCCCCACCACCTTGGCAGTTGTCAACTATTGGAGTTTCAAGAAAATCAATTTTCTATGAACTACGGGCATTGATTGCCTCCAAACCCGGTCGATCCGACGAGAATAGTTGACACCTCTTTCGAGGGAAAACCGGAGCCTCGCCATATGAACTACGGGCCTTGATCGTCTCCGAACCTGGTCGGTCCGACGAGGACAATTGACGCCTCTCTCGAGAAAAAATTGGAGCCTCGCCGTATGAACTACGAGTCTTGATCACCTCCGAACCCGGTCAGTCCAACGAGGACAGTTGACCCCTCTCTCGAGGAAAAACTGGAGCCTCACCGTATGAACTACGAGACTTGATCGTCTATAAACCCGGTCGGTCCGACGAGGACAATGGTCGCCTTTCTCGAGGGAAAATCGAAGCCTCGCCGTATGAACTACGGGCCTTGATCGCCTCCAAACCCGGTCGGTCTGACAAGAAAAGTTGACACGTCTCTCAAGAAAAAATCAGAGCCTCATCATATGAACTACGGGTCTTGATCGCCTCCAAACCTGGTCGGTCCGACGAGCACAATTGACACCTCTCTCTCGAGGGAAAATTGGAGCCTCATTGTATGAACTACGGGCCTTGATCACCTCCGAACCCAGTCGGTCCGATGAGGACAGTTGATGCCTCTTTCGAGAGAAAATCGGAGCCTCGCCGCATGAACTAAAGGCCTTGATTGCCTATGAATCCGGTCGGTCCGATGAGGACAGTTGACGCCTCTCTCGAGGGAAAATCGGATCCTCACCATTTGAACTACGGGTCTTGATTGCCTCAAAACCCGGTCGGTCTGACGAGGACAGTTGACGCCTCTTTCGAGAGAAAATCGGAGCCTCACCGTATAAACTACATGCCTTGATTACGTCCGAACTCGGTCGGTTCGACGAGGACAGTTGACACCTTTCTCGAGGAAAAATCGGAGCCTCGCCGTATGAATTACGGGTCTTGATAGCCTATAAACCCGGTCGGTTCTACGAGGACAATTGACGCCTCTCTCGAGAAAAATCGGAGCCTCGCCGTATGAACTACAGGTCTTGATCGCCTCCAAACCTGGCCGGTCCGATGAGGACAGTTGACACCTCTCTTGAGAAAAAATCGGAGCATTGCCGTATGAACTACGGGCCTTGATCGCCTCCAAACCCGGTCGGTCCGACGAGGACATTTGACGCCTCTCCCGAGGAAAAATCGAAGCCTCACTGTATGAGCTATAGGTCTTGATTAGCAAAATGAATGACCTTCTAAGAAGAAAGCTAAAGCTTCGCTGACCAAAGAAAGGAAAAAATAAATAAATAAAAAACAAAATTTTTTTTACCCTAACCCTTGAACTTCTGCTAGATAATTTCTCATCCAATGCAGAAATACACTAGAGCATATGAGAGTTGTGTCTCCTTACTTGACCATAGAGAGTTTTTATAGATCCACTGTAGGGGGAAAGAGAGAATAGATTTAAGAAAAAAAAATACATCTCCTCATTATGTCATTTAATTAGTAAAAAAAACCCTCTCCTCATTATAACATTTAATTTAAAAAAAACACTCTCCTCATTATGACATTTAATTAAAAAAATCCCTCTTCTCATTATAACATTTAATTAAAAATAATAATAAATCTCATCTCCTCATTATGATATTTAATTAAAAAAAACTCTATCTCTTTCAAAACTAAATATCGATATATATAAATAAGCATTGATAATTAATTAGTTAATAAATAAATTAATAATTACAAATTACAATAATAAGTAAATTTATTTTATTTTAAAAAATTAATATATATTTGGATGAAATAAGTAATATCATCTAAAAATAAAGGGGCAACTAATATGACATTATAAATTCTACTAGTCGAAACACGAATCTTGATGTCGAAAGTAATCTAATTCTGAGTCAAGATTAACCTAAATCAAGTACTTATTATCAATCGACTCTTAAATATGAAGTGTTATAGTCAAATCGAGCGTCTTGACGAGTCGGATCTAACAAGCCCAAGATCTCCTAATTCTGACTTCATTTGAGCATTCAAATACTTAAAATACATCAAATGATCAAATGAATCATTTTGAGCCGTCCAGATGGAGTGGTTCGATTTTGCATGTATTGTAAACGCGTCCTCGAATCTATAAATAGTCCTCATTCTTCACGCAGAGGAGAGCCAAAGCAAAAGAGAAGAGAGAGCTCAAGGCGAAGATCCTAATTACCACTCATGATTGCCATCGTTCCGCTAACTACGGCCGCCATCGTGGCCACACCGGCCGTCTGCCCTCGCAACCACCGCCGTACTAATTAACCACGCACGGCCACGCCATCGATATCGCCGTTCATTACCGCCATCCGCCATCACCGGTCCGGTCACCGCTGGCTGGCCGCCGCCGCATCAACCACCACATCGATCATCATCATCGACCATCGCTGCCACCGTATCTCAGAGGTCATCACCACGATCGCCATGTTGCCGTTTCACTATCACCAACAATCATTTTAACATCACTGCGTATTTATTGATTTTAGATTCCCATTATCAGGCTTTCTCATATACAATTCTGTAATCCCGTATGGGGAAAACTTTGTACTCTGAAAGCGATATATAGTGAAAAATTTTTGCTGGGCTAGGCCCCGTGATTTTTTCCCCCTCTTTTTGGGATTTTTCTACGTAAAAATCTTGGAGTTTCTTGATCACTTTTCAAATATCTGTGTGTGTACTGGATTTCACAATAAAATTAAGGCGTAACCTTTTATTCTATCGTAACTGATTTTTTAGTACGCAACAAAAACAAATATATATTCCATATTCGTGAGATAGCCACGCCATCAAAGCAACGGAAATCGAAACATAAACAGCATAAAATTCTCAAAATAGTGGAAGTATCAGGATCCAATAACTGGCACGTAGAGGAGCCCCCATGTTAGCAAAGAATTGCACATATAAAAGAGAAAATATCAAGGCCAGGCCAGATCATAAGTTCCAATATAGCAATAAGAAGAGGCTTGGAATAGATGCAAATAATATATTCCAACAGTTGTGTCGATCAGAAACTGAAGTGTTCATCTTAGCTCTTCTATAAAAAGAATTAAACTTTATGCCATCAGTTGTGTCGATCAGAAACTACTCACATCAACCTTTTTTGTTTCAATGAGAGTTTTAAAAATATCAATTTAGTTCATCCAACTTCAAATAAATGAATTTCTTGAAGTCTTTTACTTTTATAATAAATCATAGAATACTTGCCGTGAAAAAAAAAAAAAAAAAAAAAAAGGAAGCCTCTTTTGTGTTCTCGAGTATGCATGAGAAAAAGGAAAGTTTGTCTGTTTTTTTTTTTTTTTTAATTTAGTTAAAAGTAAAAAGAATCCAAGAAGTGAGAATCTGATGCTGATCGCAACTGTAATTAAACAGCAATTTCACGTATCTAAACCTATTGACTGACTGAAAGAGTCGAAGTGGTCCTGAAATGTTTTATATTATTGACCGAATTCCATCTTTTACATTATTAGCCGTTAAGAGTCGTTATTGACGGATTTATTCTTTATTATTTATTTGTTGCTAAGTGTAATAATTTATATAAATTTATTAATATTTATATTTTAGTGCATATTATATAGTTTTTTTATTTAATTTTCTTTTTCCTATTTGGGCATTGCTGATTTTTATTTTATTTATTTATTATTTATTTATTTATTATTTATTTATTTATTATTTATTTTTTTATTTTTTTTATTTTTTGAGAACATGATAGTGGACTCTACTTTAACGCGTGGAAGACTTGAATATGACTATAACGTACGTTCAGATCTCCGGAGGAACCCATGACGTTGACGATGTTCTTAATATTCCGACTACATAGCTCAGCCTACCTCCTCAAAATAAGAATATATGTATATATATATATATTAAAAAATAAAATTTTAAATTTTAAATTGATATATCCTTTTAAAATTTGTAAATCAAACATGAATTTTAAGATAAGGCATATACACAATCAAATTAAATAACTCAATTAGACAAGTTCAACGACACTAAAATCAGGTCAAACAGAGCACAAATAAGCTCGAATCAAACTCAAAAGATATACATGAAAACTTCGAGAAATAGATTGAATGGTCAAATAACTTCCAAACTTGACGTGCTTATAGTCGAATCGAGCGGCTCGACGAGACGAATCAACGAGCCTAGGATTACTTAAATTAAAGGTTGTTTGAATGATCAAATCACCAAAAAAACTATCTACAATCAAATAAATCAATATGAACCGTCAAATGGAGTGTTTTGGGATTTTTGCAACAATGGCCATAATTCTCTCGAATCTTATAAATACCTCATTCTACATGGGAAAAAAGAGAGTAAACTTGGGATAAAGCGTGAGAGAGTATAATAAGTCATTATTATCATTTGTTGTCGACGCCGCCTATCGTTATTAAACCAACAACCGCATGTTTCAACTACCACAAAGATAACTGTATAAACTGATTATGAAATTCTCATTGTAAAGATCTTCTCTCATACAATCTTATAATCCCGTTATCGGGAAGATTAAAACTTTGTACTTCAATACAGATATATAGTTGAGCATTTTTACTAGACTAGACTCCATGATTTTTTCTCTCTTTCTAAGATTTTTTTACGTAAAAATTATGTAGTTTCTTATTCTATTTTCAACTATCTATATGTGTTAGATTTCCCAATAAAATTAAGGCGTAAAATTTTATTCTTTCTCTACTATTTTTTTAGCATGCAACAAAAATATTACATAGATTAAATATATAATTTATGTGATATGTATGTAGACTGTCCTAAAAAATATGATAAGTTTCTATTTTCTTTTTCTTGTTATCCATTTTTTTTTACTACAGTATATTTATCTTATCAATTACTATGCAACACCTATCTTTCTATTATCATCCAGTAAAGAATACCTAACTAATGTTTACATATGTATGGACACGAAATATTAGTCAATTGAAGAATCCAATGTTCGGAGTTCAATGATTAGTGTTCTCATTTTTATCATAATTCCATTCTTTGATTTGTATCGTTGCTGTTTGATCATTTAGTTAGATCAAAAAATGATGGCAAAGATTGTCTCTTATGTAGACGATAGGATCAACTTTCTCTATTCAATAGAATATCTTAATTTTTTTGGTTGAAATTGTTAGAATTATCCCAATAAAAATTAATAAATATGCCGTGCATTTAAGCAAACATTGGGCTCATAGCTATTGGCCACATCGTAATATAATAAGTCTATAGCCAAACCATCCAATGGGACTCGGTCATAAATGCTTCTGTTCTGTGGCCAAAGGAGAGGGACATGTCACGCCCCACCGGGCGTGAGATTGATTGAGAGGGAACATAATAAAATATTTGATGAGATCAAGAGCTTTAGTGAATAGAATTTTCAGACTTTTGGAGAATTCTAAAGCTCCAATCATCATCATAGTTAACTGACAATCAATGTTCGATGAAGTCTATCATCAATTATTATTTGACATTTATAATTTATAGTTAATTGATACATACCATTGTTTGAAAATTATTTCTCAAATATCTAACAATATTTTTTTGGTCATGAATCTCCCCTTTTATAAAAGAAACAATCAAACAAACAATTAACATTCATCTATTATTAAAATTCTAATGCTTATATATATTTCTAACACATAATGATGTTTGCCTTCAATTAGCCTATGATGTCAAACAATCATATACATTATTATAGATATACTTTTTTATAAAAAGAATAATCAAACATATCACTTAATATTTGCCGAGTTTGACTTTCCAACTAAACATTTTTCAACACTTGTTTGCTACTAACATCCGACCCTTGCCTTTCCAATCATCAACCTCCCCTCCTATATGAGGAACATCGAGTAAACTACTTATCATCCTTTGACATTTGATAATCATAATTAGTTATCATCTTATGCTTGTCAATTCTCAGCACTTATTATTCATAAATTAGTAACATTAGACACCCATTTTGTATATCACTTATCAACATTTTATATAAGGAGAGTGATTGAGATGATCACCCATTATAATCTGGTGACAAGTTAAAAGTCTCAAGACATGCAAATATTTTAATCATAAATTGTTTTAATATATTCTATAGTTGTGACATAACATATTTTGTAATATATGACTCAGCTTAATTGCATCATTTCAACCAAGTTAAATCATATGCCTTTTTTTATTTAGTCCTAGATGATAAAACCTTTGTGCTATTGTGAATATTCCAACACTTATTAATTATATACATATAATATGTCAATATTAGATGCATATATATAAATATAAATATATTATAGATGACCATTTTATTTATTGCATCAATTAATATTTTTCCACCCACTCTATTTAAGCGGATAGTATGAATTATCATCATGATAAGAATGTTAAGTTCGAAGTCTTATTTTGAAGAAGATATGATCTTATTTTATTAAGATTGGTGATTACTATAAAAATCTAAGTGGCGATTTCCAAAAAGTCTTAAATAGAGATTACTATTGTTGCACGCTAGAAAACCAATTGTGGTAGAGTGAAAGTTTACGCCTTAGCCTTATTGTGAAATCTAGCACACACACACAGGTATTTAAAGAGTGAACAAGAAAACTCCAGAAATTTTTACGTGAAAAAATTCCAGGAATAGGGTAAAAAACCATGGGGCCTAGCCTAGTAAAAATCGTTCACTATGTATTTATTTTAGAGTACAAAGTTTTTCCGATATGGGATTATAGGATTGTATATGAGAAGGGCTGACAATGAGAATCCCAGAATCAGACAACAACAACCATATAGTCACGTTTAGGTTGTAACAGTTGCCAGTGGTAGCAGATGATGGAGAACAGCGGGGATCAATGACGGCAAGGATCAGCGGTGGCAAATGATGGCGGCGGGCGGTGGTGGTTGACCACCAACGGGGGTGGTCGGCGACCGTCGAGTGGTGGCACGATTATGCTTGGAGGATCTTCAAGCTTTAGAGCTCTCTCCTCTCTCTTGCTTGTGTCTCCCCTCATATAAAGAATGAGGGGTTATTTATAGATTGGAGGAGCCGCGTCTCTGTAAATACATGCAAAATCCGAACCACTCCACTCCATCAGACGGCTCAAAATGATTCCTTTGATCATTTGATATATTTTAAGTATTTGAATGCTGAAATGAAGTTGGAATTATGAGATCTTGGGCTTGTTAGATCCGGCTCGTCCAGACGCTCGATTTGACTATAAACACTCTATGTTGAAGAGTAGATTGATAATAAGCGCTTGATCTCGTTTAATCTTGATTCAGAATGAGATTGCTCTCGACATCAAGATTCATGCTTCGACTAGTAGAATTTTCAGGGTCATATCATTTGTCCCCTATTTTTGGATGATATTATCTCAATCATCCAAAAATATATATGCCAAATAATTGAAAATAACAAATTCTTTAATGAAATTTGTGGGTCAATTAACCATACATTTTGAGAGAAGATCATGGCGAGAAGATTATGATCAAAGCGAACTACACGCGAGTGCTCGGGTTATAGACTCATTTGGACATTTAGGGGTGCTTGTGGCGATTTCGGGTCGGTTTGAATCGGACAGCCAAGGAAGTGTGGAACATGTCGGGTTGGGTCATGGGTCGCCAAATAACGACGGATCAGTGTGTCGCGCGTTCATGGGAGCGGTCGTGGTTCGTGGTCTGGGTCAGTTGTCGGCGAACGGAACGATGGAACGGGAGCGGCGGGCGGCGAAGAGTGAATCAAGCTGCGGCGTACGCCTGAGCATGGCCGATGCCTGACGGCACAAACGTCCATTTTTGCCCGTTTTGAATGGTTTTGAGCGATTTTGGATGGTTTTTCTTTGATTTTTTACCTTTTTGTCTTTATAGGAGGTCTATAAAAATCCCTCTATTAACAAGAGAGAAGGCACACTCCTCATATGCTTGAGTGTTCCTCTTCTTCTTAATAGGAGGTCATTCAGAGGTGATTAAAGCCCGTAGTTCATACGGCGAGGCTCCAATTTTCTCTCGAAAGAGGCGTCAATTGCCCTTGTCGGACCGACCGGGTTCGGAGGCGATCAAGGCCCGTAGTTCATACGACGATGCTCCAGTTTTCCCACGAAAGAGGCGTTAACCGCCTTGTCGACAACCGAAGTTTTGAGGCAATCAAGGCGTAGTACATCTGGACTCGGTTTTCCCTCAAAGAGCGTCCCACCTTGTCGCTGATCGAGTTTGGCGGCGATCAAGGCCCGTAGTTCATACGGGCGAGTTCGATTTTGCCTCGAAGAGCGCCAACAGTTTTGGGTCACCAAGTTTGGCATCAAGGCTCAGAGTTCTACGCTCAAGGCGCCAACCTGCCCTGGCTTGACCAAGGCATCGCGACGGTGAGCGGCGACAGCGTGGCGAATGGCGGGATGGCCGCGATGGCGGTGACCGCAGAGATGGTCGGTGATGGTCTGCGCCAGCCGAGTGATATCGGCGGCAATGACCAGACGGATGACGGCGGCCGCCGGCGGAGGTGGTTAGCGCAATGACAGGTGGTCGCGACGCGAACCGGAGATCGTGATAGCACGACCCATCTGAGACGGATGACCGACGAGATGGTACCGGTGTAGAGACGAGGAGATAGACGGCGGCAATAAACAGGGGTGGTTGGCGCGGCAACTACGATGGTAGTCGACTTGGCATACGCCGGATGGCAGGATAACCCAGCGGCAATGAGATTGCCATACCGAGTGATAATGGCGTGACCGGAGATGGTCGGCGATGGTCAGAAGGGTGCTCACATAGTCGATGACGCGATGACCGGCACGACGGGTGGTCAAGAAGAAGAACCAGAATGAATGCGAATGGTGTTGGCGAGGATGACCCAGCACGATGGTGGTTACCGGCGAGATGGCGGAGATGGTTGGCATTGATCGGCCACCGGGTGGTGGCAGCGCAAAGTGACAGATCAGGATCGGCGGGGATAACCGCACGATAAGATAACCAGATGGGCGATATGGACCGACGACGATGTGATCGTCGAGATGGCGGCCATGATCGGCAGTGATCAGCCGCAATGGACGCGACCGGGGATCTGATGACCGGCAACGAGGGTCGCCAGCAAGAACTCGTGAATGACAATAATCAGGCCCAGTCAGCGGGATGACCTGATGATGTGTTACCGCAAAGATGGCGGAGATGGTCAGCAATGACCGCGGAGATGGCAACAGGTGATTAAGGGGTGGTCGATAAGCGAATTGCCATCGATCAGTCAGGGATAAACGTGACGATGGTGGTGACCGGCGAATGGAGACGGTGGGCGGTGACCGGAAACGAGGATGGCCGGTCGAGATGGCTCGGCGATATGCAACTGACGGTGACAGTCGCATGGACCGGCGAGATCGTGGTGACCGGCGATAGGTGATGATTTTGACCTATCGAGGTTGTTTGTGAGTGCAATACGTTAACCGTATGGAGATTGAGAATTGAGAGATTTTATCCGAGGTTGTTTATGAGAGTGTTACCCGATGACGTTAATCGTGGAAGAGGTAAACCGGGATTTAGACCCATCCGGTTGTTTGTTAAGTATTACCCAGATGACGTTAACTTTTGTGGAAGAGAGTCCACCAAGGACCTTTTGACCTATCCTAGGTTGTTTGTCAGAGTCTTTGATCGATGACGTTAACCTGTGTGGAAGAGGTTGAATTGAATCCACTGAGGATTTTTGACCTATCCGAGGTTGTTTGTCAGGGTGTTACCCGATGACATTAACCTGTATGGAAGAGGTCGAATTGAATTCGCTAAGGAATTTTGACCTATCTGAGGTTGTTTATCAGAGTGTTACCCCATGACATTAACTTGTATGGAAGAGGTCGAATTGAATCCGCTGAGAATTTTTAACCTATCCGAGGTTGTTTGTCATGGTGTTACCCGATGCCGTTAACCTGTATGGATGAAGTCGAATTGAATCCACCGAGGATTTTTGACCTATCCGAGATTGTTTGTCAGGGTGCTACCCGATGACGTTAACATGTATGGAAGAAGTCGTGAGAAGTCCACCAAAGACCTTTTGACCTATCCTAGGTTATTTGTGAGAGTCTTTGCTCGATGACATTAACCTATGTGGAATAGGTTAAATTGAATCCGCTGAGGATTTTTTACCTATCCGAGGTTATTTTTCAAGGTGTTACCCGATGATGATGTATATATGGAAGAGGAATTGAATCGCCAAGGATTTTGACTAACGAGATTGTGTTTTCGAGTGTTATGGCGTTAACTGTATGGAAGAGGTCAATTGAATCCGAGGATTTTTGACCTATTTGAGGTTATTGTCGGGTCATGACGTTAACCTGTATGGATGAGGTCAAAATCGCGAGAATTTTTGACTTATCCGAGGTTATTTGTCAGGGTGTTACCCGATGACGTTAACCTGTATGGAAGAGGTCGTGGGAAGTCTACCAAGAACCTTTTGACCTATCCTAGGTTATTTGTGAGAGTCTTTGCTCGATGACGTTAACTATGTCAAATCAATCTTGAGGATTTTGACAGAGGTTGTCGAGTCTTTGCTCATTGACGTTAACCGCATGGAGTAGGTTTTTGATCTATCAGGTTGTTTGTCAGTCTTTGCTGGATAATGTATGGAAGAGATCAATTAAATCCGAGGCTTTTGACCCATCCGGGGTTACAAAGTATTATTTAACTATAGAAGAGGTTTAATTGAATCCGCTGAGGATTTTTGACCTATCCGAGGTTGTTTGTCATAGTGTGACTCGATGACGTTAACCTGTATGGAAGAGGTTGAATTAAATCCGCTGAGAATTTTTGACTCGCTCATACTCGACTTATTTACATTCCTAATGGTTGAGAGGTATTATTTATTATATATAGTTTTTTTTTTGTGAAAAAAATATAATAATATTACTTAACATATGACGGTGAGGTGTGAAAACGCGGGCACGACTTAAGAATGGTGAATCAGGAGGCATTGATTTATTGAAGTCATGCTTCGTGAATCAACCGATAATTCAACCGATTTTTAGAGTCAAGTTCGATACGTCAATAAATACTTCATTTGATTTAAGTATGAAATCTTAGGAAATATTTATATTAATCTAAAATTTGAAATTAAATTTATGACCATTTAGTCTGAGACAATATTGTGAAAACTATCATATGTTGAGTTATAAGAAGGAAGAAGTTCAAAATTCAATGATTCAATCTGAGTTGAATTAGATGATATAATAAATAATAAAAATATTTTAATATAATTTAAATAATATGATAATGAGATTTTTATCAACTTAAAATATAATTTTTTAAAATTAAGATTTTTATTTTTAAATATTTTAAATATTTTTTTTAATTTAAAATCTAATAACATATTATTTTGATTATTTTTAATTAATCATTCAAGTAGAAAAGTTAAATTTTGATTAATTTTAAATTTTGGTAGTTCTTTAAAAATCGATCTGATTCACCGGTTCACTAGTTCAACTCCGATTCTAATTAGTTTTGTACATAATTAATTTTGAGCTTGAACTGGACCAGCTAGAGGACCATTTCACAATTGAATCAATCAAATTGCTTAGTCGGCCAGATTTTCAAAACCTTGGTCCAAATTTTAATTCTTGTAAACTTTTTGATTAAACTAAAAAATTATAGGCGAGATGAACATAATTATACTAAAAATTATAAGCTTTAAATTCAAATAAGCCCAAATAAAACACTTGAAGTCAAGCAATTTGTTTTTTCTAGAAGTTTTTCAATCTTTCTCATGTAGGCTTAAGACATATCGACTATTTTAGATTTTTTTTATTTAAATTTGTTTGTATGATAATATTAAAAAAATTAATAATTTGTAATGCTCAGTCAATATATTTTGAATGTGTTGAATGATTAACTCATTATCAACATTCTCCAATATATTTTTTTCAACAATATAAATGACATTAGTATATAAGTAAATATCAAATTCTCTTCCCCACAATAGTAAAAAAAGCTATTAAATTCATTAATTTAAGCTTTCAATGCATAATTGTGACCGTTATTTCACTCACTTTACATCTGTTGAACTTGATAATCGATTTTTATATTATAATAATTTGCATTTTAATTTATTTATTAATTTTCTATTTGCACAAAGCACAGTAACCTGACTTGAAAACCGATATGAGAGGCAACAAGGCAGGTTATAAATTGGCTATCATCGTTTATACTTCTTAAGCATCTCTTTTATTCTTCTATTCTATTTAAAACTATGTCCTAAGCAACATTGTTTGTATATGATTATAAGTTCTGAATGTCGCTTTATATATTTTCGTTGTCTCCTGGCTCTCGCTCAATAAATATTTCGTGAACTTCAACGAAGTTATCGTCCTTCGTCGCTGCAATCTTCGTCAATATCTGTTGGCAAAGGAAACTTCAGCGATCTTTAGGTCTTTGTAGAAGGGAAGCTTCATGTCTTTCAGCGCATGAAGCTTCAGATCTCTGAACCCTTCCTTTAGTGTGCTGCAACTACGCACGTTATGTGGCTCTGCTCTAGTGGTCTTTTTATCCTTCCTCGCTGTTCTTTCAACCCTTTATTGCTTTGTTCAGAAAGAAAAAAAAAAAAAACCTTGTTGACCTCCACATAGACCATATAAATCGAAAAGAGCGGATATTATAAAATTAATAGATAATAAAAAATAATATCACGTGAAATAAGTTCAATATATTTTAATTGTGATCAAAATATTGTATGATCTAAACTAAACATTATCAAATTATGTGAAATTATTATATGAATAAAATAATACGGGTTCAATGTAAAATGAGCATATATATATATATATATATATTTATATATATAAAATTGAACTTGATGAATGAGAAAATGTAAAATTCTGTTTAAAAGAAAAATTAAAAGTGAGGCAGAATATGCTCTCCAGGGAGACGACACAAACTCGGCTCAGCAAATATAATATGAATTGTGTAATATGAAAATTACTGATGTGTTTAGAATAATGTACACGTAGCAAAAAAGGAATAAAAATAATTATTATAATAAATGACATATAACAAAACTGAAAATAAATGGAAAGTTAAAATCAAAGTTTAAAATAAATTTTATGAATATATATATATATATATATATATATATATATATATATATATATATATATATATATATATATGAGTGATTTACATACATATCATGTAATTCTTATGCATTTACATATTTTACATCTAAATTTTAATTTTTATTTAAATAACACTTAAATCTTTATTATTACATCAAAAATATCATCCTGATTACTTTTTTTAAGTGAAATGCACATTTTTCTATATAGAGAAAGTACTAATTTTGTAAATATTAAAATTTAAGTGTGAAATATTTAAATATATATTAGTATTTGTGTTAAAGTGAATTAAGCTGAGCTAAAAGAAAATTATTTAGCTATTATATATTAAATAAATATGTTTATTAATATTTATAGTTTTTTATCCAAAAAGGACACAGTAAAATTTTCTTTACAATTATAACTCTCGTCCCATAAAATCCTCCATTTTTTTTTTCTTATGCCTAGCTTTACACAGCTTATGCCCACACCTCACACCTCCCTTTAACCAATGAAAAGTCTTTATGTCTCTTCTCGCATGCTACATCACGTGTGAAACTAAAAAAGAAAAATAAAGAAAAAAGAAAAAAAGCTTAACTTTTCTATTGAGGCTTGCGGGCAATTTATGAAGGGAGTTTGCACCATTTTTTTTATTTTAATTTTTTCATACTAAATCCCAAGTCTTCCTCTTCTCTCGAAACTCCTCCCCACCTACTCCTTCCTAACCTGTCGGCGACTCCAGCAAGCTCGCACAACCGTCCCACCTATCTCCTCCTATTTTCCTTGGAAGTTCTCGCCTCTCTACACTCGATTTATCAACGTCAGCAACCCAAATCGGCAGCCATCCCGACCCTTTAACAGTCGAAACCCCCAGCCTCCAATCACGTAAAATCCCCTCCCTCTTCTTTTTCACAACCTGTTCTACTCATTGCTCCTCGGCTAGCTTACGGACACTGCACGCATCCCCGCCGCACCCCGCTCTTCCCCATCTCCTCTCTCTCTCTCTCTCTCTCTCTCTCTATATTTCTAAATAGAGAGAGAGGAATTATTTTTAAAATAGGCTTAATGTCAATCTTAATTAGATATTTAGGCACAAAAATTTTTTTTTTAATAAAATAGTCATTATGTGATTGGCTAGACGCGATGCCAGTCGTGCGAACGATTTTTTTTTTTTTTGCTTTTCAGGTAGAGAGAGAGAGGGTGCGTTTTTTTTTTTATTTTTTTGCTTTCGGTAGGGGAGAGAGAGAGAGAGAGAGGAGTTTTATTAATTTTTTAATTAATATAATTATTTAAAATATTTAAAATATATAATTTAAAAATATTTTTTATAAAATATTTAATAACTAAATATTTATATATTCAGTTATTAATTAATTAATATATATATATATATAATTAAATATATAATTTAAAAATATTTTTAATTATATATATAAATTTAGAAATTTATTTAATTTTTTATTAATTAATATAATTATTTAAAATATATAATTTTATTAATTTTGTTAATATATAATTTAAAATATTTAAAATATATAAATAAATAATTTTTAATAAATAAATAAATAAATTATATAAATATTTTATAAATTATATAAATAAAGTAATTATATTTATATTTATTTAGTTATTTATATATTTAAATTATATAAATATTTTTAAGTTATTTAATATATTTATAAAATATTTAGTTTTATATATATATATATATATATATATATATATATATATATATTTATTATATATATTTATTCCTTTCTTTATTTATTTATTAAAAATTATTTATTTATTTTATATTTTTATATTTTTTTTATATTTTTGTTATTATTATTATTATAGACTTATATAAATAAATAAATAAATATATATATATATATATATATATATATATATATATATATAAAATATTTTATAAAAATTATTTTAAATTATATATTTTAAATATTTTAAATTATTTATATAACTTAAAAAATATTTATATAATTTAAATATATATAAATAACTAAATAAATTTATAAATATATATATAATTACTTTATTTATAAAATTTATAAAATATTTATATAATTTATTGTCTTTATATAATAAATAAATAAATATATAAATAACTAAATATTTTATAAATATATAAATATCTAAGTATTTATATAATTTAAATTTTTTTTATTTATTTATTTAACTAATTATATATTTTAAATAAATAAAATATAAATAAATAACTAATTAAATAAATATATAATATATATATATATAACTAATTATTTATTTATATATTTTAAATATTTTAAATAATTTATATAACTTAAAAATATTTATATAATTTAAATACATAAATAACTATATATATATATATATATATATATATATATATATATATATATATATATATATATATATATATATATATATTTATATAATTTATAAAATATTTATATAATTTATTTATTTATTTATTAAAAATTATTTATTTATATATTTTAAATATTTTTAAATTATATATTAACAAAATTAATAAAAAATTATATATTTTAAATAATTATATTAATTAATAAAATTATTTAACAAATTTCTAAATTTATATATATAATTAAAATATTTTTAAATTATATATTTAATTATATATATATATAATGAATTAATTAATAACTAAATATATAAATATTTAGTTATTAAATATTTTATAAAATATTTTTAAATTATATATTTTAAATATTTTAAATAATTATATTAATTAAAAATTTAATAAAACTCTCTCTCTCTCTCTCTCTCACCGAAATCAAAAAACAAAACAAAAAAACGCCACCTCTAAAAGCAAAAAAAAAAAAGAGCACGAAGTTAAAAGAGTATGGCGAACATGAAGTTGATGCCGTGGTGTCACAAAACAGTAATCATTCTGCTTAGAAGAGTGTGACGGGTAGGTCAAAGTAACCCCCGATGCAACCTCTTATACAGGGACAACATCAGGAGGCTGTCGAAATATCTTCGAATTGGACAATAACAAATGACTTAAATAGAAACACAAAAGATGATTGTACATAAAAGTAACTTATGCTGAGTTTGAAATAAAAATTAAATTAAAAAATTGAAATTACAAGAGCTTAAAATAAAAAAAATAAAGTTTGCAAAAATTATGCCTAAGTGAGGCTTACAAAAAGACTTAATAAGAATTTTAAATTATCCCTCTAACAAACAAAACCTCCTCACAGTTATAACTTTCAAAACAGTGAGAGGAATTGAATAAATTTGTATAAAAATGAATTGAATATACCCCATATTTATAGTTGAAGATAGACGCCTCATAAGGACTCATTAGCAATATTCAATTCACATAATGACAAAAATTGCCACCCTTGAGAAATATACAAATACATTATAATGTTTGATAAAGAAATATAACACTAAAACTAATGAATCACCTATGTGCGCATGCAAAAAAAAAGTGTTTATTCTGAATATTTAAGAGGTGACTTTATATATTATTGTGTGGTTAATATTTACACAAATTTATGAATAATTATGGGGACTACATGTATTTTAAAACTATTTTGAATTAAATTATAGGACTTTGAGATTTGTGTAAATTCTTTAAAAGTTAAGAGGTAATTAAGTATAATCGTTGTTTATTTGTTTATGAAAATCTCGAAATAACTTTAAAATTTAGTTAATGATCATATACTATCAATCCTTGAGCTGGAGGTTGAAAAATAACAAAGATTCATTTCATATAAAATTTTAACAATAAGGAGTTGATAGCTCTTACTAAATAAAAATGATTGATTATTTTCAATTTCTCTGCTAATGTTATATCAATAATCATATAAATAGCTTATAAATTAGCTTAAGATACGATTTTTGACCCTTCATATTATTTCAAAAAAAAGGAAAAAAGAAAAAAAAAAAAAGAAAAAGGGCACTGCTCACATACTCGGCTCCCGATATTCCCTCGCCTGTTCCCTCTCTTTCTCCCGCACTCGCTTCGTCTCCTTCAAAAAAAAAAAAAAAACACCCGCAAGGAACCGCTTATTCGCCCCCTCTTCTTCGCTCGGTCTCCTATGGATCAAACAACAGCCGCACAGACCCCAGACGCGTGATTCCCTTCCCTCGACCGATCATCTCTTCCGTCTCAAGCAGCACACGAGAGCCAAAAGCCTCTGTCCGTCTTTGCTCCCTAATCGCGTGCGAGCAACCAGGCTCCGTCCGTCCCACTCGATCGAGCAGAAGCCGCACGCTACTCTCGTTTCTCCCTACCGATCACACAGCCCGTTCCGGTCCCGTCTTCGTCTGACCGAGCAGCAGCGAGCGACACTCTCGGTTTCCCTTCCCTCGATCGAAGGTAACTCTCTCCCTCGATCCCTACCTCGCACGTCCCTCAATCCCGATTTTCCTCTATTCCGAAGCCCTTGCACTCTAGTTCCTCCCTCCCTGTCTGATTCCTCCTGTCCAAAGTCTGAGTGATGAGGAGTTTGTGCGAGAAATGGCTCGAAAAATGAGTGAATGCTCTTAAATCCTAAAAATCCAGTGTAGTTTAATTTGTGTTCAATAAAGCGTTTGATCGAGTTATGCTGCATTATATTATGGTTTGCGCATTTGAGTTTTCCTCTAGTTCCAATAACGACACATCACTTTACATCTCAAAGAGGTTTGAGAGTTGTAGTTCCCAATCCTTGCTTTGCTGTTAGTTGGCTGGATGATAAACCCACTTGTCAAGCTGGCGATATTACAACTATTAAGATTAAGCTTTTGAACAATTATTTAAGCGGCAACCCACATTCGCTCTCTCCCTCTTGGTTCGCTCCCAAAAGGCCTTTTCTCCTATTTAATTCCCTCCTTCTCCGGATTCCCTTCCACACAAATGATGGCTGCCGAGAGGGAACTCCGTCATTAGGTGGGTTCCTCTCGATTTTTTGCATTTCCCCCATCTAATCCCTTCCTATTTCCTTCTTTGCCGCAGCCAAGAGGGAACTCCGTCATCAGGCGGATTCCTCTCGGTTTTAGGCATTTCCCCCACCTATTCAACCCAAATAATCAACCCGATAATCTCTCATATTCAATTCTTCCTAGCCGAACTCATGCAAAATTATTATTGTCGCTAGTTGTGGATGTGTAGAAATGCTTGAATGTGTAAAAAAAATTTGTATGCATTGTATTGGTTTCTTTATGTAGGTTTGAAGGTCTTGTCACGCTCATCAAGACATGACAAGATGAAAATCAACCGATGTATTTCAAAGCACTGACCGTCACGCTCATCAGGGCATGACAGGTAGGCCCAAAAAGTTGTTAGATGTTGCTCCTCTGTACCGAAATGTTGCCAAAATTTTGTCAAATTTTTGGGTCTTAACAAAAAAAAATGATTTAAAATTAAGTTAAATATAAGATATAAAGTTCTAAAGAAATGAATTTGAAATTAAATTCAAATGAACTTAATAAATATTAATATCATATGAGAATATACTAAGTAAAAAAAATGAGTTCATTCATTTAGTTTATCATCGAATGAATGCTTAAGTCTATTGTTTTATATATTGAAACAAATGGAGGTGTTCAAATAAAATACAAGTGAGGGTTGAAACTAACTCCAAACTTATAAGAAACCTATAATAAATTTGAATTTAGTTTTCAAATAAATATAAAACTTAATGTGAAGTTAAGGATGAATCTAGAGGGAGTTTAATAGCTCTTACGTGAATGCAAATGTTATTACAATCCTAGCCAATAAGCATCAATATGGTTTATGTAACAAACAAGGAGATTACCATGGCTTATTCCAAGTGAAATAAAAGTATGATCTGAAATTTAAGAGATTTATATGAATCTTGATAGCTTATGTTAGCATGAGTGGGCTTTGACATTTTATCGAATAACAAGAACAAGCTTCTTATTGATTATTCAAGGTGTCAACTTCATGAGCAAGTAACAAACATAAATAGAATTAATTGAACACTTGGCTAATTACATTTGATGTTGAATGAAATGAAGGCCTTTGATGAACACAAATAGTATGTCAATTAATATAAGAAAGGGGTTCCTCAATAAATGAATGTCTCATACTTAACTCTAATTGGATGAATTAAGAAGAGTTGAAGAAATTTGGATAAATTTTTCAAAGAATTCGATAGCTTGCCAATAGATTTGAATGTAGTTCTTGCAATATTTTACTTCAAGTAATCTGAGAAGAAAATCTATTGAACAAATAATCAAATTACCTAGGACTTGCAATAACTTTGAAATCAAGCTATGAAATGCAAATGTAATTCAAGCATGATTCAGTCAACAAGGCTCACATCCAATAAGCTAAGTTGAAAGAGGTATAATAGCTCATTTATGGGTGCGAACGAAAGTTGAATATAATGATTAGCAAAGAAGTAAAATCTTATCAATACGCATAAGCTAAATAGCCATTTTATTTTGCTATCAAATTAAGTACAAGTAGGGTGGCAATATTTTGAATTACAACCTAAATCAAATGTCAACTATGCCACCGAATTCGCAACATATCATACAAGCGAATAGAATGTGTTAATTAAGGCTTCAATAAAACTCTTGCACATATTACGAAGTATGATTAAAACTCAAATTCAATGTCTTAAAATTATGCAAGCATTCTTAAATACACCCACATGGGCCCCGAAACTATGCTGAATGCTTAAATTTAGTGTCTGAGAATGTACGCGGGTTGATTCCCGATTTGGTCTTAGAATCAGGTCTGGGTTAACAAAACCTAAAAATTTAATTATTATAAAAATTTCAACTTATTAAAATATCTGAGAAGTTAATTCTATCATATGATAGTAGATCTGATTCTCTGTTAAGAGTTAAACAGAGTGGACAGGTTCTAAAGTTCTCAAGTATGTTCAATTCAATCAATTAGCTGTCCCGATGATGGCTGTGTTGAATGAAGATTTTAACTAGAGGGGATACTTTCATTAAAATATAATCATAATCTCAGATCAAATTAACTTAAATCATGAATTAAGACTTATTGGAGATCCATTCACTATTTAGCTAGGGCGTGGTACAAACATCTGCTTAGCTAACACTGTCATCAACATAAGAGATGTTGGAGCTACCATTCAATTTGGTAGCGTGGATTTCTCAACTATTATAATTGTAACTCTTGAAGTACCCACCCATATTGCACTCGTCCGAGGCCGTACTAGAAGGTCACAGTTTACTGAAGCTCCTACTTGTCATCCTCTCCAACCAATTTAGCATCCTACAGCTATTAAGGAGTTCTCTCAATAGAGAACTTCAGTTTTTGAAAGATTGGGTCAATCTGAAGCCCTTGTGTTGAAGAGAACCATCATTGAACATACTGTATCTCTAATGCCTTATGATATAACTGCTTTGCCAATTGAAAACTTTGTACCTGGAAGACATGATTTTGAGGCTTCCACATCAGGAAGCAAATTAACTAGAAGGCAAAGAAGAAGAAGAAGAAATGTTGAGCTGATGGCTCTGCTGATCCCATTTAAACAACCCTATGAACAAGCAATATTGCCACTAGAAGTGAATATTCCTACCCGTAACAACTTTGATAATCTAAAATGTGTAAAAATAAATAGCTCTGCTGGTGAGGTGAAGCAGTCTTTCTGCACTCAACAATGTCAAGCTCCACCACCATAGAGGAGACAATCTGAAACACTGTCCGTTAGAATATACAATGTCCTTAATGTAGCCAAGGAAAGATGCTTAATGAAAATAAAATTTTAGAGGCCTATGATGATTGAAGATACTGAGATTCCATCAAGAAGGTTTCCATCTCTTATGATAATTGGTTATCAAGCCAAGTATGCTTCGTGCGGTGAGCATAAGAGCGTGACACTTGGATCACATGTCCAAGAATCTACTGCCGAAAGGTCCCAGCGAAAGGGTAAGTAGATATAGAGGCTAAGGCCCCGCGATAAAATTCTGAAGAAAGAAAGAGATGTGATCCAAGTGTCATACTGGAAAGGTTACTTAGTACCAAAATTTAATATGTTTAGTAGGCATGGTAATCCAAAACAACATCTAGCCCAATTCAAGGCTACTTGTGGTAACATAGGAGGAAATGATGCACTACTTTTTTGCCAGTTCATCAGTAGCCTGTTCTCAACTACTTTCGAGTGGTACGCAGAACTGCCAAATGATTCGATCAAAACCTTCGTTGAGCTAGAGATAATGTTTGTGAAAAGGTTCGCTAGTGTAACCAAGAAAATAATAATTGCTGACCTTGCTTTGCTAAAAAAAAGAAAAGATGAATCAGTGATAAAATTTGTAACTCGTTGGTGTAACCTAAGCATGAAATGTGAACAACAATTGAAAGAAGAACATGCGATCTAATTGTTCATAGGCAATATGGATGATAAAATGACACCATTTTATGTATGACGTCAATTATAACATTCCAGGACTTACTTGATAGGGAGGCCAAATTTGAAAAGCTAAATCGCCCTAAGTTTAAAATCTATATAGATAAATCAAAGAAAAATAAGCCTTTAGACTCAAGAAGAAATGAAACTCATGCCTCTTCTTATAGTTCAAGTGATGAAAATGAGTAATCTATAATGCGAATAAAGAAAAATAACCAATGTACAATGATGATAAAGGAAATAAGCTTGTTCATCCAAATATATAGCCAAAATTGATATTGGGAGGTAATGATAAACCTCAGACTTTTTCAGGTTGTGGAGAGCATCCAAAATAAACAACAAGAGATGATGAGCGAATGCAGCCATCTCTTAAGAAAAAGATGAATAAAGAATATTTCTTAGAAGGGATGGTGTGGCTGAATTATTTTGACAAGCAGTCAAAGCTGGTCTACAATTATCAGAATATAAAAGGCCTAAAGAAGCTCATCAATTCAACAATCCAAATTATTATCCCTATCATCGGGTGATCAGTCATCCTATTGAAGATTGTTATATCTTCAAAGATTTGCTAGAAAGGAAGTATTGATAAAGTGAATTTACATTATCCGATAGTATTCTAATCAACTCAAAAAGAGTCTATAAGGATGATTACGCCCTCTTCCATATCATCCATTAAAGAAAAAAAAGAAGGAAAAATCAGATTAGATTGAAGAATGGAAAACAGCAGTCTCAAAAAATATCATGAAAATGTTAAAGCAGCTAAAAGATGTCTCTAGTGTTAAGTGAAAATCACCTCTTGAACTTATATTAGACTTAAAAGAAATGCTTAAACTAAGCATTTAGTTTCTCAGCGGCATTTTGATAAGGCTACTTCACAACACGAGGAGCAGTCTGCTAAACGTAGGCCTCATAAGTCAAAGAAGCCGGCTAAGAGAAAGAAGATCAAGAAAAGAACTATAACTCAAAAGATTATTAATAACTTAGAAGAGTATCACCAGCCAACAAGACAAACATTTAGGCTTGAAGACTTTATGCCTAAACTCCGTATTATTGAATTGGATGAAGAAGATAGCGGTGAATCTTTCCCAATAGAGACATGTCAAATTATTTATGTGATATCAGATGTTCTTAAGCATTAATTATTCTAAAATGAAAATAGTAGTCTTATAGACTCGACCAACCCATCAAAATTCTTATCATAAAAGAAAGCAGTGCTTGAGAAGTTAACATCTGAATTTTGTCTGATGACTCAACAAGAAGATAATAGTTCAAATGAAGACTTATATTTTCTCGACAGAAAAGAGTCAGACTCATCAACAACATCATACATGAAATGTATGAAGTCAAAAAGTGAGTTTATTTCGATCAATCCTCCAGAATAAAAAGTGAATTTGAAGAAACTACTTCTTTAGAGAAATTTGAGCAAGACAAGGTGATTCAAGTTCAGTGGTAAAGTCTTACCACCATCATCAAAGAAGAGGGATTCAAATAAAGACAAAGGTAAATAAATTGAAGTCAACGAATATATCATTCCCAAAAATCCTAGAATAAAGCCTAAATCAAGCGAAAAGATAAATTATAATATTCTATCACATCTGAGAAAGATCATTACATAATTAAGTGTGTATGAGGCTCTCTTAATATCAAAAGATCTTTGAGAAACTTTGATACGGGCTCTCAAAAATCCGGAGAGTTATGAAGCTTACTTTATCAAAAAATATATGACTGAATCATTGCAAACCCAAGATCTCACAATAATCACATTTTTTGAAGAACTTATATTGGGAATAACAGATCACAACCGTCCTCTATATATTACCGCAGAGAGTGATGAAATCTTGATCAATCGAATATTGATTGATCTAGGTTCTTCTATTAATCTTATGAGTTTAAAATTATTAAGAGGATTATCACTTGCGATCCAATATCTTGGGAGGGATAAGTTGATAGTTCATGGTTTTAATGAGAAAGGGCAGAAAACTTTAGACTCTTTTATTCTCCCACTCAAGTTTCAGGATTTGTATATAGAAGCCAAGTTTCATGTAATCGATGCTGATACATCATTTAGAGCTCTCTTGGGTTGGCCATGATTGCATGAGTATGACATAGTCCCATCAACTATGCATCAGTGTAGGAAGTACCTAAAAGATGGAGTTTAGAATTCCTGGCAACCTACAACCATTCTCCGTCCATGAAG
The DNA here is from genome assembly GCA_021442155.1 of Cymbidium sinense. Classification (NCBI taxonomy): domain Eukaryota; kingdom Viridiplantae; phylum Streptophyta; class Magnoliopsida; order Asparagales; family Orchidaceae; genus Cymbidium; species Cymbidium sinense. Next base: position 113,722,367 of record CM038225.1, read on the forward strand.
CAAAGATTTATGAAGATACAAAATATTTTATCCCTAAAGAGCCTAAATCAACAGAGCCTCTTGAGGCAGTTACATCCACTTCAGGAACTAAAAAGCAACTTCAGAAAGTGAAAGAGCAGATGCAAATAGGAAGAAAAAAAGTAATGCTGACTCTCCTTAAAGCACTAGACTCTACATCTAAATTAAGAAGATGAGTGCCTCATTTGGGAAGTGACGCACAAGAAGATGAAAATATTCATGTCAAACTTAAGGGAACTTATAAGCTTTCAAGAAAGGAAAAGTATAAAATAAGTGATTCTAATTCAGACTATGACTTTGAATCTACTTATGAAAATAGGGTTCAGAGGGTCGCAGCAAGAAGGATAGCCCACTTAGCAATGTCAGACGACTCCTTCAAAATTATACCCATCCCTCAGCAGTACTTCAAAGAAATCACTCCACTAGATGTTCATAATATTGAAGAATTGATAAAATTCTATGTGCCACCATTGAGTGAGAGTGGTAGAACAGGAATTTTATTTTACAAATTTGAAGAATCTCAGCCTCACAATTTTGATTAGCCCACTCAACATGAAGATTTTGATGAGATGGAGCCAACAAGAATACCAATATACTATCCATCGAAATTGCAAAGAATGATACATAAGCTTGAAATTCGTATTGTAACTACTAAAAATTGAACTCAAATCTTTAACATGATGTGGAGCCAAAGAAGTCCTCAAGCATCACGAAGAAGTGATAAGTTCATCACTAAAGATCTTGGGTTCATCAACAAATGTCATCAAAATAAAGTTTGTTATAATATAATAGAAGCTGAGATCGAAATTAATAGTGACGAAGAAGATGATCTCTATGAAATTCTTCTTACAAACGATGAAGAAGTAGAAGCTAAGCCTGCACTTGAGGAACTCGAAGATGGTGGACAAACAACTACTATGGATGAACTCAAAGAAATCAACCTAAGAGCTGAGGATGATCCCCGTCAAACTTTTGTCAGTGTCCTTCTACTTGATGAGAAAGTTGAATAGCTAAAAGTGCTACTTTGTGAATTCAGGGATTATTTTGCATAGACATATGCTGAAATGCCAGACTTATCCCCTGATGTGATAGTTCATAAATTAGCAATCATGTCAAATACAACACCTGTTAAACAAACTCTGAGGCGAATGAGATTAGAAATTGAAGAATAGGTGATCATTGAAACTAAAAAGCTAATTAAAGTAGAATTCATACATGAAGAAAAGTATCCTGATTGGATAGCTAATATAGTGCCCGTGAAGAATAAAAATGATGTGATTCATATATGTATCGATTTTCAGGATCTTAATAAAGCTTGCCTAAAAGACAGCTTCCCATTTCCTATATCAGAATTATTGGTTGATAATACATTCAACTATGATATGTTTTCTTTTATGGATGGATCATCGGTATTACATCGTTCAGAACACCTATTGACATATATTACTACATAGTCATACCTTTTGGTTTGAAGAATACTGAAGCTACATACCAAAGAGCCATGATACATATTTTTGATGAGTTAACTCATCAGAAGGTGGAATGTTATGTTGATGATTTGGTGATGAAGAGCTTAAATGGTGAAAATCACTTTAAGAATTATATTGAAGAGAATCAGAAAATATGACCTCAAGATGAATCCTCTAAAATGTGCATTCGAGGTATCCTCTAGAAAATTTCTTGAGTATATTGTACGTCACAAAGGAGTTGAGATCGATCCTGCTAAAACCAAAACAATTATGGAGATGCCTCTGCCGAATAGTTTTCGTCAGCTTCATCTTTATAAGGACAGCTTACATTCATCCGACAATTTATATCAAATTTATCAGGATGCTGTCAACCATTTGCAAAGTTCATGAAAAAGAATGCTTCATTCAAATGGGACAAGGAGTGCCAAGAAGCCCTCAATAGTATTAAAAGCTACCTATTAAATCTATCAATCCTTGCAGTGCCTACTCCTGGGAAACCCCTCATTCTATACACAGCTGCATTAAAAGAGTCTCTTGGAGCATTATTGGCACAATACAATGAAGAAAGTAAAGAGAATGATCTTTATTATATCAGTCGAAGGTTGATAGAAATAGATATAAGATACTCTCCGATAGAGAAACACTGTTTGACATTGATCTTTGCAGTCCAAAAGCTCCTTCATTATAAGTTTTTCACAAAATTACCCTCATCTCAAGGATCAATCTGCTGAAGTACTTGATGGCAAGACCAACATTGACAGGTCGCTTGGTAAGATGGACAATATTGCTTTTACAATTTGATATTACATACGTTCCACAGAAAGTAGTGAAGGGATATATTTTAGTAAATTTTCTTACTGCACATCCCATCCCCGCAGACTCTTCTCTTAACGATGATTTGCTTGATGAGCAAATTATGCTTTTTTTTAAAGAGAAAAATCACAAATTTGGGAAATATACTTTGTTGGAGCCTCATCAATCAAACAAGTCCAACCTCTAAATTTCCCAAGGGAAAAAACATGAATCAGTATTGTCTTCATAACACTAGAGGGAGGAATAATTAGATGATCATATGGGTTAATCGGGCCAATAATTAATAATGAAGTTGAGTATGAAGCATTGGTAGTAGGCCTTGAAGAAGCTATTTTCATTGACATTCAAAACTTGCATATTTTTTATGATTCCCAACTTATTATAAATCAAGTACTAGGCATCTATAAAATCAATGAACTTGAGTTAGCTTTCTATCACAAAAGAGATCTTAAGCTTATGAAGTAAATATGAAATATCACACTAACGCGAGTCTCTCGATCTGAGAATAACAAAGCAAGTTGCTTAGCAAAATTAGCTAAGAAGATGATATGTATGATTGGTGATTATGTCATGATCGGGATATTTACTCGACAAGTTCTAGAGCTAGCAAAGTATCAATCCCCATAGGTAGAGGGTTATCAAATTTGACCCAGTAGGATGCGACTCAAGTTATTCCTCACCCTCCCCAAAATTAACAAAGAGTTATACCAAGAAAAACTAAGCATGACATTGCTTCAGAAAAGAAATGAGAAGCTTTTATAGTAAAAGAGCCACATGATTGGAGATAACCCTTTATTGACAACTTTAAAGAAGGAAAATTACCAAATAATAAATCATTGGCAGCTCAAATCGAGAAGAGAATGTTGCGTTATGCTTTCTTTAACAACACTTTATATCGTAGATCCTTTGAACAAATGTAGCTACGATGCTTAAATACAAATGAAGCTAGTAAAGTGATAGTTGAAGTTCATGAAGGACTTTGTGGTGCACATCAATTAGGTCCTAAGATGATAGTAAAGATCAAAATGATGGTTATTATTGGCCATCTATGGTGATAGACTGTATCAATCATGCCAAGAGGTGTCAAGAATGTCAAGTACATGAGAATATAATCTACTAATCACCAAATATATTACACCCAACAATAGCATCTTGACCATTTGAATGTTGGGGTACAAATATAATCAGATCAATTGATCCACCATCATCAGCTGGTCATCGCTTCATCCTAACAGCGATTGACTATTTCTATAAGTGGGCTGAAGCTACACTATTTAAAGAAGTTACTGCTGATCGAGTGATCTACTTCTTCACACATAATGTGGTCTATAGATTTAGAGTGTCATGTCAAATAATTTTTAATAATGGCACAGCTTTCAAAAGTACAAGGATTTATAGATTCATCAATCGACATAAAATTTATTGTGATATTCTTCAGTATATAATCCAAGGAAAATGGTTTGGTAGAAGTTTTCAACAAGATATTGGTCAAATTGCTCAAGAACATCCTCACTAAAATAAGAGAGAATGGCATACCAAACTGATAGAGGCTTTATGGGTGTATCGAACTACTTATAAGACACTGACTAAAGCCACTTCTTATTCATTAGTATTTGGAACCGAAGCGGTCTTTCCGCTTGAAGTTGAATTTCCTTCACTTTGAGTAGCCACTCAATGCAACATAATTGAAGATCAAAATGCTTGTTTGAGAATGGAGGAACTCGACGCGCTTGATGAAGTTAGATTATAAGCCCATCAAAATCTGGAAATTTATCGAGCAAAGATGTCCAAGGCTTTTGACCATACGGTGCGGCTACGAACATTCCAAAAGAGGGAATTGGTCTTGGTGCTGAGAAGACCACTTATTTTTAATCAAAAATTTGGTGGCAAATTTGAGCCTAATTGGGAAGGCCCTTTTGTCATTGAGAAAGTGTATCAAGGAGGGGCATACCAACTTATTAACCTAAATGGCGAACGACCAATGCCGCTAATAAATGGTCTGTGGAGAAAATTTTATCAATTCTCTTTTTGAGAATAAGATATATACTTCCATCTTCACTCTATGTGGGATAAAATGAGGATGGAAATATACATCTTCTCCTTTTATGCATTTTGACACCACGATCAGATGTTCTTTTGAGGTGATCGACAACATTAAGAAGGTGTATCTCAAAAGATAGAAGTCACCACCCTACAATGGACCTAATCACCTCAACAAGGACTCCTAAGGATAATGAGTTATGTATACTGAGATTCTTCACCTTTTATATGAAAATAGAGTTTATTTTAACTTTATTGTTCTACAGGCAAGCCCATAGTTAATTCCCTAAGAGATGGGATCCCTTAGGAATACTCTCGATTAAGGTAAATGATTGTTATCTCCAAAGATTTCAATAGGTAAGAGGATTAATCGATTGGTTTGTTTGGGAAGATCAAATGGGATTGACCAAAGAGAGGGAGTTATTATCGAAGTCAAAGGAAGATAAGTAGGAGATGTCCATAATGCTAGGAAGTCTAGCGAGCATCTTAAAGTATCCTATAATTGGGCTTTATATTTTTGAAATTAATTTAATTTATTTGAGTTGTATTTTTCATTAGAAATTTAGGGCTTATGATTCCATAACACAAGATTAAGGAAATGCCTAAGAGGTGAGGATTTTTGCTTATGGCCTACAAAGGGGAGAAGTAATCTCAGAACTTAAATTTAGGGAGCTTTGGCGAGGGCCAAAAGCACAACCTAAATCTAAGGCGAAAATAGGTATTTTATTTTTCTCCATAAGAGAGGACAAACCAATAAGCTTGACTTACAACTCTGGTGGTCGCCAACTAACCTCCTATAGTTTTAAATTCATGTAGGCAAGTCATATGCTTTATGTAAGATAGCTAGGCTGTTATTTATTTAGAAAGAGATTAAGTCCTTAAACTCACTCCCTAAAGAAACTAGATCATGCAAGGACATGCTTCAAATGACCTAAATCTAATGCAATTTAGATTTTATTTTATTTTTATTTTTGGACAATCATTTTGACTAAGGCTAATAGGATTCATATGCCTAATGCATGATAAATGAGATTATTGGCCAAAATCAGTGATAAGGGAGGAGGTGTATTTCCACCATGGCTCTCAAAGGTCAAGCCAAGTTTCAAGCATGGAAGCCCTAATGAAGAGTGAAAATAATATGCATTTATGCATGATGTTATAAATATAAAGTACTCATCGGTAAGGTATTGGTAATTCTTTTATCTTGATTTTTATCCTAAGCTTTAGGTGAGGTTATGAGTTCTTTATTTTTAGTTTTGATTTGTTAAATTTTGTAGAAGATTTATTTTTTTCTAAGAGCCTAATCCACATCCAAGCTATACATAAAGCAAGGAAGAAACTAGGAAAAGGATGCTACTTAATGAATAAGCTAAACAAATCATCAATCAATTTATAAAGTTAATCACAAAAGAATAAGAGGCAATTGTGGTCGGGTACCTCTGCACAAAACCCAAAAAATAACTGAGTAGTTTAGCTCTACCCTTATACAATCTAGATTATAAATGAATTAAATATAATTAATCAAGGAACTCATTATTATGGGGGTCTTCTAGCTTCATTTCTTCATTCTTCCTTTCTTCTTTCTTCTTCTTTTCTTATTTCTTCTTTAGTTCCTTCTTTTGGATGGTTGAATGGTGGATGCTCCAAAGGCTTCACATGGTACATAAGATGAGATCTTATGACCAATGCTCATCTTAATCCCCATAATAATCATTCCAAAATCCTAATTTTAAAAATTACATGAAAAGGAAAAATAAATCAAGCTAACACCTACAAAATAGAGATTAGTTAAACAAATCACATAAATCTCAAGTATGTATATTAGACTTATCACCCAACACATGGGTGACTAAGTCCACCTGGTCTATTGAATTATGCTTATGGGGCATAAGCACATAAACAACAAAAGCATTTATATCTTTATTTATTACATCGCCCCTTAAACACAATCCCCTATAACAGATAATGGTTAGACTAAGATCGCCCTATCATTCATTATATGCACATACATCCTAACATTCAGAATAAAAATATATATCACAAAACAAAAGCAAGCATCAAACTATGCACTGCCCTAACCTAAATCTAGAAGTGATGACTTAGCCTAATGTGTGTGCTATAGAGGTTTGTGTGGTATGCTTAGCTATCACATTAAGTTAGAATTTTCTAAGTGTGAAGAATGTTCAACATAGAGGAGGGTTTCATTTAAGTGATTTAATTATTTTAGGTTGGTTTTATTTCATGTTTTGATTGGGTCCAAGTGAATCCTACAATTAATTACCAAGTTATAAAGAGAGGGAAAGAGAAGAGAACTTCTCTTTCCTTCCCTGACCTAAGTAATTTTTAGAGTGGATTTATATTTTAGTTTTGCTTAGTGAATGTTTTATTATATATTTTAATTAATCCTAAGTTTAGATGAATTCTAAACAAACTTATTCAAAAAGAAAGGTATTTTAAGATTAAATAAAATGAACCAAATTCACAAAACATACATCACTTCATTTCTATTCAACATGTATGGAATGCATATGAATGAGTCCTAAGCATATCTATGCATACAAATAAGAATATTTAACACACTTTATGATGCATGCTAAGCAATTCATTTAAGAAAATTTGAAAGTTTATGATGCATGATTTTCATTAAATAGCAAAGGGGTTTCTTTTCCAACTTTCACATGCACATATCAATGTATGATAGGAATAAGTGAGTATGACACTATTGTTAACCAGGGGTGAAAGGTACAAGTACTTAGGGTTACTTAAAGCCTCGCATCCTCGAGGTTGTCCTGACTAATATACCACCGTGGTTAAAATTTTCATATGAGGTTTCTAAAGAATAAGATATATACTTCCATCTTCACTCTATATGGAATAAAATGAGGATTGAAATATATATCTCTTTCTCTTTTTATGCATTTTGATACCACGTAGATCTGCAGATGTTTTTATTGAGGGTGATCAGGTACGACATTGAAGAAAGGTGTACTATCTCGAAAGATAGAAGTCACCACCCTACAATGGACCTAATCACCTTAACAAAGACTCCTAAGGATAATAGGTCTGCATATATACCAAAGATTCTTCCCTGCTTTACATGAAAAAGAAAAGTAAGGTTTATTTTAAATTGGGTTCGTTAAGTTACCTACAGGGGCAAGCCCCCATAGTTAATTACATCCTAAGGAATGAGATTCCTTAAAAATACTCTCAATTAAGTTAAATGATCATTGTCTCTAAAGATTTCAATATGTAGGACTATCAATCGATTAGCTTATTTTTGAAGATCAAATGGGATTGATCAAGGAGAGGGAGTTATTATTTAAGCCAAAGAAAGATAAGTAGGAGATGCTCACGATGCTAGGAAACCTAGTGAGCATCTCAAACTATCCTATGGTTAGGCTTTTCATTTTTTAAATTGATTTAATTTATTTGAGTTGAATTTTTTATTCAAAATTTGGGATTTATGATTCCATAACACAAGATTATGGAAATGCCTAAGAGGTGAGGATTTAAGCTTATGGCCCATGAAAAGGAGAAGCAACCTCATAACCTAATATCTAGGGAGCTTTGGTGAGGGTTGAAAGCACAACTTAAATCTAAGGCAAAAATGGGTATTTAGTTTGCCTCCACATGAGAGGACAAATCACCCGACTGCTTGGACTTACAACCACCTGGGGGTGGCCACCAACTAACTCTTCCTACGATTTTAAATTCCTATAGGCAAGTTATATGCTTTATACAAGATACCTAGACTATTATTTATTTACAAAGAGAATAAGTCCTTAAACTCACTCTCTAAAGAGACTAGATCATGTAAGGTTATGCTTTAAATGACCTAAATCTAATGTAATTTAGATTTCATTTTATTTTTTATTTTTGAACAATCATTTTGACTCGAGCTAATAGGATTCATATACCTAATGCTTGAGAAATAAGATTATTGGCCAAAATCAGCGAGAAGGGAGGAGGTGTGTTTTTACCATGGCTCTCAAAGATCAAGCCAAGTTTCTCTGGCAAAGGTGGAAGCCCTCCAATCAAGAGTGAAAATAATATGTATTTGTGCATAATGTTATAAAAGAAGTACTCATCCAGCTAAGGGGTTGTTAATTCTTTAATCTTGATTTTAGCCTAAGCTATAGGTGAGATTATGAGTTCTTTATTTTTAGTTTTGAATTATTAAATTTGGTAAAAGATTTATTTTTTCTTAAGAGTTTAATCCACATCTAGGCCATACATAAAGCAAGGAAGAAACTAGGAAAATGGTGTCACTTAATGCACAAGCTAAATAAATCATCAATCAATTTATAAAGCTAGTCGTAAAAGAATAAGAGGCTATTATGTTGGGCACCACCGCACAAACCCAAAAATAAATTAGGTAGCCAAGCTCTACCCTTATACAACCTAGATTAAAAAAGAATTAAGCACAATTAAGTAAGTAACTCATTATTACGGGGGTCTTCAAGCTTCATTTCTTTATTCTTCATTTTTTTTCTTTCTTCTTTGGTTCCTTGTTTTGGATGGTTGGAAGGTGGATGCTCCAAAGGCTTCACATGGTGCCTAAGATGAGATCTTATGACCAATGCTCATCCTAATCCCATAACAATCATTCCAAAATCTTAACTGCAAAAATTACATGAAAAGAAAAAGTAAATCTAGCTAACACCTGCAAAATAAAGATTAGCTAAAACAAACCATACAAATCCTAAGCATGTATATTGGACTTATCACCCCACACATGGGTGACTAAGTCCACCTGACCTATTGGATTATGCTTAGGGGTATAAGCACCTACACAATAAAAGGATTTATATCTTTATTTATTACAACACCCCTTAAGCACAATCCACTATAGAAGACAATGGTTAGGCTAAGATCGCCCTACCATGCACCGCCCTAACCTAAAGCTAGAAGTGGTGACTTAGCCTAATGTGTGTGCTTTAGAGGTATGTGTGGTATGCTTAGTTATGGCTTTAAGTTAGAATTTTCTAAGTATGAAGAATGCTCAACTTAGAGGAGGGTTTCATTTAAGTGATTTAGTTACTTTTGGTTGATTTTATTTTATGTTTTGATTAGGTTCAAGTGAATCCTATAATTAATTACTAAGTTATAAGAGAGAAGAGAGAACTTCTCTTCCTTTAAGTAATTTCTAAAGTGGATTCATATTTTAGTTTTGTTTAGTGAATGTTTTAATTAATCCTAAGTTTAGGTGAACTCTAAACAAACCTATTCAAAAGAAAGGTATTTTAAGATTAAGTAAAATGAACTAAATTCAAAAAACATACATCACTTCATTTCTTTCCCAACATGTATGACATGCATATGAATGAGTCTTAAGCATATCTATGCCTATAAATGAGAATGTTTAACACACTTTATAATGCATCCTAAGTAGTTCATTTAAGAAAATTTGGATGTTTATGATGCATGATTTTCATTAAGTAGCAAAGTGTTTTCTTATCCAACTTTCACATGCACATATGAATGTATGAAAGGAATAAGTGAGTATGACGTCATTGTTAACTAGAGGTGTAAGGTACAAGACCTACTTAAGAAAGAATGCAAAAGTTTGTGTTGGTTGATTTATTTTTGTTTATGTAATTTACATGTGCAAGCATATGTATCCTTCTTAAGTGATAGTATAGGAATGAATAGGACATGAAATAAGGCAAGTGTTAAGTTCTTTTCAAATGAACCATACACCTTGCCAAATCCTATTCAAAACTATATTAAAAGTGAAGAGAAGGAAAACCTACACTAAGCACATCCTTATATTTTACTCACATGTAAAATTATAAATAGGATATAAGTAACACACTTTCAGTTTTGATAATTGATTCATATATTTTGAAAATAATTTTAATTTAATAGTGATAACACATTCTTACTTTAGCCAACACATGCAATTTGACATAAAGGAAACATTTTCATTTTAAATTTGATTTTTGAAAAGCATGGATGCATGAAAACATATGACACACATATTTAGCATGTTGGGGAAGAACTAAAGTAATGAAAGCATGTAAACACATTCACTTTAATTAAATCCTAAAGGCAATCATATGAAATAAGAAATCTTAAAGTAAATCAAAGTTTATTTAATATAATTTTTGTTTGATTTTGAATTTAATTTAATTTTGAAAATGTGAATTGAGTTTGATATTCCTAACATATTCCTATATATGTTTAATATTTTTGTTCAATTTTTAGATGATTATATTTGTTTTATATTTTGATTAAGTTAAGGTATGAATTAAATATGTTAATTACCCCTTACTTACACCACCTTAGCATAGTTAATCAAATAATTATAAGCCAATGAGATGACATAAAATCTCACTAGATATTTAAATTTGTAATGCACCTTGGAAGAAATGGGACCAATGCAATTTGGATGATTAATGATTAATTAAGCTAAGGGATTTAACTTAAGTAATTTCAAAACACCCTTCACACACATGAGTTGAGTTTTGATTTCCTAAATTGAACTTAGGCTCTTGAACACCTAAGCATCTACCCAAAGTATATTAATTAAGTTCTAGAAAGTTTTAAAATTTTAATAAATTAATTAAGAGGGTAATTAGTGAATTATCCCATAATTAAGAGAGGATTAAGAAAGAAAAGGGGGTTTGGAGAATAGCTTAGGAGAAATGCCCCAAAATTATTCCCTAAACCTCCCATTCACTGAAAAAAATCTTAATCAACTTCAACAAAGGATTAAACCACTAATCAAACCCTTAATTAACCTTAATTACATTAAGGGGATAATTTGAAAATGAATTAGCAATTTCTCCAATTAAGCTACTAATCAATCCTAAGAAAATCAAGGGAGGCATAAATCATCTCCCAAACTATACACAAGAAGTTAGAGATTGATCAGTGGATTAATTAGGGAGTAATTAGCAAATTAAGATTTCCAATAAAACCCAAAACTAGAGAAAGATACTATTCAAAATCCATTAAAACCAATTTTAGAATATTCTAGGTTGAATTATCCTTCAGTTGCAATTAACCTCATATTTTTCTAATTTTTCTTCAGAGATATATGAATTTTAGAAGGTTAAGTAATTAATTAGGAATTTTTTAAACCTTAATTAATTCCCTAATCCCTGCAGCGCTGACGCGACTGCACTTTACATGTGTCACTCCTTGAGCGGCCACATAAATGTCACATCATAATACCGCATGGTGGCGACGCTACACGCTTTTGCCTCCATCGTTCGATCAAGGATCGAACAGCTAGGATATAATCTGTGGTTTTAAAAGGATAAAGAGCGGTCCTACGCATCTTAAATCTCAGCCATCCATCCAAAATGCACAGATGGATAGCTAGAGATTCACCTCTACCAAGCTCTGTGAACCATGGAGGTTGTCCATGTTCTAGGCCAAGATTCGAGCTTGATTGAGCTCAGATTAGCCTAAAATTTAGCCCACACCATCATCAAGCAATGTAGATAACATCCAATGGATAAATCCTATGAAATTAAAATTCCTTTCACAAAGGACCAACACACATGGGAATTAAGCTCAAAAAAATGGCATACCCTCGGCATCGATCTCTTGGAAGCTTGTCTAGTTGAGACAAAGCTCTGTTGAAAGTTTTAAGTCTTGGGGTTGAGTAGATCTCTCTATGGACCAACTCCTCTTTGGATTCCTTGCGACTTTGATCAAACTAGCACTCCTCTTACCTTTAGAGCTTGGGAAAGAGTGTGGGTGCATTTAACTTAGTCCTCTGATGGAGCTTGAGGAAGGAATTTGATTGGTTTCAAGTGTTGGCTCAATTGAAAATCCTATGGAGCTCCCCTATTTTTACTATGTAAAAATCGAGAATGGGAATTTCTAATCTCTCTCTCTAGAAGCATGAAGGCTCTCAAATGGCTCCTCGGCTTATGCTGTCGATGTGTGTGTGTGAATTGAAATGAATTAGGGGGAGTATATCTTCCCCATTGGCAATCTGACGGCCGAGCATAGGCTTGCCATTTTGATCCAATTGCCCTCATACAATGGGTTATTTGATATGTTAGAGGCTTTCACATGGTCGATTTGGCTAGAGGAGTGGGAATATGAACTCCCCATATGATCAAACCAAGTGGAGGGAGGTTTTCCATGTGGCCAATTAGAGCCATGCGCTCGATTTTAATCTTGGGTCAAGTTGGACTGACCCAAACCCATTTGGTTGGGTGCACCACCCTTTATAGGGTTTACTTGACCTATTAAGAGAGTATCAAGTAGGTATGAAGAGGGTTTAACCAAATTCCAAGTGGAATTGACCAAAATTTGTTCTATAGCCTAGGGGTAAAATGATCATTTGGTTGATTTTTGAATTTGGATATGTTAAGTATATTGAGAAAATAGGTTTGGCCAAGTTTCATTGGATTTGGAATTCATTTGGTATGGTTTGGCTCATTTTGACCCATTTAAGTCATAATGGGTCAACTTGGGTCAAGTGGACCAATTGGTCAAATTGGGTCAAACCAAGGGTTGGGACAAATTCATATGACCATTTGAAATGTTTTGGTGGCTTTGGTCTGAGTCAATTTGGTTTAGATTTGAATTTAATTCATATGACTTCATTTAGGTCAAATGAGTCAAGTTGACCAATTTGACCCATTTAACCTATTTGAGCTAGGTCATAGGTAGGTTTAGGTTTGATTAGTCATATGAAGTGAATTGGTATCTTCGTTTCTAATCAATTTTGGTTAAGTTTGAATTTGGCTCAACATGACCCTTTAGGTCAAGTTGGGTTCAAGCTCAATTGGGCTAGGTTTGGTCTAGTTGGCCAATTGAGGCTTTGGTCAAGTTTAACAAGTGATTTGGAGTAAACTTGACCCATTGGTTTCAATCAATTTGGCTTAGATCAAGTTTTGGCATATTTTGACTTTTTAGGTCAAATTGGGTCAACTTGGGTCAAGTGGCCAATTGGGCTACGTTAGGCTCAAAGTTGACTTGGTCAAGTTCAAACATAGTTCATCAATGAGCTTAGATCAATGGTTTCAATCAATTTGACCTATGATGAATTTTGGCTATGTTGACTTTCATTTTGGCTAGGTGTTGACTTGGTCAACCCTTAGGTTTGGTTTGACTTTTTGGGTGATTCATCTCATGATGATTGTTGATCATGATGAGGCATAGTGAGTTTGATTCAATCCAATTTAGTAGATTTGGCTCATAAGGGTATTTTAGGTCACTTTGGGTTAACCTAAGTGGGTCAAATGGCTTGGTCAAAGCTTGATTTGAGTTTGATTGAACTTGTATATGGGCTTGTGATTGAAATATAGATCCATTTGCAAGTGGTTTGAAGCCAAATGGGTTTTGATTCATTTGACAACTTCAAGTCCAAAGGGTAAACATGAAATAGATTTTTGGCTTGACTTTTAATTGAGTTTTGATAAATTGATTGAAGTTTATATTTATAATAGGCTTCATGATTGTAGATTTTATAGAATCATGAAGGAAAATTAAGAGTTTGGCTTGATTTGATGTTGATTTGGCTAAGGTCAAGGTTTTGACTTGAAAGGCTTAGGTTGGATTTTGAATGAGTTTGACTTTGATTTTTAGAGTTGATTTTGATTGTTTGAATTTATATTTCATTTATATATGTGAATATAAATGAGAATATAAATGGGTTATTAGAAAATTTCATGATTTTGAAGTGATTTGATCATGCTCTAGGCTAAGTCCTTAAGAGGAAATTTAAAGGACTTAGAAAATTTTGGAGTTTGGAGCTTGAATTTTGAATTTGATTTGATAGATTTGAATTTATATTTCATTTATATATGTGAATAGAAATGAGAATATAAATGAGTTATGAGAAAATCTCATAAGTTTGAATTGATTTGAAGATGATTTAGGTTATGTCCTTAAGGTGGAAATTAAAGACTTGGAAACTTTTGGAGTTTTGGATTTGAATTTTGGATTTAGTTTGATTGATTTATATTTATATTTCATTTATATATGTGAATATAAATAAGAATATAAATAGTTATGAGAAAATGAGTTTGGGTTGATATAATTTAGGCTAAGTTCTTAAGAGGAAAATTTAAAGGACTTAGGAAATTTTGGAGTTTTTTGGAATTTTAACTTGGAATTCAATCATGGACTTCAATCATGGATTTCAATCATGGGTTTCAATCATGTGGCATTGATTTGAGTTTGTAGAAAATCAAATAAGATTGGTTTGGAGTTTTACTTGAAGGAAGGAAGGTGAGGAGTGGTTCAAACTAAGGGCAGGAAAATTTTTCTTAACACCCCTAAGGCTTGACCTATTCCTATGGCTAACTCTTCTACGTCTCTAGGGCTAAGTTGAGTGTCCACCTAATCACTTGATGTGTCTTAGGACTAAGGATCCCTTAAAATCTAAGAGGAGCCATATGTCTAAGATGGAGGGGTTGAGAGCTCATTATAAAAATGAGGTCAACAAAGGGCTCCCAATAGGTGTGGTATGACTGACAAGGAACACCGCACTTATTGGTGTTGATCGAAACGATCAACAACATCGAAAGATCACTAGCACTAAAAGAGACAATCTACTCCTAACCCGAGGTGTAGAAAGTATTCAGAGGTTAGTGCAATGTGGCTCTACTTATATCCAAGATATAAGAGAGGGAAGGAGGAAACCACTAGGAATTGAGTATGTGAAACTTCCACTAGGGAAACAGGTTCAAGTCATCCACAAAGGGGATGAGAGGTTTGATTTGATTTAAGTCTCATTGAGAAGAAATTTCCACTGATGAAGAGGGTTGAATTTGTTTTAATTTTTTAGATTTGGATTTTGAGATGGACCTTGTTGGTTTGCGATGGACCGCACTGAGTAGGAGCCATGGAGGCTAAGACCTAACTCAAATTTACCAATCTAAAGGGGTAGTCTACTAAACACATGGCAGGACTAGCCAACCAAAGGGATATCTTTCGATATGCAGCAATTGTACTAGGAAGAAAGCGTAGTAGACTTACATCCTCCAAAGTAGGGACCATTTGCTGGGATAATCTATTAACAAAGCAACATATTGAAACCAACCTAGGGCTGACTATTGCGTGAATGCTGATGGGGGACTTAGATCAACTCAAAGAGAATCAATATTAATTTCATTTTATTTTAATTTGTTTTGATGTATTCCATTGGTTTGTCATGGATCACACTGAGAAGGAGCTTATGCCAGCCTAAACCTATCTCAGATTTACTGAACCAAAGAGAGTAGCTTCCCGACCGATGGGAGAACTATCCAACCAAAGGAGTGCCTTTCTATTTGCAATGATCAATTCAAGGGAAGAAAGCTCAGGGACTCACATATTCCACTAGAAAAGACCACTGGGGTGATTGGTTGCCTTGGGCAACAAATCAAACCCACTTAAGAGTATTCTGGTGGTCTTGTGGATTTATATCATTTCGGTGGTCGCAATTCCCATATGGAGTTCTGCTGACACTACCCTAAAGATAGGATGCTTGCTTGGGAAGAGGAGCCCTTTAGGGGCTTGAATTCCTAATCCACAAGCAAAATAATTTGTTTATTTTATTTAGTTTGTTTATCGTGGACCTTGTTAGTTTGTGAGGGATGAAACTGAGAAGAAACTTATATCATCCAAGACCTATCTCAGATTTAGTGAACCAAAGGAGAATCTATGCATCCGTTGAACAAATTCTCCAATCATAGGGGTGGCTACTAGGAAAGAGGACGATCCAAAATTAACCGTGTGTCTAAATGGTGCAAGGATGTGATCCAAATAATAGAGTGCCACAGGGATAGGGCCGCTAAGGTTTTAATCTAAAACCCTAGAGAAGATGACATGGCTAGTCATATATCCAATAGGTATTTGGTGTCTGACTCTAGGAGAAGCGCGGGGACTCATATCTTCCAAGAGTGGTGTATCCATCGGGTGAGTTGCTATCAGCATAGTGAACATCAACCAACCTAAGATGCCCATCAGTTTGCAACAATCAACCTAGGAAGAAAACTTGGGGACTCACATCCTTCTATAGTGAAATTGATTATTAGGATATTCTATCTTTGGCTCGACAGGTGTCATCCGACCTAGGGTGACTACTAAGTAAATTCCACAAGGGGACTTATATCAACTCAAATATAGTTAAGAGGAAAGGAGCATCTGGGGGACTTACCCTAAATCTCAAATTTACTCAACCTAGTTAGATCATGATGACTAGTTCAAGAAGAAAGCACGGGGACTCACATCTTCTTAAACAAAATCAACACGAGATAGCTTACTGGCTGGGCAATGAATTCTACCATACTAACAAGGCACTCATTGGTTTGCAATGGTCAAGTTGGGAAGAAAGTGTGAGGACTCACATCATCCAAACAAATTACCACTGGGATGACATACTAGCGAGGTAGCATGTAGACCCGACCTAGAGCAGCTAATGAGTGAGTGCCATAGGGGCTTCCTCTCACATCACAGAGCTCACGATAAAAGATTTATATTTGTTGTTGTGCATGTGTCAAAAGGAATAGGATGCCTCACGGGCTATATTACACCAACCTTAAACACACTAGGGGATTCATATCAAGTGGTGCCATGGATGGCAAATAGGAATTTCCACTAAAAAAGGATGACACTTGGGTTCTCTCACACCTAACTTAGTTGTGCTAATCAAAATAGGATGCCTCTCGGGTTCTCTTACACCTAACTTAATTGTACTAATCAAAATAGGATGCCTCTCAGGTTCTCTTACACCTAACTTAGTTGTGTAATCAAAATAGGATGCCTCTCAGGTTCTCTTACACCTATTCTAATAGCATCTGGAGATTGTGTTTGTGTTGTGAAAGAGGGATAGGATGCCACTAGGGGACTCTTATACCCACCCTAAACACGTTATGGTGGATTCACAAGACAAGCAAACAACGCTTCGAAAGAAGAGAAGATTTTGATAAAATAAAATCAGATTTTTGTTGAGATAGAATTATTTTCAAGCTCGATTTATTTCATCAATAATATTTCTTTAGATAGAGCCTATTAATTGGAAGCATTGAGTGTTCCCCTTTACAATCAATAAGCTGATAAGATCCTCATTGGTAGGCCTTCTCTGACATGACCTTCCCAAGTGGGTCAAACTTGACTCCCATCTTTCTGACGGCAATTGGTCTCCTTAGAACTAACATAAGTTCTCCTACTCGGAAAGACCTAGGGCGGACTAGCTTGTTGTGAGCTTGAATCATTTTGGCCTTGTACAACTTTTAAGTTCTGGAACGCCCATAGGCAACTCTCCTCCAAAGCTTCGAGCTCTTCTAATTGTAGCTTTGCATTCTGCTCTATAGTGATCTTGCTACCCAATGCTATCCTTAGTGACGGGGATGGGAGTTGAACTTCTGAAGGTAGAATGGCTTCATACCCATACACAAAGAAAAATGGGGTAAACTGAGTTGGAGTTTGGTATGTGGTGTGGTAGGCCCACAAGGCTTCAACCAACTCCTCATTTCACTGTCGTTTGTTATCATCAAGAGTCTTCTTCATTATCTAGATGAGAGTTTTTGAATGCTTCTGCTAAGCCATTTGCTCTAGGGTAATAGATGGTGGAGTATCTCCAATCTATATCGTGTCTTTTGGCAAAGCTTTTGATCTTCGTGCTTTTGAATGCAGTACCATTTTCGGATATAATTCATTAAGGCACCCTGAACCTATATACGATATGGTTCTAAAAAGAAGCACATGCGACTATGACCTCTATGAGTGGATGGCTTGCCCACTTGGAAAAGTAGTGTGGCGGCTAAGATGAACGATGCCCCTTGGAAGAAGGAGGATCGATTAGACCCACAATGTTGGTACCCCAACACTCAAATGGCCATGAGGTCAATGTAAGGTGTAGAATGTTGGCTGGTTGGTGAAGGACCACACCATGCACCTAACACTAATGGCATCTCCTAGCTACATCCATGCAGTTTGTAATCATTGAAGGCCAATAGTACCCTAGTCTCTTAATCTTCATCTTCATCATCAGACTGGATTGATGCGCTCTGCATAGATCTGAATGTACCTCGGTTACAATGTGATGGGCTTCATGTTTTTCTAAATAATGTAATCACATCTGGTCAAAGGACTATCAGTACAAGTTGCATCAACGAGAGCATAGGAGAGAGCTCTCTATTTCATCTAATGAGCTTATGACTTTTCTTGAGGCAGTTTATCGGTGTTCAAATAGTCTATGAATGGCTGCCTCCAATTCAACTCCTTATCCTTATAGGCAACGGTAACCTCCCCTTCAAGAGAAAGTCTCTCAATGAGTTCAGCATCAATAAGGGATATGACTTGTCTATTTTTGATCCTTATTGAAACAGACTCATCTTTCAAACAAGTCAACTCTTTGACAAGTTTGGCCAAAGCATCTACTTACGTTCTCTCGGGAACCTTGTAGATGGTGACTTGAATTTGGCAACACATGGTATACTGGTGATGAAGCTTGGGTTGAGAACCTTGTAGGACCCGACAACCTAGTTGATGACCAACTTAGAATCTCCAAATATGTTGATGCTCTTGACACTGATAGTGATGGATAATGCCAGACTAATAAATAAAGCCTCATACTTGGCTTCATTGTTGGTGCAAGGGTTGGAAAGATATTATGAGAATCTCATCACATGTGATAGTTAGGAGAATTATTCTACCCACCTTTCCGGAGAATAGATGGTGCTTCCCCTTTGTGAAAGAAGAATACACCATCAAATACATCTCCCATTGGTTGCCTACCTCCCCTAAGTTCATGATTTGTTCATCGGGAGAACATCACTAAGCGAGAATCGTGAGGAAGTGGGTGGCTAAAATCCTAGTGCACGTCCTCTTACCAGGAGGGTGTGAATGTGATATCTCACCATGAGAGAATCATGGACCATCATTTCAAACGTCCGGATAGCATTGGCCGTGTCATGAGATACTACGGTGGATTTGTTCTGGAGATCAAGTTTACTTTATGAGAAAGCATGTAGTGTCATCGATTTTGGGTAGCAAAGATCAAAGCTAGGTAATGTTTCTAAATAGGTGGATAGTTCACTTTAGCAGGAATCAGATGACGACTGAGGTAGCAGAGAGTGTTCTCCTTCCCTTCATTGCTAGCTTGGGCCAACAGAGAGCCGGGAGAGTCATCCAATGCAGCAGTGTAAAGAATGAGTGGCCTACCCGGGATAGGGGTTGCTAGAACTAGCGGCTTCACCAAATACTACTTGGTGTCTTCAAAGCATGTTGGAACTTGTCATCCCACTTGAACTTGGCATCCTTTTTGACAAGTGTTGAAAATGGCTTGCATCTCCCCGATAGGTTGGAGAGAAAGCGTATTAGATATACCAACCATCCTTGGAAGGATCTGAGCTGAGTTAAACTCTTAGGAGGTGGCATTTCTAAGATAGCTTTGATCTTTTCTGGATCTATTTCTATTCTCCGGTGTCAAATAATAAACCCAAGGAATTTCCCCGAAACTACTCTGAATGCACACTTTAGGGGATTCATTTTGAGGTTATATTATCTTAACCATTTAAAAACTACTCTCAAGTTAAAGAGGTGGTCTTCCTTTTCTCTACACTTGACTACTAGATCATGAATGTAGCACTCAACTTGATGATGGATGAGTTCATTGAAGATCTGAGTCATGGCCCTTTGGTATGTAGCACCCATTTTTTAAGGCCAAAGCATGACCTATAATAGAAGATTCGTCGTTTGAGCGTATTTTTCATCTTAGGAGACATCTTGATTTGGTTTTAGCTAGATGACCCATCCATGAAAGTGAACATTGCATGAGATGAGGCGGTGTCCACCATTAATTATAGTATAGGAAGAGGAAACTCATCCTTAGGACATGTCCTATTGAAGTCCCTAAAATTGACGCATATGCAAATTTGGCCATTCTTCTTCTTAATAGGTATGACACTGGCTAACCAGGTAGGATATTTCTCTTCTATAATGAAACCAGGATCGATCAATTTCTTGACTTCAGAAATGACCATTGTTGATTTTTAATGCGTGAGCTTGCTTAATAGGGTAGCATTAGGATTTATTGCTAGCACTATGTTAGGAGATAATCCGAGCATCTCTTCATAACTCCATGTGAAGTAGATTTAAACTCAATCAATAGCCTAAGTCATTGGCTTCTTCTTCATTCAACAATGAACTGATGTACATCAGGGATGGATTTTTTTCTGTCCTGAGGTTGATTTCTTTAAGCTTTTCAATTGTTGAATGAATCTCCTCTTCAAATTTTGTCGATGCCTCTTTGATTTGGAGATCATCTGAATCATCTGAGATTTCTAAACACACATTCTCATAAGAGTTGGGGGTGTGTGAAAAGAACCTTTCAGACTCCAAATGATTGGTAATAGCGTGTCATCATCATCATTTGGATCCATTTGCTTCTAATCCTCTATGGAATATGCTTCCCGTATTGTTCCATAGATTTTCAAGTACTTTAATGCACATGTATGAGGAACTAAACCTATAAGATTATGAACACAAGAGTAAAAGTCAAATGGTAATTCCATTAATTCTTTAAATGTATCCTCTCAAGTTCTACATCAACAACTTGGACTTGAGATGATGATCCCAAAAGAATCTCTTTGGCTTCATATCATTGGAAGACTTAGGGACTTCCTTAACTACCAAACCTTCAACTTTTGAGATGTGAGGTTAGAGCTAAGGTTCCCATGCCTAATAGTTTCATAAACGATTGAATACTTTGCTTTGTCAGAGGCCCAATCTCTTTTAGATCGAAAGTCACCTCCAATGGAACCCTGAGAGGGTTAGCTAGTATACTAATCACATTAGACTCATCCTCATGGATTCCAAGTCTATGTGAATAGTAGGTACTCTATGAATTGAAACATGACCTACGGTTAATCGAGGGTCTTCCACCTCTGAACCTCTATTTATACCGCCTGGAGGTTGAGTCATCCTGCTCATATGTCCATATGATGGAATGAACTGTGGGTCGAATGTGATATGCAGATCTATTTCTTCTTCAATTCTCCTTTCTTGTTCACTTAGATTTTCATTTTTGTTTTCTTTTTCTTCTATCTTTTCTTCTTCTTCATTTTCTCTTTCTTTTGGTTTTGAATTTTATCCAAGTTCATGAGAAAGGGTATTTTGAAGAAGATAGTAGGTCGCATCCTCATAGATCTCAACCTCTCTAATTGAAATGACTTTTCATCTCCATTGACACGGTATTCAATCCCATCTTTTCTGAACTTGATGCACTAATGGAGGGAGGATGAATTATATGTATCCAAGCAAAGTAGTGAATGAATTATTCTAATCAATGATGTAAAACTTGGCTTCAGTCTTACAGTCACCTATCTCCAAAGGTAACACTATGGAACATAAATCCTGCTCACCTTGTTCATTGAATCCTCTCAACATCATCTGATCTCCTCAGAGTGTGGAGATGTTTATCCTCAAATAGGCAAGGGTCTTTAGAATCATAATGTTCACTGATGCACCTGGATCCATGAGAACTCTGACAAGTTTAAACCTTTCCATGTCAACTATGATGTAGAGGGGACGGTTGTGCTCCAAGTCCCCCAGAAGAAGGTCTTCATCTGTGGAGGTGATCCCTTGAGCTTCTTTTGTGTAATGTGCATCCTCACCTATAACGGTTAGCTAGCTAAGCATATCTCAAGATCAAGGAGAGCCTTTATTAGTGATTCCCTTATCTCTTTGGATAAGATAAGGGCATCATAGAAGCTTAGCTTAAATGACAACTTTCTTAGATGAGACTGGACATTGTAGTCCACCTTGGGCTGATTCTACATAAGCATATCCAAGGGTGGAGCATCCTGTGGAGGGGCTTCTTGATCCTCTGTACTAATGACTTGTTTCCTTCTATCTTGAGGTGCTGTCCTAGGAGGTAGAACCTTGCACTATGGAGGTTGACTGGTGATCTCTTGTGGCGGGTAATGGAAGGTTCTACCTGCACATCAGGCTCACCTACAATTTCTCCTATGGGACCCTCAGAATCAGATGATTCTACATTTATCTCAAAAGGTGAACCCGTAGTATTCAGAGTAAGAAAGTCCAACTCTAAATTAGAAAGAGGAAGATTGGAATTGTTATAGTTATTATGACTTGAAGAGTTATCATTAAGAATAGAAGTAGATAACCCATCAGTAGTGACATAGATGTAATTCAAGTTAGCTTTATTCTTCAATTTCTTGGATATCTTTGGAGGTACAAAGTAGAAATCAAGTAAAGTGAGTGGGGTAAGGGATTTAATGCCCTTATCCATCGATACAAGAGTTCTACTAGGAGAAAAAATAGAGCTAGTTGAAGTGGAAGAAGTCACCATGAAGCTTTACAACCGTAGGTCGAACTCGACTTGGTTGCACTTGGCTATCTGGCACACATGTCGCCGCTATCGAGCTCCCCTTTCCTCGAGTTGGCATAACTTACAAACCTTCTTTGATGTTGAAGGTTTGAGTCGTGCACGGAAAGTTTCTTGATCTCTGGATGATCTTTTAGAGTTTTAAAAAAAATATCCCAACCTTCTTTAATTTTTTTGAAGGATCACATGTATCCCCAAGGATTACCCTAACAAACGGGATGGTTGTTCCATAAGGTATTCCTTTGGGATAACTATACCTCTTGAAGCTATTCAGAAAGTCCTTAAATGTGAAGCAATCCTCCAAAACATGGCCCAAGATAGCATGGTAGCAAAAGTTAGGATCATGACTTTGCCTACCTCGCCTCCTAGGCTCAGTGGAAATCGCTTCTTTAAGAGATTCTTAAAGATCTTCCTGATTACCTCCCTCTTAAATGAATAAGGTTTGTTAAGCTTATCTAAAAGAGTAAGTGGACCAAATCTACCTGGCAGTGGGTATGTGTGTCACTACTGCTGGTGGTATGACTGAAGAGGTGGAAGTGCTAACCATGGAGGCTACTGTGGAGGCCGATAGGGCTGCCTTGGTGGTGGTAAAGGAGGTAGAAGCGAAGACTACTGACGTTGTGGTCTCTCAGACTGATCTCTAACTGGTTGCCTCCCATTATCTATCATTCTCACTACTCCCGACTTCTTCTCATAGACCTTTTATGGATTTTCTTTGGGCAGCTAGTCTTGAAAAGGCAACTGTCTCTTCCTGTAGACTAGCTGCCTTGTTGATTAGCTTCTCGAATATTTTAATAGTGAAGCCCTTAAGCATGAAGGCGACCAGGCCATGGATATTCTTTAGAAGAATCTCATTGGCATGTCGCCGAATAGGCTCGCATTTCATACTCAAGTTATGCCATCAAGAATATATAATCAAAAAGGACTCATTTGTTATGTGCTACAACGAGATCACTACAAGATCCTTTCTTGAAGCTAACAAACCTCTTGATAAAGAGTTGCCAACTCAAAATGTCTTTATTGAACCATTGGAAGTTCAAAGATACCAATCAAAAGAAATCCTGCTAGACTACTAACAAAAGTAGAAGCAAAGCTGCCGCCACCACAGTAACAATAATTAAGTGTAATATGCTTTTTCACCATCATCAAAGCTTTTGAAAGAAGGTGGCATGAAACCCTTAGGATTTTGGATTGCATCAAATTCCTCCTGGTAGGGTCTACCCTTTGGAATCAATAATCCTCCCACCGCTAAAGCCAACGCTTTCTTCACTTATTGGTCAACCATGGATCTGATGTCTTTCTCCTGTATGGAGGTACTTTCCACTACCTTTCTATACATGTTAGTGCTATCTCGCTCAATAGAAGGTAAGATCTTGGCTAGGTCCAAGACATGCACTAACTCTGGCTGACTAATATCGATTGTAGTAGGTTGAACTGTTGAAGTTTCTCTAAAACTATCACAAATCCTCAAGCTTCACCATCTTATCTTCGCTTAACCGATATCGAGGTGTTCATTGGGTTGTGTCTTCTTGATCAACCTCATCACCTTCCATGGCTCTTTCCCTGAGGAGGGATCCCGTATATATGACCCTAAGTCTCCCAACAAATCATCTTCATTGGGATCAATCTTCTCTCCTCGACCAATCATACCCCAATCTCTCTTCTACAAGATAATGTGCTACTATCTCTTCTAGAATGAACAATGAATGGGAACAAATGATTTTAGCTAACCGATCATCATCATGCGAGAGGCACCAACCTCCGCTGGAGAGTCAATATGAGGACTATAAGAGACACACTATCACTAGCTATGAAAGTGACATTCCTAGGAGGTTCTACTATCATCGCTATCATCTACTACCTCTGAGCTACTACCATCTCATCCCCAACCCGGTGGAGTTGGTGAAGACCACTATGCCGGGTCGCCACTCCCACCACCACTATGGCAGAAGGTCAAGCAGGAGAGCTCAACCTCACCATAGTAGGCGATGTAGATGGAGTAGGATCCTCGATCATAGCCAGATCATCAATGAAGTATGCTTCTCCCCGGATATGGCCTTCATTGCCTTCTGTGGAACTGGAGATGTTGTGATGAATGTGATGGATAGGTAGAGCGGTGGTGGAGAGACACCACCACTCTCTATGAAGGAGATTTCCTATGATGACTAATCCGAAGTAATGCTATCTATATGATCGGTAGCATTGAGCTAGAAATTGATGAGTATAGAAGCCGAGGCACCAACATCCACCTCCCTCCGGGTGAGATGAAGATGTATGGGCCTCTCTGGACCTCTCCTATTGTAAATGTTTCCCCACACTATGTGGGATGATGGATCTCAAATCAAATTAAGCTCCAGACTCTGAACGTCCATAAGCTCTGCCAACCAGGCGTAAGACTGATCGGAGGCTGGCATACGACCTCCTACTCCGAGTAACTACAGGATGATGTTGAACCACTAGTGGAGGTGAAATACGAATCCTCCTAGCATCCTCTCCGACCCAAAGAGAGATGATGAAATGTTCAGTAACGGGTGATCAAAGTAGGTACCTCATACTAACCGTGCATCCTCCATCTCCATAGAATCTTAGTATGATATGCTGATCATGCAATTTTATTTCTCCTTTGTGTCAGGATGAGGTGAGTGAGAACTAGACCCAACCTCAAAGGTTGGGGAGGCAATCAGGAGCCTTACCCTTAGAGGGTGGTGAGTGGGTGCTAGCCCTGGGCAGCACGAAATTATGCAAAGACATCACACCTGAAATTGGTGGACCCACTATTTTTTCTTTAATGTGGAGATAGTAATCCAAAGATAGATCATCGATGATGATCATGCACCACCACGCCCTATCGATAGTTGAGGGAGTGCCTCACATGTGAACCTTGCTCCCTCAAATCCCCTGCCAATATGGATAAGGTGGCTATGATCCATTCAGGGGAAATTGGCATGATCAAAGGCTACACAAACTTCATAGACGCCATTTCAAATCAGCGCAAAATTGAAGAATTTGACGGTAACTATATTGATGTTGAGAATTCGCAATATAGGAAATGAGCTTGGATCGATTTCTATTTTGTTGATTTTTTGAATTTAGAATTTGAACCCACATCCAACATCTTGGAAGTGTTAAGTGGGGTTCAAATGGATTTAGATTTAGAAATTTGATTGGAAAGAGAAATTTTTGAATATGAATCTAACTTCAATAAATTTGGGTATGTTGAAAAGTGGATTCAAATATTTTTAGAAGGATGCTTCCATAGGTTCATGTTTGAAATTAGATATTTTGATTTGATGACCCTTTCCTTTTGCAAATTTGGGTATGTCAAAGTAAGGGTCAATTGATTTTGTTTTTGATTTGGTATTTTTGAATTTTATTCACTTAGCAAATTTGGGTATGCTAAGTGAAGTGTTTAAAAATAAATATTTCTTTTTGTTAATTGTTATTTGATTTTGAAAATTAGAATTCACATTTAGCAAATTTAGGTATGCCAAGTGAAAAACCCAAGTGCGTTTTGAAAGATTTTGAAAATAGGATTCTTAGCAAATTTTAGTATGCTAAGAAAATCCTAAAGTGTTTCATTTGCTTTGGATATTTTGATTTTTTTTCTTAACAAAATAGGATCCTTAGAAAATTTGGGTAAGCTAAGGAAATCCTAACGTGTTTCATTTTTATTTTGATTTGTTTTTGATTGAAAGTGGAGACTTTACTTTAGCAAATTTGGTATGGTAAAAATGAAGTCCCACTTAGTTTTGTGAAATGAAAATTTCACTTAGCAAATTTGAGTATGTTAAATGAAATTCCAAAAGATGTGTTCAAAATTTTTGTGTTTTTGGTTTTGTTTTGAAAAATGGAAACTTCTCTTTGGAAAATTTGGTATGCTAAAGAATAAAGTTCCAAAAGTGCTTGAAAATTTTTGGTTTTGAATTTTGAAACTTTACTTAGCAATTTTGAGTATGCTGAATGAGGTTCTAAATGTATTTGCAATATTTTTGGTTTTGAATTTGGAGACTTCACTTAGCAAATTTGAGTATGCTAAATGAAGATCCAAATGTGTTTGAAAATTTTTTATTTTGAATTTGGAGACTTCACTTAGCCAATTTGAGCATGCTAAATGAAGTTCCAAATGTGTTCAAAAAATTTTTGATTTTGAATTTGGAGACTTCACTTAAGAAATTTGAGCATGCTAAATGAAGTTCCAAATGTGTTTGAAAATTTTTTATTTTGAATTTGGAGACTTCACTTAGCAAATTTGAGTATCATAAATAAAGTTCCAAAAAATTTTGAATTTTGAAAATATGATTGTTAAGTTTTGATTTTTGAAAAGAAGACTTCCATTCAACAAATTTGGGTATGTAGGAATGGAAGTCAATCTTATTTTTGAAGTGTAAAAATTTTATTTTGTGTGTGATTATTGCTTTTTGAAAGGGGGAGTTCAAACTTAATCATATATGAAATATGTTTAAGTAGCATCTCCAAATGATATTATTTTTTATTTGGGAATGAAATCCTCATTCAACAAAATTGAGTATATTAAATGAATATGTTCATATGTGCTTTTTAAAAATTTAGTTTTGTTTAAAAATGAAACTCACATTCAATAGATGTGGGTGTATTGAATGGAAAGGGTCATTATGTGCTTTTTTGAATTTTTTTATTTTTTTTTATTTTTTTTGGTTTTGATTTTTTGGAAAGATGATTATTCATTTTATCTTGAAATAAAATCTCCATCAAAATAAAATGAGGGAAGATGTTCATTTATGCTTTTCAAAGATATTGTTAGTTTTATTTTTGAAGATTCCTACATATAACAACTATGAGAATTGTTAGATGAGGGTGATTTAAGAAAATCTTGTGTAAAATATTTTATTATGTGCATTTTTTGAAAGAGTGCTTTTTGAAAAGTAGGGTTTTTATGAAAAAATTATTGTCTTTATTATTTTAGAATGAACCTTTCCTTATCATGAAAATGATAAGGAGGAAGTCTTTAAATGTTTTCTTTTCATTTAGATCTTTTTATTTTTACTCATTGGAGAACCCAACAGGGGTTTTAAGACCAATATGAAGTGAGGTCCTAAAATCTAAGGATGTTGGCTAACTCAACTTAAGAATGAAATAAACTAAGTTCCAACAAAATGAAGGATAGACTCGGATTCATTCCAAAGTATAAACCCACTATCGATACTTGAAGACAATAATACCAAAGATGGAGAGAGGAACCATCCCCAGCGGAGTCACCAGAAAAATCTGTGGTGAAAATTTTATCCATTCTCTTTTTGAGAATAAGATATATACCTCCATCTTCACTCTATGCGGGATAAAATGAGGATGAAAATATACATATTCTTCTCTTTTTATGCATTTTGACACCACATAGATGCGCAGATATTCTTATTGAGGATGATCGGGTACGACATTGAGGAGAGGTGTACTATCTCAAAAGATAGAAGTCTACCCCTCAATAGATCAAATCATCTCAACAAGGACTCCTAAGGATAATGGGTCTACATATGTACCAGAGATTCTTCCTCTATTTTACATGAAAAAGTAAAATAGAGTTTATTTTAAATTAGGTTCATTAAGTTCCCTATAGGGGCGAGCCCACATAGTTAATTACATCCTAAGAGATGGGATCCCTTAAGAATACTCTCAATTAAGCTAAATGATCGTTGTCTCCAAAGATTTCAATAGGTAGAACTATCAATTAATTGGTTTATTTTGGAAGATCAAATGGGATTGAACAAAGAGAGGGAGTTATTATCGAAGCCATAGGAAGATAAGTAGGAGATGCTCATGATGCTAGGAAGCCAAGCAAGCATCTCAAAGTATCCTATAATTGGGCTTTATATTTTTGAAATTGATTTAAATTGTTTGAGTTGCATTTTACATTAGAAATTTAGGGCTTATGATTTCATAACATAAGATTAAGGAAAAACCTAAGAGGTGAGGAAATACCTAAGAGGGAGTTTTTGTGAGGGTCGAAAGCATAAGCTAAATCTAAGGTGAAAATGGGTATTTGGTTTGCCTCCACAAGAGAGGGAAAACCACCCGACTTCTTGGACTTACAATCGACTGGGGGTGGCTGCCAACTAACTCTTCCTACAATTTTAAATTCATGTAGGCAAGTCATATGCTTTATGCAAGATAGCTAGACTGTTATTTATTTAGAAATAGACTAAGTCTTAAACTCACTCCCTAAAGAGGCTAGATCATGTAAGGACATGCTTCAAATGACCTAAATCTAATGCAATTCTGATTTCATTTAATTTTTATTTTTGAACAATCATTTTGACTCATGCTAATAGGATTCATAAGCCTAATGCATAAGAAATAAAATTATTGGATAAAATTAGCGAGAAGGGAGGAGGTGTATTTCGATCATGGCTCTCAAAGGTCAAGCTAAGTTTCTCTGGCAAAGATGGAAGCCCTCCAATAAAGAGTGAAAATAATATTCATTTGTGCATGATGTTATAATAGAAGTACTAATCCAGCTAAGGGGTTACTAATTATTTTATCTTGATTTTTAGCCTAAGCTTTAGGTGAGGTTATGAGTTATTTATTTTTAGTTTTGATTTGTTAAATTTGATAGAAGATTTATTTTTTCCTTAAGAGCCTAATCCACATCCAGGCTATACATAAAGCAAAAAAGAAACTAGTAGAAGGATGCCACTTAATGCACAAGCTGAATAAATCATCAATCAATTTATAAAGCTAATCATAAAAGAATAAGAGGCCATTCTGGTCGGGTACCACCATACAAAACTCAAAAGCAAATTGGGTAGCCGAACTCTACCCTTATACAACCCAGATTACAAATGAATTAAAAATAATTAAGCAAGGAACTCTATGTTATGGGTGTCTTTAAGCTTCATTTCGTCATTCTTCTTTTCTTCTTTCTTATTTGGTTTCTTCTTTTGGATGGTTAGAAGGTGGATGCTCTAAAGCTTCAAATGGTACTTAAGATGAGATCTTATGACCAATGCTCATCATAATCCCCTTAACAATCACTCCAAAATCCTAATTGCAAAAATTACATGAAAAGGAAAAGTAAATCTAGCTAACACCTGCAAAATAAAGATTAGCTAAAAAAATCACACAAATCCCAAGCATGTATATTGGACTTATCACCTCACACATGAGTGACTAAGTCCACTTGGCCTATTAGATTATTCTTAGGGGTATAAGCACCTGCACAGTAAAAGTATTTATATCTTTATTTATTACAGTGTCCCTTAAGCACAATTCCCTACAGAAGATAATGGTTAGACTAAGATCGCACTACCATTCATTCTACGCACATACATCCTAACATTTAGACTAAAATATATATATATCATAAAACAAAAGTAAGCATCAAATCATGCACCACCCTAGCCTAAAGCTAGAAGTGGTGATATAACCTAATGTGTGTGTTATAGAGGTTTGTGTGGTATGCTTAGCTATGAATTTAAGTTAGAATTTTATAAGTGTGAAGAATGTTCAACATAGAGGAGGGTCATTTAAGTGATTTAATTATTTTGGGTTGGTTTTATTCCATGTTTTGATTGGGTTCAATTGAATCCTACAATTAATTACTAAGTTATAAAGAGAGGGAAAGATAAGAGAACTTCTCTTTCCTTCCCTAACCTAAGTAATTTTTAGGGTGGATTTTTATTTTAGCTTTGCTTAGTGAATGTTTTATTATATATTTTAATAAATCCTAAGTTTAGATGAACTCTAAACAAACCTATTCAAAAAGAAAGGTATTTTAAGATTAAATAAAATGAACCAAATTCACAAAATATACATCACTTCATTTCTTTCCCAACATGTATGACATGCAAATGAATGATTCCTATGCATATCTATATATACAAATGAGAATGTTTAACACACTTTTATGATGCATTCTAAATAATTCATTTAAGAAAATTTGAAAGTTTATAATGCATGATTTTCATTAAATAGCAAAGGGTTTTCTTTTCCAACTTTCACATGCACATATGAATGTATGAAAGGAATAATTGAGTACGATGCCATTGTTAACCAGGGGTGTAAGGTATAATACCTACTTAGGACTACTTAAAGTCTCACAACCTCGGGGTTGTCCAGACTAATATACCACTTTCCTTAAATTCAAGCATGTGTAGAAAAAGAAATGAATGGAAAAGTTGGTGTTGGTTGATTTATTTTTGTTTTTGTAATTTTTATGTGTAAGTATAGATATCCTTCTTAAGTGATAGTATAGGAATGAATAGGATATGGAATTAGGTAAGTGTTAGATTCTTTTCAAATGAACCATACACCTTGTCAAATCTATTCAAAACTATACTAAAAGAGAAGAGAAGGAAAACCTACACAAAGCACATCCTTATATTTTACTCACATGCAAACTTATAATTAAGATATAAGTAACACACTTTGAATTTTGATAATTGATTCATATATTTTGAAAATAATTTGAATTTAATAGTGATAATAGCCACTCATATTCTTAGCCAACACATGTAATTTGACATAAATGAAATATTTTCATTTTAAATTTAATTTTTGAAAAGCATGGATGCATGAAACCATATGAAACACATATTTAGCATGTTGGGAAAGAACTAATGCAATGAAAGCATGTAAACACATTCACTTTAATTAAATCCTAAAGACAATCTTATGAAATAAGAAAGCTTAAAGTAAATCAAAGTTTATTTAATATGATTTTTGTATGATTTTAAATTTGATTTAATTTTGAAAATGTGAATTGATTTTGTTGTTCCTAACCCATTCCCATACATGTTTAATATTTTTGTTCAATTTTTAGATGATTGTATTTTTTTTATTTTGATTAGGTTAAGGTATGAATTAAACATGTTAATTACCTCTTTCTTACACCACCTTAGCATAATTAATCAAGTAATTATGAGCCAATGAGATGACATAAAATCTCACAAGGAATTTAAATTTACAATGCACCTAGGAAGAAAGGGGCCTAATGTAATTTGGCTCATGATTAATGATTAATCAAGTTAAGGGGTTTAACTTAAGTAATTTCAAAACACCCCTCACACACATGAGTTGAGTTTGAACATAGGCTCTTGAACACCTAAGCATCTATCCAAAGTAGATTAATTAAGTTCTGAAAAATTTTATAATTTTAAGAAATTAATTAAGAGGGTAATTAGTAAATTAGCCCTTAATTAAGAGAGGATTAAGAAAGAAAAAGGGGTTTAGAGAATAGCTTAGGGAAAATGCTCCAAAATTATTCCCTAAACCTCTCATTCACTAAAATAGACCTTAATCAACTTCAACAAAGTATTAAACCACTAATCAAACCCTTAATTAACCTTAAGTACATTAAGGGGTTAATTAGGAATGAATTAGTAATTTCTCTAATTAAACCACCAATAAATCCCAAGAAAATTAGGAGAGATTGAAAGCATCTCCCAAAATATACTTCAGAAGTTTGAGATTGATCAGTGGACTAATTAGGGAGTAATTAGCAAATTAAGACTTCCAATAAAACCCAAAATCAGAGAGAGATACTATTCAAAATTTATTAAAAGTAATTTTAGAATATTCTAGGTTGAATTATCTTTCAGTGGAAATTTACCTCATATTTTTCTAATTTTTTTCAGAGAGATATGAATTTTAGAAGATTAAGTAATTAATTAGGAATTATTTAAACCTTAATTAATTCCCTAATCCCTACGATGTGACTTGCAAGCGCTGACGCGGTTGCACTTTACACGCATCACTCCCCGAGCGGCCACTTAAATGTCGTGTTGTAGCTCCACATGGCGGCAGTGCTACGTGCTTTTATCCACAATTTTAAAAGGATAAAGAGCGGTCCTACACATCTTAAATCTCAGTTATCTATTCAAAATGCGTAGATGGGCGACTAGAGATTCACCTCTAACAACCTCTGTGAACCATGGAGGTCGTCCATGTTTTAGGGCAAGATCCAAGCTCTATTGAGCTCGGATTGTGCTGAATTTAGCCCACACCATCATCAAGCAATGTAGATCACATCCAACAGCTAAAATCCTATAAAATTAAAATTCCTTTCACAAAGGACCAACACACATGGGAATTAAGCTTGGAAAAATGGCATACCTCACCGGAGGTGATGATTGGCACTTGATTCCCTTAGAGAAGCTTTGTCTAATTGAGATGAAGCTGTGTTGAAAGTTTCAAGCCTTGGGGTTGAGTAGATCACTCTATGGACTAACTCCTCCTTGGATTCCTTATGGCTTTGATCGAAGTAGCACTCCTCTTATCTTTGGAGCTTGGGAAAGAGTATGGGTGCACTCAACATAATCCTCTGATGGAGCTTAAGGAAGGAATTTTATTGGTTTCAAGTGTTGGCTCAATTGGAAATCTTATGGAGCTCACCTATTTTTACTGTGTAAAAATCGAGAATGGGAATTTATAACTCTCTCTAAGAAGCTTGGGAAGGCTCTCAAATGGCCCCTTTGGCTTCCTATGCTTCAATCGACAAAGTGTGTGTGTGAATTAAAATGAATTAGGGGGAGTATATCTCCCCCTTTGGCAATCGGATGGCCGAGCATTGGCTTGCCATTTTCATCCAATTACCCACATGTAATGGGCTATTTGATCTATTAGAGGCTTGCACATGGTCAGTTTAGCCAGAGGAGTGGGAATATGAACTACCCATGTGCTCAAAACAAGTGGAGGGAGGTTTTCCATGTGGCCAATTTGATCCATGTGCTCGATTTTGGCCTTGGGTCAAGTTGGGCTTACCCGAACCTATTGGGTTGGGTGCACCACCCTCCATAGGGTTTACTTGACCTATAAGGAGAGTATCAAATAGGTATGAAGAGGGTTTGACCAAATTCCAAGTGGAATTAACCAAAATTTGTTCTATGGCCTAAGGGTAAAATGATCATTTGGCTGATTTTTAAATTTTGATATGTTAGGTATGTTGAGAAAATAGGTTTGGCTAAGTTTCATTGGATTTGGAATTCATTTGGTATGGTTTGGCTCATGTTGACCCATTTAAATCAAAATGGGTCAACTTGGGTCAAGTGGACCATTTGGTCAAATTGGATCAAACCAAGGGTTAGGTCAAGTTCATATGACCATTTAAAATATTTTGGTGGCTTTGGTTTAAGTCAATTTGGTTTAGGTTTGAATTTGGTTCATATGACTTCATTTAGGTCAAATGGGTTAAGTTGATCAATTTGACATAGTTGACCTATTTAAGCTAGGTCATGGGTAGGTTTAAGTTTGGTTAGTCATATGAAGTGGATTTATATCTTTGTTTCTGTTGACCTCATTTTTAGAATGAGCTCTCAACACCTCCATCTTAGGCATAGGACTTCTCTTAGACTCTAAGAGTTCCTTAGTCTTAAGACACATCTAGTGATTAGGTGGATACTCTCCCATAGTCCTAGAAGACTTAGAAGAGTTAGCCATAGGAGTAGGTCATGTCTTAGGAGTGTTAGAAAAATCTTCAACCCTTAGCCTAAACCATTCCTGACTTTCTTTATTTCAAGTCAAACTCCAAATCAATTCTATTTGATTTTCTCAAACTCAAATCAATTCCATGATTCAATTCCATGATTGAAAATTCATGATTGAAACCCATGATCAAAATCCATCAAAAATTCCTAAGTCCAAATTCCTAAGTCCTTAACCCTTTCTTAAGGACTTAGCCAAAATCATGATCTAAACCTACTCAAATCTTTGAGATTTTCTCATTATATATTTATATTCTCATTTATATTCCCATATATAAATGAAATATAAGCTCAAACCCATCAAATCAAATTCAAAATTCAAAATCAATTCATAAAATTTTCTTAAGTTCCTTTAATTTTCCATTAAAGGGCTTAACCAAAGTAAACTCTAAACTTTGATCAAACATATTCAAATCCTTGGGATTTTCTCAAAACTTATTTATACCCTCATTTATATTCTCATATATAAATGAAATATAAATAAAACTTAATCAAATCAAACCCCCAAATTAAATTTCAAATTAAAAAGGCTTGAAATTCCCTTAAATCCCTTAATTTTTCATTAATGGATTTAACCTAAACTTTGATCAAATCACTTCAAACTCATGGGATTTTCTGAAAATCAATTTATATTCTAATTTATGTTCTCATATATAAATAAAATATAAATATACATCAATCAAATCCAATTCAAAAGTTAAATTAAAAATTAAAAAACCTCTTAAATCCTTTAAATTCCCTTAAATCCCTTAATTTTTCATTAATGGATTTAACCTAAACTTTAATCAAACAACTTCAAACTCATGGGATGATCAATCAATCAAATTGGGTCAAACTAAGTCAAACTTAAGGGTTGACCAAGCCAACACTTAACCTAAAGTGAAACCTAATATGACCAAATTCCACGACAGGCCAAATTGATTGAAACCTCTAATCCAAGTTCACTCATGACCTATGTTTGAACTCGACCAAGTCAATATTTGAGCCTAACCTAGCCCAATTGGCTCACTTGACCCAAGTTGACCCATTTTGACCTAAAGGGCCAAAATGTGTCAAAACTTGATCTAAGCCAAATTGATTGAAACCAATGGGTCAAGTCCATTCCAAATCACTTGTGGAACTTGATCAAAGCCTCAATTGGCCAACTAGACCCAACCTATCCCAGTTGACCTTAGACCCAACATGACCTAATGGGATCATGTTGAGCCAAAATTGAACCTAACCTAAATTGATTGGTAATAAAAATACCAATCCACTCCATATGACTAATCTAACCTAAACCTACCCTTGACCTAACCCAAATAGGTCAAATGGGTCAACTTTACTCATTTGACCTAAAAGAGTCATATGAGCCAAAACCAAATCTATACCAAATTGAACCAAACCAAAGGCACCAAAATATTTCAAATGGTCATACGAACTTGAACCAACCCTTGGTTTGACCCAATTTGATCTATTGGTCAACTTGACCCAAGTTACCCATTTTGATCTAAATAGGTCAACATGAGCCAATTACAAATCCATTGAAACTTGGCCCAACCTATTTTCTAAACATACCAAACATGCCCAAACTGAAAAAAATTTCTCCCTCACCAAAGCTCCCTAGACTTAGGTTCTGAGGTTTGTTCTCCCCTTTGTGGGCCATAAGCATAATTCCTCACCTCTTAGGCATTTGTTTAATCTCGTGTTAAGAATTCTTAGGTCCTAAATTTCTAATGAAAAATGTTACTCAAACAAACTAAATCAATTTCTAAAATGTAAAGCCCAATTTTAGGATAGTTTGAGATGCTCGCTAGGTTTCCTAACATCATGAATATCTCCTACTTATTCCCATTTTGGCTTCGATAATAACTCTCTCTTTTGATCTATCTCATTTGATCTTCAAATATAAACCAATCGATTGATAGTCCTTCCTATTGAAATCTTCGGAGACAATAATTATTTACCTTAATTGAGAGTTTTCCTAAGGGATCCCATCCCTTAGGATGTAATTAATTATGGGGGCTTGCTCCTGTAGGGAACTTAATGAACCAGTTTAAAAGAAACCTTGCTTTACTTTTTCATGTAAAGTAGGAGAAGAATCTCTGGTACATATGCAGACCCATCGTCCTTATGAGTCCTTATTGAGGTGATTGGTTCCATTAAAGGGTAATGATTTCTATCTCTCAAGATAGTTCACTATACCTTGATGACGTATCCGATCACCTGAATAAGTACATCTCCGGATCTGCATGGTGCTTTACCAAGATGAATTTTTTTAAAAGTTCCTCTTTCTTTTCTCTCCACAGATTTGAAAGGCAACTCCCTTATAGAAATTTTTAACCAATAGATTTTTATGGCGACTCCGTTGGGGATGGTTCCTCTCTCCATCTTTGATAAATGATCATTATCATTGAATATCGATAGTGGGTTTGTACTTTCATATAAATCCAAGACTATCCTTTTTTCTATTGTCACTTAGCTTATTTCATTCTTGAGTTGACTTAGACAACATCTTTAGGTTTTAGGACCGCATTCCTTATTGGTCTTAAAACCCCCGTTGGATTCCTCCAATGGGTAAAATGAAAAGATCCAAAATATATAAAAAAACATCTTTTAAAGACTTCCTCCTTATCATCTTTATGATAAAGAATGGTTCAACCTAAAATAATAAATCTTTCATAAGTAACTTTGTTTTTCAAAAGCACCTTTTTCCAAAAAAATGCACTTAATAAAATATTTTCCACATAATTTTTCACCCTCATTTAACAATTCACATAATTGTTACATGTAGGGATTTTCAAAAATAAAATTAATAATATTTTCCAAAAGCATAAATGAACATCTTCTTTCAATCCACTTTGATGAAGATTTCATTTTCAAAATCAAATGAATAATCATGTTTTCTAAAATCACAATCACAATCATAAAGTTTTCAAAAGTGCACATGGATCTTTCTATTTCAATACATTCACACTTATCGAATGGAAAGTTTATTTGTAAACAAAATCAAAATTTTTAAAAAGCACATGTGAACATCTTTATTTAACAAATTTAGGTTTATTAAATGAAGATTTCATTCCCAACCAAACTAAAAATATATATCATTTAGGAAATCCTACTTAAGCATATCCCACATATGTTCTTAAGTTGGAATTCCTCTCTTTCGAAAAGCAACAATCACACACAAAATAAAAAATTTTATATTTCAAAAATAAAATTGATCTCCATTATACATACTTAAATTGGTTGAATGGAGGTCCTCTTTTCAAAACATCAAAATCAAACAATCATAATCCAAAAAATTTTGAAATTCTAAACACATTTTGGAACTTCATTTAACATACACAAATTTGTTAAGTAAGGTTTCCAAAATAAAAATCCAAAATTTTTCAAAACTCTAAACATATTTTGAAACTTCATTTAGCATACACAAATTTATTAAGGTTTCCAAAATCAAAATCCAAAAATTTTCAAAATTCAAAACACATTTTGGAACCTTACTTAACATACCCAAATTTATTAAGTGAAGTTTTCAAATCCAAAATTTTTCAAAATTTTCAAACACATTTGGAACTTCATTTAACATACTTAAATTTTTTAAGTAAAGTTTCCAAATCCAAAATAAAAATTAACAATCATATTTCCAAAAAAATTCAAAATACACTTGGAATTTTATTTAACATACCTAAATTTGTTAAGTTAACTTTTCAAATCTACAATCATATTCCAAAAAATTTTCAAAATGCATTTGGAACCTCACTTAACATAACTAAATATGTTAAGTAAAGTCTCCAAATCTAAAAATTCAAAAAAAATCAAAACTCATTTTGGAACCTTACTTAACATACCCAAATTTGTTAAGTGAAGTCTCCAAATCCAAAAATTTCAAAATTTTGAAATACATTTTGGAACTTCATTTAACATACCTAAATTTGTTAAGTAAAGTTTCCAAATAAAAAATTCAAACCTTTTCAAAGCATATTTTTGAACTTCACCTAGCATACACAAATTTGCTAAGTAAATTTTACAAACTCAAGACAAAAAATTTCTCAAACACCTTTGGAACTTCTTCCCTTAGCATACTGAATTCGCTAAGGAGAAGTTACCATTTTTCAAAATAAAAAATGAAATCAAAATTTTAAAACACACCATTTGGAATTTCATTTAGCATACTCAAATTTGCTAAATAAAATTTCCATTTCATAAAACCAAGTGGGTCTTCATCTTTAGCATACCAAAATTGCCAAAGTTGAATCTCCACTTTCAATCATTTCAAAAACAAAATGAAACACCTTAGGATCCCTTTAGCATACCAAATCTGCTAAAGGATCCTACCCTTTTCAAAAATTAAAATTTTCCAAATAAATGAAACACTTAGGATTTTCTTAGCATACCTAAATTTGCTAAGTAAGAATTCCAAAAAATTTCAAAATCAAAATAAAACAAAATTTTTAAAAGAAACACTCACTTTCACTTCACTTTGCATACCTAAATTTGCTAAGTAAGTGAAGATTCCAAAACATTCAAACAACACAAAATCATTTGACCCTTACTTTAACGTACCCAAATTTGTTAAAGGAAATCCTCCAAATTCCAAATCACAAAAACTCAAAATCAAAACAAAATGAACATGTGGAAGCATCTTATCAAAATATCAAATCCATATTTCAACATACTCAAATTTGTTGAAGTTTGGATTCATACTTAAATTCCTCTTTTAATCAATCTTTCCAAATCTATTTGAACTTCATTTTAACACTTCCAAGTTGTTGGATGTGGGTTCAAATTTTTAAAATTCAAAATCTATGTTGACAGAAAACTGATGGAAGTTCATTTCTCATTGCAAATTTCTTTCAGACATTGCACTTTTCAGTTTCAGTTTCAGTCAATGCAATGGTAGGATCACAAAAATTTGTCTTTACCTTCCATCATGACATGGATCTGGCCTTGGATCAAGCTAACTTCTCCCATTTTGATCGCACCCATTTGATCCATTTTGGCCATGGATTTGAGGGGGGCAGGATCACGTGTGAGGGTATTCCCCTCACAACAGTCAGCAAGAAGAGGGTGGTTGGGCAGAAGTCGGTCATTAGGAGAATTACCCATAGATTCAGATATCTCCTCACTAAAGAGGAAAGCTATGGCAGTACCATAGCCTTCAGTGGTTTCAGTACTAGCAATTCTAGTTCCAGCAGCAGTTCATCCTAGAGTTGCCCACGTTGCCTAGATGCGAGCTAGCACCCTATCATCTGTACCCTCCAAGGGTTGCTCCCTTGGTTTCAGGGCTTGCCTCCCATACATTTTAGTATGGGTCTATCTCACACTCTTCTCATCCTACTCACACCCAGTGCAGAAACAAGAATTGTATGGTCAAATGGTTCCATACTAGGATAGCCAGATAGATAAAGGTAGCTGCTAGGTCAGCCATGGATGAGTCTACTATGATCACTTCACCACTGGTTACAGAGAACCAGTTTCATCCTCTCTCTCAGGATTAGATAGAGATGATGCTAGGAGGATTCATTCATTACCTCCTCCAGTGGTGCATCTATAGCCAGCGGTTTCTTAGGGAGGTCGGTATATGAACATGGATGCTTGAAGTTCGGTACTCAATTTGATTTATTATCATAGCATGGGGAGGAAGATACGATAAGAGAGGGCCCGTGAGGCCCATACATCATATATCACTTACAGAGAGTGACAATGGTTCAGCCGTCAGTCAGCCGCTTCTGCTTTGGTTGACTTTCCAGCTCGGCGCGCTACCCGTGTTGACCATACTTATAGTATCCTCCTCACGGGGACCAGCCATCACATAAGGGTAGCTCCTGTACATAGAGTTTCGGTGGTTTCTCCACCCTACCACTCTACCCCACATCCGCCATCGCCAGTGCAGGTTCCAGCATTACCCATTCCATCGAAGGACATGAAGACCGCATCCAGGGAGAAACATACTCCGTTGGTGATACGGCTACAACCAAAGGATCCTACTCCCCCTACACCATCCATTGTGGTAGGGATAAGCTCTCCTGCTCGACCTTCTACCTCAGTAGTGTTGCAAATGGAGTGGCAACCCCAGAGCATCATGGTCATTCCTTCTCCAACTCCACCCATTCAGCCGGATGTGGAGATGGTGACAGTTTTCAAGGATATTCCAGATGAGAGTATTGTGGCAATAGTGGTAGAGGATCAGTCCCAGATTATTACCCCCATTACAGCCAGTGTCAGTCAAGATTATCATTCTTCTGGTGAGTATAGTCCGCACAAGATTGACTCACCAGCTTCAGGTGAGGTCTGGTGCTTCTCAGTTCATGATAGTGATCACATCGGTTACCCCAAGTTGTTTGTATCTGTAGAGTTAGATCGATCCTTAGATGAGATAGTTGCACACTATTTTATGGATAAAAGGAGATCTTAGGATATGCATGGTCTAATGAAGAAAGAGTCAACTTCGATCCCAATGAAGATGACTTGATGGGGGATTCAGCTGGTGTATGCATGGTCGATACCAGAGGTTCTCTTCTTAGAGAGTAGCATGCCATTGAAGGTGATGAGGGTGATCAAGGAAACACCGCAGAATCAACCCATCACCTTTGACAGTAGTTAAGGCAGAATGACAAGTAGATTAATAGGACGACACAGTAGTTGCAGGACTTGTTGGCAACAGTGTCAGTGCTTCAAAAATAAGCCCTTCTAGTTCATCCTAGCACAGTCAATGTCACTCAGCCTAAACTAGTGCATGTCTTAGATCTAGTTAAGACTCTACCTTTTGTTGAGCAAGGTAGCACTAGTCTGTATCAGAAGGTAGTGAAAAGTACCTTCATACATGAGAAAGACCTGAAATCCATGGTTAAGCAGCAAGTGAAGGAACCTTTGGCTCAAGCCTAGGGAGGATCATCGGTTCCAAAGGGTAGACCCTACCTAGAGGAATTCAATGCTATCCAATATCCCAAGGGTTTCATGCCTCCATCCTTCAAAAGCTTTGATATCAATGGAAATCTGAGATAACATATAGCTCACTTTAGGGCTAGTTATTGCAATGCAGGTGGTAGCGATGCTTTACTCTTTAGACACTTTCTCAGCAGCCTATCGGGTATCGCTTTTGATTGGTATATTGAACTGCCCAATGATTCAATAAAGACATTTGTTGAGTTAGAGTAACTCTTCATCAAGAGATTTGCTGGAGCTCAGCAAAGGGTTACTGTTGGCAATCTCATTGTAGCCCAACAACACTCCGGTGAGTCACTTGTTGATTAGATTCTCCAATGGTGTAACCTGAGTATGAAGTGTGAACCACAGTTATCTGAACAACATGACATTGAGATTCTCTTGAAGATATTCCATGGCTCGGTCACCTTCATGCTTAAGGGCTTCACCGTAAAGACATTTGAGAAGCTAATCAATAAGGCGGCTAGTCTACAAGAAGAGGCTAAACAGTTGCCTTTTCCAAATCAGTTGCCAAAGCAAAAATCCCTAAAGGTCTATGAAAAGAAACCTAGAGAAATAGCAGTGGTTGACAATGGGAAGCAGTCAACTAGAGATCAGTCCAAGCGACCATGACCTCAGTAGCCTCCACCTCCTTTGCCACCACCGAAGCAGCCATACCGACCTCCACCACAGCCTCCATGACTAGCACAGCCACCGTCTCAGCCATACCACCAGCTGCAGTGGCATGCATATCTGCCGCCAAGTATCTATGGTCCACCTACTCTATTAGATAAGTTAAACAAACCTTATTATTTTAAGAGGGAGGTAATCAGAAAAATCTTTAAGAATATCTTAAAGAAATTTGATTTTTAGCTACCCAAGCTTAGGAGACCAGAGGAAGTTGCAAACTTCATGATCCAAACTTTTGCTCTTATCACTGTATACTAGGCCACATTTTGGAGGATTGCTTTACATTCAAAAACTGGCTTGAACACAGTTTCAAGACCAGTGCTGTCATTATCCTAAAGGAATACCTTGTGGAACAATCTTTTAGTTCCATTAGGGTAATCCTCAGGGATACAAGCAATCCTACCAAAACCAAAGAAGGTTGGGGCATTTCTTTGTCTAAAACCTCTAAGAAAATAATTCAGAAGATTAAGAAGCTTTCCTTGCAGGTGCCTCAGTCAGCTCAAACCACCAACACCAAGGAAGGTTTGTAAGTTATCAGTGCCAACTCTAGGAAAGTGGGAGCTCAGCAGCAGCAACAGCATATGTCAGCCCGGGATAGTCCTTTAGCATAGCCACCGACTGTGTCCAGACTCCAGCCTTCAATTGCAGCTTCCACACAAGCGACTTCTACCATTACAGCTAGTTTTTCTATTTTTTCTACTAGTAGAACTCTTGTATCAGTAGATAAGGGCATCAAATCCCTTACTCCACTTACTCTACTTGACTTCTACTTTGTACCCCCAAATACTTCCAAGAAATTGAAGAATAAAGCTAATTTTAATTATATCTGTGTCTCTTCTGATGAGTTATCTTCTTCTATTCCTAAGGATAACTCTTCAAGTCTAATAAACTATAATAATTTTGATCTTCCTCTTTCTGATTCAGAGTTGGATCTTCCAACTCTGAATACTATGGGTTCACCTCTTGAGATAGACTTGGAATCATCGATTTTGAACGTCCCAGGAGAAGGGTGAGCGAAGTGCGGTAGAACACCACCTTGCCTCTAGAGATTACCGAAGTCAACCTCCGTAGTGGCAAAGTTCTACCTCTTAGGGCAGCACCTCTAGATAGAGGGAAACAAGTCATTAGTACAGAAGATCAAGAAGCCCTTTCATAGGATGCTCCACCCTTGGATATGCTTATGGAAGATCAGCCGAAGATGGACTACAATGTCCTTCATCATCTAAGAAAGTTGTCATCTAAGCTAAGCATATATGATGCCCTTATCTTATACAAAGAGATGAGGGAGTCACTAATCATGGCCCTCTTTGATTCTGAAATACGCTTAGCTCAGCTGACTGCTATAGGTGGGGAAGCACACTATGCAAAAGAAGCCCAAGGGATCACCTTCATCAATGAAGAACTTCTACAAGGGGACTTGGAGCACAACCATCCCCTATACATGACAGTCGACATGGACAGGTTTAGACTCACTAGGGTTCTCATAGATTCAGGTGTGTTAGTAAATATTATGAGTCTAAAAGACTGAAGTCAAGTTCTACATCATTGATTCGATTACTTCATTCACTACTTTGCTTAGAAGGCCTTGGATACATCAGAAGAAGTTCATTCCATCCTCCCTTCATCAGTGCATCAAGTTCAGAAAAGATGGAATTGAGTACCGTGTCAACGGTGATGAAAAGCTATTCTCAATTAGAGACATTGAGATCTATGAGGATGCGACCTATTATCTTCCTTAAAACACCCTTTCTCACGAGCTTGGACAAAATTCAAATGCAAATACAAAAGCAAAAGAAAAGTCCAAGAGAGTAAGAAAGGGGAATTGAAGAAGAAGTAAATCTGCATATCACATTCCACCCATAGTACATTCCATCATATGAACATGTGGATATGATGGCTCAACCTCCACCAGGCAGAGGCAGAGGCTAAAACAAAGGCAGTTCCAGAGGGGGAAGACCCCCTAGTTGGCCTTCAGCCAATAGAGGTCGTATTCCAGTTCATAGGAGTACCCCAACTATTCACATAGACTTAGA
This sequence comes from Cymbidium sinense, assembly GCA_021442155.1. Lineage (NCBI taxonomy): Eukaryota > Viridiplantae > Streptophyta > Magnoliopsida > Asparagales > Orchidaceae > Cymbidium > Cymbidium sinense. Next base: position 113,766,093 of record CM038225.1, read on the forward strand.
ATCCAACTCAGAGGATGAGTCTAATGTGATTAGTATACTAGCCAACCCCTCTCAACGAGTTCCATCGGAGGTAACTTTTGATCCAGCCAAAGACGAAGACCAGGCCTCCAAGCAAAGCAAAGTATTCAAATCTAGTTTATGTGAAACTATTAGGAAGTAATTGGGAACCTTAGCTCTTACCTCACTTACATCTCAAAAAGTTGAAGGTTTAGTAGTTAAGGAAGTCCCTAAGTCTTCTAGTGACATAAAGTAGAAAAGGTTCTTTCTGGGTTCATCATCCTCAAGTCCAGAGCTCAATGTAGGACTTAAGGAAGATACTTTTAAAGAATTAATTGAATTACCTTTTGACTTTCACTTGCATTGTATTCAAAATCTTATGTAGAAAGGTTAGTTCCTTACACTTGGTCGAAGTACAGGTCAGAATATTTTGAAAAATTATAGAATAATATAGGCAGGGAAGCACAATCAATAGCACGACTAGGATTCAACATAGTGGGTCTGATCCATGATGAAGGTTATTTCCAAGTTGTTACCAACCATTTTTGAATCTGATGGGTTCTTCTCACACATCCCTAACTCTCATGAGAATGTGTGTTTAGAAATCCCAGATGATCTAGATGATCTCCAAGTCAAAGACGCACTGCTAGGGTTTTTAGAGGAGATTCATTAAACAATCACCAAGCTCAAAAAAATTAACCTCGGGACAGAAGAAAATCCTCGCCCAACATATATCAATTCGTTAGTGAATGAAGAAGAAACTAATGACTTAGTTAGGCTATTAACTGAGTTTACAGACTACTTTGCATGGAGTTATGAAGAAATGCCTAGATTATCTCCTTACGTAGCAGTCCACAACCTAGTAATAGATCCTAATGTTACCCTTATTAAGCAAGCTCCTAGATGCATGCGATTATAAATTAAATAACAAGTCATTTCTAAAGTAAAGAAACTGATCAATATTGATTTCATCAGAGAAGAAAAATATCCTACCTGGTTAGCTAGTGTTGTACCAGTTAAGAAGAAGAAAGGTCAAATTTGCATTTACGTTGATTTTAGGGACTTAAATAAGGCATGCCCTAAGGATGAGTTTCCTCTTCCTATACCAGAGTTAAGGGTAGACATTGCCTCATCTCATGCAGTCTTTTCTTTCATGGATGGATTATCTAGCTATAACCAAATCAAGATGTCTCATGAAGATGAAAGAAATACTATTTTTCGAACCTTTATCAGAATCTTCTATTATAGGGTCATGTCTTTCAGCCCTAAAATGCTGGTGCTACATACCAACGAGCCATAACTCAAATCTTCAACAAACTCATCTATCATCAGGTTGAGTGTTACGTTGATGATCTATTAGTTAAGAGCAGAGAAAAGGAAGGCCATCTCTTTGACTTGAGAGTAGTTTTCGAATGGTTAAGATAATAAAATCTCAAAATGAATCCCCTAAAGTGCACATTCGGAATCACTTCAAGGAAATTCCTTGGGTTTGTTGTTCGACATCGGGGAATAGAAATAGATCCTGAAAAGATCAAAGCTATCTTAGAAATGTCACCTCCTATGAGTTTAACACAACTCAAATCCTTTCAAGGACAGTAGACATATCTAAGACTCTTTATCTCAAACTTATCAGGGAGATGCAAGCCATTCTCAGCACTTATCAAAAAGGATGTCAAGTTCAAGTGGCATGACAAGTGCCAGCATGCATTTGAAGACATCATGAAAGAATACTTGGTGAAGCTGTCAGTTCTCGCAGCCCTTATCCCGGGCAGGCATTGATCCTTTATACTACTGCATTGGATAACTCTTTCGATGTTTTGTTGGTCCAAGCCAATGATGAGGGGAAGGAGAGCGCACTCTACTACCTCAACCATCATCTAATTCTTACTGAAGCAAACTATCCACCTATTGAGAAACATTGCCTAACTTTGATCTTCGCTTCTCAGAAGCTACGGTATTATATGCTTTCTCATAAGGTGAACTTGATCTCAAGAATCAATCCACTGTAATACCTCATGACATGGCCAATGCTTTTTGGATGTTTGGCTCATTGGTCCATGATACTCTCACAATTTAATATCATATTTGTACCCCTCTGTGTGATAAAAGGATAGGCACTGGTAGATTTCTTAGCAGTACACCCACTTCCTACTGATTCTCCACTTAGTGATGATCTCCCCGATGAACAAATCATGAACTTAGGGGAGGTCGGCAACTACCGATAGGAGATATATTTTGATGGTGCTACTTCTTTTCTCAAAGCTGAAGCACCATGATCTACTCTTCCAGGAAAGGCAGGGGTATGATTAGTTCTCCTAACTCCAAACTGTGATGTGATGAGATTCTTATACTATCTTTTCAACCCCTGCACCAACAACGAAGCCAAGTATGAGGCTTTGATTGTCAGTTTGGAGTTATCCATCATTATCAGTGTCAAGAGCATCAACATCTTTGGGGATTCTCAATTGGTGATCAACTAGATTGTCGGGTCCTACTAGGTCCTCAAACCCAAGCTTCGTCATTACTACGAGTATACTATGAAACTATTGCCCCAGATTCCCTAAGTCACTATCTATTGTTGGCTTAATTAACCTCATGTTCAATTTGATTAATTTTGATGATAACAAACAAATGCTTGAATGTTCTAATGAATATTTTATGTGTTTCGATCAATTGCTAATTACATATCCAATACATCTTACAAATTGTTAGAAGAAATTGCAAGAATAAAAGAATGAAAGGGATAATGTGAAGCTCATGATTTTAGGTTATATGACTATTCATATGAGTTCTTTGGCATGAATCAATTTGCTCACAACCTAACATACTATTTTAATGAGGTTAATTTATATAAATCTTTATTTAATTAACATTCAATTATATGTTTTTCTACATAGCAATAAAATTATCAAAGTAATAAATGATCATAACTATTAAGTATAATTATTTTATTTACTTAATATAATTAGGTATTTTAATTTAATTTGCTGGTTATATGATAACTAACATATTTATGATTATATATAAATTATATCATAATTTTAAATGTCACATGTCAAAATTAACAAAATATATAAAATTTTTTAGCCAAAGTTATTGTTTAATCAAAGAATTCATATCTGATTTTATCTCCATCGGATTCCTTGGATTTTTTCCTTTGAAATAAGTGGTTACATGACCCACTTTGTATTAAAATTGAATTTATTATGATTTTTTAAACATTACCTGATTTTAATAATGGATGCATGCTACATGCTTTGAATATATTAAGAGCTACATTTGATTACTTTTGACTTTACCATGTGAATAGCCGAATTTTTGCTGCTAAATTTAATATTTGTTTAATATAAATTATATTTTTATTGAATATTAAATTATCACATGATAGCATGAGGTTTGTATAATATATTTCTTTGAAATAATTTTTAAATGACCTTCTTGCCTATAAATAGCCCTCATTCTCTTCATGAAAGCATCCCTCATTCAAAATTCAAAATCTCTCCAGCAAATCTAAGAGAAAATCTCTTAAATGTTCCTTCCAAGTGTTCTCCAAATATTGCAAGATCAAATCCTTGGTTTGGAAGCTTCAACATCTTCAACGAAGCAAGCCTTTTTAAATTACTTGAGTTTGTTTTCTTGATCTTAATACTTCTTAGTTGTTCATGCTATTTTCACCATCTATTTCTTCTTTCTAATTTATACTTTTGGTGGATTAGTCTTTGAACATTGGTTTTCACATCAAAGTTTCTCAATCATTTTTTTTTGGTGAAAACTCTTGTGATAATTTGTAGGATCTATTTCAACTTGCTGAAATTTTTAGCTTCCTACAAATTTCTTTTGGTTTCTTGAAATATTTCTTCTTTGGTCTTATTTTGTAAGATCATTTATTCTTAGATCTATTTTAGAAGTATATTTTAAGCATTTTAAAATAAATTATTGTGCTGAAATTATTTTCATATTTGCTAGATCTCTCTTTTAATTGAAAGCTTACTAGCCAACTTAGATCTATCATATACTTATTTTTTTATTTTGTGATCATTAGCATTAATTGAAAGAATCTTTTTGGTTAAAATAAATTACTCCTTGCTGAAATTTATTTTATTATGAAAAAGAATATTATGAATTTATTTTGAAATTATTTTGTATTATTCTACAAATTATAATAACATAAACATCCTAGTAAGATCACTTTAAGATATTTATTTTTCTTAAGTGAGCATTTTGCCTTGCCAAATTTTTTAAGTTGTAAAGTGATCATTTATAAGTTGTGAGATCACTTTTGAATTTGATTGCTTGGTATATTTGTGAGAGATTTACTTATCAAAATTTATTATTTTGTATTTTTTTGTTGTAAAATTTATTTTGGGGTTGTACTGCCTTTTGTGAGAGTACATATTGTTGTAGGGTTATAATCCTGCTATAGAGAGTACTTTTGCAAACCATTTTTCATTTAGTGGATTCCTAGCCGGGTGGTGTAGCGGACGTAGGTGGTTTTGGGGTTTGGCCAAACCACGAAAAAAATCGTGGTGCCTCTTGTCTCTATTTACTTTATTGTATTTTTATTTTTGCTGCATTTAAAATTATATCTTATCATTATAAAATCAAAATCTAATTTTCTATTTAAAAATTAAAATTTAAGTTTTGAAAATTTTAATATTACCCAATTAACCACCCCCCCCCCCTCTTGGGTGCTATAGTGTCTCACATCTATAAGGTTCCCCGAGCAAAGAACGCAGTAGTAGATGCCTTGGCGAAACTTGCCAAAGAGTTGGCATGTTTGGAAGATGAGTCCATTTTAATAAGGATCTAAAATAGACAAGTCTTATCCCTTATTGATTTAGAACTCATCGAGAGACTTTCTCTTGAAGGGGAGGTTATCGTTGCCAAAATGGACAAGGAGCTAGATTGGAGGCAACCATTTATAGATTACTTAAACACCGGCAAGCTACCTCAAGAGAAATCTCAAGCCCATCAGGTGAAACAAAGACCTATTTCCTATGCTCTTGTTGATGACACCTTGTACCAATGGTCCTTTAACCAAATGTGGTTACGTTATTTAGACAAACACGAAGCCCATGGCATTATAATTGAGGTTCATTCAAGTCTATGTCGAGCTCATCATTCTGGTCCAAAGATGAAGTCTAAGATCAAAAGACTTGGATACTATTGGCCTTCTATAATCAGAGATTGCATGGACATACCTAAAAGATGCCATCAGTGTCAGGTGTACGGTGTGGTCCTCCACCAGCCACCCAACATTCTACACCCTACTTTGGGTTCATGGCCATTTGAATATTGGGGAATCGACATTATAGGTCTGATCGATCCTCCTTCTTCCAAGGGGCATCGATTCAACTTAGCTGCTACCTACTACTTTTCTAAGTGGGCGGAAGCCATCCCACTCAAAGAGGTCACATCTCACCATGTGCTTCAGTTTTTCTGAAATCAAATTGTATATAGGTTCAGGGTGCCTCGATGAATTATATCCAATAATGATACTGCATTCAAAAGCACAAAGATTAATATCTTTTTCAGAAGACATGGTATAACTTGGAGATACTCTACTATCTACTACCCCAGAGCTAATGGTTTAGAAGAAGCATTCAACAAAACTCTCATCAAGATACTAAAAAAGACTCTTGATGACAACAAATGATAGTGGAACGAGCAGTTGGTTAAAGCTTTGTGGGCCTACTGCACCACATACCGAACTCCAACTCAGTCTGCCCCATTTTCCTTAGTGTATGGGTTTGAAGCCATTCTTCCTTTAGAAGTTTAACTCCCATCACTAAGGATAACATTGGATAACAAGATCACTACAGAGCAGATGTTGACCTCACTTTTGGAGTGAGCTCTCAACCCCATCCTCTTAGACTTAGGAATCTTCTAGACACTAAGATTTTTTTTAGTCATAAGATACATCTAGTGATTAGGTGAATACTTAACCTAAGCCTAGATACTTAGAAGTGTTAATCATAAGATTAGGCTATGCCTTAGGGCTTAAGGAAATTACCTATCCTATAGCCTAAACTGAATATAGATACACTTTCTCAAATCAAACCCATACTCAATTCTTAAACCAAATCTCAAATTCAAATTCAAATTCCTAATCTAATTTCAAATTTGACTCCAAATGATTGAAACCAAAAATCAAATTCAAATCCTAAAACCCTTCCTAAGCCATATAAATCGTATTCATAAGCTTAGCCAGAACTACCTTAGATCAAATCAAACTCAATTGATTTCTTTATAAATCAATTATTCCTTCATTTATATTTACAAAAATAAATGAAATCTAAATTCAAATGACCAAAACTATATCGAAAATCAAATCGAAACTCAATCGAAGCCCTTTAAGTAAATTCTTTGAACTTAGACAAATTATATCCAAATCAAGTCAAAACCAATGGATTTTCACTTGAATCAATCATTCATTGGATCATTTGTCCAAATATAAATGAAACCTACAATCATCAAATCAAATTGAAATCAACCTAAGTCAAACCCAACATAGCCCTTTGACTTGAAATTTTCAAATGAGCCAAAATCCCTTAGACTCCAAATTGATTGTCATTGAATTTATATTTCAATCTAGGGTTCATATATAAGTTCAACTAAACTCGAATCAAATCAAAACCAAACCAATTGACCCACCTAGGTCCACTTGACCCAAAGTGACCTAAAGGATCTATTTGAGCCAACATCTAATCCAATCCAAATTGGATTGAACCAAGCTCATCAAAACCTTCCACCATGATTGTTGATCACCTTAGGATGATCAATTGCAATCAATTGGGCCAAACCAAGCCCAATTGGCCATTTGATCCAAATTGACCCAAATTGGCCTAAAGGACCAAATCGGGTCAAACCAAGATCTAACCCAAATTGATTGCAACCAATGGCAGAAGTTCATTCCAAGTTGATTATTGAACTTGACCAAAGTTATGATTAAACCCAATTTAATCAATCGAGCCCAATTGGTCAACTGACCCAACTTAGCCCAAATTGGCTTAAAAGGTCAATTTGGCCTAAATCCAAATTAATTTAAATGAAAGACCATATTCATCTTCAATTAGCCAATTGAACATGAATCAACCCATGACCCAAGCTAATTTAGCCAATTTTGGTCAAATGGGTCAATTTGACCCAATATGACCCATATGACCTAAATTGGGCCAAATCCCTTGAACCTAAGTTAAGACCCATTGGGGGCTGATGAAACCCGACCCAACCCCATTTGGGATCAGCCCAAAATCAACCCAACCTATTTAAATCCCTCATGGATCCTTCCCCACATAGGATTCCACCCAACCTCATTTAATTCACCCCATCACATGCACTTAACTCCTCCACAATATTTGCATTAAATAAATCTAATCATAAGATAGCAAGAGAGGACTTTAGAGCAAAAATCTAAAGTTCTCAATCAATCTATCATCCAACCCAACCACCCTAAGCAAGATGACAATCAATTTGGAGTAAAAAAAAATTCAAAAAAAAATTCAAAAAAAATATTGGATTTCCGACCATATAAAAGGAGGGGGAGATGAGACTTTAGATATCTTCCTCCCACCACCATTCAGCCCCCAAAAGCTTCCCAAAGCAAAAAAGGAACCCATCCTTCACTTCTTTGAGCCATTTTGAGCTAAAAAAATAATATTTTCTCATGAGGCAGTGACAAGAGAAGGTGACATTCCAAAGGGAGGCAATGGCTAAAGGTCGCTCCAAAGCTTCCTCACATACCTAGGATTTCGTTCGGATCTTCACCGCCACCGAAAGTCATCCCTGGTGAGGTAAATTTTACCAAATCATAGCTGGCCTTAGGATTTCGCACATTTTATATTAATTTTTCCACAATTTTAGGAATTTCTCATAGAAAATCTCACATTTTTACTTTAAATCAACCCAATTATGAAATAGAATTTTTTTGTACAAATTAGCATGAAAACGGGTCCATTTGGACAAGTTTAGGCTTAAAAACCCTCATTTTTCCCAAAAAAAAAGCTTGAAAATATTGTTCACAGACCAGCGGGCTACAGCCGATGTCCAATCCTACGGTTCATGAGATCAGACGGCCCAGATCACTTGATGTGATCTAGATAGTCATCGAAGTTCATGATCAACGTTGATCATGCCGATCGCGACGACCGGCCTTCGACGCTTTGATGCATCGTCCGACCGCATTCACGAATCAAACCGATCATGCAATCATCCCGCCGATCATGGATCATGCATCTAATCTAAACCGTCGACTGCGGATCGATCCGTGAGCGCGATCATTTTCCCTTCCCGCCAACCGACACTCCATGCTTTTATAAAAAAAATTAATTTAAATCAACTGAAACTTTAAAAATTCATATAAAATAAAATACTTAACCAAAATTACAAATAATAGCTCGTTGAACTCATCTTTCCGAGAGAAATCCAACAAACCTAAAATTACCAAATTGTACAGAGTATTTTGAGCTTAATTTGAGTTTTAGTGAAAATCAAATTTCATTAATTAAATGAAAAATATATATTAGATTAAGTTAAAATTTTCAAGGATTGAAAATAAATTTACAGTACACCTACCATAAAAATTTCAAGTTCAAATGACCTCTCGATTGGGAGAAATTAAATTTTGAAGTTCAGATTGTCCATTTTAATAAAATAAATCAAATAAAAATTCAAAAATTTACAAAAATCTTCAAAATGGCTTAAATCACTTCAATTGACATCTATGACTCTTAAGAAAATAATGTGCTTTTTTAATCCTAATGAACCCTAAACAAATAATTAAGATTAAAGTTTAATCAATTAAGGAGTTAATTAAAACATAATCTAAAAATAATTTAAATATCAAATCAAAATCAGAAATGAAATAGCACTTAAGCAATCATTAATCAAACCTTAAATCAAAAAAATATCATCCTTACAAGAAATTAAATTAAATATGATTAAACATATTTAAGTTAATAAAGCTCAATTAAATGATTACATCTTAAATCAAACTCAAAATTCAACAAATTTAGGAAACTTTAATCATTTGATATTAATCGAATTAAACAAAATAAAATTAAAGTAAACTTAATTAATATATGATTAAATCACATCCATTTGGAATAAGATAATTAATTAACCATTAAAAATTTCAACCTAATAATTAAATCAAACATTTTAATGAAATCAAACAAACATAACAAATGAATCAAATCAAATAAATCTGTAATCATAAATAATCAAATTTAATTCAAATAAAATAAACAATTAATTCACTTAATAACAATGATGGTAATAACAATAACCCCTTAATCAAATCAAACTTAAGTAAAACACCTAACGAAATCAAATCACTCACATGTGAATAATTAAGTCATTAATCTCTAATTAAACAAACCATTAACTAATCTAATAATTTAAAATTTTAATTACCCTTAATCAAACTTAACTAATCAAACATCTAATTAATGCAAACTAAAAATGTTAAACCATCATCTTAATTAATCAAATTAATGTAAACAAGTTACATTAAAGCTAACTCTAAAATTAAGCTTAAATCAAACCCCTAATCAAATTTAATAATCACACCCCTCATGTAAACTAGTTAAGTTAATCAAATTAATCATATTAAATCTAAGCCTAATCAAAAATAAATAAGATGTAATTAAATACTAATCAAAACCTAAATTAAACTTAAATCATTAAGTCATTAATCTCTAATTAAGCAAACCCTTAATTAATCTAATAATTTAAAAATTTTAATTACCCTTAATAAAACTTAATTAATCAAACAACTAATTAATGCAAACTTAATAAATTAATCTATCATCTTAATAAACCAAATTAATTTTATAAATCACATTAAAATTAATTCAAATTAAACACTTAATTATTCTACTAACTAATTTAATCACACCTATTAAATAAACTAATTAAGTCAATTAAATTAATCATATTAAACTTATGCTTAATCAAACATAAAATAATATTAAATGCTAATCAAACCCTAATTTAAACTTAAATCATTAACTCATTAATTACATCATTAACCCAAATAAATATGAAATCAAATTAAAAATTAAACAAATCTTTATTTAATCTAAATAATTAATCATACCTCTTAAATAAACTAAATAAGTTAATTAAATTAATCATATTAAATCTAAGCTTAATCAAACATAATTAAGATGTAATTAAATATCAAAACCTAAATTAAACATAAATTATTAAGTCATTAATTACATCATTAGTCTAAAAAAATATGAAATCAAATTGAAAATTAAACAAACCTTTATAATTAACATGAATACACTTCTTAATCAAACTAATTACATAATGACATTAAACTTAAGCAAACCCATAGACCAATAAAGCTAATCAAATCAAATTAAATCAAATCAATTAAATTAAGAAAGACTCTCATCAATTTAATATTTAATCAAATCAAATCTCATTCAACCTACTTAAATAAGATAAACTAATTAACTTTCCAATGTATGAAATCAAAATACAAACCAAACTTTGATGAACATGATAAATGGATGTGATTAAAGATAAAATCCTAATTACAAAGAATCTAACCCAATTAAAATCAAAATAAAATCTCAATTAATCAAACCCGATCAAACTACAAATAAATGATCCACAATCAAATTAAATAAACATAAAGTTAAGTCACATAACCATGATCAAAGAAAAGAATTAAATATTAATTTTAAAGGATATTGAATTATCAAGATTTAATTAAACCAAAATATCTAATCTAAAGTTAATCAGCCAAAAATACATGAACTTAAACAAACTTAAACTTCATTTGATATTAAGGATATTGAATTATCAAGATGCAATTAAACCAAAACATCTAAATCCAAAATCAATCAATTGAATACTTAAACAAACTCAAATTCTAAATTCTAAATCAAGTTGAATAAATTAAATCAAATCAAATCAATTACACAAATTCAAATGGGCAAATTAAGATACTTAAGGATCTTAGTTAGATTCTTTAGGTGTTAGGATGTAGAATACGGTGAGTTCTATCTATAAATGGAATTCATTCTATTCTTCATTCTTGAAAACCTAAACATCATTAACCAAATAAAAGTAAAAAAAAATGAAAAATAAAGCAATAAATCATTTAAATTAGAATCACCCAAAGGTAAAATTTAAACAAAATTCAAACTCCAAATTAAAATTTAAACTAAATAAGCTTAGTAAAGTCTTGCCACACAAGCCTTAAGCACACATATTAGAATACTAAGTCACCACTTCTAGGGCTAAGTTAGGGTGTTGTATGTATGATGTTGTGTTTCGTTTTGTGATGTAATATTTTAGACTGGATGTTAGGGTGTATGTTTCAGAACGGATGTTAGTATTTTAATTATACGTGAAGGGTTTGCTTAAGGGGTAAATAAAATAAATAAATGCATTTGTTGTGTTGCTTTTAAGCATAACTCATGTTAGGATAGGTGGTTTACCCATGGGTGCTAAGTCTAAATTATTCATATAACTATTTTGGTTGTATAGTGTGTTTAGCTAACATTTGTTTTGCTAGTGTAACTAGATTTACTTTTTCTATTATTGATGTAATTTTGCATTAGAAATTAGGATTAGTGCTATGAGGGATTAGTAAAAGTAGTGGCCAGATCCTTGGGGTGCCCTGTGATGCCTTTAGAGCAAATCAAATCAAAAAAAAAAGAGAAGAAAGAAATGAAGAAAAGAAGACCCCCATAGCATGTATTATTTTTTTGTAATCTGGGTTGTATAAAGGTAGAGCCCGGCTACCCATATATTTTTCTCTTTTTGGGGTGTACTGCAGAACCCGATCGCACTGGCCTTTTATTCTTTTATGGTAATCTATAAAATTTTTTGATGTTGTGTTTAGATTGTGCATTAGAATAGCATACTTTTAATAGCTTATTTATGATTGATGCTTGAAAGTGTGGCCTGGATGTGGTAGGCTCTTAGGATAAAAATTAATTTTTCTAACCCAATTAATAACTCATAACTAAAATTTTAAAACAACTCATAACCTAACATAAAAGCCTAGGAATTAAATCAAGATAATAAAATTTTTAGCAACCCCTTAGCTGGATGAATGAATGTATAATATCATGCATGTCATATTATTCCATTCTTGTTAAGAGGGGACTTCCATCTTTGCCAGAGAATCAAGGCTTAACTTGTGAGAGCCTTTGGCAGAAGAACACCCATATCTCTCTTGATTTGGCCCATAATCAAATTCTTATGCATTTAGGCATACAAAATCACATAGCCTGTGTCAAAAAAAAAGAGTCCAAAAGAAATTAAATAAATTTGATAAAATTTGCATTAGATTAAGTCATAGTTTCATGACACTCATGCTCTAGTCTCTTAGGGAGTGAGTTTAAGGACTTAGCCTCCTTTCTAAATGAACAACAACCTAGCCATCTTGCAAAGCATATGACTTGCCTACATGGATTTAAATTGTATGAGGAGTTAGCTGGCTACCACTCCAGGTGGTAATAAGTCCAGCAGTCAGGTGATTTATTCTTCTGTGGAGGTAAACCATATACCCATTTTTGCCTTAAAATTAGGTCGTGCATTTGTTTTGTACCAAGGATCCTTAGTTTAAGAATCTGAGGTAGTTGTTTTCTTTGGGCTACAAGCATAAATCCTCACCTCTTATGCATTTTCATAATCTTATGTTGTGGAATCATAAGCCCTAGCAATCTAATAAAATGTCAACTCAAATAATTAACTCTCTCCAATTTCAAAAATATAAAACCCAATGTTAGGGTAGATTGGAATGCTCACGAAACTTCCTAGTATCATGAGCATTTCTTACATTCTCCCTTTGAATTCCAAAAATAAGTCTTCTCCATGATCTTTCTCATTTGATTTTCTAAAATAGCTAATTCTTTGATAGTCTTAACCTTGAAATCTTTGGAGACCCTAATTGTCTACTTTAATCAAGAGTATTCTTAAGAAATTCTCATTTCTTAGAATGTAATTAACTATTGGGGCTTGCTTCCATAGAGAACTTAACAAACCCGGCTTAAAATAAACCCTACTTTATTTTTCCATGTAAAGTAGGGGAAAGATCTCTGGTATATTCGAAGACTCAGCATGCATTAGGAGTCCTTATTAGGTGATTAAGTCCATTATAGGGTGGTGATTTCTATCTTTCACAAGATATCATTCCATAATGTCGCCATCACTTCAAAGTACCCCTTAAAATCTGGTGGTGTCTTACATCCAAATAAACACCATGATTTTTCTATGACTCAGGAAGGTTCCTCTCTCCTTCTTTAGTAAATAATTATTATCTCTAAGCATCGATAGTGGACTTATATTTTATATAGGCTCGAGACTATCATTCTTTCTGTTGGCACTTAGCTTATTTCATCCTTAAGCAAAGCTCATCAACATCCTTTAGGTTTTAGGACCTCGCTCCATGTAGGTCCTAAAATTCCTACTGGATTCCCCTAATAAGTGAAAATTTAAATTAATCAAACAAAGGAAATGTCCAAAATTAAGAATCTCTTCACCATTCTGATGGTGAGGCAAGGTTCATGTTCATCCCATGAACAATAAGAAAATAAAACTCTTCTACAAAATAACATGCCTTTTCAAAAGAACTTTTTCAAAATCCACATAATAAGAGATTTGTACACAAAAATTTGTAAGAAATTTTCACAAAACACATATAACCAAACCTCATTTAACAAATCCTATGATTGTTACAAGGAGATTCTTTTTTAAAAAATCAAAATCAATACTTTTTAATTTTTCAAAAGCACATTTTCTTTGGAAATGGCTATCCCTATCCCACACACTCAAATTTGTCGGATGGAGACTCTATTTTCGAATAAAATCATATAAAAATTAAAACTCCACTTAGCATACTTCACATGTGCTAGAGCTGAAGTTTCCCCTCTTTTCGAAAAGCAATAAACCATACACACATAAAAGAAAAGGTAAGACATATTTGAACCCCCTACTTGACATACCCAAATTTGTCAAATGGGAGTTCCCCTTCCCTTGGAGAAGGTAGAGCAAATTGAATTCTATTTGCATTTGCCTAATAAAACTCCTTCTTGCTAAAGTATTGGACTTCAAAACACATTGGGAACTCATTTGACATGTCCAAGTATATCAAAAGAGAACCCCTTTTTGAAAATCATAAGAACAAATTGAACTCTATTTAGCATACCTAAGTTTGTTAAATGAGCTCTTTTTCTTTCAAAAATTATAAACACATTTAACTTTCACTTAATATACCAAATTTGTTAAGTGAGAGTTTCATTTTTAAAATCATAAACACATTTAACTTTCACTTAAGATACCAAACTTGTTAGGTGAGAGTTTCATTTTCAAAATCATAAACACACTTGATATTCGCTTAACATACCAAATTTGTTAAGTGAGAGTTTCATTTTCAAAAATCATAAACACATTTAACTTTCACTTAACATACCAAATTTGTTGAGTGAGAGTTTCATTTTTAAAAATCATAAACACATTTAACTTTCACTTAACATACCAAATTTGCTAAGCGAGGGTTTCATTTTCAAAATCATAAACACATTTAACTTTCACTTAACATACCAAATTTGTTAAGTGAAGTTTCATTTTCAAAATCATAAACACATTTGACTTTCACTTAACATACCAAACTTATTAAGTGAGAGTTTCATTTTCAAAATCATAACACACTTGGCTTTCACTTAAGATAACAAATTTGTTAAGTGAGAGTTTCATTTTCAAAAATCATAAACACATTTAACTTTCACTTAACATACCAAATTTTTTTAAGTTAGAGTTTCATTTTCAAAAAAATCATAAACACATTTGACTTTCACTTAACATACCAAATTTGTTAAGTGAGAGATTCATTTTCAAAAATCATAAACACATTTGACTTTCACTTAACATACCAAATTTGTTAAGTGAGATTTTCATTTTCAAAATCACAATCATGTTTGACTTTCACTTAGCATACCAAATTTGTTAAGTGTGAGTTTCATTTTCAAAAAAAAAATCATAAGCACATTTGACTTTCACTTAACATACCAATTTTATTAAGCGAGAGTTTCATTGTCAAAATCATAAACATATTTTACTTTCACTTAACATACTAGATTTGTTAAGTGAGGGTCTCTTTTAAATATACATTTGATCCCTATTTTAACATACCAAATTTGTTAAATAAGGATCCAATTTTTCATGTCAAACCACACTTGAGCTTTCACTTAACATACCAAATTTGTTAAGTGAGAGTCTCATTCTCAAAGAAAAATAAATATATCTCAAACAAATTTGGATCTTTCACTTAACATACCAAATTTGTTAAGTGGGGCTCCCATCTTCAAAGAAAAGCAAATCTATCTCACAATCACACTTGACTTTCACTTAAATATACCAAATTTGTTAAATGAAAGTCTCATCATCAAACACAAATTAAACATATGTGGCATCTACTTAACATACCAAATTTGTTAAGTAAAAAAGCCTCATTTTCAAATCAAAATATCACACAATCAAATCTTCACAAGCAAAAATATTTCAAAAACACAATCACAACCTCTTCTTAGCATACCCAAATTTGCTGAGTAGAGGTCTTTCAAACCATCAATATTTTCAAACAAGATGCACAAAACACAAATATCTCCAAGAAAACCTCTCCTTAAATTTTAGATCCCCATCCAACTTACCTAAATTGGTTGAGTATGGGTTCTAAATCAAAATCAAATGGCAAAGACTCTCCTCAATATCTAAATCTCTCTGATGAACCCCACTTAACACATTTGAATCATTGAGTGTGGGCTCAAAACTCAAACTTTGTTACTGAAAATATCAAGGCAAATTGACAAGTTATTTTTTACAAATACAGACATACATTAGATCACCAAGACATCTTTGTAGTTTTCACACATGGTAGCAAGTATGTGTTTCACTTTTCCTGGGATGGATTTGGCCTTGATCGGCCAGCCTCCACAAACCGACTTTGCCCACCTCATTCATTTTGGCTATTTTGAGGGCTAGGATCACAGAGGGGACCACCCTCACAACCGTCAAGAGGTGTGGCAGGTGGCCATCCGTTGAGATTCCATCTAACTCTTTAAAGAAAAAGGTTGTGGAAGTTCCCAAAGAGTTGCGCCTAGTGCCGCACCTGGTTCCCCTTACCAATATGGGCTAGACCCACTTGTTGGCTCCAAGGGAAGGCTACCCCATCTTCGGATAGTCTCCCCACCTACAGGTTGGGTCTAGTCGACGCCTCCTAGTAGGACTCAGTGCCACAACCAGTGCCGCAAGATTAAGTGGCATCATGACTGCATAGCCAAGGAGCTAAAGGCAACTTCCCATCTTGCAGCAGAGGAGTTACCTAGGATAGTGTATCCTTTTATCATAGAGAACAAGTTTCACCCTCTCTCTAAGTCTGATGGAGAGGAAGACATTAGGAGGATCTCAATTTTACCCCCACCCACAGTTCATTTTGAGGCTCCTATCAGTGATAGGAGAAGGTCATATGTTGGCCTTTAGATTAGTTCTGCGTCGAGTTGGCAGAGCTTAGGGACGATCAGAGTCCGACACTCAATTTGATTTACATTCTATCATCTCTGAGAGTGCGACACATGATAGAAGAGGGCCGGGAGGCCAGTATTAGCGCATACTAGCGAGAGACGTAGGAGGGCTACCTCTGTGGACTTTCCCGATCAACATGCTACCCACGTCAATCATACTGATAGCATTCTACTAACGGGTACTACCCACCATAGTTGAGAAGCTCTTGCCCAGAGAAAGCTGGTGTTGCCTCCACAACACTGATCCACTCCTTGCCCACCATCACTTGTTCAGGTCCCGCCATCTACCGTGCCTACAAAGGCACAGAAGACAACATCCGAGGAGAATAATGCCCCATTGGTGATCCGGCTACGGCCAAAGGATCCCACTTCATCTACTCCACTGACTGAGGTGAGGGCGAGTTCCCCTACTCGACCTCCTACTTTAGTCTTGGTGAAGAAGGAGTAGTGACCCCACAGTGTCGTGGTCGCACCACCACTACCACCACCATCGATGGACGCAGTGCAGGGGAAAAAGAGATAGATATTCAGCCCCCATGGTAGTAGATCCTCTCCAGACCCGTCCAAGGATCAAGATATACCTATCTGAACACGCCCTCTTAGAGATAGTACAAATGCAAATACCGATGTATTTCGCCAAGTGACATAGCCCCACCACCAGTCAGCGGTGAGTGTTTATCCCTACATGATTAGATTGCTCTACATGAGATCTCAAGATTTTGTCGAGAAGAGAGAACTCGAGGATGATTGCTGATGAAGGATGTTAGGTTAGTTTTGATCCGATGGATGATCCCTTGGAGGACTTAATGAAAGTCCATATGGTCACACTGGGGTTCTCCTTAGGATCAGATAGGAGGGTGTTATAGTTGAGAAAGAAGCCACAGCTCATTCAACCCAACACCTTCATCAACAATTAAGGTAGAGAGATGAGCATATCATGAAGATGGAGAAAAGTGTTGAAGACTTGTTAGAAGCAGTCCTAGCACTTCAAGGCCAAGCTCCATCAGTACAACCTACTCCCTTAGAGGCCGACCACCCTAGGTTGTTGCCTCGATCGACCAAGAGTACATCCCTCGTGGACCAGGATAGTGGTAGCATGCATGGGAAGGTGGTGGACAGCACCTCCATGCAAGAAAAAGATATCAACCAGTTAGTGGAGCAGCAAGTGAAGGATGTGTTAGCATAAGCCTGAGGTGGCTCATCTATTCCAAAGGGTAGACCCTACTTGGAAGAATTTGATGGTGTTCAATATCCTAAGGGTTTTGTGCCTCCTTCCTTCAAAATTTTTATGGCAATGGGAACCCCGGCAGCACATAGCACATTTCAGGGATGGATGTTGCAATGTTGGTGGAAACGATGCACTTCTATTCTATCTCTTTATCAGTAGTTTGATAGTCACATTTGATTGATATGCTGAACTACCCAATGGTTAAGTAAAGATATTTGTTGAGTTAGAGTGGCTCTTTATTAAGAGATTTTCTGGAGCTCAGGAAAGGGTAATTGTGGGAGATCTTGTTGTAGCTCAACAACATCCCGGTGAGTCCCTTGTTGATTACATTCTTAGATGGCACAATTTAAGTATGAAATATGAACCATGGTTATCTGAACAGCATACCATTAAAATTCTACTCAAGAATATTCATGGCCCGATCGCCTTCATGCTTAAAGGGTTTACCATTAAGACATTTGAGAAATTAATCAACAAAGTGGCTAACCTACAAGGGAAAGCCAAACAATTACCTTTTTAAGACCAATCGTTCGAGCCTAAGTCGTAGAAAGCATTCAAGAAGAAGCCAAGGGTAGTAGTGTTGGTAGACAAAGGGAAGCAGCCAGCCAAAGATCAATATGAGAGACCTTGTGCACAGTAGCCTCCATTGCCACCTCCCCACCACACCCCAAGCATACCACCACCACTGCCAGTCGCCGCCGCCCTCCATAATAATATACTCAGCAGTGGTACTCATATCCACTGCCAGGTAGCTATTACCCACCTACTCTTGTCAATAGATTGAATAAGTCATATTCATTCAAGAGGGACGTAATTAGGAAGATCTTTAAGAATCTCTTAAATAAACATGACTTTCAATTACCTGAGCCCAAGAGGTTGGAAGATGTGGGCAAGAGTAATGATCCTAACTATTGCCCCTACCACCGCATGGTTAGTCATGTCTTAGAGGATTGTATCACCTTTAAGGACTGGCTTGAGCACAGCTACAAGTTAGGAGCTATTGTTATCCCCAAGGAATACTTATTAGAACAACCCTCCAATTCTATCAGAGTAATTCTTGGGGATACTTGCGATCCTCTTAAGATAAAAGAATATTGGGATATTATCTTATCTCGAATCTCTAAAAAAGTGGTCTCTAAGATCAAGAAGCTTTCTTTACAAGTGCCTGAAGC
Source organism: Cymbidium sinense (assembly GCA_021442155.1). NCBI lineage: Eukaryota > Viridiplantae > Streptophyta > Magnoliopsida > Asparagales > Orchidaceae > Cymbidium > Cymbidium sinense. The sequence continues at coordinate 113,785,037 of CM038225.1, forward strand.
AACTCAAACCTCCAAAACCAAGGAAGGTTTGCAAGTTGCTAAAGACAACTTCAAGAAGGTGTCAGTCCAACAGTAGCCTACCTTACTAGCCCGGGATAGCATAGCAGCACAACCATTATCCGAGTCTAGCACTCCATCCACCGTTGCAGCTACTACTTCTTCCTCCACTAGCTCCTCTTCTACCAGTAGGAGCATTATATCAGCGGACAAGGGCACTATACCCCTTCCCTCGCTTACTTTATTAGATTTCTATCATGTACCTCCATCTAAAAAGAAATCAATGAAGAAAGCTTTCACTTACATCTTGTCCACTTCAGATACTCTAGATTTTATTCCTCTTGAAAACTCTCTAAGTCTACAAAATAATAATGATAACTCTAATTCTGATCATTCTTCTTCTGATTTAGAAATGGATTTCCCATTTTTAAGTCACACGAGTTTACCTCTTGAGATTGATTTGGAGTCATCTGACTCCGATGATCCTATAGGAGAAGTGGTAGGTACACCTGATGAGAAGGTAGAACTTCCTACAAATTAGTCATTCCAAGAGGTCACTGAAGTTAACCTTCACAGTGGCAAAGTTTTACCTTTTAGGGTGGCACCTCAGGATAAGGGTAAGCAAATCATTCATCCTAAAGAGTAGATAGCAGCTCCACAGGATGCTCCACCCATGGATATGCTTGTGGAAGATCAAGCCAAAGTTCACTACAACGTCCTAACATATCTTACAAAGCTTTCAACTAAGTTAAGCATATATGATGCCCTTATCTTATCCAATGAGATGAGGAAATCTCTAATCAAGACTCTTCTTGATCCGGAGATATGCCTAGCCCACCTGACTACTACTGAAGAGGAGGCTCGCAGTTTAGAGGACACTATAGAAGTTACATTTAGTGATGAAGACTTGCTTCTAGGGAAGACCAAGCACAACCGCCCTCTTTACATTAGGGATATTGGAAGACAGGGATATCCGAGTTCTTGTTGACTGTGGTGCATCTGAATATTATGAGTCTAAAACCCTCGCTTGAGGATTGATATCTCCAAATTTTCAAAAGAGAGGATGATGTTGAGAGGATTCAATGAACAAGGCGATAGGGCTTTAGGCTCTATAGTGTTACCATTAGAAGTAGATGATTGGAAGACTACCGCAAGTTTCATATTATAGACTCAGATACATCTTTCAATGCTTTGCTTGGGAGACCGTGGATACATGAGAACAACATAGTTCCATCCTCTCTACATCAGTGCATGAAGTTCATGAGGGGTAGGATTGAATACTGCATCAAAGGAGATCTTAAGCCATTCACAATTTATGAGGTTAGAATATATAAAGATGCAACCTACTATCTCCCTCAAAATCAACAAGTCTACTCTCGAGAACTTGGAGAAATTCAAAAATAAAAGAAAAATAGAAGGAAAAAAGAAAAAAAAAGAAAAAGAAAAGAAGAAAGGAAATGAGAAAGAAAATATAAGGAAGCGAGAAATAGACTTGGAGGAGAAAGTAGAGCCTGACATTAGATTCCACCCACAGTTCGTTACTCCATTCGAACATATCAGTAGGATGACTCGACCTCCATCAAGCAGAGGAAGAGGCAAATCCAGAGACATGCCTAGGGATGGAAGACCTTCTTATTGGCCATCCAATAGGAGTTATGTCACTGCTACCAGGACTACACCTACTATCTATATAGACTTAGAATCTAGTTCAGATGATGAGTCATATATAATTAGTACGCTAGCTAAAACTTTCAAATAATAGATCCCCATGCAAGTGACAGTTGAGCTAGACAGTGATGAAGATCGAGCTCCTAAGCAAAGCATAAGTGTATCCAAGTCTATATGTGAAACAATGAAGCATCAGTTGGGAACTTTAGCTCTAACCCTACTTTCCTCACAAAAAGTTGAGGGTTTAGTAGTTAAGGAAGCCACTAAGTCTTCCATAAATATAAAGGTGTAGAAGTTCTTTCTTGGAGCGTCATCCTCAAGTCAAGAAGCCGATGTAGAACTTGAGGATAATTCATATAAAGATTTAATAGAATTACATTTTGATTGATACTCATCTTGTATTCTTAATTTAGCAAAGAAAGGATTAATTCCACATGCTTGGTCTGAACACGGGTTGGATTACTTTGAAAGGTTATGAAATAACAAATGCAAACATTCACAATCAAGATCAGGACTAATAATCAGTACAGTGGGCCCAGTTGATGATGACGATTACTGCTTAGTCATCACCAACCATTTGAAATCTAATAGGTTCTTTTCAAATCATGATAACTCATATGAGCAGGTGTGCTTAGAAACTTCAGATCATCCAAATGACTTTGAAATCAAGGATGCACTGCTAGAGTTCGAAGAGGAGATCAGATCAACTATTAATGAGCTCAAAGAAATTAACCTAAGAACTGAAGAATATCCATGCCCAACATATATCAGTTCTCTATTGAATGAAAAAGAAACTAATGATTTAGTGAAGCTATTGACTGAGTTTTAAGGAATGCTTTGTATGGAGTTATGAAGAGATGCTCAATCTATCTCTTGACATAGTTGTTCATAAACTAGCAATAGAACCTAATGTTAACCCTATCAAGTAGGCTCCTAGATGCATGCGATTAGACATTGAACAGCAAGTCACTTCTGAAATCAAGAAATCGATCGATGTTGGCTTTATTAGGGAAGAAAATATCCTACTTGGTTGGCCAGTGTCATCCCAATTAAGAAAAAGAATGGCCAAATTTGCATATGCGTTAATTTTAGGGATCTAAATAAGGCATGTCCTAAGGATGAATTTTCACTTCCTATACTAGAATTAATGGTGGACATCGCCTCATCTCATGCAATATTCTCCTTTATGGATGGGTCATCTAGCTACAACCAAATTAAGATGGCCCTAGAGGATGAAAGAAACACTGCCTTTTAACCCGAAAATATTATTGTTATAAGGTCATGCCTTTCGTTAAAATGTCGCCACATACCATGCCATGACTCAAATCTTTGATGAACTCATTCATCATCAAGTTGAGTGCTACGTTGATGATCTCATTGCCATAAGCTAAGAAAAGGAAGACCATCTTTTTGACTTGAGAGTAGTTTTTGAACGATTAAGGAAATACAACCTCAAAATGAACTCCCTAAAGTGTGCATTTGGAGTAGCTTCGAGAAAATTTGTTAGGTTCATTGTTCGACACCGTGGAATTGAAATCGATTCGAAAAAGATTAAAGTGATATTAGAAATACCACCCCCTAAAAATCTAACATAACTCAGGTCATTCCAAGGGCAGTTGGCATATCTAAGATGTATCATTTTCAACTTATCAGGAAGATGCCAACCATTCTCATCTCTTATCAAAAAGGATGCCAAGTTTAAATGGGGTGACAAGTGTCAACATACTTTCAAAGACATCAAATAATATCTGATGACGCTGCCAGTCCTAGCCGCCCCTATCTCAGACAAATCGCTTATATTATATACTGCTACATTAGATGACTCCCTTTGGCACTTTGTTGGCTCAAACCGATGATGAAGGGAAGGAGAATGCTCTCTATTATCTCAATCACTGTCTAATCCCTGCTGAGTCAAACGATCCACCTATTGAAAAGAACTACCTAGCTTTACTCTTTGCATCCCAAAAGCTACAACACTACATGCTTTCTCATAAGTTGAACTTGATATCTAGAGTTAATCCACTGCAATATCTCATGCCACGACCGACCTTATCTGCATAGTTGGCATGTTGGTCCATGATTTTGTCTCAATTTGACATAACATTTGTACCCCTCTATGCCATAAAAGGACAAGCACTTATGCGATTTCTTAGCCATCCACTCCCCGATTCTTAATGATGATCTCCCCCATGAACAAATCATGAACTTAAGGGGTATTAGTGCTCGCCACTAGGAGATGTACTTTAATGGTGCAGCTTCCTCTCAAAGAGGAGAAGAACCATAATTTACAATCCCAGGGAAGGTAGGGGTAGGAATAGTTCTCCTAACTCACGATCGTAATGAGATGAGATTCTCATATCATCTGTCTAATCCATGCACCAATAATGAAGCTGAACATGAGGCTCTAATTGCCAGTCTAGAGTTAGTCATTATACTATGCATCCAGAGTATCAACATCTTTGGGGATTCTTAGGTAGTCATCAACCAAATTGTTAGGACTTACAAGGTTCTAAAGCCTAAGCTCCATCATTACCACAACTATACTATGGAATTATCAGCCTAAATCCCAGAAGTTACCATCTACAATATTCCTCAAGGAAAGAATGCAGTAGTAGACACATTAGCTAAGCTTGCCAAAGAGCTAGCATGTCCAGAAGATGAGTCCATTCCAGTAAGGGTCCAAAATAAACAAGTCTTATCCCTTATTGATGTTGAACTCATCAAGAGATTCTCTCTTGAAGGGGAGGTTGCCATTGCCAGTAAGGATGAAGAGTCAGATTGGAGGCAACCATTCATAGATTATTTAAATGTAGGCAAACTACCTTAAGAGAAATCATTGGCACACCAGGTGAAATAGAGAGCCATTTCTTACACTCTTGTAGGAAGCACCTTGTACTAGCAGTCCTTCAATCATATGTGGTTACATTGTCTGGACAAACACGAAGCCCGTAGGATCGTGATCGAGGTACACTCAGGTTTATGCGAAGCACACCAATCCGGCCTGAAGATGAAAGCCAAGATCAAGAGACTAGGATACTACTATGATGATCACGCACTACATGGAAGGAGATGCCACCAATGTCAGGTACACGGTGTGGTCCTACATCAACCACCCAATATTCTACATCGTACATAGGCCTTATGGCCATTTGAGTATTGGGATACTAACATTATGGGTCTAATCGATCCTCCTTCTTCCAAAGGTCATCGATTCATTCTAGTTGCTATTGACTACTTTTCCAAGTGGGCAGAAGCAATCCCACTTAGATAGGTCACAGCTCAGCATGTGCTCCAATTTTTTAGGAACCATATCGTATATTGATTCAGGGTGCCTCGACGAATTATATTCGATAATGGTACGGCATTCAAGAGCACTAAAATCAACAGCTTCACCCAAAGACATAGCATAGATTGGAGGTACTCTCCATCTACTATCTAAAGGCAAATGGGTTAGCAGAAGCCTTCAACAAAATTCTCATTCAAATACTAAAGAAGATACTAGATGACAACAAACGACGATGGCATGAACAATTAGTTGAAGCCTTGTGGGCATACAGCACCACATACAAAACTCTAACTCAATCTACCTCTTTCTCCTTAGTGTATGGGTCCAAAGCCATTCTACCATTAGAAGTCCAACTCCCATCACTAAGAATAACCGTGGGTAGTAAAATCACAATGGAGCAGAATGCCAAGTTGGGGTTAGAAGAGCTCGAAGGCTTGGAGGAGAGATGCCTACGGGCATGCCAGAACCTTGAGCTCATAACAAGTTGGTCTATCCTAGAGCTTTTTAAGTACGATAGCTTTTTTTAGTTCTAAGGAGGCCAATAGTTGCCCATCGAAAGATAGGAGGCAAGTTTGAACTAACTTGAGAAGGCCCTTATGCCATAGAGAAGGCCTACCAAGGAGGGTCTTACCAACTCATAAATTGTAAAGGAGAGCGTCTGATGCTTCTAATCAATGGACTTTACTTAAAGAAATACTATCGATAAATCTTATTTGAAAATAATTATCAATAAAACTTTTTTTCATCTCAAATTTTATTTCTTCTGTGTAAGAAATATCTTTTGCTTGTGAATCTGTCACGATGTGTCTCGGATAGGTGTAAGAGAACCCAGGCGGCATTCTATTCCTTCTTTCATAACACAAATAAACATATATCTTTTATCTCAGGCTACTTTGATGTGGGAGCAAGCCCCTTGTGGCACTCACTCATTAGTCGCTCTAAGTCGGGCCTGATTTATTGTGCAAGTGACGATCACCCCAGTGGTCACTTGTTGGAGGATGTGAGTCATCACACTTTCTTCCTAACTTGACCATTACAAACTAATGAGTGCCTCATTAGTACGATAGATTTTACTGCCTAGCCAGTGAGCTACCTAATGTTGACTTTGCTTAAGGAGACGTGAGTCCCCATGCTTTCTTCTTGAACTAGCTATCATGCACTAACTAGGTTGAGTATATTTGAGGTTTAGGATAAGTCCCCCAGAGGCTCATTTCCTCTTGACTACTTTAAACTTGGGTCTAGTCCTTACACAAGACTCTCGTAGTAATCGCCTAGTCGATGGCACCGGCCGAGAAGATAAACTATCCGGATCGCCCACTTTAGAAAGATGTAAGCCTACATGCCTTCTTTCTAAACTGATTATCATAAATTGATGGACACCTTAGGTTGGTTGGTTATCGCCATGCTGACGACAACCCACCCGGTGGATACACCACTCTTGGCAGATGTGAGTCCCCGTGCTTTCTTCTTGAGTTGGCCACCGAATACATATTTGATATATGGCTAGCCATGTCATCTTCTCGAGGGTGTTGGATTAAGCCTTTAGTGGCCCCATCCTTTGTAGGCATTCTATTTGGATCACATCCTTTGCGACCTCATTTAGACACTACCCGGGTTACTTTTGGATTGGACAGTCCCCCTTTCCTAGTAGTCATTCCTGTGATTGGAGAATTTGTTCAGCGGATGTGTAGATTCTCCTTTAATTTAGTAAATCTAAGATAGGTCTAGGCTGATATAAGCTCCTTCTTAGTTTGATCTCTCGCAAACCAATAGGGTCCACGTTAAAACAAACTAAATATATAAACAAAATTAATTCGCCTATGGATTAGGAATTCATGCCCTTAGTGGCCCCTTTCCCAAGAAGACATCCTATCTTTAAGGCAGTGTCAGCAAAACTTCCTATAAGAATTGCCTAACTACTATGAGTTGAGATAAGTCCTTAGATCGACACACTTTCAGTAGTCACCCTTAGGTCGGGTTTAACTTATTGTGCCACCAACGAGTTACCCCGGTGTTCATCTTTGCTTTGAAAGATATAAGCCTATTATGCATTCTTTCTAGAACAATCATTACAAATCGACGAGCAGCCCTAGGTCAGGCCCAATTTGTTGCGCAAATGATCGATCACCTCAGTGGCTCCTTTTATAGAAAGATGTGAGTCCCCACGCTTTCTTCCTAACTTGACCATTACAAACTGAAAGGCACCCCTTAGGTTAGTTAGTTCTACCTAATGGCTGGTAGACTATCCCTTTGGATTTGTAAATATAAGACAGGTCTAGGCTGATATTAGCTCCTTCTTAGTAGATCCATTACACACCGATAAGGTCCATCAAAAATTAAATTAATTTTGACTATTCTTGAGTCGATATGAGTCCACAGCGGCATTCGCTCAAATAGTCACCCTAGGTCAGGATTGATCTGTTGCTATCAACAGATCACACCAACGGTTGATCCCAACTTTAGAAGATGTAAGTCTGCTACACTTTCTTTCTTGTACATCATTACACACCAAAAGGCAACCCTTAGGCTGGATAGTCCTATCTTGTGGCTAGTAGACTACCCCTTTGGACTTATAAATCTGAGATAGGTCAAAGCCGACATAGCCCCTTCTCAGTGGGTCCATCGCACTCCAACAGGGTCCACAATATAACACACAAAATTAAATTAAATCAAATCAAATTAAATTAATCATCAAAATTATTCTTGAGTTGAGGTAAGACCCCTGCTCACTTGTCGCTTAGTCGTTCAACTTATTGTGCCACCGGGTTACCCCGACTCGTCTTTAAAGATATAAGTCTATCGCATTTTTTCCAAATGCAATTGCAATCAAGGGCGCCCCAGTCAGCCCGATTTATTGCGCAAGTGACCAATCACCCTAGTGCTGTCTTATTTAGGAAGATGTAAGTCCCCATGCTTTCTTCCTCACTTGACCATTACAAACCGAAAGGCATCCCTTAGGTTGGTTAGTTCTACCTAACGGCTGGTAGACTATCCCTTTGGATTTGTAAACCTAAGATAGGTCTAGGCTGATATTAGCTCTTTCTTAGTAGATCCATCGCACATCGATAGGATCCATCTAACATTAAATTAATTCTAACTATTCTTGAGTCCATATGATTCCACAGCAACATTCGCTCAAATAGTCACCCTAGGTCGAGATTGATCTATTGTGCCATCGACAGATCACCCCAAAGGCTGATCCCTAATTTGGAAGATGTAAGTTTGCTATGCTTTCTTCCTAGTACATTCGTTGCACATCGAAATGCAACCCTTAGGCCAGATAGTCCTACCTTGTGGCTGGTAGACTACCCATTTGGAATTATAAATCTGAGATAGGTCAAGGCCGACATAGCTCCATCTCAGTGGGTCCATCATACGCCAACAGAGTCCACAACATAACACATCAAATTAAATTAAATTAATTCAAATCAAATCAATATAAATCAAATTAATCATCAGGACTACTCTTGAGTTGAGGTAAGACCGCAGAGGCGCTCACTCAGTAGTCGCCTTAGGTAGGGTTCAATTTGTTGCACCATCAACAGATCACCCCAATAGCTGATCCCTGATTTGGAAGTGATCAGCTAAATCTAGTGATTAGGTGAACACTTAACCTAAGTCTAGAGACTTAGAAGTATTAATCATAAGATTAGATTATGCCTTAGGGCTTAAGGAAATTACCTATCCTATAGCCTAAACTCAATCTAGATACACTTTCTCAAATCAAACCCATACTCAATTCTCAAACCAAATCTCAAATTCAAATTCAAATTCAAATTCAAATTCTAAATCTAATTTCAAATTTGACTCCAACCGATTGAAACCCAAAATCAAATTTAAATCCTAAAACCCTTCCTAAGTATGAACCACATTCGTAGCGAACTCCTTATCAAATCAAACTCAATTGATATCTTTAAAATCATTATTCCTTCATTTATATTTATAAATATAAATGAAATCCAAATTCAAATGACCAAAATTATATCAAAAATCAAATCTAAACTCAATCTAAGCCCTTTAAGTCAATTCTTGGACTTAGCCAAATTATATCCAAATCAAGAAAAAAACCAATGAATTTTCTCTTGAATCAATCATTCATTTGATCATTTATCCAAATATAAATGAAACCTACAATCATCAAATCAAATCGAAGCCAACCCAAGTCAAACCTAACCTAGCCCTTTTGACTTGAAAATTTTAAATGAGCCAAAATCCCTTAGACTCTAAATTGATTGCCGTTAAATTTATATTTCAATCCAGGGTTCATATATAAGTTCAACTAAACTCGAATCAAACCAAAACCAAACCAATTGACCTATCTAGGTCCACTTGAACCAAAGTGGCCTAACCCTTCCACCATGATTTTTGATCACCCTAGGATGATCAATTATAATCAATTGGGTCAAACCAAGCCAAATTGGTCATTTCATCCAAATTGACCTAAATTGGCCTAAAGGACCAAATCGGGTCAAATCATAATCTAACCCAAATTGATTGCAACCAATGGCTGAAGTTTATTCCAAATTGATTATTGAACTTGACCAAAGCCATAATTAAACCCAATTTGATCAATCGAGCCCAATTGGTTAACTTGACCCAACTTAGCCTAAATTAGCCTAAAAGGTCAATTTGGCTAAATTCAAATTAAATCCAAATTAATTCAAACCAAAGACCATATTCATCTTCAATTAGCCAATTGAACATGAATCAACCCATGACCCAAGCTAATTTGACCAATTTTGGATAAATGGGTCAATTTGACTCAATATGACCCATATGACCCAAATTAGGCCAAATCCCTTGAAACTAAGTCAAGACCCATTGGGGGCTGATCAAACCCGACCCAAACCTTGGGATCAACTTAAAACCAACCCAACCCATTTAAATCCCTCATGGATCCTCCCCACAGAGGATTCCACCCAACCTCATTTAATTCCCCCCATCACATGCACTTAACTCCCCCTAATATTTGTATTGCATAAATTTGATAATATGACAGCAAAAGAAGACTTTGGAGTAAAAATCCAAAATTTTGAATCAATTTATCATCCACCTTAACCACCTCAAGCAAGATGTCAATCAATTTAGAGCCAAAAAAATCAAAAATAAATATTATATTTCCGGCCATTATAAAAGGAGAGGGAGATGAGACTTTAGATCTCTTCCTCCCACCACCATTCAACCCCCAAAAGCTCCCCAAAGAAAAAAAAAAGGAATCCATCCCCCACTTCTTTGAGCCATTTTTGAGCTCAAAAACACAAATAATTGCTCTTCCGGTGAGGCGACGGTAGACATCGAAGAAGGCGACATTCCGAAGGGAGGCAATGGCTAAAGATCATCCAAAGCTTTCTCACATACCTAGGAGTTTGCACGGATCTTCACCGCCGTCGAAAATCATCCCCGATGAGATAAATTTTGCCAAATCGTAGTTGACCTTAGGATTTCATGCATTTTATATTAATTTTCTCATGATTTTAGGAATTTTCCCTAGATAATCCCGTATTTTTACTTTAAATCATCCCAAATAAGAAATATAATTTTTTTGGTGCAAATTGACGTGAAAACGGGTCTATTTGGACAAGTTTTGTCTAAGAAACACTCATTTTTTTCAAAAAAAAAAATGGAAAACACTTTCACCCACCGAAAGCTACAAGGTGTAAACGAGCGAACTCGGCGAGATTGTTCAGATTCTGCTCGTTATTATTATTTTGTTCAAATTCCGTGTTGAAATAGCTGCTTTATACTGTTCGGAAAAAATATTCTGTTCGCTTTTAAGCTCGTTTCAAATTAACATTTTTATATTTTTATAATTTTATTTTTTATTTTAAATTAAAAAATAATTATTAAAATCTTATGCAATGAAAAACTGAAATACTAGTGACAAAAATTAAAGCTAAAAAATATACAATTATATACAACATAATTATTATTTTTTTCGAGCCTAAAAAAGCTTTGTTATACAAAAAAAAATCATGTTTTACAAAATTGAACACAACTTAAAAAAAGAAAATATGAGTTAGTATTTAGGACCAATGGACCACATAGGCACATACACATATACTCTTCTCTCATTTAATAAGCTCAAAAAAATTGTAACCTGTGCTATACATAATTAAGCTAAAATAAATTCATTAAAATTTTATATGATCATATACAACTTACAATTTCAAAATAAAAGCTAATAAAATACAAAATTTACAATTTCCAAATATCAATTTCTAATCAAATCATTTGCTTCAGTTTTAATGTCAAAGTTTTATAGTCTTCTTCAAACTTTCCTATCTTCAAAATCCAACCAATCTTGAATCTTCAAATCTGTAACACTTTATGTTAACAAAACTAGCAAAAAATTATAAAATAAATATTATGCGGGCTCGAAAACTAAAATAAATAATCATTGACGTCCAAATTTTAATGTATGAATATTAGACATTAAAAGACAATAAAATGAAAGATTAATATTAATAAGACTAGGATCCAGAAAAAAAGTGAAAATAAGTGTAGCATTTGTTCCAAATTGACAAAATAAAATCACAAAAAAAATGACAATAAAATCACAAAAGATGATAAAATGAAAGATTAATATTAATAAGATTAGATCAGAAAAAAATGAAAATAAATGTAGCATCTGTTCCAAATGATAGACATCCAGAAAATTGACAAAATGTAATCTCAAAACATTAAAATAAATATTTAAAAATACATACAGCCAAATATCAAGCTAAGTTGCATCTCATACATCTATTTATAGTTTTTCATCATAGCATTAATGTAATATCACAAGTGATATTACATTAATAGTGTAGCATCTGCTCCAAATTGACCAAGTGTAGATCAAAAGATCTTACGCTATTAATGTAATATCACAAGTGATATTACACATTAATAAGAAGCATCTGCTCCAAATCCAAGTGTAGCATCAAAAGATCTTACCATAGCCATTAATGTAATATCACAAGTGATATTACACATTAATAGTAGCATCTGCTAAATTGACCAAGTGTAGCATCAAAAGATCTTACCATAAACAAGGATGCAAAGAACAAAATCACCAAAGATATGTGAGGAACAAACATCTTAAAATGATTCAAAATGTAAGAACAAGAGTATTTTCTTTGATATTCATTAAAAGTATATCGTGAAATGAGAAACACTGCACTTTTAATAGCACATCATGCCGAGATTTGAAACCAAACTCGGTTCAAATAAATACAAGGAACACAAATATCCGATAAAGAAGCTAAAATTAACAAAGCTTGATAATTTTGAGTAAAAAATTACTTATATATGAGAGTTAACCAATAAACCGAGTTTTTTGTCATAATCAAAGACTGAACTTCAAAAGATCACAATTTTATTTCACTTTAGTAACCGTTAAATCATGTTTAAAAAACAAGAAACCAAGTCACGCCGCGGACGAGTTCTACAACAATCTTCCACTTAATCACGCTCCTCATGAATCCATCCCATCATCAACCATAAATTCTTAAACCATCAACATAAACCCAAGTTCAACAAACACCGAGGTAATGGAGACTTAGTCCAGAAGAACAAGAAACAAATTAAGTAAGTTTGTAGCATCCAATATTCCTCAAAATTTAAAGCATGCATTAATCAACCAACACTAAATTAAATCCCATCAAAAAATTACCAATAACCAAAACTAAGGTGGCGGCCACCCAAGCCACAAAGAAAAAAAAAAAACGAAGCCGCAAATAGAAACAATATAGTAATCATCGCCAACCTTAACAAACCACTAATCACCAAGAAGCAACAAAATACACAAGACAAAGATAAGTATTACAACGTTAATCATCAAAATAAGTATTACAACCAAAGATAATGAAACAACATAAGTAATATCTTTCAAATCTTGATATGGTTGTATCTTTCTCCAAAGCTAAATATTTTCTAGTTTAACATAAAGGTTCTCCTCCTCCATTAACTCTTGCTGAAAAAAATTGGATAATAACATTATAGAATGAAATTTATCAAATAAACTAAATTAAGTTGGAAAAGTACCAAAGGATCTTTAATGTTAGTGCCTCTAATCCAACTAGTCAACATACAAGTGCATTATGTTTTGGTGATAAAGAGCTCTATAATCGTCAAGAACTCTACCACCAAAGACTAAATGCATTCGGATGCAACGGTGGTGATGGGAATTGTTAAAACATCCCTAGCCATCTTGGACAAAATAGGATACTTGAGAGTATTCATCTTCCACCACTCAAGAACATCAAAAGAATCACTACTGCTCATAAATAATCCAAATCAGCTCCATTCACCACCAAATCAGCTATGCATAATTAAGCTAATCTACTATCACCATTCACCACCAAATCAGCTCAATAAATAGTATCCATGACATTAATGCCATGACTAAACAAAATAATGGCCTAAGAAATAAATAGTATCCATGCCAACATAACAATGCAATGGCCAACCAAAATAAATAGTATCAAACTATCCATGCCAACAGAAACTGAAAAATAAATAGTATCAAACTTATCATTGAATGGTATATGCAGCATTGCTGATTGCCCAAGAACAAGAGCATGTAATATTTCAAATCTCAGCTTAAATTTACCAATTTCCAACAGAAAAAACAAAACAGATCTCCCCAAAACAAAATAAAGCGGCACAAACATACTTAGTTTCGGAGATAAGAGAATAAATAGTATCAAACTATCCATGCCAACAGAAACTGACGGATCTTAACAGTGAAACAGAGCCTGCAACATGTTACATATATTTCCAAAATAACAGAGACAGCAGAGTCATGGCCGAACAGGACAAACCGAGACAGCAGAGTAATGGCCGGACAGAACAATTTAGAATGAGAAGTGCAAATGTGTAATATATAGCTCCCGAATAACAGAGAACAGAGAAGAGTAAAAGAAAATGAGAAATCAAACAGAGACATCAATATATAGCTCCCAAATAACAGAGACAGCAGAATAATGGCCGGACTTGTCAAACCGAGTAAGCACTTCAGGCAACAAAGATAACCTACAAAGAATAACCGAATCATCCACAACAAGCATAGCTGCATAAGATTTAGAATATCGTACATGGCATAACCCAAGTAGAAGCCTCATAAAAACAAGAAAATAATTGCAAAAACCCTAGAAATCAGATCGCATCCAGGTTACTATTGCTTACAGATATTACCATTGCAATTTGCAACTCGCAAAACTCACAACTAGTAAGTAGTAAGACTCTTGCTAAGAAGAGTAGAAATTCGGCGGCCAAAACACTGAGACGAGAGAGGGAGTCGAGGGACTTAAGATTAGGAAAAGTCGAGAGAGAGACGAGGCGAGAGTCGAGGTCGCACAAAATGCGAGTGAGACTTACTGTGATTAGGCGAAAAGTCGAGAGGCAGAGAGACGAGGTGAGAGTCGAGAGGGTCAAAATGCGAACGAGTCGAGAGAAAGGGATTAGGCATATCTCGCCGATGCTCGCCGCCGCCCGCCGTCGCCGCCCTTTTAAATCCCCTGCTAATATAAATTCCTACTACTGGGATTAACTAATACCACCTAAAATCTAAATAATAAACAAGCATAAATGCATAATTATAAAAAACCTATAATAATAATTACTAATATATTTTAGCTTATTTTATTTAAAAAATTTTAACTAATTTTATAATTAAATTAAATATCAATTTTAAAATATTTAATGACATAAATATAAAATTTAATATAAATTTTTTATTTATTTCGAAGCTAAATCGATAACACGATCAACAAAGGATTTTCGTGCTCATTTATAAATCGATCGAATATTTGTTGTTCGCTCATTTACTTAACTAACGAGCCAAATACGAAGCTAAATATCGAAATAACACGAAGTCGCGAACAACGAAGCTTTGACCCTTCTTTACGCCATCCGATCCCGCGGTTCGCAGGATCGGACTACCTGGATGGCATGTGGATCGTGCGATCTAGACCTCCGGATCGCTTGATACAATCTGGACCGTCCGATCATGCAGCTCGTCTAATCGGATGGCTTGGATGGCACGTGGATTGCACAATCTAGGCCTTTGGATCGCTTGATACGATCTAAACCATCCGATCACGCGGTTTGTGCGATCAGATGCCTCAAATCATGCGCCAATTGCGCGATCCTGGCCTATGGATCATACGATCTAATATGGACCGTCCGATCTATGATCGGACGGTCCAGTGTGAGCCGCGGACCATTTTCCCTTCTCACCCAATGGCTAACGCCAGCGCCACGCGTATTTCCTTTTTATAAAAAAAATTAATTTAAATCACCTCAAACTTCAAATTTTTATATAAAATAATATACTTAACCAAAAATTACAAATAATGGTTCATTGGATTCGTCTTTCTGAGAGGAATCCAATAAATCCAAAATCCCCAAATTTACTAAGTATTTTGAGCTTAATTTAAGTTTAAGTGAAAATTAAATTTTATTAATTAAATGAAAAATATATAGTAGATTAGTTTGACATTTTTAGGGATTGAAATTAAAGTTAAAACACACCTACGAGAAAAAAGTGCAAGTAAAAGGACTTCTGGATTGGGAGAAATTAAATTTTCAAGTTCATATTGTCCATTTTAATAAAATAAATCAAATAAAAATTTAAAAATTTACAAAAATCTTCAAAATGTCTTAAATCACTTCAATTGACATCTAGGACTCTTAAAATAATAATGTGATTTTTTGAATCCTAATGTACCCTAAATAAACACTTAAAATTAAAGTTTAATCAATTAAAGAGTTAATTAAAACATAATCTAAAAATAATTTAAATATCAAATCAAAATCAGAAATGAAATAGCACTTAGGCAATCATTAATCAAACCTCAAATTAGAAAAATATCATCCTTAGAGGAAATTAAATTAAATATGATTAAACCTATTTAAGTTAATAGAACTTAATTAAATGATTAAATCTTAAAACAAACTCAAAATTCAACAAATTTAGGAACTTTAATGATTTGATATTAATCGAATTAAACCAAATAAAATTAAAGTAAACTTAATTAACATATGATTAAATCACATCCATTTGGAGTAAGATAATTAATTAACCATTGAAAATTTCAACCTAAAATTAAATCAAACATTTTAATGAAATCAAATAAATATAATTAATGAATCAAATCAAATAAAACTCTAATCATAAATAATCAAACTTAATTCAAATAAAATAAACAATTAATTCACTTAATAATAATGATGGTAATAACAATAACCCCTTAATCAAATCAAACTTAAGTAAAACACTTAGCTAAATCAAATCAGTCACATGTAGAAAATTAAGTTATTAATCTCTAATTAAACAAACCCTCAACTGATCTAATAATTTAAAATTTTAATTACCCTTAATCAAACTTAACTAATCAAACATCTAATTAATGCAAACTTAATAGGTTAATCCATTATCTTAATTAATCGAATTAATGTAAACAAGTTACATTAAAGCTAACTCTAAAATTAAGCTTAAAGCAAACCCCTAATTAAATTTAATAATCACACCCCTCAAGTAAACTAGTTAAGTTAATCAAATTAATCATATTAAATCTAAGCTTAATCAAATATAAATAAGATGTAATTAAATACTAATCAAAACCTAAATTAAACTTAAATCATTAAGTCATTAATCTCTAATTAAGAAAACCCTTAATTAATCTAATAATTTAAAATTTTTAATTACCCTAAATTAAACTTAATTAATCGAATATCTAATTAATGCAAACTTAATAAATTAATCTAACACCTTAATAAACCAAATTAATTTTATAAATCAAATTAAAATTAATTCAAATTATACACTTAATTAATTTACTAACTAATTTAATCACACCTATTAAATAAACTAATTAAGTCAATTAAATTAATCATATTAAACTTAAGCTTAATCAAACATAAAGTGTGATTAAATGTTAATTAAACACTAATTTAAACTTAAATCATTAACTCATTAATTACATCATTAACCCAAATAAATATGAAATCAAATTAAAATTAAACAAATCTTTATTTAATCAAAATAATTAATCATACCTCTTAATAAACTAATTAAGTTAATTAAATTAATCAAATTAAATCTAAGCTTAATCAAACATAATTAAGATGCAATTAAATACTAATCAAAACCTAAATTAAATCTACATTATTAAGTTATTAATTACATCATTAGTCTCAACAAATATGAAATCAAATTGAAAATTAAATAAATATTTATAATTAACGTAAATACACTTCTTAATTAAACTAATTACATAATCACATTGAACCTAAGCAAACCCATAGACCAATAAAGCTAATCAAATCAAATTAAATTAAATTAAGAAAGACTCTCATCAATTTAATATGTAATCAAATCAAATCTCATTCAACCTACTTAAATAAGATAAACTAATCAACTTTCCAATGTATGAAATCAAAATACAAACCAAACTTTGATGAACATGACAAATGGATGTGATTAAAGATAAAATCCTAATTACAAAGAATTGAACCCAATTAAAATCAAAATAAAATCTCAATTAATCTAACCCGACCAAACTACAAATAAATGAATCACAATCAAATTAAATAAACATATAGTTAAGTCACATAACCATGATCAAAGAAAAGAATTAAATATTAATTTTAATAGATATTGAATTATCAAGATTTAATTAAACCAAAATATCTAATCAAAAATTAATCAGCCAAAACACATGAACTTAAACAAACTTAAACTTCATTAGATATTAAGGATATTGAATTATCAAGATGCAATTAAACCAAAACATCTAAATTCAAAATCAATCAATCTAATACTTAAACAAACTCAAATTCTAAATTCTAAATCAAGTCGAATAAATCAAATCAAATTAATTACACAAATTCAAATGGGCTAATTAAGATACTTAAGGATCTTAGTTAGATTCTTTGAGTGTTAGGATGTAGAATAGGGTGAGTTCTGTTTACAAATGGAATTCATTCTATTCTTCATTCTTGAAAACCTAAACATCATTTAACCAAATAAAAGTACAAAAAATGAAAAATAAAGCATTAAATCATTTAAATTGGAATCACCCAAAGATAAAATTTAAACAAAATTCAAACTCTAAATTGAAACATAAACTAAAGAAGCCTAGTAAAGTCTTGCCACACAAGCCTTAAGCACACACATTAGAATACTAAGTCACCATTTCTAGTGCTAAGTTAGGGCGTTGTATGTATGATGTTGTGTTTTATTTTATGATGTAATATTTTAGACTAGATGTTAGGGTGTATGTTTCACAGACTGGATGTTAGGTCGTTATTAGCCTAATCATATTTTCTGCGGGGGGTTGTGCTTAAGGGGTCGCTGTAATAAAAATATAAATGCATTTGTTATGTAGGTTGCTTAGCCCCTAAGCATAACTCACATTAGGATAGGTGGGCTTGGTTACCCATGTATGGGGTGCTAAGTCCAAATTATTCATATAACCGCTTGGGTTGTATGGTGTGTTTAACTAACATTTATTTTGCAGGTGTAGCTAGTTTTACTTTTCCAATTTTTGATGTAATTTTGCATTAGGATTTAGGATTAGTGTTATGGGGGATTAGGATGAGCAGTGGTCAGAAGGCTTAGTCCTAGGGGTGCCCTGTGATGCCTTTGGAGCAAATCAAACCAAAAGAAAGAGAAGGAAGAAACGAAGAAAAGAAGACCCCCATAACATCTATTTTTTTGTAATCCGGTTGTAGTATTCTGCTACCCATATATTTTTTCTTTTTT
The DNA here is from genome assembly GCA_021442155.1 of Cymbidium sinense. Taxonomy (NCBI): domain Eukaryota; kingdom Viridiplantae; phylum Streptophyta; class Magnoliopsida; order Asparagales; family Orchidaceae; genus Cymbidium; species Cymbidium sinense. Next base: position 113,803,735 of record CM038225.1, read on the forward strand.
GGTACCACGGACCCGACCGCACCTACATTTTATTATTTTACGGTAGTATATAAAATTGTTTGATGTTGTGTTTAGATTATGCATTATAACAGCATGCTTTTCATAGTTTCTTTACGATTGATGCTTGAATGTGTGGCCTGGATGCGGTAGGCTCTTAAGATAAAAATTAATTTTTCTATCCTAATTAACAACTCAAAACTAAAATTTTAAAATAACTCATAACCCCACATAAAATCCAAGGAATTAAATCAAGATAATAAAATTTTTAACAACCCCTTAGCTAGATGAATGAATGTATAATATTATACATGTCATATTATTGCACTCTTATTAAGAGGGGGCTTCCATCTTTTCTAGAGAATCAAGGCTTAACCTGTGAGAGTCTTTGGTAGAAGAACACCCCTTTCTCTCTGGATTTGTCCCATAATCAAATTTTCATGCATTTAGACATACAAAATTCCATAGCCTGTGTCAAAATAAAGAGTCCAAAAGAATCAAATAAATTTGATAAAATTTGCATTAGATTAAGTCATGGTTTCATTCCACTCATGCTCTAGTCTCTTAGGGAGTGAGTTTAAGGACTTAGTCTCCTTTTTAAATGAACAATAGTCTAGCCATCTTGTAAAGCATATGACTTGCCTACATGGATTTAAAGCATAAGAGTTAGCTGGCTGTCTGGTAATAAGTCCAGCAGTCAGGTGGTTTATTCTCTCTTGTGGAGGTAAATCATATACTCATTTTCACCTTAAATTTAGGTCATGCATTTATTTTGTACCAAGGCTCCTTAGTTTAGGAATCTAAGGTAGCTATTTCCTTCGGGCTACAAGCATAAATCCTCACCTCTTATGCATTTCAACAATCTTATGTTTTGGAATTATAATCCCTAGTAATCTAATAAAATGTCAACTCAAATAATTAAGTCTATCCAATTTTAAAAATATAAAGCCCAATTATATGGTAGATTGGAATGCTCGTTAGGCTTCCTAGTATCATGAGCATTTCTTACTTTCTCCCTTTGGATTCTAAAAATAAGTCTTCTCTTTGGTCTATCCCATTTGATTTTCTAAAATAGTCAATCTTTGATAGTCTTAACCTTGAAATCTTTGGAGACCCTAACTGTCTACTTTAATCGAGAGTATTCTTAAGGAATTCTCATTCCTTAGGATGTAATTAACTATAGGGGCTTGCCTCCATAGGGAACTGAATGAACCCGGCTTAAAATAAACCCTACTTTACTTTTCCATATAAAGTAGGGGATAGATCTCTGGTATATTCGAAGACCCATCATGCCTTAGGAGTCCTTATTAGGTGATTAAGTCCATTATAGGGTGGTGATTTCTATCTTTCGAGATAGTACATCATTCCTTAATATTATACCCGATCAATTCAATAAGTACCCCTAAGATTTGTGTTGTGTCCCACATCCTAAAAATAAACACCACATCAGAATGCAAAGTTATTGTTATAAGAGCTCGAAGGTTTAGAAGAAAGTTGCCTATAGATATGCCAGAACCTCGAGTTGTACAAGGCCAAAATGATTTAAGTTCACAACAAGCTGGTCCGCCCTAGGTCTTTCCGAGTAAGAGAACTTATGTTAGTCCTATGGAGACCAATTTTTGCTCATCGTAAGATGGGAGGCTAGTTTGAACCCACTTGGGAAGGCCCCCTATGCCATAGAGAAAGCCTACCAAGGAGGATCTTATCAGCTTATTGATTATAAAGGGGAACACCTGATGCTTCTAATTAATGGGCTCAATCTAAAGAAATATTACCCATGAAACAAAACTTATTTGAAAATAATCATTAATAAAAAGAACAAAAATTTGATTCCATTCATCGAATCTTCTCTTCTTTCGAAATATTATTTGCTTATCTTGTGAATCCGTTGTCACGTGTTTAGGGTAGATGTAAGAGTCCCCCAATGGCATCCTATCTTTCTTTCACAACACAAACAAAATCTCCCGATGCTATTAGAATAAGTGTAAGAAAACCTGAGAGGCATCCTATTTCAATTAGCATAACTAAGTTAGGTGTGAGAGAACCCAAGAGGCATCCTTTCTTAATGGGAATTCTTGTTATCATCCATTGGCATCATTTCATAATTCCCCGACGTGTTTAATGTAGGTGTAAGAGTCCCCCAGAGACGTTTGATTCCATTTAACACATACACAATAACAAACACAAATCTTTTGTCTCAAGCTATTTAATGTGGGAGCAAGCCCCCTGTAGCACTCACTCATTAGCTACTCTAGATCGGGTCTACATGCTACCTCGCTAGTATGTCACCCTAGTGATCATTTGTTGGAAGATGTGAGTCCCCATGTTATCTTCCTAACTTGATCATTGCAAAATAAAAAGTGCCTTGTTAGTAAGGTATGCTTCACTGCTCAGCCAGTAAGCTACCTCATGATTGACTTTGCTTAAGAATATGTGTGTCCCTGTGCTTTCTTATTGAACTAGCCATCATGTTCTAACTAGGTTGACTATTTTTAAGACTTAGGATAAGTCTCCCAGAGGCTCGTTTCCTCTTCATTACTTTTGAGTTGATATAAGTCCCCGGGCATTTCACTCAGGTCAATAACCGTCGACAAGATAGACTATCCAGCGATGGAGGATGTGGTCCCCGTGCTTTCTTCCCAGTCGATACAACCGACGCACCTTAGGTTGGTTGATGTTCGTTATGCTGACAGTGACTCACTCGATGAGTACACCACTCTTTACAAATATGAGTCCCTATGCTTTCTCCTTGAGTTGGACACCGAATACCTATTGAATTTATGATTAGCCATGTCATCTTCTCCAGGGTGTTGGATTAAGCCTTTATCGGCCCCAACCTAATAGGCACTCTATTTGGATCAAGTCCTTTACAACCCCATTTAGACACTACCCGGGTTACTTTTGGATTAGATAGTTCCCCTTTCCTAGTACCCACCCATGTGGTTGAAAAATTTATTCAACGGATGCATAAATTCTCCCTTGGTTCAGTAAATCTGAGATAAGTTTAGGCTGATATAAGCTCCTTCTCAGTTTGATCTCTCTCAAACTAATAGGGTCCATGATAAGATGAACAAAAACAAAATTAATTTACTTGTGGATTAGGATTCAAGCCCCCAAAGGGACTCTTCTCCCAAGCAAGCATCCTATCTTTAGGGCAGTGTCAGCAGAACTACCTATAAGAATTGCCTGACTATCTGTGTTGAGATAAATCCCCAAGTTAATACTCACTCAGTAGTCGCCCTTAGGTTGGGTTCAATCTATTTCTCCATGAGCAGGTTACCCCAACAATCAATCCTCTTTGAAAGATATAAGACCATGATGCATTCTTTCTAGCATGATTGTCACAAATCGACTGGCAACCCTAGGTCGGGTTCGATTTGTTGCCCAAACCAACCGATCACCCCAGTGGTCTTTTCTAGTGAAATATGTGAGTCCCCGAGCTTTCTTCCCTTCAATTGATCATTGCAAACTGAAAGGCACTCCTTTGGTCGAATAGTTCTCCCATCGGCCAAGAAGCTACTCCCTTTGGTTCAATAAATCTGAGATAGGTCTAAGCTTCTATAAGCTCCTTCTCAATGTGATCCCTTGCAAGCTGACGGATTCCATCAAAACAAACAAAATCTAAAAAAATAAAATTTATCTTGACTATTGTTGAGCTGATCTAAGTCCCCTAGTGGCATTCACTCAATAGTCAGCCCTTGGTCAGGTTTGATTTATTGCCCAAAGCAACCAATCACCCCAGTGATTTCTTGTCTCTAGAAGATGTGAGTCGTCATGCTTTCTTCTTAATACTTGACCATTGTATGCCAAAGGGCATTTCTCCTTGGTTGGATAGTCCTACCTTGTGGTTGGTAGACTACTCCCTTTGAATTGATAAATCTGAGTTAGGTCTAGACTTTCTTGGCCCTACTCGGTGTAGTTCATCGCAAACCTATGAGATCCATAATAAATAAATAAAAAAACAAAAAAAACTAAAAATAAAATCAATCTTTGACTGTTTTTGAGTTGATCTAAGTCCCCTAGTGGCATTCACTCAATAGTCAGCTCTAGGTTGGGTTTAATCTGTTGCCTCGCCAATAGATCACCCCAGTAACTGGTCTCTACTTGGAGGATTTAAGTCTACTATGCTTTCATCCTAGTATAGCTACTGCATATTGAAAGGCATCCCTTTGGTTGGTTAGTCCTACTACGTGCTTAATAAACTACCCCTTTGGATTGGTAAATCTGAATTAGGTTTTTGCCTCTATGGCTCCTATTAAGTACGACCCATTGCAAACCAATAGGGTTCATCTAAAAAGTTTCAAACCTAACAAAAATTTGAAATAAATTCAATCCTCTCCCCCAATGGGGATCTCACCCTAGTGAGATTCAAATCAAATCAAACCTCTCATCTCTTTGTAGATGACTTGAACCTACTTCCCTAGTGGAGGGTTCACACTCTATTCCTTAGTGGATTTCTTCCCTATCTCTTATTTCTTGGACATAAGTAGAGCCACATTGCACAATGCTCTGTATTATTTTCTTTTCCTTAGGTCAAGAATTGATAGTTTCTGTTAGTGTTTGTGACCTTTCGATGTTTTTGATCATTTCGGTCAACACCAATATGTGCAGTGTTCCTGGTCAGTCACAGCACACCTTGCCCTTTATTGACCTCATTTTTAGAATGAGCTCTCAACACCTCCATCTTAGGCATAGGACTTCTCTTAGACTTTAAGAGTTCCTTAGTATTAAGATAGATCTAGTGATTAGATGGACACTCTCCCCTACCCCTAGATGACTTAGAAGAGTTAGTCATAGGAGTAGGTCATGCCTTAGGGGTGTTAGGAAAATCTCTTGCCCTTAGCCTATGTCATTTCTCACTTTCCTTCTTTCAAGTCAAACTCCAAATCAATTCAATTTGATTTTCTCAAACTCAAATCAATTCCATGATTCAATTCCATGATTAAGATCCATGATTGAAAATTCATGATTGAAACCCATGATCAAAATCCATCAAAAATTCCTAAGTCCATAACCCTTTCTTAAGGACTTAGCCAAAATCATGATCTAAACCTACTCAAATCTTTGAGATTTTCTAATGATCTATTTATATTCTCATTTATATTCTCATATATAAATAAAATATAAGTTCAAAACCATCAAATCAAATTCTAAATTCAAAATCAAGTCATGAAATTTTCTTAAGTCCCTTTAATTTTTCATTAAAGGACTTAGCCAAAGTCAACTCTAAACTTTGATCAAACCTATTCAAATCCTTGGGATTTTTTCAAAACTTATTTATATCCTCATTTATATTTTTTTATATAAATGAAATATAAATATAACTTAATCAAATCAAACCCCCAAATTAAATTTCAAATTAAAAAGGGTTGAAATTCCCTTGAATCACTTAATTTTTTATTAATGAATTTAATCTAAACTTTGATCAAATGACTTCAAACTCTTGGGATTTTCTCAAAATCTATTTATATTCTCATATATAAATGAAACATAAATATACATCAATCAAATCCAATTCAAAAATTAAATTTCAAATTAAAAATCCTTTAAATTCCTTTAAATCCCTTAATTTTTCATTAATGGATTTAACCTAAACTTTAATCAAACAACTTCACAAACTCATGGGATGATCAATCAATCAAATTGAGTCAAACTAAGTCAAACCTAAGGGTTGACCAAGTCAACACTTAACCTAAAATGAAACCTAATATGACCAAATTCCACCATAGGCCAAATTAATTGAAACATTTGATCTAAGTTCACTCATGAAATAAGTTTGATCATGACCAAGTCAACATTTGAGCCTAACCTAGCCCAATTGGCCCACTTGACCCAAGTTGACCCATTTTAACCTAAAGGGCCAAGATGTGTCAAAACTTGATCTAAGACAAATTGATTGAAATCAATGGGTCAAGTCCATTCCAAATCATTTGTGGAATTTGACCAAAGCCTCAATTAGCCAACTAGACCCAACCTAGCCCAATTGACCTTAGACCCAACATGACCTAAAGGGGTCATGTTGAGCCAAAATTGAACCTAACCCAAATTGATTGGAAACAAAGATATCAATCTACTCCATATGACTAACCTAATCTAAACCTACCCTTGACTAACCCAAATAGGTCAAATGGGTTAAATGGGTCAACTTGACCCATTTGATCTAAAAGAGTCATATGAGTCCAAACCAAATCTATACCATATTGAACCAAACCAAAGACACCAAAATATTTCAAATGGGCATATGAACTTGACCCAACCCTTCGTTTGACCCAATTTGACCTATTGGTCAACTTGACCCAAGTTGACCCATTTTGACCTAAATGGGTCAACATGAGCCAAACCCTATCAAATGGATTTGAAATCCATTGAAACTTGGCCCAACCTTATTTCTCAACATACCAAACATATCCAAATTGAAAAAAATAGCAAAATGACTATTATACCCTTAGGCCATAGAACAAATTTTGGCCTAGCCCATAGGTATTTTCGTCATACACTCATCACAATCACTTAAGACTTTCTTAAAAGCTCAAGAGGACCTAGTGATGAGTGGTGCAGTGAACCTAATGGATTTGGGTCAACCCATTTGGCCCATGGACCAAAACCTGACCCATAGCCTTGAAATTCCCCAAACTCCACCTCCCCCACCCAAAGCTTAATTGCATGCACATGGGAGTTAGCCTTCCACTCCTCTGACCAAACTGACCATGTGCACACTTCAAACAACCCAAACAACCCATCCCATGGTGTCAATTGGATCAAAATGGCAAGCTCATTGTCGGCCATTCGATTGCCATTGGGGAGATATACTCTCCCTAATCCACTAAATTTTTCATTGCCACTTGATCGATTGGAGCCTAGAGAGAGTTAGCAAACATCAGAGAGCTTTCCCAAGAGCCCTAAAGAGGGTTTGGATTATTCTTTCTTCAATTTTTCACAGTGCAAAATAGGGCAGGTCAATTGAATTCTCAAGTTCCTCTACACTTGATCTTAGCCTAATTCCTTCTACACTCATCATCCAAGGACCAATTCGAGCCTACCCAAGCTTCCAATTGAGTTCCCACAGCAAGGAAGAACTCAATTCAATCAAAGCCGCAAGGGAGATCAAGAGGAGTTGGTCCACCCATTCATCCACTCAACCTCAAGACCTAAGAACTTCAACAAGGCTTCGTCTCCACTAGACGAAGCTACCTCATCGATCCCAAGAGCCGGTGATCACCTCTAGCGAGGTTAGTGATTCTTCGACCACTTAGGCTAAGAGGTGTTGGTCCTTTGTGAGAGGATTTTCCATTGCAAGTGAAATCCACTGTTGGATTGGCCACTCTTGTCCTTTAGATGGTGTGGGTTGAGTCTTGAATGAATCTATGAAAGATCAAGCTCGAATCTCCCCTTGGATTGTGAATGGTTCACATTCATCCTCAGGGAAGAACTCAGCCCATCTCAGCCATCCATCCGCACATTTTAGATGGACGGCTGAGATTATTAAGTACGCTTATATATCTATACTCAATTTAAAATGTGTATATCCTCGCCCAATCTTTGATCAGATGGCTAATGTTAAAAGCGCATGCGCCACTGCCATCCCCCTGATTTGATAATTTAAGTAAGGGGCTCACAGAGTGATGCGTGTAAAGCACACTGATTGTCACCGCCACGCGTCGCACCATGAGAGGGTATTAGGCAGGGATTAGTTAGGGATTATTTATAAGTCTTAATTATTTTAGATAACTTAAAAAAATCATAACTCCTTCAAGAAAAATCATAAAAATATAAGGAAAAATGTGATGCATAGATAATTCTATCTAGAATATTTTTAAAATGTTTTCAATGTATTTTGAATTACCCTTTTATCTGAATTTGGGTTTCTTGGAAAATTTTAATTAGCTTATTACTTTCTAATTAAGTCACTAATTAATCTCAAATTTCTAAGGTTCATTTTAGGAGATGACCTCTGCCTCTCCTAATTTTCTTGAGATTTATTGAGGCCATAATTAGGGAAATTGCCAAATCATTCCCTAATTATCCCTTCATGTAATTAAGTGTAATTAAAGTTTAATTAGTAAATTTTCCCTATGATTAAGTTGGATTAAGGTTAGATCCAGTGAGTAGAGGTTTTATGGAATAATTTTGGGGCATTTCCTCTGAGTTATTCCCTAAACTCCCTTTTCTTTACTTAATCCCCTCTTAATTAAAGGTTAATTCATTAATTATCTCTTTAAACAATTTTCAAAAATTCTAAAAACTCTAGAACTTAATTAATCTACTTTAGGTGGATGCTTAGGGGTTTAATAGCCTAAATTTAATTAAGGAAATTAAAACCCCTTTCATAAGTGTGAAAGGGTGTTTTAAAAGTACTTAAGCCCCTTAGCTTATTTAACTTCTAATTGTGAGCCAAATTGCATCCTTTTCATTACTAGGTGCATTGCAAATTTACATACCTTGTTGGTTTTATGTCATCTCATTGGCTCATAATTACTTAGTTAATTTTTTTAAGGTGGTATGGCTAAGGGTTAATTAAGCCACTTAATTTATACCTTAACCTAATCAACACTTAAAAATGGATTTAATTATCTGAAAGTTAAACAAAAATACAAAACACATGTGGGAATGGGTTAGGAATAGCAAACTCATCTCACCTGTTTAAAAATTAAATCAAGCTTCAAACAAATAAAAATTATTTTAAAATTCACTTTGATTTATTCTAAATTTTCTTATTCTTTAATAATGTCTTTAGGATTTAAGTAAGGTGAGTTTGTTTATACACTTTCATTACTTTAGATCTTTCCCAACATGTTAAGTTGTATGTCATGTGATTCATGTATTCATATTTTCATGTTTCAAAATTTTAAAATGGAATTATTTACTTTATGTGAAATGTGCATGTGTTGGCTAAAGTAAAATATGAGTGGCTATTATCACTACTAAATCCAAAGTATTTTCAAAATATATAAATGAAACATCAAATTTGAAAGTGTGCTATTCATATAATTTAATTATAAGCTTACATGTGATAGATTATAAAGCCTTGTTTAGTGTAGCATTTCCTTCCTTTCTTATGTTAGCATAATTTTGAATATGGGTTGGTAAGATGTAGGATTCATTTGAATAGAAACACTTACTTAATTCCAAACCCTATTTATCTCTATGCTCTCACTTAAGGAGGATTGCTTACACTTGCATGAATAAATTACATAAATAAAAAAGAAACTATTAAACAACTTTTGCATATTCTTTTTCCACTTTTTTTTGTATGCATGGTAGTACTTAATGAAAGTAGTATATTAGTCTAGACAACCTTGAGATTTCGAGACTTTAAATAGCTCTAAGTAGGTCTTGTACCTTACACCTCTGGTTAACAATGGCACTGTACTCACTTATGGCTTTCTTACTTTCATGCATGTATGTGAAATTTTGGAGAAAGAAAACCTTTTCTACTTAAGAAAAATCATGCATCTAATTCTTCTAAATTTTCTTAAATGAATTGCTTAGCATGCATCATAAAGTATGTTAATTATCTTTATTTTCATGTATAGATATGCTTAGGGTCCATCCATGTGCATGTTATATATGTTGGGAAAGAATTGAAGTAATGTATGTTATGTGAATTTTGATTCATTTTCCTTAACCTTAAAATGACTTTATTTTTGGATAGGTTTGTTTAGAGTTGATCTAAACTTAGGATTAATTAAAATATTCACCTAAATGAAATTAAAAATATGAACTTACCTTAGAAATTACTTAAGGATTAGGGAAGGAAAGAGAAGGTCCCTTCTCTTTCCCTCTCTTTATAACTTAGTAATTAATTATAGGTTTCACTCAAAACAAATTAAAACATGAAATAAAAATAATCCAAAACACTTAAATAACTTAAATGAAACCCTCTTTTAGGTTGAACATGTCTTTCACACTTAGAAAAGTCAAACCTAAAGTCCTAAACTAAGCATGTCACACAAACCTTCAAAGCACACACATTTGCCTAAGTCACCACGTCTAGCTTTAGGTTAAGTCGGTGCATGGCTTGATGTTATATTTTGTTTGTGATGAATGTTTTAGATTGATGTTATCCTGTATGCTCGTAGAATGAATGGTAGGACGTGCTTAGTCTAACTATTTTTTTCTTGAGGGGATTGTGCTAAAGGGGCGCTATCATAAATAAAAATATAAATACTTATTGCTTGCAGATGCTTATCCTCCTTAGCATAATCCATAGTCCAGGTGAACTTAGTCACCCATGTGTAGGGTGATAAGTTTAATATACATATTTAAGATTTATGTGGTGTGATTTGACTAACTCTTATTTTGCAAGTGTTAGCTAGATTTCCCTTTTCTTTTTTCATGTAAAAGTTTGTATGCTTAGGATGTTAGAATGATTTGTTATGGGGGATTAGGATAAACATTAGTCATAAGATCCCATCTTATGCACCATGTGAAGCCTTGGAGTATCTACCATCCAACCATCCAAAGGAAGATAGAAAAAAAAGAAAGAAGAAAAGAAAGAAAGATGAAAGAAGAAAGAAGAATAAAGCTTGAAGCCCCCCATAACAATGAATTCCTTTGCTTAATTTGTAATTCAATTCATTTGTAATCTGGGTTGTATAAGGGTAGAGCTCGGCTACCCACATTTGATACTTTCAGGTTTGTGCGGTGGTGCCCGATCACAAACGGCCACTTATTCTTTTTGCGATTAGCTTTATAAATTATTTGATGATTTATTTAGCTTTTGCATTAAGTGGCATATTTTTCCTAGTTTTTTCCTTGCTTTATGTATGGCCTGGATGTGAATTAGGCTCTTTAGTGAAAAATAAATCTTTTACCCAACTTAACAACTCAAATTAAAAATAAATAATTCATAACCTCACCTAAAGCTTAGGATTAAAATCAAGATAAAAGAATTAGCAACCTCTTAGCTAGATGAGCATTTATTTATAATATCATGCACAAATACATCTTATTTCACTCTTGATTGGAGGGCTTCCACCTTTGCCAAAGAACCCAGCTTGACCTATGACGGCCGTGGTGAAAACTCACCTCCTAAACTTCTCGCTGATTTTGGCCAGTAATCTACTTTCATGCATTAGTCATAAAACTCCTATTAGCCTGAGTCAAAATGATTGTCCAAAAATAAAATAAAATAGAATTTAAATTGCATTAAACTTAGGTCATTGAAGCATGTCCCTTTACATGATCTAGTCTCTTTAGGGAGTGAGTTTAAGAACTTAGTCCCTTTCTAAATAAAAATGGCTCTGCTATCTTACATAAGCATAAAGACTTGCTTACATGTATTTAAATTCGTAGGAGGAGTTAGTTGGTAGCCACCCCAAGGTGGTTGTAAGTCTAAGCTGTCGTGTGGTTTATCCTCTCTTGTGGAGGCAAACCAATTACCCATTTTTGCCTTAGACTTAGGTTATGCTTCGGCCCTCACTGAAGCTCCCTAGACTTAGATTCTGAGGTTGCTTCTCCCCTTTGTGGGTCATAAGAATAATTCCTCATCTCTTAGGCATTTCTTTAATCTCGTGTTAAGGAATCTTAAGTCTTAAATTTCTAATGAAAAATACAACTCAAACAAACTAAATCAATTTCTAAAATGTAAAGCCCAATTTTAGGATAGTTTGAGATGCTCGCTAGATTTCATTGCATCATGAGCATCTCCTACTTATTCCCATTTTGGCTTCGATAATAACTCCCTCTTTTGATCAATCCCATTTGATCTTCAAATACTAACCAATCAATTGATAGTCCTTCCTATTAAAATCTTTAGAGACAATGATCATTTACCTTAATCGAGAGTTTTCCTAAGTGATCCCATCCCTTAGGATGTAATTAACTATGGGGGCTTGCCCCTGTAGGGAACTTAACGAACCCAGTTTAAAATAAATCTTGCTTTACTTTTTCATGTAAAGTAGGGGAAGAATCTCTGGTACATATGCAGACCCATCGTCCTTAGGAGTTCTTATTGAGGTGATTGGTTCCATTAAAGGGTAAAGATTTTTGTCTCTCAAGATAGTACACTATACCTTGATGAAGTATCCGATCACCTGAATAAGTACATCTGCAGATCTGCATGGCGTCTTACCGAGATGAATTTTTGTAATGGTTCCTCTTTCTTTTTTTCTCCACAGATTTGAAAAGCAACTCCCTTATAAAAAATTTTAACCAACAGTTTCTAATCAATTTTGGTTAAGTTTGAATTTGGCTCAACATGACCCTTTAGGTCAAGTTAGGTTCAAGGTTAATTGGGTTAGGTTAGGTCTAGTTTGTCAATTGAGGCTTTGGTCAAGTTTAACAAGTGATTTGGAGTGAACTTGACCCATTGGTTTCAATTAATTTGGCTTAGATCAAGTTTTGACACATTTTGATATTTTAGGTCAAATTGGATCAACTTGGGTCAAGTGGCCAATTGGGCTAGGTTAGGCTTAAATGTTGACTTGGTCAAGTTCAAACATAGTTCATGAATGAACTTAGATCAATGGTTTCAATCAAGTTATCATATGGTGAATTTTGGCTATGTCGGGTTTCATTTTAGCTAAGAGTTTACTTGGTCAACCCTTAAGTTTGACTTAGTTTGAGCCAATTTAGGTGATTGATCATCTCATGATGAGAGGCATAGGTGAGTTTGATTTAATCTAATTTGGTTATGATTAGAATTTGGCTCATAAGGGTATTTTAGGTCACTTTGGGTCAAGTGAGCCTAAGTGAGTCAAATGCTTGGTCAAAGCTTGATTTCAGTTTCATTGAACTTGTATATGGGCTTATGATTGAAATATAAATCCATCTGTAAGTGGTTTGAAGTCAAATGGGTTTTGATTTATTTGACAACTTCAAGTCCAAAGGGTGAACATGAAATGGATTTTTGGCTTGACTTTTGAATTGAGTTTTGATAAAGTGATTGAAATTTATATTTATATTTGGATTTACGATTGTAGATTTGATTGAATTATGAAGGAAAATCAAGAGTTTGACTTGATTTGAAGTTGATTTGGCTAAGTTCAAGATTTTGACTTAAAAGGCTTATGTTGGATTTTCAATGAGTTTGAGTTTGATTTTTGGAATTGGTTTTAATTATTTGAATTTATATTTCATTTATATATGTGAATATAAATGGGTTATGAGAAAATTTCATGAATTTGAAGTGATTTGATCATGATCTAGGCTAAGTCCTTAAGAGGAAATTTAAAGGACTTGGGAAATTTTGGAGTTTGGAGCCTGAATTTTGAATTTGATTTGATTGATTTGATTTATATTTCATTTATATATGTGAATATAAATTAGAATATAAATGAGTTGTGAGAAAATCTCATGAGTTTGAATTGATTTGAAGATGATTTAGGCTAAGTCCTTAAGGTGGAAATTAACGACTTAGAAAATTTTGGAGTTTTGGATTTGAATTTTGGATTTAGTTTGATTGATTTAAATTTATATTTCATTTATATATGTGAATATAAATGAGAATATAAATAGAATGGGTTATGAGAAAATTTTATGAGTTTGAATTGGTTTGAATATGATTTAGGCTAAGTCCTTAAGAGAAAAATTAAAAGGACTTAGGAAATTTTGGAATTTTTGGAATTTCAACTTGGAATTCAATCATCGACTTCAATCATGAATTTCAATCATGGGCTTCAATCCTGTGACATTGATTTGAGCTTGGAGAAAATCAAATAAGATTTATTTGGAGTTTAACTTGAAGGAACGAATGTGAGGAGTGGTTCAAGCTAAGGGTAGGCAAATTTTTCTTAACACCCCTAAGGCATGAGCTATTCCTATGGCTAACTCTTCTAAGTCTCTAAGGCTAGGTTGAGTGTCCACCTACTAGATGTGTCTTAGGACTAAGGATCCCTTAAAATCTAAGGGGAGTCCTATCTCTAAGATGGAGGGGTTGAGAGCTCATTCTAAAAATGAGGTCAACATGGTTGATACTTGAAAAAGTATCATACATGATAAATACATTCTCGAGGTACAATAAAAATTCTTGTCGAGGTCCCTAATTAAATATACCTACTCTAAATGAGAAAAAAATTCTTCGTGAAAATACCCTTGTTACACAGGGGCATTTTTTTATAGATTTTTTTTATATATAAAATCAATATTATGTGTTAAGCTCTCTTAAAAGCAAATATATCAACTCAAATATAGATAAATTTGCTTAATTTCATCTTAAAATTCTTTCAAATGTGTTTTAGAATTCTTCATGCAAGACAGGAGGAGTTTCTTTATTTTTATATGGGTAGTCATCGTGTCATAAGACGAGATCCTTGAATATATTCTAATATCTGATAGTAAAGATACTTTCAATTATCATAAATAAAAAAAATGTATTTTTAAACAAGTTGCGCATAAGATAATTTTGTAATTGAAAGATTCATCTTCTATGCTTGTACTAGTTTAAAAAGTCAAATGAGATAATTTTTGAATTTGTAAACTTTGGAGAGTTCTAGAACAAAAAGAAGTTAATTTTGGTTATATTCAAGTCATTAAGGATATGTATACTAGAGCTGTCACTTGTGTCCAAACACAAGGAGGATTGACAAACTATTTTCCTATTTCTTTGGATTACATCAAGGATCAACATTAAGCCCTTATCTTTTACTTTAGTTATGGATGTTCTTACAGGCATTTACAAGAAGATGTACCGGTGTATGCTTTTTTGATGACATTCTTCTTGTTGATAAGACTAGAGAGGGAGTCCAATGAAACTTGAATTATGGAGGTCAACTTTAGAGTCTAAAGGTTTTCGTTTAAGGGATCTAAAACCGAATATATGGAGTGTAATTTTAGTTGTAGAAATTTTAGTGGTAGTGTTGTGATTTTAGGTGATCAAGTCATTAATAAGAGTGAGCGATTGAGATATTCTATTGTTCAAAATGATGGTGAAATAGATGGAGATATTATTAGTAGAATTCAAGTTGGATGGTTGAAGTGGAGGAATGCATCGGCCTATTATGTGATAGAAAAGTTCCACTTAAACTTAAGGGAAAATTTTATAAGATGGTGGTAAGACCGCAATGAAATGTGGCCAAAGAGAAACATAAGAGTAAGTTAAGTGTTACAGATGAGGATGCTCGGTGGATGAGTGGCTTTACCCTAGAGATAGAATGCAAAATGAGTATGTTCGGGAAAAGTTGGAGTAGCTCAGTGATAGATAAGATTAGGGAGATTCGCTTAGATGGTTTGGCCACATAAAGCGTCGGCCGTCCGATGACCATGGAGAGTAGATGCATTAGATTTTCCTTATGTTAAGAAAGGTAGAGGTAGACCTAAAAAAGACTTGGTTAAGATGTAAAAAATGATCTTAGTATACCAATTAAATGAGAATTTGACACATAATAGGACACAATGGAGACGAAAGATTCATGTAGCCGACCCCACCTAGTGGGATTAAGGCTTGTTGTTGTTGTTGTTGTTGTTGTTGTAAACTTTGATATTGTTAAGTTGGGAAAGCACAAGTCTGTTCACAGCTCAAGTCTAAGACTTAAGCAGGTCCTGACTGTTGAACTCAATAAGCCCAAGTGTGACCGAGTTGCTGATTGCTCTTCTCACTCAATAAGTTGCAAGAAAATTTCACAGTGAAAGAGCCCACGTTCTTTAGTATGATGACAAAATCATCAATCCATCACAGCTTAAGTCGAAGACTTGAGTAGGTTCTAAAGGTCGAACTCAACAAGCCTACAGATGATCGAGTTGTTGACGCTCTTCTCACTCAACAAGTTGTAAAAAAAGGCTTTAATGAAAGAGCCCCTACTCGTCAATCCAATGATGATAGTTGTTCAATACCAAATTAAATCTAGCTTAGTGATTACAAGCAACCAAAATCCAAGAGGTATTTTTACTTGATCAGTGAACCAAAACCTTCTAAAGAAATAATTATCAATTTAGAGCTGCAGCAAATCAGTCCTTATATTGCTTGCAAGGTGATATCCCAATCTTTTCAAATAGTCTGATCAAGCACAAAGCTAGGGTCAGAGAAAATCCAAATCCATAAAAGCACAAAAAAGAGATCTTCAATAAACCCATTGAAGCAGAATAAATGTTTGAAGAAGCTCTTAATCCGACAAGTCAATCAAGCCAAATTGATCAATCTTGTTGTTTAACTCATCTAAGCATAAGGCATCACACTGATGACAAATTCCATCAAAGCTCCATAAGCTATTGAAATTGAAACTGTAATGATTCAATATCTTTGGTCAATTCAAAAGCTCAGCTAGTGCTCAATGAACACGATCCGTTATATACGTGAATCACATTTATTACAGGTCGGGAGGGCATTTGTTGACCTCCATATATGCTATATGAGTCGAGTCAAGCCTATAAGCCAAATTTGAAGAACTTCGGATATAATAGTGCACAAATCGGAGCTGAAATGTACTAGACTTCATTAAAATTAGTTGAAATGACAATCAATTATCGAACGGACTTCTTCATTACATTTAGAACATCAAAATTGATCAGAATATAAACATTGCACAATCTAATGACAGATCGTTCAAGAGATAGAGCCGTCAATGTGCCAATGCATATATCGGAGTCGGAAAGTTACGACGATACCCAAACGACCTTCGTTCGTGAAATTGATCATGTTGTTAGCTTTTAAATGTCAAAATCTATCAAATGAGACTGTTCACGATCGATTCAAACAAGTATGCACAAATGTCGAGCGATCTGAAGTGATAATGCGCTTTTTTTAACTGAAATTGGATCGATACGACGCCGACTTGAACCAAATAACATCCGATTACGAAAGGGTTGCACCGTTGCATCCAGAATATCAGAATAACCTAAAATTAATATATATACTTACTATATCATGATACTATCAAAAATGTCAAAAAATAAAGTTGATTTTTTATTTTTCTTTCTCCTTTCCTCTCGGTCGAACAAGGTCGAAAGAGCATGCCCGTCCCTATTGCAAAACAAGCAACCATTCCCTCTCACTCTTCCCTCAACCGCAAACCATTCAAATTTCTTAAAACCATAAAGGAAACCTCCCCCATACTCGTTCTTTCCTTTTCTTGGTCCGTCGTCATTGTTTCCTCGAATGATCTCGAGTCCAGGTCAACATCCTATTTCTGATCAACATCAAGGCGCCATCTGGAAATCTTGTGCTCCCTCTACTTCCTCTCAACTTGTCCGTATCCCCTGCTACTCCGAAAGCCAACCCTAAGCCTAGAGAAAAGTCCATGGAAACCTCGTTATCCCTCCGTGCTTCGTCTCTCTCTCTCTCTCTCTCTCTCTCTCTCTCTCTCTTTCATTTTTCGATGCTTTGCTAATGCAGGCAACAGACTAGGGGGAGGGCAAGAAAAAAAAGCTATAAGGAATGTTTGTTTGTTGGCTACAGTTTCTGTGCAACGGAGTTGGTTTTTGCATTTGGCCTGCAGATTAGGTCCACGAGCTTGTCCAAGTGCAAGAGGAGTTTTAGATGGGATTCTCCAAAGGTTGCCATCATTTCAAATTTTCATCTTCCAATGCACAGCCTTGAGTTTAAAACCAAGAATTCATTAGAGAAGATAAAGCACCTAAGACTAATTTTTGCTATTAAAATGCCTTATCTACCTAATGGAAGATTTGACCTTGAAGCTTATGACTCTCTAATTTACATGTAGATAGCTAATGGTGTTGAAAGTTTGAAGACCTCGTCATGCTCATCAGAGCGTGATGAAATGTAAATTGGTCGAGGTGTTTCAAAACATCGACCGTCACGCTCATCACAGCGTGACGGGTAGGCCCAAAAAATTATTAGATGCAGCCCCTATGCCGAAATGATGTCAAAATTTTGACTAAATTTTAGACTTAAAAAAAGCGGGAAGAATCAAGATTCATTTAATAAAAAACAATCAAGCACATAAAAAATAAATAATTTCAAACAAAATTTGAATGTCTATATATTATATTATATTGATTTCTTTTTGGAGGTGATTGAAGGCCTCGTTATGCTCATCGAGCGAACGGATTGAAATTGATCTAAAACACTAAGCCACGCTATCGAGCGCAAACGGATAGCCACTACTCGATGTATTCTACGCAGTGATGATGCCAGAATACTACCGAAATATTTCCAAAATTTTATCAATTTTTTTTGGACTTAATAAAAAATAAAAAATATAAAGTCCTAAAGAAATTAATTGGAAATTAAACATAAATGAACTTGAAATGAATTTGAAAGAGATTTGATTACAAATAAAATTAAAAATCATATGTCAAATAAAAAAAATGGGGATCAAACTCAAGTGAACCTATAAAATTTGAAATAAACTTGAATTCCTTTGATATACATGAACCGAAATCTCACAATATTTTGCTTAAAATAATCCAAAAGAAGAATCCTAGTGAATCATTGAAGACTTATAGTAGGATTAAAATATAACTTATAAGCATACAAATGTGGTTCAAGTGAGACTTATATAGGACTTGTATTAAGCCAAATAACTCACAATTGGATATAAACAAGTCATCTTAATGAATACCAGACTCCACCATGACTCATTTCAAATGAAACAGAGGAGAGGAAAATTTTTGTAGGAGGCTTGTTAACAAGAATAAAAGAGAGTCATCACTGATCATTATGATTACTTTATGATTCACTTTGCAATAAATAAAAGGTTTTACATGAGCACATAGCTTAGCTATCTGAAGTTTATAGAAAGCTTAAATGTGCATTCACAAATTAAGGAGGTTGATTAAGTTGTTCATCAACGAGCACAAATCATAAGTGTTGTTTCCTAATAAATAGTTGAATCATATCATACATTGAGTGAATTGGAATAAACCTAATTAAATCCATGACTGAATTATACAGATGCTTACAATAGCCTCAATGACTCATTATTGAGTGCAACTTGTTCTCTAATGAATAATAGACTTTCTCACAATTCATTTCAATCTAGTTGAGAGAATTCAAAGAATTCATTAGAAGTATGTGATAAATTTAAAGGCCTATTAATAAGCATAAAAAATAAATATGAATCTCTCAAGTTTAACTACTAAAGAAGCAACTATGAATCGCAATATGCTATTCCAAATTGCAATATAAGTCTAAAGCATCTTCTTCGCCACCAGATCTGTAATTTTTCGTACAAGCAAACAAAAGGTGGTACTAAATTAAATTCTACACGAGTTATGAAGCTTCCTTCAATCCAAAAAATAAAAGAAATTTTATTATAATTATGATTTTTAAAATCAATGATCCCATTAATTAGATGAAATTATCTAAGTTATAAGTGTCTACATATGCTTAGATATAGAAATTTAGACTGGAAATTTTAATGTCTAAAAAGGCTACATAGGCTAAGTTGAAATTAAATGAAAATATAAAATCAATCTCATAATTTAGAAATAAAATTGTCGAGTTAAATACTGATGGGCCCCACACTATTGAGTGCTTAAACTTAGTGCTACTAATGGTTAAAAATAAATAAATTTAGATTTTATTTTATATTTGAGAATACATTACAAATTTATAATTATATCTCAAAAACACAAATATTTAAATGAACTAATCATTGAATTTTCAAAATATAAATACATTTGTTGAAACACAGAAGATATTCAGTTGCAAAGTTATGAAATACAACTATGAGCTTGAACCTGTAGATCTGATCCTCTATTATGAGCTAAACAGAGTTGACAGAATCTAAAGTTCTTAATATATTCAATTCAATCAATTAACTATCCCGATGATGGCTGTGTTGAATGAAGATTTCAACCGAAGGAGATACTTACCATCAAAATGTGCTTGCACGCTCAAATTAAATTAATCAAAATCAAGTGTCAATACAAATATAAAAATCAGATAAATTACTAAATATTAAATGCTTAAATGAAATTTAACCTTTAAAAACTTAAAGTAAAATATAGCTCAATCCACCTTCCGTAATAGTTTGTTGAATGTAACAAATTAAGAAACCATGGGATGGCTGACAGGGATGGCTGACAAATTAAGAAACCGATGATGGCTCCTGACAGGGATCATTCGGTCAGGTTAGGTCGACTATCTCCTCTGACTAAGTAGACTAGGGACCACGACAGCCCTGGATGACGGAACCATGGGATCTAGATCGGGCATATCATTATTCCCCCAATCATCTGCTTTAAGCTAATGATGATGAATTTCATAAATCTAAATTCCAAAACTCCACATGCTGCTACTATATGCTATCCATTTAGCGATTGTAACGACTAGTCTTAATCGAAAGTTCTCTCTCAACATTGAGAGGGGTAATTAACTATAGGTACTTGTCTACTATCTCATCACAAAATAAGGAAACCTGGAACCAGATCTAAAGTCTTCACAAAATAAGGACGAAATCTCTGGATAGTACCTTATATACTATCTCATCTACCTTTTAAAAATTCACCGAGACTTAAACCATACTCTCTTCAATGTGAGATATCAGTGGTAAATTTTCAGAGCCCACACTCCTATCTCTCCGTCCAAAGGAAAAGGGTAATACTATCATTTGCTTCAAAAAGTTGATGAGCTTTCCAAAGATCCATTGACACGGCGAAACGAAGAGTGACAGACTCCTGCAATGTAGAACCGGCCATACTAATTTGAAAAGCACGCAGAGCTTCTGTTCCTAAAAGTAGCATCACTCAGCCGCGAAAACTTCAATATGAAAACAGTAAGGTTTAGTAGAAAGTTTGAGGGCGTCCATGCCTTCAACATACTGTCAATTGCTGGCCTTCTCCACCAACATGATGATAACTAAATAATACTGGTTATAAAAACAGAAGAGGATCACATACCACAATATTTCGGGATAGTGACCATAGTTTCATAAAAAATTCATGACCATAAATTGCTAGTTTAAACCTATATAAAAAGATTGAATTCGGGTTGTGGAAACCCAAACTAAAAAAATTATGAAACAAACACAACCAGTATGCTATTTGTTGTAAAAAGAATCCTTGATTCCTATTGAACAAGTACTGTTAAATTGATGCTGTAAACTTCAAATTCAAAAGGAATATAGCAATTGGCAATCCAAGTTAATAAAGCAACAAACGAAAAGCAATCTTCATGAGCGTAGAATTCATGTATTGAATTCAGATTCATCCCTTTCTAATCAAAATAAAAAATACGAGATACAAGAGAGCTATATTCCTATCCAACTCCACCTGAAACAAGTGGTTTTTGAAAAACAAGAAAAACACAAGGGTGCAACCCAGACTCATCTACACGCACTCAATATATATATATATATATATATATATATATATATATATGCATTCGCAAAAAGACAAAAACACCTACTGAATGACAAAACTAATACCAACTACAAGATGTGCATAGGCAAACAAATGAAATGCAGTAAACAATCTAAATTAAAACTCGATAAATAGCTAACACTGTTCAAGTCGACAAAACGAAAGGCCGAGTTTGAGCTGACACTCCTCATTTACCAAAGCAAACATTTGAAATGGCTCTAAACCCTCAAACATTATACTGACCAAACCTTGATGTGCTTATTCAAATTATGTCAATCTGCATATATTATTGTACAAGCAGCCATGTCTAATAAGGATTCCTGATCATATAATAACCTTTTACCAACTTCTATGTTCAGAAAAAAATAGTTATGCAGAAGACGTTATATGTTAAAGCACAGTTTTAGTCATAATATTAATACTATGCCCTAACGAAATGGGGTTTTTGGTTGCTATGTGGCTAGTTCTGCTTAACTGGATGAATGTGTTATGCATTAGTTAGATAGTTTTTTTGTGTTTATGTCTTATCAATGCCTGTATTTTGCTTAAAGGGGACAAATGAACAGCCAATTAATGTCATTTATTTACGTTATCCTACGACTGGTTTTATTCATCGCTATCAAGAGATATCAGTTATCAGTGTTATCTATCGAATACTATATATTTGATTAAATGTCATTGTATTAAGATGTAACTGAAATTTATATTAAATGAAGTAACATGATCCTTTAGATGTCATGATATTATGTATTGGCCAACATCTAATTTTAATTAAATAGAACATGATTATGATTTTTATAATGTTATTTTTAGTTCAGTGAACCAATAATTAACATCTTTAATTAATATAACATGACATGTAGATGTCACAAAAACAAACAAGTCCCTAATTTTATCCATGTTAAATCTATGTATATGCATGTATGTATGTATGTATGTATGTATGTATATATTGCATGTATCATTATCCGATACATTTAGAGATTGTATAATTGCAAGTGTTCAGAGTGTATTATAGAAAAAAAAATTTTGAAATTCCTAATATTTTATTGGATTAAAAAATAAATGCAATGTAAAATTTGAATGCATTTACAATTTTCTCTTGATAATAATTACAATGTATTTGATATTCATTTGATTTGTATGAATTTCAAATACACAACTTGTGTAAAGTGTTGACCACATTCACTTGTGCCTGCTAGCCAATACCCATTGCCACCCTTCACCAACCATTGGAGGGTTCTCGTGCGCCCTCTAAATATTGAAATGTTCTCATTTTTTTAGTTATGATTTCAATATAAAGAATTTTGTATTATGACCCTTCCAAAATTTAAAGATTTATTTATTAAAATATTTTATTTTCTTAAAATTTCAAGTTAAATTTTTTATATAATACATAATAATAAATAGAATATTAGATGCATATTATTATTGAAATGAGGGGCATCTTAAACTTATTTTTTACTTATATTACTAATATATCCCTTTAAAATTTGTAAATCAAGCACGGATCTCAAGATAAAGTATGTATAAAATCAAATTAAACGACTCAGTGAAACGAGTTCAACGACACTAAAATCAGGTTAAGCAGAGCCCAAATAAGCTCGAATCAAACCCAAATGTTATACATGAAAACTTCGAGACGCTAATTGAATGGGAAAACGACTTCCAAATTTGACGTGCTTATAGTCGAATCGAGCGGCTCGACGAGACAAATCCAACGAGCCTAAGATCACTCAAAATCGAAGGTTGTTTGAATGATCAAATAACCAAAAAAAATATCTATGATCAATTGAATCGATATAAACCGTTCGATGGAGTGTTTCGAGATTTTGGCTGCAATGATCAGAATGCTCCTCTCAGAATCCTATAAATAGGCCTTCATTCTTGTCATGAGAGGGGGGGAGCTAGAAGAGAACATGGGAGAAAACTAAGAGAGTGCTAGAAGTTCGAAGTTCATCATCACCATCATTGTCTCTGATCGCCACCTATTGTCTCACCGACTGCTACCAACAACCAATATAGCCCAACTACCACTGCATAGCTATTGTAACCTAATTCTGGAATTCTCATTATCAATATTTTTCATATACAATCATGTAATCCTGTTATCGGGAAGATTTAAATTTTGTACTCCAAAGCAGATATATAATAAAGCATTTTTACTGAGCTAGGCCTTGTTATTTTTTTCCTTCTTTCTAGGATTTTTTCACATAAAAAATTTGAAGTTTCTTATTTTGTTTAAAACTATTGTGTGTGAGTGTGTTGAATTTCCATACAAGCTAAGGCGTAAAGTTTTATTCTGCCGCTATGAGTTTTCAGGCACACAATAGTTTGGCATCATCAATGGGAACGAGATTCGCACTACTTTTTTATCATGACAGACAATCAAATTCTTCAATGAGATCAAAACCAGCCACCCAGTATAGCACTTTATACCTTTGAGGAGCTCA
Source organism: Cymbidium sinense (assembly GCA_021442155.1). Classification (NCBI taxonomy): domain Eukaryota; kingdom Viridiplantae; phylum Streptophyta; class Magnoliopsida; order Asparagales; family Orchidaceae; genus Cymbidium; species Cymbidium sinense. Next base: position 113,827,386 of record CM038225.1, read on the forward strand.
TGCGAAGAATAGAGGAACATCAAGCTCAAATCCTTCAGCTCTTACCAGGAGCTGAACAACCGAGAATGTAATCACAAATTAGAGGAAATCAACCCTGTCAACAACATGATAGAGTTGATTTTATTGAAGAAACTTATAAAAAACTCTCTAATAATAATATGAAAATTCCCCCTATACATCATCCTAATATGGATCTTAACTTTACTGTCAGCTCAATTCATCCTACTTATATTTCCCAATCAACTTTGAATCCCTTTACCTCTTTGATGGGATTGAATCACCCCCATTTTATGGAGACAACTAGTGAAGTTATTCGAGATCAAATATGACACCTTGTTTGAGATGAAATTTCTCTAAGAGATAAATAGTTCATCACTCGTCAGAATATTCAAGAATCTTCTCTTTTGCATGATATGGTTCTTCAACAACTGATCCCGGTGAGATTTAAACAATCTAACATTTAACCTTATGATAGAACATTTGATCCTTATGAGCACATCGATTATTACAAAACTATTATGTATATTCATTAAGTCTCTGATGCATTGCTCTGCCAAGTTTTTCATATCACTCTTAAAGGGCAAGCTAGTACATGATTCTATTCTCTCCCCCTAAGGACAATTCACAACTTTGCTCATTTAGCTAAACTCTTTCTCGAATAATTTATCTCAAATCGAAGAATCATTAAAAACTTTTCTGATCTTTTTGGAATTTGTCAAAATAAAGGAGAAACCCTTAAAGAATACTTTCAAATATTCTCTTCTAATGCTCGTCAAATTCCAGGAGTAGATCCAGAGCTACTTCGATGCATCTTTCTTGGAGATCTTCGACCCGAGCCTTCCACTCTTCACTAATGCGAGATACAATGCGATCTTACATTGATCTTATTTATCAAGTATATGCACAAATTACAGCAGATAAAGCTATTACTGTTCATAGAAGACAATTTGAGAATAGTTCTAAGCGTAGGTATACATGAGAAAATGTTATAACAATATCTCACAACAAAAAAGAAAAATATTTAAAAGCTCAACAATATTACAATACTTCTAATTATACTCCACTAAATACGTCTAGGATTGATATCATAATGGAAATTCAAAATTCTGAATATCACAAATGGACAAAACCATTGAGAAATCCAAACAGCAAAAATCAATCACAATATTGTCACTTCCACCATTCGAAAGTGCATTCAACTAAAAGTTGTGTTCATCTAAAAGAAGAAATCGAACGTTTAGTTCGATTGAGACATTTGGGATGCTACTTGTTGAAGCAACGTACAGATCATCAAAAAGGATATCATAGGAATCATGATAAAAAAATTATTTGAGTTATTGAGTAAGAAATATCACCAATACTTATCTAAAGGATATTTCTGAATAGAGTAGTGACCAAAGAAAGTTAAGTATCTTTTTTACTCTATTGAAAACTTTAGAAGATTTTATTTTTCAAATAAATTTTTATTTTCAATGAAATCTTCTTTTGTTGCATTCAATAAAACCCCTAAAATACATACCCATGATGAATCCTATATGCGAAGTTGGTTTTGGACAAGGTACTCACCAGAAAGACCTTATGAAGGTAAGTGGTAGACAATGTCTCCACTGATAACCCCTGGAAGGCACGCCCTCGAGGAAACCTTGATGTGAAGCTAGTAGTGGACAGTGTCCTCACTTGAAAGACTCCAAAAGAGCAAGTGGTTGACAGGGTCTCAACTCATGAAAAATGTCAAAAGGCAAAAGCCTCAAAAGGTACAGATACATTAAAAATCTCAGAAGGCAAAAACATGAATTTGGGATACGCGCTACCTAACTAGGTAAGTTTCAGACCTCGGGACTGGGGAGAACTAGAGCCAATGAGGGGGCTCGCGTACCGCTATAAAGGTCGGTGGAGGATTCTAGGATTTAGAAAAGGTTGGAAGAGCCTGAAAGCACGTTGTAGCCTGAATTTGGGATATGCGTCGCCTATCTAGGTCAATTTCAAACCCAGAGACTGGGAAGAATTGGAGCTTTCTAGGGGGGTCACACACCATCATATAGGTTAGTGGAGGCCATCAGAGAAAAAACGAAGAGATGTGATTTTTTTTCCCCATCTCCTTAGAAGTATTTTTACTCGAAAATTGATTGTTCAAATTCTTGAAAAAAAGTTTAGAATTAAAAAAAATATATATATATATATATATATATATATATATATATATATATATATATATATATATATATATATATATATAACGTTTCTTTTAAAAGAGTACTTTTAAATTAAAAAAAAAAAAACCTTCTCTCTCTTTCTCTCCATCTTTCCGTCTCTCTCTTTGTCTGTCTCTCTCTCGTCCCCTCTCTTCCAAACCAATGCCACAAAATATATATATATATATATATATATATAAAATAATAATATAATTTATATTTTTATAAATAAAAATTATCACTTTATATATAAATATAATTATAAATTCTAATAATTTGTAGCTAAAGTGTTTATATTTTTAAATTTTAATATATTTTTGAACAAAATAAATTTTATCATCTAAAATTAAGGGTCAAATGATATATTCTTTTAAAAATTATAAATCAAGCATCAATCTCAAGATAAAGTATGTATACAATCAATTTAAATGACTCAATAAGATGAGTTCAACAACATTAAAATCAGGTCAAGGAGAGCCCAAATAAGCTTCAATCAAACCCAAAGGCTATACATAAAAATTTCTAGATATTGATTGAATGAGCAAATGACTTTCAAATTTGACGTGCTTATAGTCGAATCGAGCAGCTCGATCAGACAAATCCAACGAATTCAAGATCACTCAAATTGAAGGTCGTTTGAATGGTCAAATCACCAAAAAACTATCTATGATAAAATGAATCGATATGAACCATCCGATTGAGTGTTTTGAGATTTTAATTATAATCACCAAAATGTCCTTCTCAGAATCCTCTAAGTAGAACATCATTCTTGTTATGAGGTGGGGAGAGAACTAGAAGCTGACTTGAGAGAAAGCTGGGAGAGTGCTAAAAGTTTGAAGTTCGTCATCACCACCGTTGTCGCTGATCGCCGCCTATTGCAATCATCGACTACTACCAATAACCATTATAGCCTAACTACGGATACATAGCTGTTGTAACCTAATTCTGGGATTCTCATTGTCAGGATTTCTCACATACAATCTTGTAATCCCGTTATAAGAAAGATTTAAACTTTGTATTCCAAAGAAGATATATAGTGGAGTATTTTTGCTGGCTAGGCCCGGTAGTTTTTTCCTCTCCTTCTGGAGATTTTCTACATAAAAATTTTAGAATTTTTTATTTTTCTTTTCAATTATTTGTGTGTGTACTGGATTTCCATATAAGTTAAGGCGTGAAGTTTTATTCTACTGCTACGAGTTTTCGAACACGCAACAATTAAAAACCTAATAGTTTTATCCAAATAATTTTATATTAGTATATTTAATTATTATGAATAATCAATTAAAAACTTACTTTTTGGATTTGCAACTTGATTAATAATTTTTATTTTTAGAAGACATTGGAATGCTTGTTGAGCAAATGATCAAAGGAAAGAATGATCATTTATATATTCTAGTTTTCAAATTATTAAAGCTATCATTCACTTTATAATTGGTACAACAAATGTTGAAATCACATTTTATGCTATAAATATTGTGTAAAAAATTGATTATTAAATGAAATTTGAACTCAGTCGGTGAACGATCTTTTGACACTTATATTGAACAATATATATTGGATTTTATCATCAATGATGTAATCATTCAACATTTTCAAAATATGAAGTACAAACATTATTAATTATAAGTTTTTTATTCAAATCTATTTTATATTTTTCTTATAAATATATTCAAATATAAAAACTAAAATCATCAATGGCAATCTCAAATCTTGATGAAAAATGTTGAGAATACTTTCAAAATTGTCATATGGTTCCCTCCAAGAAAAAATTTATAGCTCCGTCACTAATCGGTGCCACGCACCATCATCACTCACAATTATTAGATGTTGGGTTTTATATTACATTTATATTATACTCTTCCAAACACCGAAAAATAAATTCATAGATTTGTAAGCACTCATCTAAATAACTACACTTTCTTTTTAATGCACTCTATTTAATCCTTACTGGGTTTCTTTTTGAGTAAAACGTACTGCTAATTAACATAAAAATGGTTTGAGAGATGCAACTCTGACTAGTTATATGACTTTTCTTGATCCATATTATTTTTCAACTAAATAGTAACATATAATCTGTATAACCTCTAATGGTTAGTCCTTTGTTAGAAGTAAATATTGAGAGTTTTAATCCATTTCATCGACAAGAATTGAGTTTTTGGTGCCTCAACCAAAGCATTAGAGCATCTAGCGAGCTCTTGGTTATTTGTTTCTTGATCCTTTAATATCATATATGGCTGAAACTCTAAAACCTATATGAGGAATGTGAAGTGCTTTGTATGGAATATCACAAGCTTGCTCAAAATTAAGAAGCATGAAACTTCAATGAAATACTTATATACATGATTGAAAAAAAAAATTTAATAAAATTTTTATTATGTTTTCAAAACTAAAAATAAGTTTCGTTGTTCTTACAAAAAATTATTTTTTGATTGTTTCTGCAGTTTTGTTGTTCAGATTCATTTTTTTAGTTTCTGTTATTTTCTTTTTCTTTTTTTTTTTTTTTGTTTCATCCACATTATTTTGTGCTTGTAAAATTATCACTTAAGTGTTCTATGACTATTTAGTATCAAAGAGATAAAAGTGGGCGTGTTAAAAATAAAAATAAATAATGTAAATATATTTTTAGACTGTTATTATCTGCCTTCCCCCAATTACTTGGCAATAGCTCTCTTTTGAGTCTTTTTCCTTACACCAGTTCTATTTATATTATATTTAACTTATATATTATTTTAATCCTTTCATACTTAGAAATTATATATATATATATATATATTGCATGCGAGAAAACCAATTGCGGTAGAATAAAACTTTACGCCTTAGCCTTATTGAGAAAACACACACAGATATTTGAATAGAGAATGAGAAACTCTAGGATTTTTACGTGAAAAAATCCCGAAATGAGCACGGGGCTTAGCCCAGTAAAAATTTTTCACTATATATCAGTTTTGGTATACAAAGTTTAAGTTTTTTCGATAACGGAATAACAGAGGTATATGTGAGAAAGTCTGACAACAAAAATTCCAGAATTAGGTGACAACAGCTGTGCAGTGATAGTTGAGCTGTAACAGTTATTGGTGGCAGTCGGTGATAGTGAATGAAGGTTATTAGTGATGATCTGACGAGTGTCGGGTGGTAGCAGCTGGCGGTGGCGACCAGTGATGGTGGTCGGCGGTGACTAACAATAGTGGCCGATAGTGGCAGCCGGCGATGGTTTGCAGTGGCGACCGGTGACGGTGGTTAGCGGCAGGGACCTGCGACGACGATGATTGGCGGTGGTCAGTGGCGATGGCCGGCAACAGTGGTAGGCGGCGGTGGTCGACGGCAGTGGTCGGTGGCGGTGGTCGATGGCAATGGTCGGCGGCGGCGATCGGTGGTGGTTGGTGGCAATGACCGGTGGCAGTGGTCGGCATCGATGACCGGCGGCGGTGGTCGGTGACCTTCGACTGGTGGCACGATTATGCTTGGAGGATCTTCAAGTCTCAGAGCTCTCTTTCGGTTTCTCTGAAGAATGAGGGACTATTTATAGATTAGATGAATGACGTTTGTGTAAATACGTACAAAATCTAAATCACTCCATCGGACAGCTCGAAATGATTCCTTTGATCATCTGATGTATTTTAAGTATTTAAATGCTCAAATGAAGTCAGAAGTAGAAGATATTAGACTTGTTAGATCCGGCTCGTCAAGACGCTCGATTTGACTATAAACACTTCATATTTGGGAGCCGACTAATATCGCAAAGTTTTCAATAAGCGTTTGATTTGGATTAATCTTGATTGCTTTCTACATCAAGATTCGTGCTTCGACTAGTGAAATTTTTAGTGTCATATCAATATATATATAAATGCTAAAGGATGAAAAAAATGAGCGATAGAGAAACGATAAACCAGCGTCTATATCAATTTTTTCCCTCTATTTTGATATGATTGTTATCATTATTATTATTTTTCTACATGACTGCCTCACTCTTCACGTATTGGAATACAAGAAAAAGAAATATTTGTAAAAAATTAAAAGTGTTTTAGGATTAACTTAGAAGATATTAGACGAACAAATTAAATTTTCAAATCTCATGAAAATAGTCAAGAGTCTTCAGTATTTAAATATGTGCTAGCCGTTAAACTAGCGTAGAAGGCAGTGCACCTTGTGCCGTTGGCTACTTGACAAGAGAGAACTTTTGAACAGGGATTAGATATAAAGTCAGCCTTTGTAATATTGTCCTTTCTAGAAACTCTACAAGAAAGAAATTTCTTAGGTCTAGAAAATATAATTTTTTCCAACTTTATCTAAACTAAATTGCTTTCATCATAAAGTATATTCCGATCCAAATTTAATCAAAATGTATTTTATAATCATTAAATTTAATTTTGAATAAATATAATAAAAATTTTAAGTAATTAACCATGTAATATTCTCATTCCTACATAAAGCTAGTTAGTCATATTCACTTAATATGCAACAGTAATAACTATGTAAGAAGAGATTTTATTATAATATAAATAAGATTCAAATTCAATATTTTGATACTACTTTTTTAAGCTTTTGCCAATTAGACTAATTGATACTCATAAATAATCCCAGTGAATGTTGATATCACCCATTAACAATCATTATTTTATAGTGGTGCTAAAGATTTTATTCAAAGCCAATTTAATATTGGCTCAAAATCTTTTGTTATATTGTCTTTGTGAGACAAGTTAGTTCGATCCTATCTAAATTAAAGATAAATATGGCTTATTACTTTTGATTTAAATTGTAATTAAGCAAAAAAAAAAAAAAGTCAAGATGATTTTTTATTTTTTATGCAATTTTGCAGTAATAGTACATGCATATCACTTCATAAATATATGAATAAATATTTATATTAATACATACATACATACATTCATACAAGGTATACAAAGATAGAGCTGTATATTTTTAACATTTTTTTCAAGTGTAAGAACCCTAATTCCTCGCATTTTGTATCATTCATTTATGAGGAAAGAATATATTCATCTTGCATATTTTATGCACTAAAAAAATATGATGAAAGATTAATATTTAATAAAGAAAATATTTATCACTACTAGAAAAAATAGGTAAATTTTAATTTTTACCAACATAAAATTCTAGACATTCAAATATTTCGATGGAGAGTGAAACATAAATTGACATAGAATACACTTGTTCACATGCCTGAAAAAAGAATGCAGTGTAAAAAAAATGTAGTGTAAGAGAAATGCATATATTTAGATTACTTTAGGTTGTTTGGTTGAAAATTCTACAAATTCATGAGTTTGGTAAAATAAATATAATGTAAATTATTTTGAAAGTTTTGGGTGGCAGCGGGCGACCGGCGCAAGATGGCGATAGCGATAGTGGGCGATGTATGACGTAGGTGGTACACGGCTGAGCTTGTAGATTATATTATTTAGTGTATTTAGAATGATTTAAAATCTAAATCAATTTAATTTTATGATGAATTCTAAATGCATTACAACAGTTTGAAATTTTAATTTGTATTATATTAAACACAAAAAAAAGCTAAAATTCCTGCATTTACTTTACTTTACTTTCCTTTCCAACCAAATAGCCCCTAAAGATTTACATAGAATCTTCTCCTCTTACTTTTATTTTTGAATCGATAACTTTAGGAAGTGTTAAAAATTCAAAATGGCACACTGGTGAAAAAGGTCATTATCAACTCTAAAACAAAAAAGATTAATGAAAAAAACATTACATATGTGATTTATAACATAACAGTGACATGTCAGTTGAATCTAATTAAAAATCATGAGGATTTTAACCACTTATCAAAGAATAAAAATATAAAGGACGGTCAGTAGATGCCCTTCTAAAAGTCTAATTTTACTTACAGATTTTATAAATCGATGATATCAGAGCATTCCTTTATATATATATATATATATATATGTTGCCTGCTAGAAAATCAGTTGCGATAGAGTGAAAGTTTACGCCTTAGCCTTATTGTGAAATCCAACACATACACAGGTATTTAAATAGTGAACAAGAAAACTCCAGAATTTTTACATGGAAAACCTCGAAAAGAGAGAAAAATCATAGGGTCTAGCCCAGTAGAAATCTTCCACTATATATTTATTTTGGAGTACAAGTTTTCCCGATATGGGATTACAACATTGTATATAAGAAGGGCTGACAATGGGAATTCCAAAATCAAACAACATTAGTCATATAGTAATGGTGAACAACGGGGGTCAGCGACTGACGATGAAGGTCATCGGGATGGTGACCAATGAAGATGGCCGTCGAGGATCAGCGCGGACGATAGTAGTCGGCGGCGTTCGGCGATGATAGTCAGCGGCTGGCATGGTCAGCGGTAATAGCGTCGGTGGTGGCGATGATGACCGGCGGCGATGGTTGATCGATACCGTGCGAGGCCGGCACAATTCAGCGGACGACCGGCGACGGAGATTGACGACAATACAGGATCGCCGGTGGCGGCCGACGGGCGGGCGTCGGCGTAGCGTATGGTTGGTAACCAACGGGGTGGCTCATGACCGCCGAGTGGTGGTAACGATTATGCTCGAGGATTTTCAAGCTTTAGAGCTCTATTCTCTCTCTTGCTTGGCCTCCTCTCATATTAAGAATGAGGGGCTATTTATATATTGGAGAAATGGTGTATCTATAAATACATGCAAAATCCGAACCACTCCTCTCCATCGGACGGCTCAAAATGATTCCTTTGATAATATGATATATTTTGTATATTTGAATGTTCAAATGAAGTCGAAATTATGAGATCTTGGGCTTGTTAGATCCGGCTCGTCAAGACGCTCGATTTGACTATAAACACTCCATGTTTAAGAGTCGATTGATAATAAGCGCTTAATCTCGGTTAGTCTTGATTCAGAATCAGATTGCTTTCGAGATCAAGATTCGTGCTTCAACTAGTAGAATTTTTAGGGTCATATCAGTTGACCCCCTATTTTTGGATTATATTATTTCAATTATCCAAAAATATATATGTCGAATACTTGAAAATAGCAGATTCTTCAATGAAATTTACGGGTCTATTAACCATACATTTTGAGAGAACATATCTTCATGGGAGCACAGGATTATGATCACGAAAGCGGATACAAGGTGGCGGATGTGCACGGGTACACGCGGGCGCAAGGTTTCGGGGTTATAGACTCATCCGAATATTTACTGCTCAGAACGGTTCGAGTCGGTTGAATCGGACGGGCCAAGAAAAGAGGCGCAGAGCGGATGGGTCGGTCAAGCGGCCGCGTAAAACCACGCTGGTCGGTTTCAGTTGACGGCTCTGAACGCGAGTCACACGAAGTCCGATGGGATCGCCAGGTCACGCTGATTCCAGCTGTCGGGGCGCAGTCGCGGCAATGGGTCGGAACTGACACGGCCATTATCGGCGCTGGAGCTCGGCCAGTATGGGGAACGCTGGCGAGCGGAGCGGTGGACGCCAGCGGCTGGCGGATAGTGCGCTGGCTTCAGCCTCCTGGTCCGCAGCAGTTTAAAACGCCCATTTGGCCCGTTTCCTCCCATTTTGAGCGGTTTTGAATGGTTTTAGACAATTTTTAGCGATTTTTGACCTTTTTGCCCCTATAAGGGGTCTATAAAAATCCCCCTAGGGTCAAGGGAGAAGGCACACTCCTCATATACTGGAGTGTCCCTCTTCTTCTCCAAAAGAGGTCGTTTGAGGCGCGCCCGACATACGCCATGCTTTTCCTCGAAGAGGCGGCAACCGCCTCCGAACCAATCGGATTTGAGGCGATCAAGGCCCACAGAATACGGTGTCTACAATTTTCCCTCGAGAGCGCCAACATTGCCGACCGACGTTCGAAGGTGATCAAAGCCCGCAAGACATACGGGCTTCTACGCTTTTCCCGAAGAGGCGCCAACTCACTCGCCGACCGACCGGTTTGGAAGGGATCATCGACGATAACGGAGACGGTTGATGACGCGGCGACGATGGTGGTCGGCGAGCAGACCCCGATGGTGGTCAGCGATAACCGTGACCATGGTGGAAACCCGCGATATGGCCGCCGATGGTCGCAGCGTGACCGGCGACGGTATGGCGTACCGACTGGTCGGCAACGCAACAGCGCAATGACGGAACCGGAGTCTGTGAGTCTACGGGATGACCCACGGCGATAAGGGACCAGAGATTACCGCGATGGTCGGCTACGGCGGACCGGCGGATCTGGTTGGGCCAACGGGTGTGTCGGCAGCAACAATGCAGACGTACGGCACAGCATCTATAGTCAGCGAGGATGACCGGCGACGATGGTGGTAAAATAAGATTGCCATGATGGTCGGCGATAATGGCGCGGACCGGCAATGACCGACGACGTGGTCGGCCAACGGGTGGTCTACAAATGCAACAACAGCGAATACCTGGCAGACCGGTGTCAATGCGGGGATGACCGATGGCGATGGTGGTGAAAAGTGAGATTGCCGACGGGTCCGCAAAGCGCGTAATGACGGAGACCGGGCGTGGTAGTCAGGATGACCGGCGATGATGGTGGTGACCCGTGGAGATTGTCGGCAATGGTCGGACGAGTCCACCTGAGGTGACCGGCGACGCGGTCTACCGACGGGTGTTTGGCGCAGAATCGCGGAGGTAGTCGAAGAAGATCGGTGTCAATGACGAGGATGACCGGCGACGATGGTGGTGACCAGAGAATTGTCGGCATCGGTCGGCACGCGTTTACCACGTGGTCCGGCAATGATAACCGGCGCAACATCAGCGGGATGCGTCAGTAGTTGGCGGGGATGACCGGCGACAATGGTGGTGACCAGCAGAGATTATCGGCGATGGTCGATGAATGGCGTCAGGCGGCGGCGACCGCGACGGTGGTAAACCGACGGGTGGTCAGCAGTGGTAACTGGCGACTATAGTTGACGGTGATGACTGGTGTCAATAGTCGACGAGGATGACCGACGACGATGGAGCTGACCGTCGAAGATGGACGATGATGGTCAACAACGGTGATCGGCAGAAATTGGCAGTGGTGACCGGCGACAATGATGATTTTTGATGATTTTTGGCAATTTTTGGCAGTTTTTGATGATTTTTGATGATTTTTGACAATTTTGCCCCTATAGGGTCTATAAAAACTCCCCTAGGGCCAAGGGAGAAGGCACACTTCTCCACTACTCTAATATTTCTCTTCTTCTTGGGTGAGGGTCGTTCGGAGGGGATCAAGGCCCGTAGTTCAAACGGTGACGCTCCGATTTTCCCTCGAAAGAGGCGTTAATTGCCCTTGTCCGACCGACCGGGTTTGGAGGTGATCAAGGCCAGTAACTCATACGGTGAGGCTCCAGTTTTCTCTCGAAAGAGGCATTGACTACCCTGGTCGGACCGACCGGATTTGGAGGCTATCAAGACCAGTAGTTCATACGGCGAGGCTCTAGTTTTCCCTCGAAAGAGACGTTGACTGCCCTTGTCGGACCGACCGGGTTTGGAGGTGATCAAGACCCGTAGTTCATATGGCGAGGCTCCGATTTTCCCTCAAAAGAGGTGTTAACTGCCCTTATCGGTCCAACTGGCTTTGGAGGCAATCAAGGCTCGTAGTTCCTACTTCTTATTGTATGAAATTGGATTTCTTGAAACTTCAATGGATGGTTCAGCAATTGATAACCGCCAAGGTGGTGGAGAAGTTAGAACCATCGTCAACGAAAGTTTGGCAGATAATTTCTGAGCATCATTAAAGGGGTGTATCTTCTCACACACACACACACACACACTCTCTCTCTCTCTCTCTCTCTCTCTCTCTCTCTCTCTCTCTCTTTTCATATGTATGTGTATCTTTTCGTCGAGTAGAAAAAAATTTTATCCCATGCTATCCGTGAGCAGAGAGTCAAAAAAGGATATATTGGGGGTAAGTAAGCTGCTTCATAAAATTTTCAAATTTTTGTCATTTCTTCCTCTTTATTTATCATGTATTTTCACAGGGTGATGGCCAGAAGAAAACCCATAACGTAACGGCTATAGATGATATATCATCCACTATCACATCAGATAGTTTAATGGTGTTCCACAAAAAATTTCACTTCCCTAATGAGTTGGTGGTCATTGTTGCTAAAAAGTCTGATCGAGCCCGTTCACCTCCACCAAGGTACGTTACTGTTTCTAAGATGATTTTTCATGCAGGATTGCGATTCTCTTTGGCTCCCGAGTTGGTTGAGATCTTCAAAATATGTGGTGTAGCTTTGTCACAATTTTTATTTCGAGCTTTAGTGGTCATAGTTGGTTTGACTATCTTCTTTAGAGAGTGTGGTGTTACTTTGAACATCAAATACTTGTGTCGAATGTGTAGATTCACATGTGATATTCATGGATGTGTTTTTTATTAGACTATAAAGAATTGGATAGAATTTTCAGCACAGGATCCCTCTAAAAATTAGTTTACTGGATTCTTTTCTATGAAAAATAAGTAGGGCCTTTCTGAGAGATGAGGAAGATTGAATGACCTTCCAGATCCATTGCTGATTGAAGAGAATGAGATCTTCGAAACTCTTAATGTTCTTGATGTAGAAAGCTTACAGCATGAGTTACGTCACATTAGCAAATATATAGTTGAAGATAGAATGTTCAAGGTTGGCCTTTCCATCCAGGGAGGGAGATCTCAATCTTTTCCACTAAAGAGGTCAAGTAAAGGTGATGAAAGGTTTCCTCATATTCATAAGATTCTTTCAAGAAGCCCGTCACAAAATCAGGGTGGTGGCAATGTTTCTTCCCTAAAGAAAAAGAATACATGTACTGAAGTGATTACGTCAGATATCTACGAAGAAGATGTTCACCCCCAGTTGGCCTCTAAGAGGTTAGCTGTTTCAACTCATGATGGGGAGTTCTCGAAGCTACACATTCCTGAAGAGGTGTTAAATCACATATGCACTAGGCGTCAACGAGCAGATGAATTGGTACATTGTCTTCCCTTCTATCTTATTTTCTTCTTTTCCTCCTTCTTTTCTTTTGTGTAATATTTGTGATGGTTTTTTTATAGGTAACTCAAACATTAGGGATGATGGATCATTTGGGTGTCTCTTTAGACGAGTGGAATACTGAATTTATGAAGGTAAAATATTTGCAAGGCGAGTATGATAGAAAGATGAGTGTTAAGGCCAAAGAAGTGGCGACTTTGGAGGATCAGCTAATCGGGTGCAGAACTGAGCTAGCGAACATGTCAACTTCTCTTTCTCTCTAGTGTTAGGAGGTGGAGCACACTCGTGATGAGCTTATTGAGGTGAGGATAGAGACTCTCCAGAAAGAGAAAAGACTCAAGGCACTTGCAGCGGAGAAGAGAGCTCTCGAACTAGAGAAGAAAGCATTACAAGATCGTCTTTCTGAGAAGGAGCATATAATGTCAGAAGCGGAAGCAAATGAAATCTCCTTGAAGGCAGTGGAAGACTTTAAGAACTCTTTGGCTTATTGAGGTACAATCGAAGACCATGTCTAGGAAGCTCGTAATCATATTCTTGATATTGAAGTGAAGGATTTGGAGCACCAATTTTTATATGAGGGCTTCATCCGAGGGTTCCTAAAAGGAATCCGCTTAGTGCATCGCAAGACCGAAGCTAGTATTGAGGATCTATCTTCCAGCCAAGTATCTGAAGATTCTTCGTCAGATTCAGGAGATGAAGGAATTGAGAATGAGTCAAAGGAAGCATCTCCTAGTGGTGAGGAGGACATTGATATCACCAATTGATATGATGTAGCGTCACTTGAGGATGCATTTTTTTTCTATGTATTGTTATTAGTGTGTATCAGAATCTTGATTCTTTCTTATATCATCATGTTAATGTTGTCAATGAAATTTTTTTTTTTAGATGATATGCTCTTATTTTATTTTTACTTATTCGGGGTAATTGGTTGAAATATTATTCGACGATGCTAACCTGTATGGATGAGGTTGAATTGAATCCACTAAGGATTTTTTATCAATCCGAGGTTGTTTGTCAAAGTGTTAAAGTTATGGAAAGAGTGGGATGTCCACCAAGGATCTTTTGACCTATCCTAGATATCAGCCAAAGTGTTACTTGATGATGTTAACCTGTATGAAAGAGGTCATGGGATGTCCGCCAAGGACCTTTTGACCTATCATAGGTATCAGCCAAAGTGTTACTTGACTTCTTATCTGTATAGAAGAGGTCTGATCAAGTCCCTTTGGGATTGATTATGCCCGATTGAGATACAATGTGAGTTGTATATTTCTCAAGTGAGAGGATTAAATGAAGAAGAAATAAGCTTATAAGAAAAAAGCTATAAATTCATTACTCTGATAAGTTCGGTGATACAATCATAAGACAATTTTAACACGGATATGAGTTTCAAGAAGAAATGACGACAACAATAGTAAGTCTTTATCCCACTAAGTGGGGTTGGCTACATGAAGAGGAAATGACAAACGAGACAAAATAAAAGTTGCAATAATTATGCAGTAGGAATTACTGATAATATTTTCGGAGATTCTCAGTGTTCCAAGTTTGAGGTAAAGTTTTTCTCTCTGGATCCTTGAGCTTGAATGTTCCTGGCTTTACCATAGCTATAACCACATATGGGTCATCCCAAAGAGATGAGAGTTTATTGCATTGAGGGCCTTTGCCTGCAGCTTCGACACTTCGTAGGACCAAGTCACTGACAGATCTAGGATGAGGTTTTACTCTTCTGTTGAAGTGACGAGCTACCCTTTGGTGAGAGGAAGCAGTCCGAAGTAGGGCCATATCATGAGTTTCGGGGAGTAGGTCCAAGTGTTGTCGAAGTTTTTCTTCATTACCGTCATGATCGAATAATTAAACTCTTGGACTTGGAACCCCGATATCTACTGGTATAATAGCTATGTCAAAACACAAGTTATATAGTGTCTCACCTGGGTGCGATGAAAAGGTAAGCCCAAAGAATATTAGAAATCTCATCAACCCATTGCCTCCTTTCTCAAGACGTGTTTTTAGTCCTTTGAGTATACCCACGGTAGCTTCAATCTGTTAGTTTGAGGATGCTACAAAGAATTGAATGTGAGGACCTTTGCAAAAGGATGTAAAGACTTTTCCAATAAATTGGGTTTGTGATGATGATCTTCAGAAGACCAATCGACATACTATGTATTTTTAAACAGATTGTTTAGCATTTGCCTCCGTGATTTTAGCGAGTGGTTCGGCTTCCACCCATTTAGTGTAATAGTCGATGGCTAAAATGATAAACTTTCGTTGCCCTGATGCTATCGGAAAAAGCCCCATAATATCAATCCCCCACTAAGCAAAAGGTCACGAGCCTTGATTGCCTCCAAACCCGTGACAATTAACTCCTCTTCAAGGGAAAACCGAGCTGTATGAACTACGCCTCCCGAACGACCCTCACCCAAGAAGAAGAGAAATATTAGAGCAGTGGAGAAGTGTGCCTTCTCCCTTGGCCCTAGGGGAGTTTTTATAGACACCACATAGAGGAAAAATCATTAAAAATCATCAAAAACCACCAAAAACTATCAAAATCACCGCTTCTCCCACGACGCAAGACACACCAACAATGATGCAAATCACGGCCCGTCGCTCACAGATCCGCCAGAACATGGAAGACGCCCATGGCGCCACGACGTGTGCTCCTGGACCATCCATGCTAGTGTCTGCTACCGCTGTATTCGTGACACATCCGGTCTGACTTCCTTCCATGATCATAACCCTGTGCTCCCATGAAGATCTATACTTTCACAATGTATGGTTATTGGACCCACAAATTTTATTGAAGAATTTGCTATTTTCTATTATATGGCATATATATTTATGGATGATTAAGATAATGTCATCCAAAAATAAGGGGCAACTGATATGACACTAAAAATTCTACTAGTTGAAGCACGAATCTTGGTGTTGAAAGTAAACTAATTCGAAGTTGAAACTGGTCGAGATCAAGCACTTAAAATATCATTGGAAACTTTGGGATATCATTTAAATCCCTAAATAATCCTCAAACATGGAATGTTTATAGTCAAATAGAGTGTCTCGATGATCCGGATCTAACAAGCCCAAGATCTCATAATTCTGACTTCATTTGAGCATTCAAATACTTAAAATACATCAAATGATCAAAGGAATTATTTTGAGTCATCTGATGAAATGGTTTTGCATGCATGTATATCACCTTCAATCTATAAATGGCCCTCATTTCTCATATAGGGGACCCTGCAAGAGAGAGAGAGAACTCTAAAGCTTGAAGATCCTCCAAGCACAACCACTTTACACGCCAACCACCACCGCGGTCGATACCATTCTCGCCGTATCGCCGGTCATTATTTAATCATTGGATGTCCCTTCTTGTTCACCATCATCCGCTACTACCAACTATTAACATAGTTGTTGTATATTCATATAAAATTTTGTAAATTTTACAGAAAATTAAAGATTCAGATTTCAGATTTATGGAGAGTTCTTTTCTTGTGTTTTAAAGATAAACTTTCATATCCTACCACAACTAGTTTTCAAGACGCAGTTTCATCTTGTATGGCTACCCAATATCAAAACCACCATCGAGGTGGAGTTTTTCAAGCTTTTAAGGAGCATAAAGAATGAAGATTCATCAAACTTCGTTGATTTTGTCAAAATGCAACTCTTAATCTCAAAAGATTATCCAAATCAATATTCGGATATCTAATTATCGCTAGATAAGAAAGTCGAATACCATTGAAAAGACGCGTTAAGGAGCAACTTTGGCTACAACCACAAACGGATGTTTTGATTAATTCTTCCATACAAGTTAACCTCATCAAGTAATACTTTGACAAACAACCCTGGATAAGTCAAAATCCTCGAATTCAATTTGATCTTTTCATACAAGTTAACCACATCGTAAAGACTCAAAAAAACTTTGATAGATCAAACTGCACTATCGGCAAAGATCACAACTCTGATATAAAAAAATTTGATTCAATTCAACCTCTTCCATACAACATCGAGCAAAGACTCAACAAACAACCTAGATAAAGTCAAAGGTCCTGGACTTCCCATGACCTCTTCCAAAGTTAACATCATCGAAAACACCGACAAACAACCTCTGATAAGTCAAATCCTCAACGATTCATCATCCACATATAGTTAAAGTCATCGTAATATCTTGATAAACAACCTGGATAAGTCAAAATCTCATTGATTCACCGTTTCCATATAAGCATCCAGTAGACAATAAACTGATAAAGTCAAAATCCTCAAAGGATAAATTCAACCTCTTCCGTGGTTAACATCATCAAAGCAAACACAGAAGGAAAATGTGGTCCACTCTTCCACATGTGTTCATCTTCCAACACTCCGACAAACAACCTTGATGGGTCAAAATCCTTGGGATTCAATTCCACTTCCACACAGGTTAACATCATCGAGTAAATACGATAAACAACTCGATGAGTCAAATGATTAATTAACCTCTTTCATGGGTTAACGCAATATTGTCACACTTCAAATAAAACAACCTGATAAATCATCATCACCGCTGTTTGCCACCGCCGATCTCCGCTGACACCGGCTGCCATTATCGCCGGCCATTCATCGCCACACCATATTGTTATTCACGACGACGACGAAGTCGGCATTCGCCGGTTGCATCTGCTTGCCGCTAACCACTGCTGGTACCACTTCTACATTTGCCGCGTTGCCATCATCGCCAATTTCCACTTTACCACTATTGGTCATCCACTATTATCACTCAATTCATCGCTGCTAATTGCCATTACCACCCCATCACCGCCAACCACTATCATCGGTCACTGCTTGCTGCCGGAATTCTGGTAATTATCGAGCCGATTATCTCGCTAATAATTATGCTGGCCGCACTGCTGCATTACATCGCCACTACCTCGCTGCCACTAATCTAAGTCACCGATTGCACCAAGCTGGCTGCTGCACTACACATCATACCGGCAATTTCATGGTCATAATGCCGCTATCTCATGATTTCCGACGGTCTCATCGACTACTGCCGTGCGCGACCATATCGGAATTTCGCTGGATTACTTATCGGCTTATCCTAATCGATTACCGACACGAGTCGCTAATTGCTGACTAATATCGCATTGCCGCACACTCTTTGGCTGGAACCACTCTACCGCCATCACCATTCTGCGGTTACCGCTGTTGATAATTGCCGGCTCCGCTTAATACATTATCGGTTCCCGCCAGCAATTATCGTTTATCTGAATTGGTTAATTTATCTCTCATCCCCACCACTGACGTTATTCGATTGCTGACACGGCTGCTTGCCGCTACCGACCACCCATCGCGCTAATCACTGCCGCTGCACCATCATTCCCATCGCTGAATCTCGTATCACACATCATCGCCATTAATCTCAGATTATCGACGCTAGCCGCCTGCTGACGCATTGGGCTTACCCACTCCTCGCAGCCAACCATCGCTGACACCGCTGACCATCATGGATCCCAGTTGCTTATGGTCTCGCTGCGCCATCGTCACTGCCACACCGACGCTGACCACATCGCTCGATGAACTCCCCCATCTCCACATTATGCCGCCGATGATTGCTTCCTGCACCGGTTCGACGAGTAGTTGATGCCTCTTCGAGGAAATCAGACACGCCAGGGCCTTGATCGCCTCACGGTCCAGTATAGGCACGCTTCGAGGGAAAATCAGACACGATGTACCGGGCCTTGATCACCAAACTTGGTCGGTCCGACCAGGTTGACGCTCTTTGAGGGAAAATCGGAACCACTGATATACCGAGCCTTGACCACCTCAACGACCTCCTTAAGAAAGAAGAGGACACTCAAAGATAGAGGAGTGCCTTCTCCCTTAACCCAGTAGGTTTTATAGACCATAGGCAAAAATAAAATTAAAACAAAACAGTCAAAACCATAAACAGTGAAACGGGCCAAAACAGACGTTTTTTCCCACAGACGCTGTAGACCAAGATCATGTCCGACCCACGCCCCATACCAACTGCGTCCACTCGCAGCTCACCCGCTCGCCAACCATGCGGCTCGCATCCCATCTTCGTGTGACTGCGATTCAATCTAAAACTCCATGAGCTTGCTAGCCGACGTTCACCAACCTGCTCCCAGACTCCTTTCTTGGCCCGTCAGCCTTCAACCGACCA
The DNA here is from genome assembly GCA_021442155.1 of Cymbidium sinense. NCBI lineage: Eukaryota > Viridiplantae > Streptophyta > Magnoliopsida > Asparagales > Orchidaceae > Cymbidium > Cymbidium sinense. Next base: position 113,846,658 of record CM038225.1, read on the forward strand.
AATCGCGAAAGCACCAATAAATGTTCTGATGAGTCCATAACTAAACTTGCTCATGCGCTGCATACACATCGGCAATCCGCATCACCGTAATCATAATCCCATTCTATTACGATATATGTTCTCTCAAAATGTATGGTTAATGGACCCACAAATTTTATTGAAGAATCGCTATTTTAAGTATATATTTTTGATTGATTGAGATAATATCATCCAAAAATAAAATCGATATGACCTTGAAAATTTACTAAAACCACTAATGATGTCTAAAGTAATCATTCTAATCACTAACCGAGATCAACCGCTTATTATCAATCGATTCTTAAACTTGAGTGTTTATAGTCAAATCGAAGCCTTGAGGCATCTAACAAGCTCAAGATCTCAATTAATTCATTTGAGCATTCAAATACACAAAATACATCATATGATCAAAGGAATCATTTTGAGCCATCATGGAGAGAGTGGTTCGGATTTTGCATGTATTCTGAGACGCCACCTCCAATCTATAAATAGCTCATCATTTTTCATGAGAGAGGCCAAGCAAGAGAGAAGAGAGCTCTAAAGCTTGAAAATCCTCCGCATAATCATGCCACCACTCGACGTCTCCACCACCCGTTGTTAACCATGCCGCTGCCGCCGGCCGCTAGATCCTTGTCGCCGCCAATCTCATAGGTCGCCGCTGCCACCACAACCGGGCTCCTTCGACGGTCATTGCCAACCATCGGTTATCATCGACCACCGACCGGCTACCCCGCTGACTACCATCGTCACCGCCGATCCTCAATCTTTATTTTGACGGCCACCACGACCTTCATGCCGGGCCACGACCCTCCGTTCACCATTACTATATTTGTTATGATTTTGAATTTTTATCAGAGCTTTCATATAATAATTTTGTAATCAGATCGGAAAATTTATACTCAAAACAAATACATAGTGATTTTTTAAGCAGTTGATTTTTCCCTCTTTTCGAGATTTTTCAATAAAAATTTGAGTTGTTCACTATTTAAATACTTATATGTTGATTTCACAATAAAGCTAAGCAGAACTTTCACTCTATTAAAATATATATATATATATATATATATATATATATATATATATATATATATAAATTAATCTTATATTTGAATATTATAATATTAAATCTTCAAAATGATAGTTTTTTTTTAATTTCTAGTCAACTTCTCAGCCTTAGCCGCATAAGCAATCCTTTTATTTAAATTTCATTTAATTTTTTTTAACTTCCATCGCCTAAGTCTGCAAGGAAGGGATTTGCTCACAATGACTGCTCTCACAAGAAATGCTTAAAATGGCAATTGTTGCGTGCTAGAAAATCAGTCGCGGTAGAGTGAAAGTTTACGCCTTAGCCTTGTCGATTAGTCAAAGACACAGTAATTAAAGAGAACAGAGACACCCGAATTTTTAACGCGAAAACCGAAGAGGAAAATCAGCAGAAAAGCTTCCACTATGTATCTTTTAATACAAAAGTCTTCCGATAACTGATTAATAGAGAGAATAACAACCTGTAACGATGATTAATGATGGCAGACGGTAACTTCCGTAATAATACAGACACTAATTTGACGTGGTGGTGGTGGTTGATGGCCGAAGGGAGTGCGATCTTGCTTGCGCGATCTTATTTGGAGGATCTTGCTCGTGAGCTCTTCCTCCTCACTCGCTTTTCCTCTCTTCTTCCTCGCCCTCTTCTTTTCTCGCTTCAGCCTCTTCTTCACTCCCTTCATGTATGAATGAAGCTATTTATGACGGAGGGGCATTCTCAAATTCAGTAAGCCCATACCACTCCCTGACGATGATGATTCCTTTGATCATTTGATGTATTTTGAGCATTTGGATGCCCAAATGAAGTCAATTATGATATCTTAGGCTCATTAGATCCGGCCGAGACGCCGATTTGACTATAAACACCCCATATTTGAGAGTCGCTTTGGGATTTAATTGATGTCCAAAGATTCCAATAATATTTTAAATGTTTGATCTCGACGGTTTCAATTCAAAATCATATTTTCGACATCAAGATTCAAGATTGAGATTTTGGATATATCAGCAATAAATACAAATAGCATCTTAATGAGTTCGACATTCATAAATTTATATCTTATCGTTTAATATACTCATAAAAATATTGTCTTAAAATAATATATTAAATCTTTAAGTCAAATGTATTTCTAATGTTAAAAAATTTAATTAAATTAGCGCAAATATAGGCTACAATTTAGCGAGTTAGTGATGGGAAAGCAGCATGGTGTGCTTTCGTCAGCCTTTGACTTTAAGCAAATTTCATTTTCCTTATAACCAACTCCTGGGTTCATATTACATTAATTAAAATATAAATTAATATCAACGTTTTAATAAGATCAATGATGGAAAATAAAATAAAAGGTTAATAATATCTATGTATTAGTTGTATCTTATTATATGCACAAGAATTGTATATAATAAATATATAATAATTCGAACGATCTTAATTACACATAATAATTTCTCATTAAATTATGAAGCCAATTAATATCATATAAAATAATGCCTTAAACTTAATTATTTTTCAGTTACATTACATTATAAAAGTGAGCTTCATTATTAGATTTGAGTATAAGAGGTCTAGGTAATGAATTTTTTTTAATTATTTTAGAAAGATATATATATATATATATATATATATATATATATATATATATATATATATATATATATATATATATATATACCAAATTTATACTTTTAAAAAGTTAATAATAATAATATTTTTATTTAATATTAAAGATTCAAGTATTATAAATAGAAATATTAAAATTTAGATGTTAAATATATAAATACATAAGAATCATATGAAATATAAATCACTCAAAATTTTATAAATATTATATATATTAATTTTATACTTTTGAAAAGTTAATAATAATAATATTTTTATATGATATTAAAGATTCAAATATTATAAATATAAATATTAAAATTTAGATATTAAATATATAAATGCATAAGAATCATACTAAATATAAATCACTCAAAATTTTATAAATATTACATTATAAATTGAAGTACGTCATTGCCGACCTCAAGTAGCATCATGATGATGAAAAGGTGGCGTCCTAATGAGATGAATAAAGCGTGCATAAAAACGCATATATTTCCACAATTTAATATTATTAGAAAGATAACTATTTGCATAGTCAAATATTTTATTAAGAAGGAAGTGTGTTTAGTGACCTCAATACTTAGCCAACTACCTTTCTCTGACAGCGATAACTTAAATACTTAGCCAGTTTCAATTCGTCGGTTGCTCCCAAAAAAAAACTCTGACTATTAGACTTCAAAGTAAGTATCATTATATCAAAGCCGTTGTTGACCTGCTATTTAGGGTGTGTTTAAGAGAATTTCTGGCTGTTTTATTTTTCAAAAAATAATCAAAAATTAATCATAATTTTATTTTATTATTAATTTTTTAGTTATTTTTTAAAAAAAATTATGATAAACAGTTGATTTCAGCAATTATAAAAAATCTTCAGTTCAGTAATCATCGCCAGAGATAATAATGAAACCAATGTCTTTTATATGTTAAATTCAAAATGAATGCAGTGTTTAAGTAGTTTAACTGTACCTTTCTTTCTCTTTAATCAACACTAAAGACCTTCAAAGCAACTTCTATCCTACCATTACAATTTTGCTAGCTTCGCCCTATTCAGTATATATAAGGGTTAATTTTTAAACTAGGCCACTTTAAAATGTTAATTACGTGATTATGCACGAAAAAAAAAAATTTAAAATAGTTTAATGGCCACACCCACGACTACCGACACATTAATAATTTTTAAAAAAAATTAAGTATCAGATACATTTTATGGTCGCATTTCGCCAGATGTCGGGAGTACTTGGTATCGTTGGAAAGATAATAAAAAATCCTACAACTTTTATGTTCAACACTTTTGACCTAATCTCGTCCGGTGACATGCGGTGTTTACAAATGCGAATTCGTTACAAAAAACTTAGATATTGAGTGAATCTTTATGCAATTATCGGAATCTCAACTCTTCGTGATTTGATTTGGTCAAAATATTCAAATAATATAATACGGATAATACAATAAAAAAAGGTACATGAATGACTAAGAGATCGAAATATAAAATAACATAGAAGTAACCCTCCATCTATCCTATGATGTCATGCGTGGTGGAATCGCATCTGAGTGTAATGTGTCTGGTCGTCCCATCACATGTGATGATGTTGTCGATGGTCCTCCTTCTTCCATTCTTGTCAATACACTAAGTCCAGAATACATGAGGTATATCTACGACCCCCAGAAGTAAATACCCATGGTACACTGCATGGTGGTGTCATATGGAATGGTGGTGGTCCATATGTCTACCGGACCGCGGTGCCATGGGTGCATCCGAGACCACATTGCACCGATATGAATACGCGTGGTAGAGTGTACGAGACCGCCCACCACTGGTGTCGAGGATGGCCCCACATCCATCGACGAAACGTGGAATGCGATGATGCGTAAGTGGTTCAGCCCTCGCATCCAAAGGTCGATATATGCATGTTTCCTCCAGTCCACTCAGCTCTTCATATTCGCTTGAAAGATCTCGAACTCAGATCTTCATCTCGCCAAAATAGTGGAATATTCCCTCCGCCTTCAAGATGTGCTCGCCGCATATAGAAGATTTAGATCAGGATTTCGTTGTAAATAGAAAAAACAAATTAAAATACTATGCACATACTAACCATCAAACGCTCCTGCTCGGGGTAATATGTGTCGAGGTACCACCGTTCTGAGCATGTAAAGTGATGCCCATGAACGATACCATCTCATATAGATGATTGATTAACGGATCATGCCGAGATGAATCAACCGTGATAATCGAGTCACGCCTATGCTCCCAGCAATGAAGGAGTGGTGGAATTGTACCCAATCAACATCGCCTTTCCACGCCCATCGACCAGACGAATGATGGATCTATCGGCGACATCGGAAGGAGGAATGCCAAACCGTAAACACACGATCGTAAGTACCACTCCACCCTCTTCCAACATATCGGTACTTAGCTAGCCATATCGCCTCCTTGAACATATATTCGGACCGATGCGACCGATGTCCATAAGGCTCCAAATGACCCGCATACAAAGATAAATTATTCTTTCAGCCTTCTACCATAGTAAAGAATTTTAAATAAGATTACATCAATTCAGCCTCACGACTCACTCAAGAAGTCCGGCCCACCATCCCTCAGACACTCAGAGATTGCCTAATGGCATTTCTCAACATACCCTTCGCTCCAATCAAAGCCAACACTAAGCCCATCAATGTCAGAAGGATACGGAACACATAAGGTAGGTCTTCCGACATGAATGTGCCCCTGTGCCCATACCGCAGAAATGTAGATCCCGCCATGTTCGGGCGTTTTGGTGGTAATGTAATCAGATAGATGAGCGAGTATAGAACCCGTAGACAACTCCCCGAATGTATCAATAGCAATCCGGTAGATACCGCAAGTGGACCTCGCTCGATGTATCTAGAAGAAATGATCCAATGGTAAATAAAATGTAAGCTCGACATGCATGGTAAACTCGAGGCGATCTAAATAAGAGTCACGATAAGACGCCCACCGCAACCACCGTAGAGGTAAACAAGTACATGCATGCTACCGTCCCATGCTAAACTCGGATGTGATCTCCTGATGGATAGGATCATGGTAAATGATATGCTCGATGTGCTCCAATCACCATCGCAACAATCCGCCATGAAGCCCACCTCTCCCACAACAAGCGCCAATCATCGCCCATCTATCCGGACGCCTAAAATCATCGCCACATCCCAGAAAACCATCTCTCCGGTGGCCAAGTGAAATGAGTTCGTCTGGGAGCACCATCGTTCAACAAGTGCCGCTGTCAGCAAGAATGATGATCAATCTTTATATACTGCATCTGAGATACACAATCTAAACCGGCAACTCGCAATGCATCCATAAATGCAATGCCATTCTCAACATCGAAGTGCGACATCAAGAATAGAAACCTGCAATCAAATGAATCATGTTTAGGATGTATCAGTAAATTAGGAAATGAAGCACAAAATCAAGAAAAAATGATAAAAGAAAACCCACTACCAATTTCGATGCGCCTCGCTCCTGAATGCAAATTTGCGGTGCACCTCGGCCGACCGTAATCCTCAATCAGAACCTTACGCGCCTCCTCCTACGTGGGTCGAGGAGCCTCATCGCCGATGTTATCCGTTACAAAGTTAATAATATTGAAAGAAAATATAGTTATAAAATACATTCATTGTTTAACTTTCAACGAGCATAAATTTATAAAATGTCTTTTTTAAATGTGAGAAACTATCAAGTTTATTTCATTAAGTGAATGCTGAAAGTTACATCAAGTTATCCAGTCTGTCATACAGGTCACTACCAACACAAAAACTATAACAAGTACTACAATATAAAACATAAGTAACATCAACAGATAACAAGTACTACAACATAAAATATAAGAAATTACATTCACGACTCTATTCGAGGACAAGCAATGTGACCCAATCGAACCTATCTTCCATGCACCCCTAACCGCTTAAATGAACGCGTGCATGAAGACGCCATAAACACGCCTAACTCGCGAGTGATGAGTGCACGTAAGAATTTAGATTTGTTAGAAGCATATATGACATAATCAACATTATGATACACTGAACAAAGAAATCAGAAGTTGTTTTGTCCGAAAGATACCTTCTACCGCTCATTTGGAATGCGTCAGCCTCAAAGATTGAATTGTCAAGTGGGCCATCAAATGTGACGCCCTCATCCCACTTCTCAGTTGTTTGCACTACGAATAAATAATACGTATCAAGTGTTCTTCTGGCTTGCTCGCTGAGTAACGGCAATCAAATCTCTAACCCTAATGATGGTTCTGCCTCCCTCAAGTCTGCTCGCTGTCGCTATCATCCTCTTCTTCATCATCACTACTACCTCCACTGCATAGTTTCATATCCTTGGTCTTCGGAGATGGTAGATATCATCTCTGTCACCCATAGCAGTAGAACTTGTCCTGCCCAAATATTCTTGTTCTCTTGCTCCGCACCCATAATACTCCACCGAAGAAGATAGTGTAATGTTCTCGTCAATGGCCTCCACCGCATTCCACCGCACTGCTTATCTCCCTATCACCACAATGTAGTTAACTTCTACAAGCATGACAAAAAGTTTCACCAACAAGATTAACAAATTTATGGATCCACCAACTAATTCATTATTATTTGTTGTAATTCAACAAATTGAGTGGGATTTGAACAGGCATTTCTCCCACCAATGTATGTTGAATGAAGTCGCCGCTAACTCTAAGTTCACCTCAGAGTAAAGAACTATGAATACTCCTCAATTCATTCTCAACTATTAATAACAAAACAACACCCTTCCCAACTAACGATGAATTTGGCAAATAAGTTCAAATCAAGAAAGTCGACAATGTATCGAAATTAAATGGACAAACCAACACTTCACAACCAAATCAACCTCATTTCCTTCATCTCGACTAAATAATTTACGTCTCAAATAAGCATAAGCATAAGCATAAGCATAACCAAACCAACTATTTCTTAATAATTTTAATAATCATTAACACATATTTTTCTTAATACTCACCAAATAAATTTTCATAATACTTAACTATATGATTTCTCAAAATCAATAAAGATCATTTCTTTGCTCATATACTTTCTCATTAATTGTATAAAAATAAACAATGTCGCTATTATGGATTTTCCTTCAAAACAACTAGAACATGAAAAAAAAACTTGCATTTTGAAGATGAAATAGCTTATCGACTTCTTGAGAGCACATAAAAAACACAAAACAAACCATCTTACAGCATTTTCCATATACTTTATTCAATCATATGCAAAAATTTATCTCAAATAAGCATAAACATAACCAAATAACAAACTAGATCTGAAATTTAACAAACCATCCACCTCAAATCTAGCAAATTTCCTTCAAAAAATCTCACTAAATAGCATCTAACAAATATTTCCTATCAAAACAACAAATCCAAACTAGATCTGAAATTTATTTTGCATTTCGGCTAAAAAATACCTAAATCGGCGAAAGATCTCTCAAAGCCACAAGTTAACCGGTGGAAACAACCGACGGCCGGCGGCGACCTTCCTTGGCGGTATAAGCTCCTTCACGGGTGGCCTTCACGGGGACGAAACGGACGGCGACGGATCGCGGAGAAGTAGAACGGAGAAACCGAGAGTCGGCGTCAAAGCTCTGGTTAGGACCTAATTTTAAATGGCGCCGGTCATCGCCGATATACCGACCGGCTGCACCTGGCCGCCGATCTCGCCTATTTTTAAATTTTTTTTTTTCGTGCCTAATCACGTAATTAACATTTTAAAGTGGCCTAGTTTAAAAATTAACCCTATATAAGTATGAAAACGAATACAACAGCTAAGCTTCTCAACGACTAATTGTATACTAATATATATAGCTCCTGAATCAGTTCTAGAAAGCCAAAACCTTCAAACTTCAACCAACCAACTCATGTGCCAACTAGTCATATTTTCCTCTTGCCTACGTGTCAACCCCTATAAATACATTCAAAGCCCACATATCTCCTCCCACAACTACTTCAAAGCTTTCATCTTTTGACTCATAATTCTATTGCAAGAGATGAAGAGATTCAGATTTTATGGCGAGGAGAGCAATGAAAGCATTGACAGCTTCAACTTGGCAAACGTGCTTATGCTTCTTTCAAGAGGGTCGGCTGCCGCCGCCGGCGACGCGGCCGTGGGGAGGGTGTTCGAGTGCAAGACTTGCAACCGGCAGTTTCCTTCGTTCCAGGCTTTGGGCGGGCATCGGGCCAGCCACAAGAAGCCGAGGCTGGGAGGGGTAGATGGCCCGGATCCGGTTAATAACGAGCCGGAAAAACCGCGGGTACATGAGTGCTCCGTGTGTGGGCTTGAGTTTGCTATTGGGCAGGCGCTTGGAGGCCACATGAGGCGGCACAGGTCTGCGGCGGAGGTCAATAGGTCGCCTCATGCTAGTTGGGCTGGAGAGAAGGAGGCCGGCGGTGGGAAGATAGGGGTTGGGCTTGACTTGAACCTGCTGCCGCCGTTGGAGGCGGAGGAGGTGACGCCGTTGCCGAAGCTTTTGGGGTTTTCATTGTCTCCGGGGATAGTATGATGATTGCATTATTAGGGTTGTATACTTGTATTTTTTAAAAAAAATTTAATTTGCCTTTTTCATTTTTTTTATTTTTTGAGTAAATTTGCCTGTGGTTATTGGAGAATATTAGTTGGATTACTTGTAAATGAAATATTGACATATACTTTTGATGCATATTTAATGATATATTCATTCTCTTATCTTAAAATCGGAGGTAGAAATTAATTGTGAAGAACTGATTCGAGATTTTTTTATAATTAAGTTTAGCTTATATTGCAACATATAATTTTTTAAATGCAAGGATTTTTTATTATTTGTAATTATATTATTATTTGAGTAGATGTTTTATAAATTAATGAATTAACATGTATTTTTATCTAATTTTTTATCCATCAACAAAAAATTAAAAATATTTAATATTGAAAGAAGAAAGCTAAGAACTTCATCTGCTCTTACATTTTTTATATTGACATGGCCACTTTCAGATCAACTTACTATTGATCCCGTCTTTATCCTTACTGATAAATCATTCTTTCCTAAAAATATTTATTAAATTAATATTTAAATGATGCCATTTTTGTGGTTCTTCTTTTTCAAAAACCTTTTCCTAAATATTATTACTTTTAATTTTATATATATATATATATATATATATATATATATATATATATATATATATATATATATATATATATATATATATATATATTATTATAGAAGAAGGATTCATGTAGCCGATCCCATATAGTGGGGGGTAAAGGCTTGTTGTTGTTATTGTGATTTAACTATTTTATTGATGTATAATTTTTTGTGTTCTTAAATTTTCATGCAAAATTTTATTTGGGTTATTATTAAATTAATATATTGCAAAAATATTTAGCAAGATTTAAGATTTTCAATAAGACAATGAGATAATTTATTATCTAAACTAAAATTTTGAAGACTATGAATTTGACTTTGTGTGCATATTTTGTGCATCTTCTTGAAGGTCTATAAAAGAAAATTCTAAATCATAAGGATTTTTATATAAATTAGTAATAGTGCTTAGGGTTGTATCATTATATTAACTAAAAATATGAGATGATATGATATTAGCATCCAATAATAAAATAATAATATCATCTACTTGAAAGAAGAGACAGCTATATTTTGAATGTCATGAGGTTCATAAGCAAATTTTTTAATTGATGAGCTATATAATCTAATGATATTTTAAATTGGATTGACAATTTAGAAGAATTGTTTGTATGTTATAATATGTTTTATCCATAAAGAGCAGAGATTGCTAAAGTAAAATTAGTAGAATATGCTTAAATAATTATTTTAGCAAAGTATTATTGTTAAAAAATACCTGATTTTGAAAATACCTGATTTTGAAATATAAACTTAAAGAGCAATATTTGTCATTTAGTGAATGGATGGATCAACCATATAATCAAGAATAAGATTGTAAAGGAGATGATTTTATCATGTTTAAGTATTACATAAGTGAACACTCAAAGAAACAAGCGAGCAAGATTGATCTTTCAAACTGGACTAGAAGTGAAGGTGAGCTTTTAGGAGAAGGTGACTCAGTAATAAAGACTTGTCCCAAGTAAGACGAGTTGAAAAAAACTTAGGAAATGAACCAGGGGAACCAGCCGTAAATCAATTTACTTACAGCAAGCTAGCAACTAAAGGAGGTCGGATGGTCATAGCAACTTGAATTCAACATGATGACCTCTACTCGCGCATCTACATGAACAATGGATTGCTCGTCTCTCATATCCATCAAGTTGCTACTCATCTGCGTGTACTCACCTCAGGCAAAAGTGAGCACTTGTTTATACCTGACCTATCATATATATATTTACCGAATATAAGACCTGCCCAAAAATATAAAAAGGAGGCACATTTTCATTGCAGGGGGATTTTCTCTCTCTTTTTTTCTCACAATCCTTGTACTCAGATTTAGAAAGAAATAGAATTCACTTTTTTTTTTTTTTGCACTTTTTCTTTTTCATGTTTGTCATATTATTTCTAACCCTATTGCTCAAGTATCTTAAAAGGCTCTATCTCAATCCACGTATATATTTGAATTCAACAATAAGATTTATAGATATTGTAGTCAAACATTATTTGTTTTTGGACTATCTTGTTTCTATTATTTGTTTAAATTATAATTTTAAGTGATAAACTTTGTATAAATTAGGCTATAATTCATTAAAATATTTTGTTGGGTTTTATACCTATCCATAGGTGTTTAAGATATTTAGATTGTCATAATGTTAATAGGATTATTATTCCCAAAAAAAAAAGAGAAATTTAAGAGAGATTTACATGAATATCACATAATTCTTATAAATTTATATATATAACATCTAAATATTAATTTTACATATATGACATATAGATCTTCAATATCATATCAAAAATATCATTATCGCTCACTTTTTTAAAGTGAAATGCATATTTTTAACTACAAAAATATATTAGATATGTAAATATTTAATTTTGAGTGTCAAATATGTAAATGCACAAGAAATATGCCTATGTACGTAGATATTTCAAACTTTAGAATATCTCATCTAGAGCCATCTAGATACATGACTAGTCATTAAAACTTGATTAGCATATAAAAAGCTGGCCAATTGCTTAAGGGAAGTTTGCTTCTTATTTGAAAAGTCTTAAAATATAATGAATAGAATTAAGAGAAGATATATATATATATATATATATATATATATTTATTTATTTATTTATTTATTTTATGATTAATATTTATCAGACTATATTTTGTAATTTATGTGTTTACCTTAAATGTAGTTTTCATTAAGAGCATTGGCTCTACGATAAACTACAAAAAATAGGATTAGAACGAAAGTCTAGGGACACAAAGGAATAAGTTGACCTTTTTTTTTTTACTTTCAAGTAATAAAAAATCACAAATTTTCTCTAATGCCCTCCTCCCTCTTCCTCTCTCTCTCTCTCTCTCTCTCTCTATATATATACTTCTTTGTTTTTCATAGAAACTTTAATAGAATTAATATTCGAGTGTTGACCACAAACATAATTGATTTTGACATTTTAAAATGTGCAGCAACCTTTACAACTATAATAAAGAGAACAGATATAAAAGGAAAAGTTTTAGAATTCGACCAGAGTGGAATTTATTTTTTATTAATCATGCATTTTCATATAATTAAATAATATTTTTATATAGCCAACTTGACTCTCAGTTTTGATATTTAAATTATTGTTGTTTAATTAAATTTTCTAATAATAATAATAATAATAAAGGCAATAAAATTTTTTTTTAAAAAAAAAAAACAATACAGCACAACCCAAAATATGCAAACATCATACTATCACCGGAGTCCCCGGAAACACCTAAAGCTTAGGCAACGGTGTTACCTACTCCGCCTCCAACGGCGGCAGCAGGTTCAGGTCAAGCCCTAAACCTTATTCTTCCAACCGACGGCCTCCTTCTCTCCCGCCCAACTAGCAAGTGGCGACATATTGACCTCCGCCGCTGTCCGGTGCCGCCTCATATGGCCTCTAAGCGGTTTTTCAGGCCAGTTGTTAACCTTGTCCAGGTCATCTACCCCACCCAGCCTCGGATTCTTCTGGCTAGCCCGATTCCCGCCCAAACCCCGGAACGATGGAAACTTCCGGTAGTCTTTCACTCATCCCCACGCCCGCGACGCCGCTGGCGATGGCGGCAGTAGCAACGGCGGTGACCACCGATCCTCTTGAAAGAAGCATAAGCACGTTTGCTAAGTTGACGCTGTCCATGCTTTCATTATTCTCCTCGTCATAAAATCTGAATCTCTTCATCTCTTGCACGACTCCACCCTTCCTTCCGCGGCCTGCAGTCATAAAACTTGTTTTCCTAAATTACTCCTCTGCATTTTAACATTCAGAACCATCCCATACCGAAGGACTGTTCTCCCCGTGCCCTGGAAACATCTTTTCCCCGATCTCAGCCGTCTTATCATTGCCGATCTCAGGATTTTTAAGGATAAGGTTCATTTCACCGTTTCGATCATTCATCAGTCTCTTCTTCACAATTGCGCAAGTATTGAGCTTAAGCGATCGTATAGTCCCTTATTGTCATCTACAGGCAGGCTTGTGCGTTATTTTTAGCAATCTTTTATGTATATTTTACTTCTCGATTTTTTTTTCCCTTCTCTTGCTGTGATCTATCTTTCCAACTTGCACACCCAACAAATACTTGTTTTTCAGCTTGACTATCTTCTAAGTAAATATTTTGATTTATCTGTTGGTTGAAAATTAAGCAGACTCGTGATTATTTTATTTGGACTAGTTCTGAGTTTCTGAACAAAGGCTCTATAACATATTCGGCATGCTATTTAATACTTCAGAATTCTGGATTGACGAAGTTTGAACTGAGCGTGCCAAAAGAGTCATCAACAAGTGCTATTTGTGTTAACAAAAATCTTTTAGAGTAGTTTTGATTCCCAACTCAGTCATGCCTACTTGGTTTTTTTGCATGATATGGTTTTTTCTTTTTATAAAATTGATGTCTTGCCATATATTTTGGTTCTTATTTGATTGAGGAGGGTTCCAGGACATCGTTCTTGATTTTTTTTACAAGTGCAATTTTTTGATACTCTGATCCAATTATTCTTGAAGATGACATGTGAATAAGTTTTTTTTAATATTTATTTATGGCTATATCACATATTTCAGTTGTAAGAAGTAATCCATATGTATATATATCGTGCAAGGTTTGCCTTCTAGTCTCTCATATGAATTCTTTTTGTCATGAAGATATTCTTGATTTAGTGCTTAGGTTTGAGTGCTTTATATGTAAGAGAGTAAACCTATAGATCATGTGGAAGACTTTAATATTTTTTGAGCAAATTTATCTCCTTTTGTAAGCATGAGGTTTGATTATTTTGATTTTGTGAATTTTTTTTTAATTTATTAATGATTTGCATCCATGATTAGTTCATTTTAAATTTAATACATCCGAGTTTTTAAGTTTGTGTGATAATAATAAGAATTTTTAATGGGAAACTCAAAGGAAGATAGAGCAGGTGCTATATAATAGAGAGAGTGAAAATAATATTTAGTGGATTTGTTTATATATGAAAATCAATTATCTTATTTTTCTATAATCTATTTAATAACATTCAACTCATAAAGATATTTTAGTATTTTCTATATAAACAGCTTCAACACATCAAATTTTGAATTGAATTTTTCAAATAAAATCACAGCAACAGTAACTTTATATCATTAATTTCTTCTGTAGTAATTTCATAATTACTTTTCAAATAATTATAAATATCCTAAATGAGCCCTTAGAACATAAAAGATTTGAAGTTGTTGTGTGGCACATTGGCATGTGTGGCATGTGTGCTGTGTTAGCTTTGAAACTATTTATAGGGGCTTACACGAAGCACGATGAAAGATGATAGAACCGTATTTGTAGATGTCGCGTCTTCGCTTTCATACTTTTACTGATTTGGGCGTCGCTGACAACAAATGTTAGAGTCCCGCAGCGTTAGCTTATCGGGCCTTTCTGCCATATTAGACTGTTATAGAACACCGAAAGTTTTAATTATTTTCTGTCAAAATAAAAAAAAGTTTGAATATAATATTTTTTTTTAATTTAATGATTTTGATTTACCTGAATTTTCATGACAGAGATCATATGTATATTTTTACTTGAAAAACTTATTATTATTATTATTATTATTATTATTATTATTATTATTATTATTATTATTATTATTATTATTATTATTATTATTATTTTTTTAATTATTATTTTAATGAATTTGAAGCCCATCAAGACTAAAAACAAATGGCCATGATATCCTAGCCTAATTTTTTCTTCTTTTGTTGATTATAAAAAAAATTAATACATTTATTTATATTGTTTATAAAAAAAATATAACATTTCAGATAAGTTTAGGTTAGAATGAGATTTGCTTTTTCTTTTTAATGATTTGGAACATATTAATTGTGATTTTGAAAATAAGGAAAATGAGTAATACTTTTCAAGCTCAAATTGGAAGATATTCTTCTGAATCATACAGTGCATTTATCAATATATAATTTAGATTTTTTTTAATTGAAATACATATAAGAGAATTTTTTTAAAATATTTAATATCTAAAATTTGATATTTATTTACATAATATTCTATTTTTGGTCTATCAAAAAGATTATTAATATTAACTCTTTTAAATGAAATATACAATTTTATACATATATTCTTATAGTAAAGTGTAAAATACATGAATATAAGAGTTTAGATATTAAATATATAAATAACAAAGATTTGTGTGGTATGAATGTAAATCCCCTTTTACTTTTATAACTCAGCAGTTTCAAGCTGTTATATATTGATATGATACTGAAAATTCTATTAGTTGAACCACGAATTTTGATGTCGAAAGCAATCTGATTCTGAGTAAGACTAACCCAGATCAAACACTTATTGAAAACTTTATGATATCAGTCGGCTCCTAAATATGGAGTGTTTATAGTCAAATCGAGTGTCTTGACGAGCCAGATCTAACAAGTCCAAGATCTCCTAATTCTGATTTCATTTGAGCATTCAAATACTTAAAATACATCAGATGATCAAGAGAATCATTTTGAGTCGTCATGAGTGATTGATTTTGCATAGAAATGCACTCTAATCTATATAGTTCATCATTCTTCACAGAGAGGAGGCTTTTGAGAAGAGAGAGCGGCTGAGAACCTTCAAGCATAATCGTGTTAATTGACGGCCGCCGACCATCGCCGCTAATCGCTCGGCCACCGCCGGCTATCGCACGGATCATCGCTTTGCCGGCCATCGCCATGACATCATCATGACCATCGGCCGCCACCGATCATCATCACTGTTGACCACCGCCGGCCACCACTGCCGGTCTTACTGATCATCGCTTGGTCACCGCATCAAACATCGCCGACCACCGCATCGACTACTACCGTGATCCTTCGCATCGGACCACCGTGTTATCGCTGACCACCGCTATCACGCCAACCACTGCTGGCATTAGACCACCGTGGCTACTATTGTGGTCACCACCAACCACCATCACCGATCACCATGCGTACCACCACTGAATTACTAGATCATCAATAGCCATTCATTATCGACTATCACTAACCATCGTTACTGAACTACCACTACATATATCACGATTCTAGATTTTATTGTTAGGCTTTCTCACATATAACCTTGTAATCTCGCTATCGGGAAGATTCAAACTTTGTACTCCAAAACAGGCATATAGTGAAAAAAATTTACTGGGCTAAGCCCCGTGGTTTTTTCCCCCCTCTTTCTGGAGTTTTTCACGTAAAAATCTTAGAGTTTCTCATTCTTTCTTCAAATATTTATGTGTGTTCTTGATTTCTCAACGAGACTAAGGCATAAATTTTTATTCTACCACATGATTTTCTAGCACGCAATAGTTTAGCACCGTCTGTGAGAAATATTCTCTTTATATCTTCACAATGGTTAATAATCTGACTTTATATTCAGAATAGCACCACTTATATGGTGAAGAAAATCTTACTCTCGAGGAACACATAAGAAGAATGAAGATTCATCAAACTTCGATCCTTCAGATTTTGTTGGAAATTGGGGCCCAACTCTTAATCTCAAAAGATCATCTAAATCAATATTCTTGATATCTAATTGATTATCAGTTTGAGGAGCAAGTCAATAATACTCATGAAAAAGATAAAGATCAAGGAGCAACTTTGGCTACAAATGAATATTTTTTTATTTGACCTCCTCCACATAGGTTAAATGTCACTGAGTAATACTCTGACAAATAACCTCGGATAGGTCATAACTTTTCTACTACACAAGAACGCCATCGAGTAACACTAAATAATCTCGTCATAACTTTGTACCTACCCACACAACATTAATATCATCGAGTAATACAAGATAATCTAAGAATCAAAATGTTTAACCTCTTCCACATAGGTTAACGTCATACATTGACAAAACAATCTCGGATGAGAGTTAAAAATATTGACTTCTTCCACATAGGTTAAATTTCACCGAGTAAAACTCTAACAAACAACCTCTGATAGGTCAAAAATTTTTAGTGGATTTGATTTGACCTCTTCCATATATGTTAATGTCATCGAGTAACACTCTGACAAATAACCCCGGATAGGTCATAACTTTATACCTACTCCACACATGTTAACGTTATCAAGTAACACTCTAACAAACAACCTCGGATGGGTCAAAAATTCTCAGTAGATTCGATTTGACCTCTTCCATAGAGGTTAACGTCATCAAGTAACACTCTGGCAAATAATCTCGGATAGATCAAAAATCCTCAGTGGATTCAATTCGACCTCTTCCATATAGGTTAACATCATCAAGTATCACTTTGACAAACAACCTCGGATAGGTCAAAAATAACCTCGGATGGGTCAATTCGACCTCTTCCGTACAAGTTAACGTCATCAAGTAACACTTTGAAAAATAACCTCGGATGGGTCAAAAATCCTCAGTGATTCTATCCGACCTCTTCCATACAGGTTAGCGTCATTAAATAACACTTTGACAAATAACCTCGGATGGGTCAAAAATCTTTGGCAAATTCGATTCAACTTCTTCCATATAGGTTAACATCATCAAATAACACTTTGATAAACAACCTCGGATGGGTCAAAAATTCTCAGCAGATTAGATTCGACCTTTTCCATACAGGTTAACGTCATCAAGTAATACTTTGACAAACAACCTCGGATGGGTCAAAAATTCTCAGTGGATTCGATTCAACCTCTTCTATACAGATTAATGTCATTAAGTAACACTTTGACAAACAACCTCGAATAAGTCAAAAATCCTTAGCGGATTCAATTCTACCCCTTCCATATAAGTCAAAAATCCTCAGCAGATTCAAAAAACCAGAGCTTCGTCATATGAACTACGGGTCTTAATTCCAAACTCGAACGAGGATTGACACCTCTTTGAGAGAAAATCAGCCTCGTCATTTAAAGGTCTTGATGATAGCAATGACCTTCTTCTAAGAAGAAGGTCAGAGCTTCGCTAACAAAAGAGAAAAAAAAAACAAATTTTTTTTATTAACCTAGCCCTTGAACTTATGTTAGATAATTTCTCATCCAATGCAGAAGAATACTAGAGCATATGGGAGTTATGTCTTCTTACTTAACCATAGGGGGTTTTTATAGACCCAGTATAGGGGGAAAAAAGAATAAATGAATAAATAAACAAAAAGAAATGAAAAAAAAAATCTGAAAAAAAAAATCGAAAAAACCCCCCCTCTCCTCATTATGGCTAGCGTTTGCCAACTATTTAATTTAAAAAAAAAAAACCCTCTCCTCATTATGTCATTTAATTTATAAAAAAAAAGACCTCCTCTCCTCATTATGCTATTTAATTAAAAAAAACTCATCTCCTCATTATGCCATTTAATTAAAAAAAAATCCCCTCTTCTCATTATTATATTTAATTAAAAAAATCTCTCATCATTATGGTATTTAATTTAAAAAAAAAAACCTTCTCCTCATTATGATATTTAATTAAAAAAATCCATCTCTTTCAAGACTAAATATCGATATATAAATAAACATTAATAATTAATTAGTTAATAAAAAAATTAATACATATAAAATATGTAATTACAAATTATAATAATAAGCAAAGTTATTTTATTTTAAAAAAAATTAATATATTTTTGGATGAAATAAGTAATATCATCCAAAAATAGAATGATATGAAAATCAAAAAATTCCATTAATCGAGGACGAATCTTGATCAAAGCAATCAATTGAGTAAAGACAACCTGATCAAACGCTATCGAAAACTTTGTGATATGAGTCCTCCTAAATATAAAGTGTTTATAAATGAAGGCCTTTTGATGGCGGATCAAGTCCAAGATCTAATTAACTTCATTTGAACATTCAAATACTTAAAATACATGAGATGATCAGGGAATCATTTTGAGCCGTCATGATGGTTTTGATTTTGCATGTATATGTAAATGCACTCCTCTAATCTATAAATAGCTCTCATTCTTCATAATGAGGAATTTTGCTAAGAAAGAAAGACAACATCCAAGTATAACAGGTATATTGATTTGGCCGACCACCGTGACGATCATTACTGCGCCACCGCCGCTGTCATTGCGTACCGCCATCATCATCGCCACCACCGGCTGCAGACATCGCCGCGCTGACCAGCTTGCCGCATTACATTATCGCCTCGCCATCCACTACCATGCGCATACCGCCATTAAACCATATGCAACTACTATCGCCAACTACCACCCATCCTCGATGGAGCGTTATGTTTGCAATTGCCGGCCACTATTGTTGGATCACACTGAGCATCATCGGTCATCGCGCACACTTCGGATTATTACCGAACCGCTATTACTATCGCCATTATCAGCAACCATCATATTCAACCACCGTGCATATTTACTATTATCGATTTTCGTTATCGACTTTCTCACATACAACTTGTAATCTCACTATCGGAAGATTCAAACTTTGTACTCCAAATGTATATATAAGAGAAAATTTTACAAGGGATTTTTTCCTCCTCTTTGGATTTTTCACATAAAATTCAAGTTTGTCTTTCTTCAAATATCGTGTTTGTTTGATTTCTCAACAGCTAATAAATTTTATTCTACTGCATGATTTTCTAGCACGCAATATATATATATATATATATATATATATATATATTAATTGAATGTGTAATATAATAACTTATAATCTGTGGACATCTATTTTTATTACAATTGAGATAATTAAAAAAAATGTCTTTTACTCTGTTATGGTGTTGACTTTTACCACCTTTCTATTTTCCTTTTTACTGGTTTGACAAAAGAAAGTCAACTGTATGTAGCATGGACCAATGAGTTTAAGCCTATAGACAACCTGACCTGATTAAAAGTGTGTACTTTGAAAGGGCGTTCCATTAAGAAATTAAAATATATATATTATAATTTTGAAGAATTAAATGAAGTGCTAAATGAGAATCACTGCAAGAACAGTTAAAAATATATATTTCATGAATTATCTCTCACATGGTACATTGGGCCAAACAAAACTATTTTTTTTTAGTTTGCGAAAATTGAGATCCATATAAAGTTGTGTTATACAATGCTAGTCATCAGCTATAGGTTTTTGAACATTTTCAATTTTTGTATGATGTATATATCAATTCAACTTATAGCATTTAGTTAGTAATTTTTAGTGGCTCATTCATTTTAAAATTATTGATAATCTGTCATATATATATATATATATATATATATATATATATATATATATATATATATATATATATATATATATATATATATATATATATATATATATATATATATGCGCTACTGACAGGTTATCAATGACTTTCAAATAATAAAAGAGCCACTGATAGCTCACTAATTTTATTGTATATCCAAAAATAATAAGTCTCATATTAATGAAAATTGTACAAAGATAATATGCATGATGCATATCTCATATACCATTCATGTGTACAGGATATGAGGTTAATACCTGATATTTTTAATATTTATAAGAGAAAATTACTCCCATCTCAGAATTAAAATAAGAAATATAATTCTAATGTACTGATATTATTTTTATTTATTAATTTAAGTTTTTAAAGTTGATAGATATCAATTTACTAATATTTAAACTAGGAGTGTGCATTCGATTAGATTGGACGGATCGATTTTTTAATTTACTAATCCGTTTGATTTGAAATTCAGAATCCAAAAATCCGATCTGTATAAGATTTAATATAATCCGAACAAATCCAATTCGAAAAAAAGTTTGGATTTTCGGTTCAGTTTTTAAAAAACCAAATATATATAATATAATTAAAATTTTAAAATATCTAAATATTTAAATGAGCATTAATAATGCTATGATTATCAAATTACTAGTAATTAAACTGCTTAAATATTTATAAGACCAATTTAAGATAAAGTTACTGTCATTCTATAGAAAGTAGAAACCAACTACAACAACCAACAAATCACAAGGCTCAAAGCATCGATCAACCTTCTTATGAATAGATAAATGGAATTATATTAACAAACATAATTTATGGAGTCTTACAAAGTCAATTTAAATTTTGAAATGGGAGATTTTCAATAAATTTTACAAGTTCAAATGTATAATAATTAAAAAAATCAACTCTAAGTCTCGAATGTTAAAGAAGCTACATCATTGAATGTCAATCAAGTTTGACGTAAAAAAATATATTCCGACTTGTAATGCTCCAATTCCAAGAGTTCAAGACCTGCAATAATATACCTGCACTACCAAAAAACTTTAAAAAATCTAACTGATTAGAAACATGTGATAAGACAAAAGAGATACTAAAAATTGAAAGTAAAATTAAAAAGAAAAGAAAGGCTCAGTCTCAGTCAAAAAATTACTAAGAGTAACAAAATATGTGAGCATCCAAACTCTAGATTGGAGGGTTACAATCACATATAAAGCTACCAACAGTAGTAACTTAAATGTAACATCAAAACTATCATTGTCGATATGGTAACATCAAAGCCATCAAAAAATTACTAAGAGCAACAAAATATGTGAGCA